>OY728137.1:1147717607-1148367607 GCA_963277665.1 Viscum album
TGCACAAAGTGCCTCGGGAAAGAAGGGACTTCAAACGCACAAGGAAAAAGAAGAGACTAGCCAAGGGGTAGAAGAAGAATTTCTCGTGAGATATGTAGATGAGATAAATAATGTTATGGGATAAAAAATTTGAACGGCTTAGAAGTCGGATCGTGGTTCTACAACGCGGTTGGGTGGTTACACACTACTGAATTATTTTTTATTTAATAGAGTGGTTTCATAGGATTTTTAGATATTAATTATGGTTTAAAAAAGAACTTGAAATGCCTTAAAAGGTCAAAAAGGCCTAAAAGAGGTGTTATGGGGAAAATAGTAGAAGGAAAACTGGACAAGGCTGGATAACACCTATCGGCACTACTGATTGGCACGACCGATCGGTGAGACTAATCGGTGCGATCGATTGATCAGTGTGACCGATCGGTGTTATACAGCCTTGTGTGGCCGACATGTGACATTCATCGGCAAACGAGGTTGCCAGGGGAGCAACAAGCGACGGGAACCCCTCATCTTCTTGCTAGTTGTGCTATTAGGGGAGTCAGCAAATGCAGAGATGGTGGATGTACTAGTGATATTCAGTGAGTTTATGGACGTCCTCCCTGAAGAGGTGACAACTCTACCCCCTCGACGGGATGTTGAGTATGGGATAGACTTGCAGCCTGCTACTCGTCCAATTTCTATGGCTCCCTATCGGATGACACTTTTGGGGATATGGGAGTTGCGGATTCAGATTGACGATCTGATGAAGAGGGGTTATGTTTGACCTAGTGCGTCACCGTGGGGTGCCCCAGTCTTGTTCGCAAAGAAGGAAGATGGTGGTCTAAATCTGTGAATAGACTACAGGAGACTGAATCAGGTTACGATCTAGAATCTCTACCCTCTTCTGAGGATAGATGATCTTTTCGATCAGCTGAAGTGGGCAAGATTGTTATCCAAGATCAACATGCTGTCTGGATATCACTAGTTGAGGGTGAAGGAGGGAGACATCCCGAAGATGGCCTCTAGGTGCAGATATAGGCACTTTGAGTTTGTGGTCATGCCGTTTGGCGTTACAAATGTTTCAGCCGTGTTCATGGGGCTTATGAACTCCGTCTTCCGGGAGTATCTGGATCAGTTCGTAGTAGTGTTCATCGATGACATCCAGGTCTTTTCAAGATCAGAGTAGGATCATGCGGAGCACCTGAGGATGGTTTTGGAGGTCCTCCGACAACACCATCTCTTTGGGAAGATGTCGAAGTGCATGTTCTAGATGTGAAAAGTGCACTTCTGTGGGCACGTAGTGTCCGAACAGGGAGTAGTGGTAGACCCATCGAAGGTTGAAGCGGTTATTTCTTGGGCACCACTCAAGAACGTGGCAGAGGTCTGTAGGTTCCTCGGGCTGGCATGTTACTATCTGAGGTTCATAACCAACTTCTCCCGAGTTGCAACACCTTTGACAGCCTTGACGAAGAAGGATCGGGCTTTCGTGTGGGATGAGCAATGCGAGGCAACCTTCAGCTATCTAATGGAGAAGTTGGTTATTTCCCCAGTTCTAAGATTACCAGAAGAAGGGGAAGCATATGAGGTGTTTTGTGATGCTTCAGGGTAGGGCCTCAGATGTGTGTTGATGCAGCAGCACGGGGTGATCTCTTATGGGTCTAGGAATTTACGTCACCATGAGCGTAACTATTCCACCGATGCTCTGGAGCTTGCAGAGGATGTGTTCTCACTAAAGTTGTGGCGGAACTACCTCGTTGGGGAGCATTTCATGGTCTTCACCAATCACAAGAGCATGACGTATGTCTTCTCTCATCAAGACCTGAACATACGACAATGAATGTGGATGGAGGTTCTTCAATACTACGATTTCCAGAATTCTTACACCTCAGTGAATGGAAACGTGGTGGCTGATGCCTTGAGTAGGAAGTCACAGAGGGATGTAGTCTGAGAGTCGACGGACGCTTGGAGGGTGATGGAAGAGTTGGTTTCCCTGCACCTAGATGCGAGGATGGATGGTGGTAAAGGATTCCATTTTCAGATGACAGTATAGTCTTCTCTGTTACGTCAGGTAGAGGAGTCTCAGTGGGGACACCCAGGGAGCAAAGTGATGCATGACCAGGTTATCCAAGTCAGTGATCTGGATGGGTGGATAGAAGATGGTCAGAATTAGATGCTATTCTGAGGGAAGTTGTTCGTTCTGGAGGTGATTCACGAGAGAGTCATTGGTGAGTTCCATAGGTCAACCCTGCCGGTCCACCCCTGAGTTTCCGAGATGTACTAGGGTCTGAGGAGACAGTTGTTTTGGCCCAGGGCAAAGCGGGTAGTGGCAGAGTTTGTGGCCAAGTGCCTAGTGTTTCAGTAGGTGAAGGCTGACCACCCTGTTCTAGGTGATTTTTTGCAACATTTGGATGTCCCTGAGTGGTAGTGGGATGACATATCGATGGATTTCATCACGGGGCTACCCATGGCTCATGTATGGTGCGACACCATCTGGGTAGTAGTGCACCGTTTGATGAAATCAGCTCACTTTATGGAAATAAAATAGTCGAGTGTAGTGGACTCTCTAGAATAGAGGTATGTGAATGAGGTGGTGCGGTTTCTAGGGGTTCCATGGGCCATAGTCTTGGATAGGGATTCACGATTTAACTCGCGAGTCTGGAGGGGTTTGCAGCATGCTTTTGTCACCCAGTTGCGCCTTAGCACTGCCTTCCAGCACCAGACAGATGGGCAGATAGAGCGCACCATCCAGTCCTTGGAAGATATGTTACGAACATGCATCTTGGACTTCAGGGGATCATGGGTGCGACACATGCCTCTGGTAGATTTCACCTACAACAATCGCTACCACTCTACCATTGGCATGGCACTATTTAAAGCCTTGTATGGGAGGCCGTGTTGCTCACCCGTGTGCTGGACAGTAGTCGGTGAGGCAGGTGTTCCTGACCCGGAGGTTGTACAAAGCACGACGAAGAAAGTGAACCATATATGAGAGACGATGAAGGTGGCTCAGAACTGGCGGAAGTCATATGCGGATGATAGGATTGGTACCTTGGAGTTTGCGGTCGGGGACTATGTGTTCTTGAAGATCTCGCCTCGGCATGGACAACGGAGGTTCAGTAGGGGATGTAAGCTCTCTCCTAGGATCGTCGGACCCTTCGAGGTGTTGCATCGGGTCGGAGAGGTGGTTTATCAGCTGACATTTCCACCACAGCTACAAAGGGTTCACGATTTCTTCCATGTGTCTCAGCTTCGTCAGTATTTGCATAAAAATTCGCGCGTCCTCGATTGGGGAGATCTAGATATCGAATATGATGCAACCTTCATGGAACAGACAGTGATGATCGAGGGTCGTGGGGAGAAGGTGCTTCATGGATGAACCATACCATTGGTTCACATGTTATGGAGGCATGGTGGGCTTGAGGAGAGTACCTGGGAAAGGGAAGCACAGATGTGTTCCCAGTACCCAGAGTTATTTTGGCTTTTATCCTCTTTTTTCATTACTTGTTTGCTATGTAATGCATTACCTTGTTGACTATGGGATGTAATGTTTACTTTTTCTGTGAATGTATGTGAAGTGTCCTAAAGGATGGGAAGGGGAGGACCTGATTCCTAGTTTGGACACATTAAAGTGGATGCGCCTAAACCCAAGCGGGTGAGTCAGTGCCACCCAAAGCGGATAGTATCTTAACACAAAGGAAGTGAAACCCATCTCCCACATGGCTGGACGATTTAGTCTTTTGTTTTTCATGGTTTCACGGGGAAAGGAGCGGCAGGGTGTCTGTGGTTGTGGATGAGATAAGGTGTTCCTATGTCAGAGAGGTTCACTCCTGAGAGGTATCTTCTAGGGTGGTTGTTCGGACCCCCCATTTTCCTTCAGGTCTGGTTTTGGATTCTCGAGGGTGAGAATAGTTTGAGAGGTATCTGATGTAATGGCCGAGACCCTCACGATCCATCCCTTTGACATATTCTAGGATCCTAATGGGTCGCACCGATCTGACACGTTGAACGAGGGGCGACCCCTTAGGATCCTAGAATTTGGAAAATGGATGGATCGTGAGGGTCTGGGCCCTTACAGGTAGCTTTTGCATGGGTTTTCTCAACCGTGTGGCCAAACCGTGTGAGGTTGGTGTTAGAAGCAGTGGAAAACACATTTTTAGTGCCTGGTTTGGCTAACCGTGCGGACTAACCATGTGAAGAGTGTTTGGCGAGGCAGTAGCTAATGCATGTTTAGTGCATGGTTTGTCAACCCGTGTGGACTAACCGTGCGGGCACTTAATCTTAGATCCTAAAATTGTGGATCTAACTCATTTTGCCTCTAAATGGTTTGTTTAAGCCTCTAAGTGTCCTTAACTCGGGATTACCCTTCCTTGAAGGTATGAGAACCACTCCCAAACATTTTGGAGGCGATCTAAAGGCTTATCGTGGCGAATCGAAGCCGGTTTCTTAAGGTATGTGATTGTTCTTGTTTGGTTTCTTAGATCTAATTAGATCTACTTCTCCTCTTCCCTCGGTTTCTTAGATCTATGCCTGTTATGGGTAGATCTATGTGTGTGGATTCCAAATATGTTGGGATGTTGTCTTGATCATGCTAGGATGAGAGATCTAAGGCGGGTTTTTGGAGAATCAACCTGGCTTTCTTGTGCGTTCTACTTTGTTTGGGTTTTCGTCAAAAAACCATGATGTAGGGGATTCATTTATTCTCTTTATTTTACGTTCAATTGTATTGTTAGCATGTTTAATCCCCCTGGATAACAAATGGAATTGAAATAATAAATTTTTTAACCGGATAAATAAATTGATATCGATTGTATGTTATTTCATCATGTTTTCCTAGACAGTGTGATATCTATGCTTTCTTTGATTTGTTGTTCATTCTTCATGGAAATTGGTAAATAATTTAAATTGGGATTAATTGTTAATTGGTTGGATAAGGATAAAGAGGCACGAAAACGAATCCAGTTCTTGTTTCAATTTGATGTTAATCAAATTGGCGTAGTAAGCATGTTTAATCATTTTTGATAGCATACTTGTTAGGTTTCCCGATGTTGGAACCAACAAATTATAAACCTGTTAATTCAAGATGGTTTAATGATTTGATTGTTTGATATTTCTTTGAAGGGTTTTCAGATACCCTCTTGATTGTTATAGTTCCAAGAGCCCAATTGATGTGATGGTTGCTTTCCTGTTGCTTTTGTTGTGATGTGATCCTGGATGGTTGTTGTGATATGTGGGGGTATATAAGACTTTTGGTTGTGGCAGCAGATGACGCCTAGGGTGGCGAGATGCATCAGTTTATGCATGTGGGTGTCGGAGAGGACATGAGGGTTGATGGAATGGGATGGATGTGATTATTGGTTTCTTGTTGGTTCTTTTGTTGTTTATTTGAATTACTTTTCCCCACTGCTCAATGTAGCTGGTCTTGCTTACCCTTATCCCGAAAGGGGCGAAGGCACGCAGGGTATGCCACATGCTTTCCATGTTTAGCTTCTCAAGGGAGGATGGGTCTACGCTCTTGCTATATGCGGCAAAGACTCGACGGGTAGTACATCTACTCACCGTGTTGAGCCCCCTTGTGTTTATTAGTATAGAATGCTTTTCTAGAATGTTTGGGAATATGGGAAAGTAATTATGTAATGAATAATTGAATAAATGGTGTTAACCCATTGGGTTGGAGTTGCCGGAACTTAATGATGAGGTTGAAAAATGTTGAAGGAAATAGTTGACTGTGGGTGTGTTGTGAATGAAATTTAATGTGGATTGGTTCATGGTAAATTAATGTTTAAAGAATTAATTAACAAAAATTGGAATCTATAAAAAGGGAATAATGTAATCTAATAAATATCTTTAAATGGTTGTGTGCTTATTGGATACCTAGTCTTAGAATTGGCAGCCCAGAGTCCAAGAGATGTTAGCTTCAGTTGTATTTAAGACTATGTTATGTCCATAGTGTGGTTGTGAGATATAGTATATTTCTCGATTTTTGTGTTTCTATATGCTACACCACCCTGTCAGTAAGGGAAAATGACACCCCGGGGTTTCTGAGCCCTGGGGGGGGGGGGGGGGGTTCTCCCCAATGTTGTAGTTGGAGGAGGAATGGATGATTACCCGATTTGGCCCAAATCTCTTATTTTGGAAGATACTTGTGCTGTTAGACACAGCGGTTAGTTTTCCTCATATATGTGTGTAGAGGGCTGTAATGGCTTGTGGTTATTCACACACATATATTCTGGATATAGTATCCTATGGACTACTATAGGTGTAATGTGTATAGGCTATGATGGCATGAGGATCCTCACTCGGTGTATGGGCTGTAATGTCTTGAGGTATAATAACCGACGTATGATACATGTTATGCGAGCTGTGGTGACTCCCGGAAACTACCTGGTAACATTTGGTTGTGAGGATGGTGTGGTTCTTCACCCAGGTGTCTACGGGCAACCCTTTGTGGTGCTCGAGGTGCAGATTGTGGTGCTTTTCCCCGGTGTCTACGGAAAATCCTTTTTTGAGAGAGATTCTTAGGAAGTGAGACGTTGGGGAAAGCAGAAAACTAGTGGATAAGTAGTAGCAAGGTACCCTTGATATTCGTTATTATATGATATATTCATGTATGTGTTACTTGGTGAGAGTATCCATGGTGAGGTTGGGAACTTAGTATACCTGTTAGGTGACGAGTTAGTTCCACTTGTTGTTCATTATGCTTTAGCATTCACTCTTTATTTTTTCATGAGAGGCTTCAGGGAGGATCCTATTGAGTATACCGTTAAATCACCCTACATATATATATACTATTTTTCAGGTTACTTGGAGTAGGTTGGAGATCAAGATGGTTTCTACAATCCTGGGATTTTAGGAGCTATTCGGGCATGTGGTTGCATCTGTTTTACTTTCTTTTGGGTACTTGATGTTTTTCCCCTTTTTTCTTGTAGTGCTTTTGATTGAAATTCCATTTGTGCACTTGGGTTTCTTTTATATTTCTAGTTCTGAGTTGGAGTTGATTGGTGCCTGTCTTTTATCTTTCTTCCACATGTGTTCTCATAGAGGGTAATGCCTTCCATTTGTCTGTTACTATACCCTCGCTGCTAGTCGCCATCCCAGGGCCTACTGGAGGCGGGACTTGGGTGTCATTATCTCCCTTCTGACTTTTCCAGCCCAAGAGGTGTACACTTTGTTTGGATGGGGTCGTGACATTGAATCTCTTCATACTCAAAAAAAAATACTATATAATAAATACAAATGTATTATAAATATGTTAAATAACCATATTATTATATATAATATCATATAAAGTTTTATTATGACTTTATATTACCCGTTGGTAAGAATCTCTTGTTAAGGTTTCACATCGGATAATATCTTCTTTGTTCATCAAAAGTATCTTCATTTGTCATATCTTTGGTCCTTATATTTATATAATTATTTACAGAATGTAAAATATGATTTAAATATAATATGTCTTTATTATATGTTTATTATAATAATCTACATCATATAGACGTATCAAATGGAATACACAGTTCATGGAGACGCTAAGTCATACGCATGCATGAACGCTATTTCTGTTTAATTTTCGCGTTGAAAGAAAGAAAGTGAATGACATATATGTATATATGTATATCCATATTGAAGTATATTTATTACATAATATATATCATATATATTCAATAAATTAATCCTTAATACATTTCATGTAGTGTATGAATGAATCACATCGCTCTGAGGGGGCGGTGGTCCACACATTCTCAAACAAAATTATCATATTAACACCAATTGAAAAGTATAAAGATATGTGTTGTACAAGAATTAAAGAAGCTTAAAGACATAATAAATATAATATTTAAAATATATAAATATAGTTTTCATCATAATTTTCACCATGATATGTGGTAATGGAAAAAATTACAATCACTTTTTAGTGAGGTGGTAGTCCACCATACAAGCAAACATTATGTTCGTTACCCATTAGATGGAACTATGTGTAATTATAGGTAAAATACATATCATAAAAAAATAATAGTATATTAAGGATACTACTATTGTGATAAAATCATGGAATAATAAGTTTTTAGGTAGCGGAGAAAGAAAATAAAAGAAAACAGTTTGAGAGAGGGTGTTACCTCTTAATCGGGTAACTCCTTTTGGTTTGTGCCAAAATGCTTCCTTAGATTGACTTCTTCCCAAGGGTAGTATTCAAGGTTGAAGAGAGGTAAGTTTATAATATATTTGTGCAGAGTTTTTCTGAACTTAAGTGGCTTGAGATGTGTGATGTGTTGGGAGGAGAGGTCTTTTTTAAGGGAGGAGGTGTGGCACTCTTGTAATATTTTAATGGAAAGGAACCCCAACCGTGTTTTTTTGTTGAATGTTATTAAATAAGAAATAAAAGTATATAAAATGGATTATAGGGTCTATATATGGACAAAATTGATTTTAGATAAGTTTATAGGTCATTTTAGGCCTTAAGGATATGGTTTACCCCTTTATTAAACATAATTTAATATTCATCATTGTAATTAATTTAATTACTTTAGTAGTATTTTTGTTCAAAAAAATAAGTTTATCTTATTAGAAGTTAGAAATTATTCTGATTAAAAATACTGAATCTATTTTTCCAAATTCCAAGCATAACATCGACAAAAATTAATTTATATTAAATCCCGTAGTCGTGTCGACAATGTGGGTTTTTAAAGTAAATATGTTCAAATGCTAGCAATTTTTTTATAGTAACTTTCAAAATGAAATTATTTCAAATTACCTAAATTCAATTTATTGATAAAATATTATCTAACTAGACTTTTAATACAATTAAAAATATAATTTAACCTTATAAATAAATTAGATGAAATAGAAGTTTTGACTTAAAATCAAGTATTTTTAACTATTCATTAAAAATGAAACCCTATAGAAAAATACAAAAAATTTATCCTAACTAAATTTTTATATTTATATTCAAAATCTAAAGTTTACTTTGAAATATTAAAAAAAAATTGTTCCTAAAATTGGATTTAAAATGTGTTAACCATTAAAAGGCAAAAAAGTATCTTTATAAAAATATAGATTTAAAGCATAAAATTGGGTTTTTTCTTATGTTCTGTCTATCGAATATATTGGGTGAATATAAAAAATATTTGATTGATTATATAGCAAAAATATCACTTAATAATTATAATTAATTTAATTTATTAAATCAAAACACCTTTGGGACCAAAAAAATATCCGTTATATTAAACTGTTTATTATATTTTTAGTTCTAATTAATTTTTAACCTATGAATTAATATTATATTTGTGAAAACTATATATTTTTATCCAGTAAGTTAATAATATTAATAACCTCTAATTTAACATCTATATTATATCTTAATATATTAAATAATCATATTTTAATAATATATTATATTTTGGTAAACCTCAATCATATCATGTTACGTAAGCCATCATGGAAAGTCATTGTTTTATATTACGCAATATATCATTGGTGTTCAATGTAGATCATGATAAAATTCATGTTTCATGTAGTTCACTTAATCCAAAAACAGTTCTTTAATATAAAATAAACTATTTTCAATGTTTCCTGAAATGATTATATCAATAAGATTAAATTAATTTTATAAAATATAATTCACAAAATATAGAGGAATTATAGTAATTGAGGTGAATGAGGAATAATAATACATTAAAATACTAATAATAAGAAATTAATGGAGGAAGAATATTGTGAATCATGGATCCTTGGTAGAGATATCCTTCTCAGTGGTCAATTGGATGGTGGGATGGATTTGAATTCTTGGGGAGGGAAGATGTATCCTCCTTTTATAGGACAAAATTTTCCTTCTAATGTCTTCACATGTTATCCCTAATTAATAATCAATTCACACATTAAATTATTCATGGAATTTTTTCACAAATTTCATAGATGTATCCCCTAAAATTTTCAGTATAATTGTTCTTTTTTATAAAGAGTTATATCAGTTTTACTCCAAGAATTTATTCTTCCTATGTAGAATATATATATTTCAAGCATTTGGATTATTATACATTAATAACCATGAATAAGTCTTATTCATGCATATAATTATTCATACAAGTTATTCCTCATTGTTATTAAAATCAACCCTCAAAACTTAAGAGTATTTTGGTGGTCCAATCATGAGATATGGGTCCAATACAAACAATCTCTAGTCATGTGAACAGTTTTCAAGTCCCAACCTGTGAGCTAGTTTTGAGATTCCATATGATGGAGTTAGATTTTAGTCCAGAATAATTAAATGAACAATAGGATGTATAGGTTTCTAAAATGAAATAATTTCATGATTTAGATCAGTAAAAAAAATTTATGACTGAGATACAAAAATAATTTAAATCTATTAAAAATCCAAAATTGGCCATTTTTACGATTAAGCTCAAAATACCACTAACTCCTTAAATGTAGAAATTTGTCTTAAAATAACACTTTGATGGGATTTTAAATATTTAAATTCAATGTAAAATTATTTAAAATATTTTATCTATCGGATACCTACTTCACATATTAAACAGTGTGAGTACGTGGTTTAGACATCATGATCTCAATAGAGAATCATAATTATTCTTCACACAATGGTATCTATATAAAACCTTTCCACACATAGATAATAATCCCTAGGTTATATAATTTTCCATAGTGTAAGTCAGAGTCTTCTTCAGATGCTCTATTTTCTAAAAAAATAGGATATCTCAATAATTCGGTCATAACTCTTAGCACTCAGTGGATCTCCTTTTATAGGCGTATTGAACTGCCTTTGTACCGAGAAATACGATACATTAAAGATATAAAATATCTCTTACATACCATTATGAGTCAAGTATATTTTAAGGCCTCTAATTTTCACAGTGTTTGGTGTATTCTCACATAGGTTACCTTATCTTTCTATGACACTGAGAGTCATGGAGTCATCACATTGCTTCTTCCTTTGTAAGAGGATGCCCACATTCATGAACACATGTTTCTCATACTTTACATGAATGAATTCATGCATTAAAAATTCATGAAAATACTTATTCATGATCATATAATCATTGGCATTAGATTTTTATTCAAATAATATCATGAATTTTATGCCAATAATGTCTCATTCTCAAGCTGGTATCGAACACTGAGGATGGCCTTCAACTATCGTGAGCTTGATTCGTTCTCACCGCCACATGAATAAATCATGAGTGGTGAATCATGATGACTCAACAAAGAAGATGATGGTGTGGATACTTGATGATCATTAGATCTATTATGATCATAATTTTCAGCTTATATTCATAACATTAAATGATTAAGGAACAGTTACCATGACCATGAGTCCCCCATTGATCACTGCTTTATTTAAGGAGAGATTAATAATAATTCTAATGCTATCAGTAGATCAAGCCGACTATATGGTTTAACAACTATTATACTTACACCTGATACCCTCATGGGTCGTACCACACCATTGCATGACCTATTGGCACCCATTTTGGTTTTATGTGCCCACTAGCCCACATACAAGCCTATTCAATCTTTTATGGGACCTATGTAAGCCCCTATGCACCCATGCTGCCTGAGTTAGGCCAGGTTGAACTCTCTCTTGTGGTTTCACCCCTGGTTTCCACATGTGGTTGAGGGGTCCTTGTATAATTATAGGATATCCCCTCTTCTGTTTCTAAAGAACAATTAAAATACTTAGCAATTACTATGTGTGGAATTTCTAACCAATTAGGACTATTCTTCATAATATCCTATGTAAAAAATAAATATATTCTTATCTTATTTTCAATGCATGGACTTCAACATATCTTCATTCAAATAAATATTTTCATGGTTTCCAATAAATTCTTCACTTATCCTTAGGAAAATAAATATTTCCCTGAAATTCCACCTCAAATCATCAACATAAGAAAAAACATCTGATGTTTTAGACAATGTGAAACACATAATATCATATTCTCAAACTAATGAATACTAGTTCTTCACTCATCATATATATCCTGGTGAATTTTTTAATCATGAAATACAATGCTAATAAATTAATCTATAATGATTCTATAAACATCATTACATCATACATCATATGATATGGCCTTTGGAATTCCATATATGGAACAATATAAAACTAACATTATTGGGTACTCCTATGATCTTCTATGATTTCTAATTTTTCAAGACATAACAACTTGCACATTGAAAAAAATAAAACACAAATATAATGTAGGGTCTTCATAGGTATTGAGAATAATATTTTTTTACCTCAACTGTTATTCCCATAAATCATTGATTAAATTTCTCTTGAGAACCATATTTGGATGAATTTTAGGATCTTGAGTTGTCTATTAAAGCACTTCAAGTTTCCTTCATGTCTTTCTTGTGTTTCTTTCTTAAATACTCATACTTTTTGTTTTACTTCAAATTTGGACAATCATATTTGATGTTTTCTTTTATCTTGAAATCATGTCAAGTATCTTATCCAAATTTACCACCCATATTCCTATATTTTTTATTATCATATTTACCTTTGAAATTTTATTTTTTGTAGAAATTATTCTTTCTATAATTTTTGTAAACATTTTTTATTGATGATCTATTTCTTAATCACTATCTTAATCACCTAAAATTCCTTGGGTATTGGCATCTTTAACAACATACATTGATTTGTATTTAGATTTTTTGAATGCAATTGAATTTTTGGGTTAAAAATCTCCATTATTAACTTTAATTTCTTCTTCATACATGCTTAATTTTCCAATTAGTTTATTAAAACGTAATTTTCAAATTTCACTAGATTCCCTAATGGAGAAAACAATTCCACTCTGATGATGAGGTTGAAATATCAATGTCCTTAACACTTGATCTTTTCTATCCAATTTCTATCCAAGAGGAAACACGATTTTAATAAATTCATTAAAACTGAGAAACATATCAGAAATAAATTATTCAAGTTTCATTTTGAATGTATCATATTTAATTAAATAATCATTTAATCTAATTTATTTAACATTTTGAGTTATTTTATGATATACAAAAAGTGTATCCTAGATTTTATGTAAATTATAACAATCATTTGTTTTGTTAAATTCGTACTCACCAAAAAAACAATATAAAGAATTCTTTGATTTACAGATACATTCATATGAAGCCTTAGTAGAATCACCACAATCATATCTAGAATCTTTTTGTTCTTCATTTTGATCTTCTATTATATCACATACATAAAATACCATAATATCGAGATAAATTTTCATTTTTATTCTCCACAAGAAATAATTTTGGACATTAAAATATGAGGGTTTATTTATAAATTGACCTTCATATCTAGAGTTATACATAATCATAGAATTTTAATAATAAAAAATAGTGATATTGTCTAGGTAACTTGATTAGGGTCTGTTAAAAAAATAAAAAAGGAAAAAAGAGAAACTTCCTATGATAAAAAAGTTGGTTGGATTACAATACTTCAGAGGTGGGGAGGGGGGGATGAATAGAGTATCCAGCAAAAAGGTACTATTTAAAAAAATATATGAAAATGCCCTCCAAATTAGAAAACTCTTAGTTAACTAATACAATAGGTATTTCTAATTTAATGTTTTGAAATAACATCTCAAGATCCTTATTAAAGCTTATTTATAATAACTTGAAGTTATCCAAATCTTTTGAGATTACACTACTCACCTTAAACAATAGATATATCACAGATAAAATTTAACTATCAATGTATAATTTTGCAAAATATGTTTTAAAAATATTTTATAAAAAAGAGAAAAAAAAAACATAAAACACACAATAGAAATAAAAACTAGAAGTTCAGTCTCAAGCTAAGACCTTGTTCTCTCCTCTTGAAATTAAACCACCGTAAAGAAAGTTTTTTTAAATAATCAGAATAATACAAGAAATGAATTATGTATAGGTCATAACAATATTCTAGGATCTTTAGGATATCACACAGGCACATCCAAAATATTAATGGGAGTAAAAATATAAAGGAAACAGAAAAAGTGCATATGATTACTCTTCTAATAATCTATAGGAGTATGTGCGCTAACTGATATAAATTTTTTTTAACACAACTCAAAAGAGATATAAAAGAGCCATAGAGAGAGAAATTAATGTTTGATTTAGAGTTAGATCAAATTTTAGTTATTATACAAATATCAATTATCTTCATAAGGTCTTACATGAATTTGAAGATGAGATGAAAAGAATGGATAATGGTTTATAGAATATATGGTGAGGTGAAATTGAAAAAAATTTCCACATGTTGTTGAAACATATAACATATTCGTGTTTTCTCCACATAATAAATACTCTAATTTTGGTCTCTTTTTAAAGATATATTCTTTCAAAAATATCAATTAGAGAATAATCATTATGAATCCTGGTACTTGGCATAAAATATGGGAGTATTAAATGATTTTGATTTTTTCATTTATTTTTTCCGAAATGGTAGTTGGAATATATTTTATTAAAATATAATCCCACTCTAGACACAATTTATTGAATTGTGACACATCATATTCTACAATATCACTCCATCACTTTTAGAAAAATATAGTCAAATACCTTGGTATTTCATGTGGTAAATCTATAGAATGTGAAGTTAATATTACTAATCGTGAAGATGATTTAAGTATATACAGTCGCTCTAGAACTTTTCCAAAATCCCAACTCTGACATACATTCTCCTGACTCCATCATTTAGCCAATCGTAAACAACATGCAATCGCTTTAATACGTAGTGATTTTACTGATACAATGGATATTCCATGAAATAACATCACTTTTCCTTATGGTTGGATTGATATTGTGATAAATCCACCATTTTTTGATCAAATAGGCATGTAGTTGACCCATTTATCATGTGGTCACTCGACCCTTCGTAAAAATTCTACTGAGTTCCAAGTTCCTTGATGCATTCGATCAGATCATTTATATAGACAATCAGTCAATCTTATGGTATGTTGAGTACTTAAAGAATTTTTCTTTTTTGGATCATGGTCTATTTTTTGGATAGTCTATCTTCATGGTCAACCTGACACTTAGGAAAATTCGCATAGATACCCAAAAAATATAAGTTGCTAACATAAAACTCATAATTCATTAATAATAAAATAAAATTAATTTTAGATAATTAAAATAAGAAATTTCTTTATGAAGACTACAAATGTTAAGTAAAAAAGTTTACTATGAAAAGAAAATTCAATAATGGATACTTTAAAATTTACCTAAATGGTATTCCAAGGAAATGTGGAGTAGAAGATATGATAAATGATCATGGAAGGAAAACTATTTTATTATTTTGAAATATATTTTCTGAAATACCACATCATAAAATGAGTAATAAAAATGACGTTTTAAAATAGAAGAAGATAAATATAAAGGTAACATAATATAAATTATCATTGGGATTCCAAATATAAAGGATAACATTGGTGGGAAGGAAAATATGGACAAATAGGGGAAACTCTCATTAAATAAGATGAAAATTATTATCAACAATGATATATTTTTTTGAGAAATAATTTTATCATGGTATTTTTTTGAATAAAAAATATATTATAATTATAGTAGAAGATAAAATACAATGAAATAAAATCTTAGTTTGGAAGATACCAACCTTGGATGAAATAAGTTCATGATGAATCGTTATAACCCAACAGAGGGAGTTGAGTTAAAAAAAACACGTTCATAATTTGAATCAAAATCCATTTTAAGAGAGAACATGATATGGGTATTAAAACCCCATGAATTACATGAATATGGTAAAATTAATTAATTAGGTATTAATAAAACCATATTTTATATTACATGGTTTAAAATTTAGAAAATGTATTAAAAAAATTTAATTTGAGACAAAAATCTTTACCATAATTCCCAACTTCTACTTAAGCACTTGAATGTTCCATATAAAAAATAACTATATTAATAACCTTTTTTAGAACCTTTTTTTAAATCAATAACCTTCCATAAACTTATATTATAATTATATTATACATGTATATTAGTTAGTTATTATCTATTTTAAATATCAATTACGAGTAATCCTGATCGTTTTGAAATAGTTTCATAATTGTTTTGTTGTTCTTCATTGTTATCCCCAATTTTATCATTCACATATTATATATGGTACTATAATTTTCTCTTTGTAATTAATTATAATATTATGTCTTTATTTCATAATTACTTTTTTTATTATCGAAGACAATGAAGTTAGTGAGGAGCATGTTTTAGTAATTTATAACAAATAAACCATGTTGTATTAGTTAAAGAGTTAAATGTTTATATTACTAATCTAAAAACAAAAAAAATTATTTAATTTTTAATATAAAATATTATGTTTCCAAATCCATCATTAATATAAGTTTATATAATTTTTCATGTAGGTAGTTAAACTGACCCAATTAGAATATGCATCTATGTGTGAGTATGGCTATATATGTGGTTATTTTTAATAGTATTATTATAAAAAAGAATAATGTAATTATTTAGATATTATTAAGGTGATTAATCATAATTTTTATTAGTTATAATAAAAAGGAAAATGAAAAATATGTTTTCACTTATAAATAAATTACTTTCCTTCTTAGTATGTTTGTTTTGGGCGGTTAGTTTTACAATGATTAATTATTGATAAGATTAAATATATAATTCATAATTTATATTTATAGAATATAAATACTTACATTGATAACATATATATTCACTAAACCAATTTCTACAACCATCATTGAAATGAGGTGATGAAAAAGGAAATGTGTTGTTCATGGAGGTAGTAGTTTGAAAACACACAAGAGCAACATTTTCATTTTTTCGATTGAATGATAAGGGAATAGATAATAGTTATATGATAAATATAATAAAATTTTATTTGTATTAATTTAATTATATACATATAGTATGAATTGGTTTGAATGATGTTGGATGAGAAGTATAAAGAAAGGTAGTTAAAGGGTAAGCAATACTTACATTGAAAATTTGGATCTTCTCTTGAAGTATGCTTTGGAAAATAAAGACTTGAGGCACTTATTTGAGGATAGAGGACACCAAAAGTGTAGAGGTTATCTAGAATAATTAAATTTTATAGTGTTTCATGTGAATTTTTTATTAGTTTTGTGACTTAAAATGGGTGGAAGGGAGATCCTTTTATAGTTGAAAAAGGTGGAAAATATTTTGAAAATAATGTTATGTGTGTTGTAAAAAAGAAATTTCATGACTGTTAAGTGGGTAAATGTTGATATTTGTTGGTATGAATTTAGAACTGAAAAAAAAAATTTATATAAGTTTAATGTGTCAAATTTATTTAATAAAATTTGAGCCATATTAGATTATCCATTTTAATACTTTTTAATCTTGATTAAAATTTAATAATTGTAATTATTTTATTAATAAAAACATAAGATGAAACTTATTAACAAATTTTGATTATATGGATCATAATTTAGTCTCTATTTAATCTAATTCAATTTTTAAATATAATAAAATTTAAATTTAATTTGAAATTTAAATTAAAATATTTAATGTGGTGAAAAACTATTATTGTAGAAAAATATCATTTTAATCATCAAGTGTTATTAATATTATTTAAAAATAATTATCAATTAAATGAGTTTTAACTTATTTTTATTTATGTATAAAAATCATGTAATATACATAATTTAAAATATATTAACTTAATTAAAAAATACAAAATATTTAGAAATGTATAATTTTTTGAAAAATAACCATTTTACCATGGAAACTAATATTTATCTGAGTAACTTAATTCTGTGCCAAAAAATGAAAGTAAAATTAATAAATAATAAGAAAATAATGATATAAAAAAATATCTTTTTTTTATATTTAACTTATATAAGTGATGAAAACTAGTTTTTAATATAATTGAATATAAACAAGTGTTTTAGAGTAAAAAATTACTTATGTTTCGAAAAGTTGTTCTCGAATTATGCCAATTTTTTTATTTTAAAAATTAATTATAAAATTTAAATTAATTAAATTTTTCATTATAATTAATTAATTTGAATGATCTTTATTGCTTTAGGGAGTGATGGCTGATGGAATTGGATAGTCTTGGGTGAGAGTATTTGATGTACTTTAAAAGTGAATAAATATGAAATTCATATAGGTGGTCCCTTGAGAATATCAATCTAGTTAGTAAATTACTTTATATTTTTTGGCATGTTATATCCAGTCATTCCATTGATTCTGATTGATGTTTTTAGTGTAATTAAATTATTTATTTAAAATAAAATTTCTAGAAAAATTGAACAAAATTCCAAGGCCACGAGGGACCTTGTGCACTGGTTTGATGCCTCAAATTTCAATGAGAAATCTTTGACTAATTGTTTTCATAAGTTGAAAGGAAATTGAGCGATTATCCATTAATTAATTTAAATAAAGTTAGGTACCTTAGTGTAGATTCCATGTATGCCTCCTTATAGAGGAGATCATTGGATTGTTAATGAGTGGATCGAGTAGGCCGTGATAGAAACAAAAGACGCCATAGAGACATTATGCTATCTAAGATGAGGATGGGTCACTTGGTCACCCCCCTTTGAAATGTGAGAATCTATGAGGGTATTCCCTAAGTAGAATATGAACTTGGTGAGTGAGAATACTAACCTGAGATGACCTCAAAAGTGAGATGACCCATTGGCCATCTATTAAGATCGATGTTATTAGACCTAATCCCATGAGGCCAGTGTTATTGATATTTTACTATGATGATTTTAAGGGATAATCTACCATTTGAGTTATTGGTCTTTAACCGAGATATGAGATTGAGTTTGGGGAGACTATTTTTGGTGTCCTTATTATGGCGAGACATAGGGAACCCTAGAGAGTTCCCTGATGAAAGGATGACCCATGAGAGGTTCCATTAATAGATAAGTATAAACAATTATGGGTGTCACCATAGAGAGTGAATCAGTGTTGTGATCCATTTATAGTTATAGTGGTAGTGGTAGATCTTGTTTTTGAGAGTCATACTTATAATGTGAGGTATGGGTTTGGGAAGAGAGATGACCCCATCAAGTTTCATATTATGAGATGATTCAGTAGGGACACAATTCGAATTTAGATGTATTGAGATACATCGGATTCCTTAGATGTGTTCTTTTGATTTAAACTTCATCCCAACTACTATGAGATATACAGGAGGGATGGTATACCCCTTGATGTTATATATTAATTTAATGCAATGGACACACTACCCCATGTGATATATGAGATTTAGTGGAGGGATGCACTACCCAGAGAGTGATCAGTATAACATGAGATGCTATGGGAGGGATGCAATGCCCCCCAATGAAAGGTATGAAAAATATGATCTGTTAGGGACACCATACCCACCAATTGATTAATATAATAGGGGATTATTAGTAAATACTCCTATGATATTTTTATTAATCATGATTATATTGGATTACATAGAAATTTATCATAGAAATCTACCATGATCCTTATATTGGTTGGAACGATTATTTGATGTGGTTAGAGACACCATTACACTAGTCAATGTAGGTTTGGATTGATCCTGAGTGTCATGATAGAACCATAAGATCAATGGTGGTTATTATTTACAATTACACATTGTTATTTATATATCAACTAATCATATCACATTAATAAAGTTAATTTACTATTTATATATAGGACCATGTTGATGGTACCCTACCAAGTTGTACTCACAACATTCTTAGGCAGCCATCACACTTGGATACCCATAGATATCTTCCCTAATCACAGGTTTATGTTGGGAAAAGGCCCAAATTAAAATGATTTAGTGGGATAACATAGAAAAGATTCACATATCGAGATTGAATTACTTATTGGGGATGATAGTGGTTCCCCACATATATTTTATTTATTTATTTCATTAAGGTATTAGAAGCGATATAGTGGGTGATCAGTCTATGTTTCCTAGCATGACTGTGAGTCTATATGATTACATTATTATATTTTTTATGGTTTTTTATGATTTATAGTATATGATACTTAGTTATTTAGAATATTATTGTTAAATTTGATATGGGTGTATAGTCTCCCCATGGTAAAACCATAGACCCCCTGCTAATTGGCAACCTCTGGTGCATGGAAGGATGTCCCTGAGGCTATGTGGGGACCCGATATTGATATTGTTCAGAGTGAACCAAGGAGGGTATGATACAAAGTTGTATAAGGGCATTTATGTGACCGATATGATATAGTTCATCATAGTTTTTATTTTTAATTATTACGTGGGGAGACAATAGACATGTGATATAGGAATACGTCAGATCCTGTAATGAACCTTGGGCTAGTGATTTGTGAAAAAAAATTATAATAGAAATTACAGGTTAACAAGGCTATGGGATCATTATTAATGGCTTATTATTTTACGATTTTATGATTTTAATCTTGTGTGGTGCACTTGGAGGTATGGATTTTTTTGATTTATGATTTATGGATTTTTAGCACTTGGCCTATTAGAAAAAGGGTTTTAGTCCATGCATCATATTTTCACATAGTATTCACAATTAATATGTTTGATTTATTATTATTTATGTTTTTGGAAAATAGGTTTCAACAATTTAAAGTGTTATCAATAACATATATAAAATCTTCTAAAAAAACTTGGGTGTGGAATTCTGTATAGTTGGAGCACAATGTATTTTACTTCTGATGAAAGGTCACATGGATCTTAGAGATGGATAATAATTGATGATGGCTATGTATTCACTCTCATAAATGATATATATAAACCCTATTAGGATAGTATAGACATTATATGCATTGTCTATGAGACCCTTGTGGGTGATTGGAAATAGTTTTGGTTACTTAATGTGTCAAAAAAACCTAAATGGCATTTTCCTATTTTTTGTGGAATTCAATTAAAAATAATAATATGACTATAGTAATCAATATAAATCATATTATGATAATTGTTTTGCATACATAGACGAGATAGTGATACTTAGGTGTTTGATTCCCATACACAGAGGTAGGGTGAGGATTATCATGAGATTGTGATTCTAGAGGGGGTTATATTTTGTATTGATTCCCAGTGAGAATCAATTCCGTAGTAGGCTAATGATATTTCATGTGATGCATAATATTGTTATGTGAGAACCCTTGAGTGTGTGTTAAGAACACGAGTTTCCTTGTGATGGTCATCATAATAAAATAATGTTTTTTCTTTTGAGTTCTGACAAATGTGAGATGCAGTTTTGGTATAGGTGGGAGAGTCTAATGCTCTTCAGATACACCTCTGGATATTGGTGAGCCTGATACTATGCTTTAGATGATATGTGGTATGTAAGGGTAACTTGAGAGAGAGGGGTTATCCGAGGTTTGTCATTTCCCTTAGAGACAAAATCATGGGGCAATTATTCAGGTCATGTGATCTCTGTATGGGAGGTGCAAATGGGCATATGGTATAGGTAAGGATATTCATTGAGTTTTTGAAATTTAAATTATTTATAGTTCTTTTGTAACACCCTGAGATTTTATGAGAAATATTTTTTTTATGTTTTATGTTATACACAACACCAAAAAAATCTTTCGTAACACATAATACTGACTTGGCTTGCATTACATGCAATCGCGACCTTCCTCGATAGCGTGTATAGTATGCAAAACCGGGTTTCACTAAACAACAATATATTATTATGGACTAGGCGTTATGAATAGTATTAACTACATTTTAAACTTTATAACATTATTATTCATCTTACCCATTTTCTAGAACATGGTAAGAGAACAAAATAAATTTTTTAGGTATAATATGTATTTTTCAAAAAATGCAGTTTTGCCGCCTTTTGATGGAGCACCCACAGTAAATCTAGTTTCTGACATGTTTATAAGATCAATTTGAAAAAATTAAATTCTTCTTTGAAATCGGGATAGAAAAATTTACTTTGGATAAATTTTTGATACTTTTCTGATAACTTTCATATTTTGATGAATAGTAAAAATACGATAATTTTTAATTAAAAACAACTTTTTTTCATTTGAGATAATTTATATTGTTAAATTATAATATTTAATGGTTTTAAAGTATAAATAGAATGTATTTTTACCATTTAATATAATGTATGTCATTAGCATTAATTTCACCTTGAATTCATAGGTAAAAACATTTCAATCTTTGACAATGTTTTAACATCTAAAACCTATTTTCTTAAAAAAGGATTAATTTTAAATTAATTACTGAAAATTATGTGTTTTGAATTATGAAAAATGGATTACATATTTGGAATCATTGGGTCCAAATAATGTTAATAGGTGATTTTTTATTTTTCGACATTATGAATAGTAACTACGGTAAATTTTATTTAGCATAGTTAAAGGTAAATCAGGTAATTAAGGGTAAATATAAGATTATAAAATTACCCTAAAACCTTCAAAAATCCAATTGGATGACTAAAAGTCGAACCACATCACCTAACGGTCGGATTAGATTCATTTAATAGACTTTTTTCCATGAAAATAATTTAATTATTATTAAAACCAAAGAATGTGACAACAAGTCACTTTCTTAAATCTTATAAGTATAATAATTTTAATTTAGTGATAAAATTAATGAAACACAAAACATTAATAGTATCCAGAAATATAATACAATTATCTACATCCTATTAATTTATTTATAATTTTTAGGGATTAAATAATTATCATTAATTATGACACAATAGTGATATTGAAATTATTTTATTAATTAAAATATCAAATAAATGGTTTTAAAAATATTAAAATAAATATTATATGAACTATTTAATGTGATCCACTAATTTTATAGATACATATGAAATTTTATTAATCTAAAAGATTTTATTTTGAACATATATTCTGTATATATTTGGCTTAAATTCAAATAAATGAATAGTGTCAAATTAGACACTATTGCTATTTTATAAAAATAACATAATATAAAATTGTTTAAAAATCACAAAAATATTTAAAAATTATAAATTAAAATTTATATGGTCTAAAATGTCATAAAGTGTCAAATTATGGAATATTCACAACACATATGTAATTATTTATAATAATTTAAAATTTAGAATATTATTACAACAAATAAAATTAAATTGATAAATACGGATCAATCAAGTTCATAATGTTTAAAATAAATTCCTAAAATGTCTAAATTTTATTTTTTGATAATATTATAACTCAATCTCATCTAATATTCGGATACGAGTCATTTTGGAAGTTTTTATGTGGGGTTGGGATTTAACATAAACTAGTATTTCTTATATTTCCAAAGGTGCCTCTCTCCTCCCTTATAAAAGGGAACCTCCACCCTCTCCTCCTCATACCAATTTGAGCCTTAAAGCACGGCCATTACTTGACTATTTCACTTCCCAACTTCCCTAGAAACTTCCTATAGGTCCTGGTCTTCTTCAAAGACCAATTTTAGTTCCGTAAGAGGAGGTCTCAAAGAGGTGCTTCAAAGAATAGGTGATGTTTGTTACCGATTCTTTCAAATTTACTTCTTCTTCTACATATTCTTATTTAGTTTTTTCATTATGATTTAATAACATCAGTATCACTCATATAATGACATGTTATTATAAGTATTAAACAACCCTATTTCACCATCTATCCATCTTACGAAAAACGAAATCATCGTGCGTGCGTATGTACGGAATACCGTCTCCACGCCGTGGTGTAATCTATTTTCCACTGCCTCCTTACTTGGACGGGTATAATGGTGTAAATAATTACTATATATGATTATTGTAATGTGATATTGATTCCGAAATAGTATACATATACTCCAATACAATTCCACAATCATGGGAACGATATCATCGCTCGTTCGTACGTACGGAATACCGTCTCCACGATGTGATGCGACTCGTTCTACATGATCTTCATTGAATAATGATTATGTAAATGAATTTAATGAATTTAATGAATAAATATGATATATATTACACTAATACAATTCTGTAAATGATGTGTCTATAACCTAAAACGTGGAAAAATAATTTATTCGACAAAACACACATTCGAACATAAAGCAATAAACACCTGAATAACAAGTAGCAATGAAATATTACTAATAAGATGATAATAATATGACCATATATGATATCATAAAAATAATTATGATTCTAGAATAAGTCAATGACGTTATTTAAATCATTATACAGGCAGTTCAGACACTTACGAAGAAAATCAGACCTAAGGTAAGGGAAAATCTCACAATCTCATTTTTATCAGAGATTTTTAATACATAAAATTTTACTGGGGAATATTTTTCATCCACATCCATGTTTCCTCAATATGTAATTATATTTCCATCCACTTAAAATATATTAAATCCAATTTTAACCTTAGGTCAATTTTTAGTAAATGATATGAAAAGAATCTTTTGTCGTTTTTCGTACGAGGTACTTTTTGACTTTTCCTACCAAAGTACGGGAAGAATGTTTTTTCAACTTATACAGCATGAAAGGATTTTTAGAAAATTATTTCCATGAAGATTACTTTACAAGTTTTCATGTTTATTTTTAATAAACTTCTTTTAGTTCAAAATTATATGATATGTTAAGAAAGGAAAATATTTTTGAAGTAGAAAGGATATTTTTCATTAAGAATGGAGTTCAATTGTTTTATAAAAATTATTTTCCATCTAAGATAATATAGTGTTATGTTTATATACCTTTTTTTACATTGATTTTATTATGTTATGATGGAATTATTTTTACAATATCCTTTTATGGATTATTTTATGATGACGTAATGTTTAAGAATCCCATTTTTATTACATGGGTTATGCTATGATGTATGGTTTATGACTTATTGGCACAAATAAGAATGGTATCATTATGAGATGGGTGGGACCTATATCTCCCTCCAATTAATTGGGTAAAGATTTATATCTCATGAGATATACATGGCTGGACTGGTAGGTTAAACCGGTTCACTGAAACAGGACTGAAACGAGGACTGAACTCGGTTCAGAAAAGGACGTTGTCCACTATGATATTCTTGGAAATGAGTCTTGACTGCTATGAAATGATTATCTATGATTATGAGTTTATGACACAAATCTACAAGTTTTAAGTTATAATTATTGGGATTACATTTCACTTCTATGATTTATCCCATGTTATGATCTCTTTTGCAGGATAATATTTTCAAAATGTTATGTTCTTATGAATATGTTTGATATTTCTTTTGTTTACCCTTAATGAGAATTTGAGCTCACCCTTTTATATGTTTTCTTTTCCCCAGGTCAGGAAGAAGGATATTAAATAGGATATTCCAAAAAGAACTCTACATATGATGAAATAAATGGGAGACAACGTAGATGATTTATGAACCAGTTGTTTATGTTTCCCAGTTTCTAAAGACACATTACCTATATGGTCCATTCATGGTTTTGTTATATGTTGTAATAATTATGCTTCTATTTTGAAGAAGTTACCATGTATGTAAAGTATGGTTCGTTATAGTTGGTATCAAAGGAAAGGTATAGTCAACCTTTGGAAACTAGGATGTGAAATCCTTAGTAAGAAACCTAAGGATATGTCTAAGCATAAAACCCAATATTTGTGTTTTAGAAATGGCCATGAACAACCTAAGATAAGTCCTTAAGTGTGAAATTTTATTCTTCATTATGTGGTTTTCCTATTATAATTAGTGTTGGTCACACTATTCTTCTTTGTTTTATTCAATGGATGGAACCCAAAAGAACTGTGTTAATGTGGAATACGACGGGCAATGCAATGATTGTCCCCCTGAGCAACCAAAAATTATGGGAGCTGGAATACAGAATCTTGTAGCCATGCTCACACAACTTTTTCAATCTATGAATCATGCAGTACTTCCAAATGAGAAAAGGAAAGAGAAACATTCTGTTGAATCCTTCATGAGGTAGCGTCCACCTTCATTCAGTGGGTATTCTGATCCATTAGTGGTTGAACAATGGATCAGTACCACTAGAATGATATTTTCAGTTCTTCAATGTTCAAAACATGATAAAGTCATCTTAGCAGTGTATCGTTTGGAAGGTGATGCTGATCAAGGGTGGAATCATATTAAAAATACGAGGCAATGGGATGAAATTGAGTCCATGGAATGGGAAGAGTTCAAGAACATATTTTGCAATAACTATTTCCCTCGTATTCTTCGAACAAAGATAGAGAATGAGTTTCTTGAACTGAAGCAAAAGGATGACGAATCCATTGGTACCTACGAAGAAAAGTTTACAAGACATGCAAGGTACGCTTCCGGAATTATTATCCAACCTGAGAGTAAGATCGTTCGATTATTTAGTGGCTTAAAATCAAGTCATCGAAGGGCGTTATCCATAAGGGACTTGGATAGCAATGAGGAAATTTTTAGATGTGCTCTCTATGTTGATATGGAGATTGGTTTAACCCATCAGTCACATGGGTTTGATAAGAAGTGGAAAATGGAATTCAAAGGAAAATATAAAGACCACACTGATAAGAAGATGAGATTTCCCTTATGCTCAAATTGTGGAAAGAAACATGGAGGAAATTGTCTTATGGGGACAAGAAATTTTTATAAGTGAGGAAGAGAAGGTTGTTGGGAAATTTAATGTCGGAATAATGGGAAGAAGATGTCTAATGATGAAAAAAAGGAAGGGATACAATGAATGAACCTACTACACTTCAATGTTTCAAGTGCAAGGAGATGGGGCATTATGCCAATCAATGCCCAAATACAAGGGTTGATGATGATGATTGACGTCAACAAACTCTTAAGGCCAAAGACAAAGGAAAGACACAATCAATTACTATAGGCGATTTGGAGTACGACAACAAAGTGGTGAGAGGTACACTTACCATCAACTCTAAAGTAGCAAATTTTTTATTTGATTCTGGATCCACCCACTCTTTTATTTCTGAAGATTTTTCTAAGGTTATCGTTGTATTACCTCAACAATGAGATGTTGAGTTAGTTGTGACAACCCCTAATGGCACAACAGTTACATCAAAAGTTTACAATTCTTCTCCGATTGATGTTTGTGGGAAAGTGCTTTCTTCAAATCTTGTGATCCTTCCTATAGTGGAATTTGATGTGATTATTGGCATGGATTAGCTTTCTTTATTTGGATCTCATATCAATTTCCAAAGAAGGGAAGTCACATTTCATATTCCAGATCAATCTATGATCGTCTATCGATGCAAGGATTAACATAACCTTCTAGTGGAAATTTCATCCATCTTATGGGTCATGATTCCACTAAATGAAGGTTATTTATCACAAAAGGATCGAGAGAAACTCACGATTAATAATATGCCCATTGTATGGGAGATTGATGATGTCTTTTCGGAGGAATTTCCATGTCTTCCACCAAATCGTGAAGTTGAGTTTTAAATAGAACTCGTACCTGGTGCATTGCCTATTTCAAAGACACCTTAGAGAATGGTTCCAATTGAGTTGCAGGAATTGAAGAAGCAACTCCAAGAGAATCCTGAGAAATGACTCATACTCCCTACTGCATCACCGTGGGGAGCACCTATTCTGTTTGTTAAGAATAAATATGGATCAATGAGACTCTGCATTTATTATCGAGAACATAACAAGATCACTATCAAGAACAAATATCTTATCCCACGTATTGATGATCTATTTGACCAACTACACGGAGATCAATACTTTTCCAAGATTGATCTTGTAACACCCGAGACTTTTATGTTATATAAATCATCAAAGGAATCTTTTTTTACACAACACTTTCTTGGCTTGCTTTACACGAAATCGCGACCTTCCTCGATAGCTTGCGTCGTACGCAATACCGAGTTTCACTAAAGAACGATATGCTATTAAAATATTATTAAAACTAGCCGTTATGAATAGTAATAACCACTTTTTGAAATTTTATAAATTTTATTTTTCAAAATGGAATTCATTTTTGGATTTGGAATACCGAAATTATCCTAGGGTGAAATTTTGGTATTTTTCTAAAAACTTTCAATTTTTGATGAATAGTGAAACCACTAAGTGGTAGGTTAAAAACTGAATTTTGCATAAAACTTAATTTTACCGCTTCTGTGAATGGAATTTCGAAAATCCGACAAACACGGTTGATATAAGTATGTAAAATGTGGTTTAATGAGATAAAAATAATTTTTTGGTGAATAGTAACTTTTTACTTTTTTTACCGTGGTTAATAGTAAATAGGGTAACTAAGGGAAAATATGATATTACTATTACCCTAACACATGTCCTAATTCTATTGGATAAGTTTAATTCGACCAAAAAACAACCTTATGAATATAATATGACCATTTAGGTCCCCTTGGAATAGATTATGACATTTAATATTATTTTATTTAATGAATAGTTACAATAGTTGAAAACAAAGTTTAATAAGTAAATAATTTTTAATATGGGGTTATTCATAAGATAAATTCGACTATAAATATTAATTAAAAAGATAAAAATATTTCCTACATAATGGTATTTTATTTGTAATTTTTAGACATTAAATAATTTAATTTTTTTATGACACAAAGATGATGCAGTAATTATCTTATTAATGAAATATTGACATAATTAATGTTAAAAACACCAAAATAAATGTAATTTGAGACTTTCTTATGAATTCAACTAATTTTCCAGGTTAATATGACATGTTAGTATTGATTTAATTAACTTGGTTCGAACTAATAATTCTGTTATGATTTTCACAAAAATCAATTACTAAATAGTGTCAAAATTGACATAAAATAGTTTATAAAACAAATATTATATTATTAATTGTTATTTTATTCCTAAAAATCTAAGGCTAGGACAAATGACTTAGATAAGGTTATATATATTAATAATAAACAATTTGGGGTTCGTTTGTCTTCTTATAGTAAGTTTATTAACCTTATAGTGTAAGAACACAAGAAGACACGGTAAAAGTAAAATTATTTAACTTAATGTTAAATCTAAATGATAAGGTTAAAATAGGAACCTAAACTTGTCTAAATTATATTGGATGAGAGGATTTCGACTCATCCCCACCTTAGCTTATAAATATAGCAATTTGGAGCTATTTAAAACCGAACATGACTTTATAATAAAATAATAGTTTTTGTTATTCCAAAGGTGCCCCTCTCCTCCATTATAAAAGGACACCTCCTCCCCCTCTTCCTCACACCACTTAGAGCCTTCAAGCTCGGCCATCCCCTGCCACTTTCTCCTATCCACTTCCCTAGAGACATCCTAGAGGTTATGGTCATCTTCAAAGACCAATTTTAGTGCCCTAAAAGAAGGTCTCAAAGAAGCACTTCAAAGAAGAGGTAATGTCCGTTACCAATTCTTTCATCTTTATTTCTTCTTCCACTTCTTCTTCTTTAGTTGTTTCATTATGAAGTAATAACATCATTATCACTCATATACGGATATGTTATTATAAGTTTGAAACAACCCTATTTCACCATCTAACCATCCTACGAAAAAAGAAATCATCGCGCGTGCGTACGTACGAAATACCGTCTCCACACCGTTGTGTAATCTATTTTCCACCACCACATTACTTGGATGGGTATAATGGTGTAAATAATGACTATATATGACTATTATAAAGTGATATTGATTCTTAAGTAGTATACATATACTCCAATACTATTCCACAATCATAGGAATGATATCATCACTCGTGCGTACGTACGGAATACCGTCTCCACGATGTGATGCGACTCGTTCTACACGATCTTCATTTCATAATGATTATATAAACTAATTGAATGAATGAATATGATATATATTACACTAACACCATTCTGTAAATGAGGTATCTATAACCTAATGAAAAGAATAAGAATTTATTCGACAAACCATGCATAAGAACAAAAGGTTATAAACACCCGAATAACAAGTAGCAATGAAATATTACTACTAAGAAGCTAAGAATATGACCATATATGATATCATAAAAATAAGTATTATTCTGGATTAAGTCCATAACATTATTTAAATCATTATACAGGAGGTTTGGACACTTACAAAGCAAGTCAGACCTAAGGTAAGGGAAATATCACAATCTCATTTTTATCCGAGATTGCTTATACTTTGGTATTTACTGGGGTGTATTTTATCATCCAAATCCATGTTCCCTAAATAGGTAATATTATTTACATCCACCTACAATTTTTTAAATCCAATTTTACCCTTCGGTGAGTTTTTAGTAAAGGATATGAAAGGAATATTTTGTCGTTTTTCGTACGAGGTACTTTTTGACTTTTTCGACAAAAGTATGAAGAATGTTTTTTTTAACTTATACGACATGAATGGATTTTTAAAACATTATTTCCAAGAAGCTTACTTTACAAGTTTTCAAGTTTATTTTTAATAAACTTCTTTTAGTTTACAATTTTATGACATGTTATGAAAGGAAAAATGTTTTTGAAGAAGAAAGGATATTTTCCTCAAGAATGGAGTTCAAGTGTTTTATCAAAATTATTTTCCATCTAAGAAAATAAAGCGTTCTATTTCTATCCCTATTATTAAATTGATTTGATTATGTTGTGATGGAATTATTTTTATGAATTCCTTTTTCTTATATGAGTTGTTTTATGATGTCACGATGTTTAAGATTCCCATTTTTACTATATGGGTTATGCAATGATGTATGATTTATGATTTTGTGGCACACATAAGAATGGTTTCATTATGAGAGGGTGGGAGCTATATCTCCCTCCAATGCATTGGGTAAATATTTTATATCTCATGAGATAGACATGGCTGGAACGGTAGGTTATACCGGTTCAGTGAAACAGGACTGAAACGAGTGTGACTCAGTTCAGAAAGGGACTTTGTCCACTAAGATAGTCTTGGCAATGAGTCTTGACTAACAAGAAATGATTCTCTATGATTATGTGTGTATGACACAAAGTTTCATGTTTTATGTTATGATTATTGTGATTACATTTCACTACCACGATTTATCTCATGTTATGAAATTATGATCTCTTTTGCGGGATAAGATTTCCAAAAGTTATGTGCTTGTGTATACGATGTGATTGATATTTCTTTTGTTTACCCTTACTGAGCATTTGAGCTCACCCTTTTGTATGTTTTCTTTCCCCAGGTCAGGAATAAGGTTATTAACTTGTATATTCCAAAAAGGGACTCTAGATATGTGGGAGGCAAAGTTGATGCTTGGGAACCAGTTGTTTATGTTTCCCAGTTTCTAAAGACACTATACCGATACGGTCCTTTCGTGGTTTTGTTATATGTTGTAATAAGTATGCTTCAATTTTGAAGTATTAACAATGTATGTAAAGTATGGGTCGTTATAGTTGGTATCAGAGGAAAGGTATAGCCAACCTTTGGAAACTAGGATGTGAAAGCCTTATTAAGAACCCTAAGGATAAGTCTAAGCATAGAAAACAATATTAGTGTTTTAGAAATGGCCATGAATAACCTAGGATAAGGCCTTAAGTGTTAAATTTTAATCTTGATTATGTGGTTTTCCTATTATAATTTGTGTTGCTCACACTATTCTTCTTGGTTTTAGTCAATGGCTGGAACCCGAAGGAATCGTGTTAATGCGGAATGCGACGGACAATGCAATGACTGTCCCCCTGAGCAACCAAACGTTATGGGAGCTGGAATGAAAAATCTTGTAGCCATGCTCTCACAACTTTCTCAAGCTATAAATCATGCAGGACATCCAAACGAGCAAAGGAAGGAGCAATATTCTGTTAAATCCTTCAGGAGGCAGCGTCCACCTTCTTTCAGCGGGTCTACTGATCCATTAGTTGCAGAACAATGGATTAGTACTACTGAAAATATATTTTCAGTTCTTCAATGTTCAGATCATGATAAAGTCATCCTAGCAGTGTATCGTTTGGAAGGAGATGCTGATCAATGGTGGAATCTTATTAAGAATACGCGGCAAAGGGATGAAATTGATTCCATGGAATGGGACGAGTTCAAGAACTTATTTTTCAATAAGTAATTCCCTCGTATTCTCCGAACAAAGATGGAGAAAGAGTTTCTTGAACTGAAGCAAAAGGATGATGAATATGTTGGTACCTATGAAGCAAATTATACAAGACATGCAAGGTACGCTTCTGGTATTATTATCCAACCTGAGAGTAAGATCGATCGATTCTTTAGTGGCTTAAAACCAAGTCTTCGAAGGGCGTTATCCATAAGGGACTTCAATATCTATGAGGAGATTGTTCAATGTGCTCTCAAAGTCGAGATGGAGATTGGAGTAACCCATCAGTCATATGGGATTGATAAGAAGAGGAAAATGGAATTCAAAGGAAAATCTAAAGAGCACACTGAAAAGAAGATGATCTTTCCCTTATTCTCAAAGTGTGGAAAGAAACATGGAGGGAGTTGTCTTAAAGGGACAAGTAAATTTTTCAAATGTGGAATGGAAGGTCATCGGGCATTTGAATGCCGCGATGAGGGGAAGAAGATGTCTAATGATGCAAACAAAGGAAGGGATACACATAATGAACCTATTACACTTCAATGTTTCAAGTGCAAGGAGATGGGGAATTATTCCAATAAATGCCCTAATCCAAGGGTTGATGATGATGGTCGACGTCAACAAACTCTTAAGGCTAAAGACAAAGGGAAGTCACATGCAATTTCTATTAGCGATGTGGAGTACGATAATGATGTGGTGAAAGGTACACTTACCAACCACTCTAAAGTAGAAAATGTTTTATTTGATTCTGGATCCACTGACTCCTTTATTTCTGAAAAATTTTCTAAGGGTATCACTGTATTACCTCAACAATTAGATGTTGAGTTAGCTGTGACAACACCTAATGGCACAACAGTCGCATCAAAAGTTTATAATTATTCTCTGATCAAAGTTTGTGGGAAAGTGCTTCTTGCAAATCTTGTGATCCTTCCTATAGTGGAATTTGATGTGATTCTTGGCATGGATTGGATTTCTTTTTATGGAGCTCATATCAATTTCCAAAGAAGGGAAGTCACATTTCATATTCCAGATCAATCTATGATCGTCTATCAATGCAAGGATGAACATAACCTTCCAGTGGAAATTTCATCCATCTTATGGGTCTTGATTCCACTAAATGACGGTTATTTATCTCAAATGGTTGGTGAGAAACTCACGATTAAGAATATTCCCATTGTACGAGAGTTTGATGATGTTTTTCTGGAGGAATTACCAGGAATTCCACCAAATCGTGAAGTTGAGTTCTCAATAGAACTCGTACCAGGTGCTTTGCCTATTTCAAAGAAACCTTATAGAATGACCCCAATTGAGTTGCAGGAATTGAAGAAGCAACTCCAAGAGAATCTTGATAAGGGATTCATACGCCCTAGTGCGTCACCTTGGGGAGCACCTGTTCTGTTTGTTAAGAAGAAAGATGGATCAATGAGACTGTGCATTGATTATCGAGAACATAACAAGATCACTATCAAGAACAAATATCCTCTCCCGCGCATTGATGACCTATTTGACCAACTACGCGGAGCTCAAAACTTTTCCAAGATTGATCTTCGTTCAGGGTATCATCAATTAAGGTTCAAAAGGGAGGATATACCAAAGATGGCTTTCCGTACAAGGTATGGACACTATGAATTTATAGTGATGCCATTTGGTCTTACTAATGCCCCTGCTATCTTCATGGATCTGATGAATATAGTCTTTAGAGACTATCTTGATCAATTTTTGGTAGTCTTTATAGACGATATTCTTTTCTATTCAAAGAGCAAGGAAGAACATGAAGATCACTTGAGAATTATATTGAAGACCCTGAGAAAGGAGAAGCTTTATGCCAAATTTACCAAGTGTGAATTTTGTCTTCAAAAAGTTGCATTTTTGGGTCCCATAATCTCAAAAGAGGGGATATCTGTGGATCCAGCAAAAACAGAGGTTATCGAAAGATGGTCGAGACCAACAACAGTAACTGAGATCCGAAGTTTTCTTGGTTTGGCTGGATATTATCGACGTTTTGTGAAAGATTTTTCACGATTATCTAATCCACTCACCAAGTTGACTCGTAAAGGAGTTAAGTTTTTCTGGATGGAAGAATGTGAAGATAATTTCAAGGAGTTGAAAAGAAGGTTATCCAGTGCACCTGTGCTCACACTGCCTTGTAGTGGAGAAAGGTTTGTGATCTATAGTGATCCATCCAAGAAGGGATTAGGGTGTGTTCTTATGAAAAATGATATGGTGATAGCTTATGCCTCACGACAGTTGAAAATCCATGAGAAAAATTACCCAACACATGATTTGGAGTTTGCTGATGTAATATTTGCATGAAATATTTAGAGGCATTACCTTTATGGTGAAAAGTGTGATATTTATACTGACCAGAAAAGTTTAAAGTATATTTTCACACAAAAGGAGCTGAATATGCGTCAATGAAGATGGTTGGAGCTGATTAAGGATTACGAATGCTCAATCCATTACCACCTTGGGAAAGAAAACAAGGTGGCAGATGTATTAAGTCGACAAGGCCATGCTAGTTTATCCATGATGAGGATCACAAAAGATCCAATATTTATGGATTTACAAAGGATGGATCTTGGAATTATAATGGAAGGGGAAAAATCTTATCTTTCTCAAATGAATGTTCAACCATCAATACATGTGAAGATTAAAGAGGCACAGAAAGAAGATGTCGAGTTACAAAAGAATGTGAGAAATGTTCCTGAGTTAAACCTTGATTGTGATGGGATAATAAAGTTCAGGAATCGGGTTTGTCTTCCTCCCATCCCCGAATTAAAGAAGGAGCTGCTGGATGAGGCTCATAGTTCTTCATTCTCTATTCATCCTGGAAGCACGAAGATGTATAGGGACCTGAAAGAGTACTTCTAGTGGGATGGCATGAAAAGAGATGTTGCTGAATATGTCTCCCGATACTTGGATTGTCAACAAGTTAAAGCTAAGAGACAGAAGTCTAAGGGGATGTTACAATCATTACCCATACCCGAATGGAAATGGGAAAACATTACTATGGACTTTGTCACAGGACTTCCTAAAACATACAAAGGCAATAATGCTATCTGGGTCATAGTTGATCGTCTTACAAAGTCTGCACACTTCATTGCTATTAGAGAGGATTTCTATCTAGATCAGCTTGCCAGGATATATGTAAAGGAAGTGGTAAGATTTCATGGAGTACCACTTTCTATTATATCTGATCGGGATCTGAGATTTACCTCGACGTTCTGGCAAAGTCTACAGCATACTCTGGATACAGAGTTGAGTTTCAGCACTGCTTATCATCCTCAGACAGATGGTCAGTCTGAGAGAACAATTCAAACCCTAGAAGATATGTTGAGAGCTTGCTCTATGGATTTCAAAGTTGGTTGGGATGAACACCTACCTTTGGTGGAATTTTCTTATAATAATAGCTTTCACTCCAGTATTCAGATGGCTCCTTATGAAGACCTCTATGGAAAGAAATGTCGGACTCCAACTTGCTGGGATGAAGTTGGGGAAATAAAGCTATTAGGACCTGATCTCATTGATGAAATGGAAGAAAAGGTCAGATCTATTCAACAACACATAAGAGAAGCTCAGATTCGACAGAAAAGTTATGCCCACAACCGCAGAAAAGACCTAGAGTTTGAAGTGGGTGATAAAGTGTTCTTACGAATATCTCCTTGGAAGAGGGTTATGATATTTGGAAAGAAGGGGAAGTTAAGCCCTAGGTATATCGGTTCTTTCGAAATACTGGATCATGTTGGGAAGGTATCTTACTGATTGGCTCTTCCACCGAATCTCTTTCAAGTTCATGATGTGTTCCATGTATCTCTCCTGAGAAAGTACATACCTGATCCCTCACATGTACTCGACTCAGAAGTTGTACTGCTGGAGCGAGATCTTTCTTATGAAGAACAACCGATAGAGATTCTGGATCGTAGCGAAAAATTCCTACGAAACAAGACCACTCGATTGGTGATAGTTTTATGGAGGAACCACCAATTAGAAGAAGCTACATAGGAGCTTGAGGATATGATGAGGGAGAGGTATCTTTATCTGTTTGTTACAAAGTGATGAATTTCGAGGGCGAAATTCATTTTAAGGGGGGTAGAATGTAACATCCGAGACTTTTATGTTATATAAATCATCAAAGGAATCTTTTTCTACACAACACTTGCTTGTCTTTCTTTACACGAAATCGCGACCTTCCTCGATAGCTTGCGTCGTACGCAACACCGAGTTTCACTAAACAACGATATGCTATTAAAATATTATTAAAACTAGCCGTTATGAATATTAATAACCACTTTTTAAAATCTTATAAATTTTATTTTTCAAAATGGAATTCATTTTTGGATTCGGAATACCGAAATTAGCCTAGGGTAAAATTTTGGTATTTTTCTGAAAACTTTCAATTTTTGATGAATAGTAAACCACTAAGTGGTAGGTTAAAAACTGAATTTTGCATAAAACTTAATTTTACCGCTTCTGTGAATGGAATTTCGAAAATCCGACAGACACGGTTTATATCAGTAAGTAAAATTTGGTTCAATGAGATAAAAATAATTTTTTGGTGCATAGTAACTTTTTACTTTTTTTACCGCGGTTAATAGTAAATAGGGTAACTAAGGGTAAATATGTTATTAATATTACCCTAACACATGTCCTAATTCTATTGGATAAGTGTAATTCGACCAAAAACAACCATATTAATATAATATGACCATTTAGGTCCACTTGTAATAGATTATGACATTTAATATTTTTTTATATAATGAATAGTTAAAATAGTTAAAATCAATGTTTAATAAGTAAATAATTTTTAATATGGGGTTATACATAAGATAAATTCGAATATAAACATTAATTAGAAAGCTAAAAATATTTCCAATATAATGGAATTTTATTTTTAATTTTTATACATTAAATAATTTAATATATTTATGACACAAAGATGATGCAGTAATTATCTTATTAATGAAATATTGACATAATTAATGTTATAAACAACAAATTAAATGTAATTTGAGACTTTTTTATGAATTACACTAATTTTCTAGTTTAATATGACATGTTAGTATTGATTTAATTAACTTGGTTCGAACTAATAATTCTGTTATGATTTTCACAAAAATCAATTACTAAATAGTTTCAAAATTGACATAAAATAGTTTTAAAAAAATATATTATATTATTAATTGTTATTTCATACATAAAAATCTATGGTTAGGCCAAATGACATAGATAAGGTTATATATATTAATAATAAACAATTTGGGGTTTGTTTGTCTTCTTATAGTAAGTTTATTAACCTTGTAGTGTAAGAACACAAGAAGACACGGTAAAAGTAAAAATATTTAACTTAATGTTAAATCTAAATGATAAGCTTAAAATAGGAACCTAAACTTGTCTAAATTCTATTTGATGAGAGTATTGCGACCCATCCCCACCTTAGATTCGAAATATATCAATTTCGAGCTATTTAAAACCGAACATGACTTTATAATAAAATAATAGTTTTAGTTATTCCAAAGGTGCCCCTCTCCTCCCTTATAAAAGGACACCTCCTCCCCCTCTTCCTCACACCACATGGAGCCTTCAAGATCGGCCAACCCCTGAAAATTTCTCCTCTCCACTTCCCTAGAGACATCCTAGAGGTTCTGGTCTTCTTCAGAGACCAATTTTAGTGCCCTAAAAGAAGGTCTCAAAGAAGCACTTCAAAGAAGAGGTAATGCCCGTTACCAATTCTTTCATCTTTATTTATTCTTCCACTTCTTCTTCTTTAGTTGTTTCATTATGAAGTAATAACATCAGTATAAATCATATACGGATATGTTATTATAACTATTAAACAACCCTATTTAACCATCTATCCATCCTATGGAAAAAGAAATCACCGTGCGTGCGTACGTACGGAATACCGTCTCCACGCCGTGGTGTAATCTATTTTCCACCACCACCTTACATGGATGGGTATAATGGTGTAAATAATTACTATATATGACTATTATAATGTGATATTGATTCTGAAATAGTATACATATACTCCAATACAATTCCACGATCATAGGAACAATATCATCACTCGTGCGTACGTATGGAATACCGTCTCCACGATGTGATGCGACTCGTTCTACATGGTATTCATTTCATAATGATTATATAAACGAATTTAATGAATGAATATGATATTTATTACACTAATACCATTCTCGAAATGATGTATCTATAACCTAAATAAAAGAATAAGAATTTATTCGACAAAACACGCATAAGAACAAAAAGTTATAAACACCTGAATAACAAGTAGCAATGAAATATTACTACTAAGAAGCTAAGAATATGACCATATATGATATCATAAAAATAAGTATGATTCTGGATTAAGTCAATAACATTATTTAAATCATTATACAGGAGGTTCGGACACTTACAAAGCAAGTTGGACCTAAGGTAAGGAAAATATCACAATCTCATTTTTATCCGAGATTGCTTATACTTTGGTTTTTACTGGGGTGTATTTTATCATCCACATCCAGGTTCCCTAAATATGTAATATTATTTCCATCCACCTACTGTTTTTTAAATCCAATTTTACCTTTCGGTGAGTTTTTAGTAAAGGATATGAAAGGAATATTTTGTCGTTTTTCGTACGAGGTACTTTTTGACTTTTCCGACAAAAGTATGAAGAATGTTTTTTTAACTTATACGGCATGAATGGATTTTTAAAACATTATTTCCAAGAATCTTCCTTTACAATTTTTCACGTTTATTTTTAATCAACTTCTTTTAGTTTAGAATTGTATGACATGTTTTGAATGGAAAAGTGTTTTTGAAGAAGAAAGGATATTTTCCTCAAGAATGGAGATCAAGTGTTTTATCAAAATTATTTTCCATCTAAGAAAATAAAGCGTTCTGTTTCTTTCCCTATTATTACATTGATTTGATTATGTTGTGATGGAATTATTTTTATGAATTCCATTATCTTATATGAGTTTTTTTTATGATGTCACGATGTTTAAGATTCCCATTTTTACTATATGGGTTATGCAATGATGTATGATTTATGATTTTGTGGCACACATAATAATGGTTTCATTATGAGATGGGTGGGACCTATATCTCCCTCCAATTAATTGGGTAAAGATTTTATATCTCATGAGATAGACATGGCTAGAGTGGTAGGTTATACCGGTTCAGTGAAACAGGACTGAAACGAGGGTGACTCGGTTCAGAAAGGGACTTTGTCCACTAAGATAGTCTTGGAAATGAGTATTGACTAACAAGAAATGATTCTCTATGTTTATGTGTGTATGCCACAAAGTTTCATGTTTTATGTTATGATTATTGTGATTACATTTCACTACCACGATTTATCCCATGTTATGAAATTATTATCTCTTTTGCAGGATAAGATTTTCAAAAGTTATGTGCTTGTGTATACGATGTGATTGATATTTCTTTTGTTTACCCTTACTGAGAATTTGAGCTCACCGTTTTGTATGTTTTCTTTCCCCAGGTCAGGAAGAAGGTTATTAACTAGTATATGCCAAAAAGGGACTCTAGATATGTGGGAGGCAATGTTGATGCTTTGTGAACCAGTTTTTTATGTTTCCCAGTTTCTAAAGATACAATACCTATACGGTCCTTTCGTGGTTTTGTTATATGTTGTAATAAGTATGCTTCAATTTTTAAGTATTAACAATGTATGTATAGTATGGGTCGTTATAGTTGGTATCAGTGGAAAGGTATAGTCAACCTTTGGAAACTAGGATGTGAAAGCCTTAGTAAGAACCCTAAGGATAATTCTAAGCATAGAACACAATATTAGTGTTTTAGAAATGGCCATGTATAACCTAGGATACAACCTTAAGTGTGAAATTTTGTTCTTGATTATGTGTTTTTCCTATTATAATTTGTGTTGCTCACACTATTCTTCTTGGTTTTAGTCAATGGCTGGAACCCGAAGGAATCGTGTTAATGCGGAATGCGACAGGCAATGCAATGATTGTCCCCCTGAGCAACCAAACAATATGGGAGATGGAATGCAAAATCATGTAGCCATGCTCACACAACATTCTCAAGCTATGAATCATGCAGGACTTCCAAACGAGAAAAGGAAGGAGCAACATTCTGTTGAATCCTTCATGAGGCAGCATCCACCTTCTTTCAGTGGGTCTACTGATCCATTAGTTGCTAAACAATGGATTAGTACTACTGAAAAGATATTTTCAGTTCTTCAATGTTCTGATCATGATAAAGTCATCCTAGAAGTGTATCGTTTGGAAGGAGATGCTGATCAATGGTGGAATCTTATTAAGAATACGAGGCAAAGGGATGAAATTGATTCAATGGAATGGGACGAGATCAAGAACTTATTTTTCAATAAGTACTTCCCTCGTATTCTCCGAAAAAATATGGAGAAAGAGTTTCTTGAACTGAAGAAAAAGGATGATGACTCTGTTGGTACCTATGAAGGAAATTTTACAAGACTTGCAAGGTACGCTTCTGGTATTCTTATCCAGCCTGAGAGTAAGATCGATCGATTCTTTAGTGGCTTAAAACCAAGTCTTCGAAGGGCATTAGCCATAAGGGACTTCAATAGCTACGAGGAGATCGTTCGATGTGCTCTCAAAGTCGAGATGGAGATTGGAGTAACCCATCAGTCATATGGGTTTGATAAGAAGAGGAAAATGGAATTCAAAGGAAAATCTAAAGAGCACACTGAAAAGAAGATGAGCTTTCCCTTATGCTCAAAGTGTGGAAAGAAACATGGAGGGAGTTGTCTTAAAGGGACAATTAAATGTTTCAAATGTGTAAAAGAAGGTCATCGGGCATTTGAATTCCACGATGATGGGAAGAAGATGTCTAATGATGCAAACAAAGGAAGGGATACACAGAATGAACCTATTACACTTTAATGTTTCATGTGCAAGGAGATGGGGAATTATGCCAATAAATGCCCTAATCCAAGGGTTGATGATGATGGTCGACGTCAACAAACTCTTAAGTCTAAAGACAAAGGGAAGTCACATGCAATTTCTATTAGCGATGTGGAGTACGATAATGATGTGGTGAAAGGTACACATACCATACACTCTAAAGTAGCAGATGTTTTATTTGATTCTGGATCCACCCACTCCATTATTTCTGAAAAATTTTCTAATGGTATCACTGTATTACCTCAACAATTAGATGTTGAGTTAGCCGTGACAACACCTAATGGCACAACAGTCGCATCAAATGTTTATAATTCTTCTCTGATCAAAGTTTGTGGGAAAGTGCTTCCTGCAAATCTTGTGATCCTTCCTATAGTGGAATTTTATGTGATTCGTGGCATGGATTGGCTTTCTTTATATGGAGCTCATATCAATTTCCAAAGAAGGGAAGTCACATTTCATATTCCAGATCAATCTATGATCGTCTATCAATGCAAGGATGAACATAACCTTCCAGTGGAAATTTCTTCCATCTTATGGGTCTTGATTCCACTAAATGAAGGTTATTTATCTCAAATGGTTGGTGAGAAACTCACGATTAAGAATATTCCCATTGTACTGGAGTTTTATGATGTCTTTCTGGAGGAATTACTGGGACTTCCACCAAATTGTGAAGTTGAGTTCTCAATAGAACTCGTACCGGGTTCTTTGCCTATTTCAAATACACCTTATAGAATGGCCCCAATTGAGTTACAGGAATTGAAGAAGCAACTCTAAGAGAATCTTGATAAGGGATTCATACGCCCTAGTGCGTCACCTTGGGGAGCACCTATTCTATTTGTTAAGAAGAAAGATGGATCAATGAGACTGTGCATTGATTATCGAGAATTTAACAAGATCACTATCAAGAACAAATATCCTATCCCGCGCATTGATGACCTATTTTACCAACTACACAGAGCTCAATACTTTTCCAAGATTGATCTTTGTTCAGGGTATCATCAATTAAGCGTCAAAAGGGAGGATATACCAAAGACAGCTTTCCGTACAAGGTATGGACACTATGAATTTATAGTGATGCCATTTGGTCTTACTAATTCCATTACTATCTTCATGGATCTGATGAATAGAGTCTTTAGAGACTATCTTGATCAATTTCTGGTAGTCTTTATAGATGATATTCTTGACTATTCAAAGTGGAAGGAAGAACATGAAGATCACTTGAGAATTATATTGAAGACCCTGAGAAAGGAGAAGCTTTATGCCAAATTTACCAAGTGTGAATTTTGGCTTCAAAAATTTCCATTTTTGGGTCACATAATCTCAAAAGATGGGATATCTGTGGATCCAGCAAAAACAGAGGTTATCGAAAGATGTTCGAGACCAACAACAGTAACTGAGATCCAAAGTTTTCTTGGTTTGGATGGAAATTATCGACGTTTTGTGAAATATTTTTCACGATTATCTAGTCCACTCACCATGTTGACTCAGAAAGGAGTTAAGTTTTTCTGGACTGAAGAATGTGAAGAGAATTTCAAGGAGTTGAAAAGAAGGTTATCCAGTGCACCTGTTCTCACACTTCCTTGTAGTGGAGAAAGGTTTGTGATCTATAGTGATGCATCCAAGAAGGGATTAGGGTGTGTTCTTATGAAAAATGATATGGTGATAGCTTACGCCTCACTACAGTTGAAAATACATGAGCAAAATTACCCAACACATGATTTGGAGTTAGCTAGGTAATCTTTGCATTAAAGATTTGGAGGCATTACCTTTATGGTGAAAAGTGTGATATTTATACTGATCATAAAAGTTTAAAATATATTTTCACACAAAAGGAGCTGAATATGCGTCAAAGAAGATGGTTGGAGCTGATTAAGGATTACAACTGCTCAATCCATTACCACCCTAGGAAAGCAAACAAGGTGGAAGATGCATTAAGTCGATAAGACCATGCTAGTTTATCAATGATGAGGATCACAAAAGATCCAATATTTATGGATTTACAAAGGATGGATCATGGAATTATAATGGAAGGGGAGAAATATTATCTTTCTCAAATGAATGTTCAACCATCAATACATGTGAAGATTAAAGAGGCACAGAAAGAAGATGTCGAGTTACAAAAGAAGGTGAGAAATGTTCCTGAGTTCAACCTTGATTGTGATGGGATAATAAAGTTCAGGAATCGGGTGTGTCTTCCTCCCATCCCCGAATTAAAGAAGGAGCTGCTGGATGAGGCTCATAGTTCTTCATTCTCTATTCATCCTGGAAGCACGAAGATGTATAGGGACCTGAAAGATTACTTATGGTGGGATGGAATGAAAAGAGATGTTGCTGAATACGTCTCTCGATGCTTGGTTTGTCAACAAGTTAAAGCTGAGAGACAGAAGTCTAAAGGGATGTTACAACCATTACCCATACCCGAATGGAAATGGGAAAACATTACTATGGACTTTGTCACAGGACTTCCTAAAACATCCAAAGGCAATAATGCTATCTGGGTCATAGTTGATCGTCTTACAAAGTCTGCACACATCATTGCTATTAGAGAGGATTTCTCTCTAGATCAGCTTTCCATGATATATGTAAAGGAAGTGGTAAGATTGCATGGAGTACCACTTTCTATTATATCCGATCGGGATCCGAGATTTACCTCGAAGTTCTGGAAAAGTCTATAGCATACTCTGGATACAGAGTTGAGTTTCAGCACTGCTTATCATCCTCAGACAGACGGTTAGTCTGAGAGAACAATTCAAACCCTAGAAGATATGTTGAGAGCTTGCTCTATGGATTTCAAAGGTGATTGGGATCAACACCTTCCTTTGGTGGAATTTTCTTAAAATAATAGCTTTCACTCCAGTATTCAGATGGCTCCTTATGAAGCTATCTATGGAAAGAAATGCAGGACTCCAACTTTTTGGGATGAAGGTGGGGAAAGAAAGCTATTAGGACCTGATCTCGTTGATGAAATGGCAGAAAAGGTCAGATCTATTCAACAACACATAAGAGCAGCTTAGAGTCGACAGAAAAGTTATGCCGACAACCGAAGAAAAGACCTAGAGTTTGAAGTGGGTGATAAAGTGTTCTTACGAATATCTCCCTGGAAGAGGGTTACGAGATTTGGAAAGAAGGGGAAGTTGAGCCCTAGGTATATCGGTCCTTTCGAAATACTGGATCGTGTTGGGAAGGTATCTTACCGATTGGCGCTTCCACCGAATCTCTCTCAAGTTCATGATGTGTTCCATGTATCTCTCCTGAGAAAGTACATACCTGGTCCTTCACATGTACTCAGCTCAGAAGTTGTACCGCTGGAGCAAGATCTTTCTTATCAAGAACAACCAATAGTGATTCTGGATCGTAGCGAAAAAGTCCTACGAAACAAGACCACTCGATTGGTAAATGTTTTATGGAGGAACCACCAATTAGAAGAAGCTATATGGGAGCTTGAGGATATGATGAGGGAGAGGTATCCTCATCTGTTTGTTACAAAGTGACGAATTTTGAAGGCGAAATTCATTTTAAGGGGGGTAGAATGTAACACCCGAGACTTTTATGTTATATAAATCATCAAAGGAATCTTTTTCTACACAACACTTGCTTGGTTTTCTTTACACAAAATCACGACCTTCCTCGATAGCTTGCGTCGTACGCAATACCGAGTTTCACTAAACAATGATATGCTATTAAAATATTATTAAAACTAGCCGTTATGAATAGTAATAACCACTTTTTGAAATTTTATAAATTTTATTTTTTAAAATGGAATTCATTTTTGGATTCTGAATACCGAAATTAGCCTAGGGTGAAATTTTGGTATTTTTCTGAAAACTTTAAATTTTTTATGAATAGTGAAACCACTAAGTGGTAGGTTAAAAACTGAATTTTGCCTAAAACATAATTTTACCGCTTCTATGAATGGAATTTCGAAAATCCGATAGACACGGTTGATATCAGTAAGTAAAATGTGTTTCAATGAGATAAAAATAATTTTTTGGTGAATAGTAACTTTTTACTTTTTTTTACCGTGGTTAATAGTAAATAGGGTAACTAAGGGTAAATATGATATTACTATTACCCTAACACATGTCCTAATTCTATTGGATAAGTTTAATTCGACCAAAACCAACCTTATGAATATAATATGACCATTTAGGTCCACTTGGATTAGATTATGTCATTTAATATTATTTTATTTAATGAATAGTTAAAATAGTTAAAATCAAAGTTTAATAAGTAAATAATTTTTAATATGGGGTTATACATAAAATAAATTAGACTATTAATATTAATTAGAAAGCTAAAAATATTTCCTACATAATGGTATTTTATTTGTAATTTTTAGACATTGAATAATTAAATTTATTTATGACACAAAGATGATGCAGTAATTATCTTATTAATGAAATATTTACATAATTAATGTTATAAACACCAAAATAAATTTAATTTGAAACTTTTTTTTGAATTCCACTACTTTTATAGGTTAATATGACATGTTAGTATTGATTTAATTAACTTGGTTCGAACTAATAATTCTGTTATGATTTTCACAAAAATCAATTACTAAATAGTGTCAAAATTGACATAAAATAGTTTTTTTAAAAAATATTATATTATTAATTGTTATTTTATTCATAAAAAATATAAGGTTAGGCAAAATGACTTAGATAAGGTTATATATATTAATAATAAACAATTTGGGGTTCGTTTGTCTTCTTATAGTATGTTTATTAACCTTATAGTGTAAGAACACAAGAAGACACGGTAAAAGTAAAATTATTTAACTTAAAGTTAAATCTAAATGATAAGGTTAAAATAGGAACCTAAACTTGTATAAATTATATTGGATGAGAGGATTTCGACCCATCCCCACCTTAGCTTCGAAATATATCAATTTGGAGCTATTTAAAACTGAACATGACTTTATAATAAAATAATAGTTTTAGTTATTCCAGAGGTGCCCCTCTCCTCCCTTATAAAAGGACACATCCTCCCCCTCTTCCTCACACCACATGGAGCCTTCAAGCTCGGAAAAACCCTGCCAATTTCTCCTCTCCACTTCCCTAGAGACATCCTAGAGGTTATGGTCTTCTTCAAAGACCAATTTTAGTGCTCTAAAAGAAGGTCTCAAAGAAGCACTTCAAAGAAGAGGTAATGTCTGTTACCAATTCTTTCATCTTTTTTTCTTCTTCCAATTCTTTTTCTTTAGTTGTTTCATTATGAAGTAATAACATCAGTATCACTCATATAATGATATGTTATTATAATTATGAAACAACCCTATCTCACCATCTATCCATCCTACGGAAAAAGAAATCACCGCGCGGACGTACGTACGGAATACCGTCTCCACGCCGTGGTTTAATCTATTTTACACCATCACCTTACTTGGATGGGTATAATGGTGTAAATAATAACTATATATGACTATTATAATGTGATATTGATTCTGAAATAGTATACATATACTCCAATACAATTCCACGATCATATGAACGATATCATCACTCATGCGTACGTACGGAATACCGTCTCCACGATGTGATGTGACTCGTTTTACATGATCTTCATTTCATAATGATTATATAAATGAATTGAATGAAGGAATATGATATATATTACACTAATACCATTCTGGAAATGTTGTATCTATAAACTAAAGAAAAGAATGAGAATTTATTCGACAAAACACGCATAAGAACAAAAAGTTATAAACACCCGAATAACAAGTAGCAATGAAATATTACTACTAAGAAGCTAAGAATATGACCATATATGATATCATAAAAATAAGTATGATTCTGGATTAAGTCAACAACATTATTTAAATCATTATACAAGAGGTTTGGACACTTACAAAGCAAGTCGGATCTAATGTAAGGGAAATATCACAATCTCATTTTTATCCGAGATTGCTTATACTTTGGTATTTACTGGGGTGTATTTTATCATCCACATCCATGTTCCCTAAATATGTAATATTATTTCTATACACCTACAATTTTTTAAATCCAATTTTACCCTTCGGTGAGTTTTTAGTAAAGGATATGAAAGGAATCTTTTTTCGTTTTTTGTACGAGGTACTTTTTGACTTTTCCGATAAAAGTACGAAAAATGTTTTTTTAACTTATACGGCATGAATGGATTTTTAAAACATTATTTCCAAGAATCTTCCTTTACAAGTTTTCAAGTTTATTTTTAATCAACTTCTTTTAGTTTATAATCGTATGACATGTTATGAAAGGAAAAGTGTTTTTCAAGAAGAAAGGATATTTTCCTCAAGAATGGAGTTCAAGTGTTTTATCAAAATTATTTTCCATCTAAGAAAATAAAGTGTTCTGTTTCTATGCTTATTATTACATTGATTTGATTATGTTGTGATGGAATTATTTTTATGAATTCCTTTATCTTATATGAGTTGTTTTATGATGTCACGATGTTTAAGATTCCCATTTTTACTATATGGGTTATGCAATGATGTATGATTTATGATTTTGTGGCACACATAAGAATGGTTTCATTATGAGATGGGTGGGACCTATATCTCCCTCCAATGCATTGGGTAAAGATTTTATATCTCATGAGATAGACATGGCTGGAATGGTAGGTTATACCAGTTCAGTGAAACAGGACTGAAACGAGGGTGACTCGGTTCAGAAAGGGACTTTGTCCACTAAGATAGTCTTGGAAATGAGTTTTGACTAACAAGAAATGATTATCTATGATTATGTGTGTATGACACAAATTTTCCTGTTTTAATTTATGATTATTGTGAATATATTTCACTACCACGATTTATCCCATGTTATGAAATTATGATCTCTTTTGCAGGATAAGATTTCCAAAAGTTATGTGCTTGTGTATACGATGTGATTGATATTTCTTTTGTTTACCCTTACTGAGCATTTGAGCTGACCCTTTTGTATGTTTTCTTTCCCCAGGTCAGGAAGAAGGTTATTAACTTGTATATTCCAAAAAGGAACTCTAGATATGTGGGAGGAAAAGTTGATGCTTTGTGAACCAGTTGTTTATGTTTCCCAGTTTCTAAAGACACTATACCTATACGGTCCATTCGTGGTTTTGTTAAATGTTGTAATAAGTATGCTTCAATTTTGAAGTATTAAAAATGTATGTAAAGTATGGGTCATTATAGATCTTCGTCCAGGGTATCATCAATTAAGGTTCAAACGGGAGGATATACCAAAGAAGGATTTTCGTATGAGGTATGGACACTATGAATTTATAGTGATTCCAATTGGTCTTACTAATTCCCCTTCTATCTTCATTGATCTGATAAATAGTGTCTTTAGAGACTATCTTGATCAGTTTGTGTAGTCTTTATAGATGATATTTTTGTCTATTCGAAGAGAAAGGAAGAACATTAATATCACTTGAAAATTGTATTAAAGACACTAAGAACAGAGAATCCTTATGCCAAATTTACCAAGTGTAAATTTTGTCTTCAAAAAGTTGCATTTTTGGGTTACATATTCTCAAAAGAGGGGATATCTGTGGATCTAGCAAGAATAGAGGTTATCAAAACATGGTCGAGACCAACAACAGTAACTGAGATCCGATGTTTTCTTGGTTTGGCTGGATATTACCGACGTTTTGTGAATTATTTTTCAAGGTTATCTAACCCACTCAACAAGTTGACTCGGAGAGGAGTTATGTTTGTTTGGATGGAGGAATGTGAAGATAATTTCAAAGAGCTAAAAAGAAGGTTAGCCAGTGCACCTGTGCTCACACTACCTTGTAGTGGAGAAATGTTTGTGATCTACAGTGATGCATCCAAGAAGGGACTAGGGTGTGTTCTCATGAAAAATGATATGTTGATAGCTTATGCCCCCCGACACTTGAAAATCCATGAGCAAAATTACCCAAATCATGATTTGGAGTTAGCTATGGTAATCTATACATTAAATATTTAGAGGGATTACCTTTATGGTGAAAGGTGTGATATTTATACTGATCATAAAAGTTTAAAGTATATTTTCACACAAAAGGAGCTGTATATGTGTCAAAGAAGATGGTCGGAGCTGATTAAGAATTACAACTTCTCAATTCATTACCACCCTAGGAAAGCAAACAAGGTAACAGACGCATTAAGTCAACAAGACCATGCTAGCTTATCTATGATGAGGATCATAAAAGATCCAATATTTAAGGATTTAAAAAGGATGGATCTTGGAATTATAATGGAATGGAAAAAATCTTATCTTTCTCAAATGAATGTTCAACCATCTATACTCATGCTGATTAAAGAGGTACAGAAAGAAGATGTAGAGTTACAAAAGAAGGTGAGAAATGTTCCTGAATTTAACCTTGATTGTGATGGGATAATAAGGTTCTGAATCGAGTTTGTGTTCCTCCCATCATAGAATTAAAGAAGGAGCTACTGGACGAGGCTCATAGTTCTTCATTTTCTATTCATCCTGGAAGTACAAAGATGTACAGGGACCTGAAAGAGTACTTCTGGTGGGATGGCATGAAAAGTGATGTTGCTGAATATGTCTCTCGATTCTTGGTTTGTCAGCAAGTTAAATCTAAGAGACAAAAGTCTAAGGGGATGTTACAACCATTACCTATATCAGAATGGAAATGGGAAAACATCACTATGGACTTTGTCACTGGACTTCCTAAAACATCCAAAGGAAATAATGCTATCTGGGTTATAGTTGATTGTCTCACGAAGTCGGCACACTTCATGGATATTAGAGAAGATTTTTCTCTTGATCAGCTTTCCAGGAAATATGTAAAGGAAGTGGTATGATTGCATGGAGTACCACTTTCCATTATATCTTATCGGGATCCGAGGTTTACCTCGAAGTTCTGGAAAAGTCTTCAGCAAGCTCTAAATACAGAGTTGAGTTTCAGCACTGCTTACCATCCTCAGACAGAAGGTCAGTCTGGGAGGACAATTCAAACTCTAGAAGATGTGTTGAGAGCTTTCTCTCTGGATTTCAAAGGTGGTTGGGATCAACACCTATCTTGGGTGGAATTTTCTTATAATAATAGCTTTCACTCTAGTATTCAGATGGATCCTTATGAAGCCCTCTATGGAAAGAAATGCAGAACTCCAACTTACTGGGATGAAGTTGGGGAAAGAAAGATATTAGGACCTGATCTTGTTGATGAAATGGGAGACAATGTCATATCTATTCAATAACACATGAGAGCAACTCAGAGTCGACATAAAAGTTATGCCGACAACCGATGAAAAGACCTAGAGTTTGATGTGGGTGATAAAGTGTTCATACGAATATCTCCCTGGAAGAGGGTAATGAGATTTGGAAAGAAGGGAAAGTTTATCCCTAGATATATCAGTCCTTTCGAAATACTATATTGTGTTGGGAAGGTATATTACTGATTGGCGCTTCCACTGAATCTCTCTCAAGTTCACGATGTGTTCCATGTATCTCTCCTGAGAAAGTACATACCCGATCCTTCACATGTACTCAGCTCATAAGTTGTACCGCTGCAACAAGATATTTCTTATGAAGAACACCCGATAGAGATTCTGGATCGTAGAAAAAAATTCCTATGGAACTAGACCACTCACTTGGTGAATGTTTTATGGTGGAACCACCAATTAGAAGAAGCTACATGGGAACTTGAGGATATAATGAGGGAGAGGTATCCTCATCTGTTTTTAATGAAGTGACGAATTTCGAGGGTGAAATTCATTTTAAGGGGGGTAGAATGTAACACCCTAAGATTTTATGAGAAATATTTTTTTATGTCTTATGTTATATGCAACACCAAAGAAATCTTTCACAACACGCAATACTGACTTCGCTTTCATTACACGCAATCACGACCTTCCTCGATAGCATGTGTAGTACACAATATCGTGTTTCACTAAACAATGATATATTAATATGGACTAGCCATTATGAATTGTATTAAGTAAATTTTTAATTTTATAACATTATTATTCATCTTACACATTTTATAGAACATGGTAAGAGAACAAAATTAATTATTCGTGTAAAATATGTATTTTAAAAAAAATGTTGTTTTGTCGCCTGTTGATGGCACACCCACACTAAATCTAGTTTTTAACATGGTTATAAGTTCAATTTGACAAAATAAAATTCTTCTTTGAAATCAGGATATAAAAATTTACTTTGGATAAATTTTTTATACTTTTCTGATAACATTCATATTTTGACGAATAACATAAATACGCTAATTTTAAATTAAAAACAACTTTTTTTCATTGGGATAATTTATATTGTTAAATTATAATATTTAATGGTTTTAATGTATAAATAGAATATATATTTACCATTTAATATAATGTATGTCATTAGCATTATTTTTACATTGAATTCGTAGGTAAAAACATTTCAATCTTTGGCAATGTTTCAACTTCTAAAACTCGTTTTCTCAACAACGGGATTAATTTTAAATTAATTACTACAAATTATGTGTTTTGAATTTTGAAAAATGGATTCCATATTTTTAATCAGTAGGTAAAAATAATTTTAATTGGCTACTTTTTATTTTTGGGCATTATGAATAGTAACTACGGTAAATTAAATTTACCATAGTTAAAGGTAAATCGGGTAATTAATGGTAAATATAAGATTATAAAATTACCCTAACACCTTCCAAAATCCTATTGGATGACTAAAAGTAGACCAATATCACCTAAGTGTCGGATTAGATTCATTTAAAAGACTTTTTTCCATGAAAATAATGTAATTATTTTTAAAACCATAGAAAGTGACAACATGTCACTTTCTTTAATCTTATAAGTATAATAATTTAAATTTAGTGATAAACTTAATGAAACTTAAAACATGAATAGTATAAAGAAATATAGTACAATTATCTACATCATATGAATTTATTTATAATTTTTAGGGATTAAATAATTATCATTAATTATGACACAATAGTGATGTTGAAATTACTTTATTAATTAAAATATCAAATAAATTGTTTTAAAAATATTAAAATAAATATTATATGAACTATTTAATGTGCTCCAATAATTTTCTAGATACATATGACATTTTATGAATCTATTAATGTTTTTAGTTCGAGCATTTATTCTGTATATATTTTGATTAAATTCAAATAAATGAATAGTGTCAAAAGAGACACTATTGTTATTTTATAAAAATAACATATTATAAAATTGTTTAAAAATCACAAAAATATTTAAAAAATATAAATTAAAGTTTATATGGTCTAAAATTTCATGAAGTGTCAAATTATGGAAAATTCACAGCATATATGTTATTATTTATAATAATTTAAAATTTAGAATATTATTACCACAAATAAAATTAAATTGATAAATAATGATAAATCAAGTTGATAATGTTTAAAATTAATTCCTAACATGTCTAAATTTTATTTCGATATGAGACTATAACCCTATATCATCTAATATTCGGATATGAGTCATTTTGGATGTTCTTATGTGGGGTTGGGATTTAATATAAACTAATATTTCTTATATTTCCAAAGGTGCCCCTCTCCTCCCTTATAAAAGGGAACCTCCTCCCTCTCCTCCTCACACCAATTTGAGCCTTCATTCTCGGAAAATCCCTTCCCATTTCACTTCCCCACTTACCTAGAAACATCCTAGAGGTCTTGGTCTTCTTCAAAGACCAATTTTAGTGCCCTAAAAGGCTGTCTCAAAGATGCGCTTCAAAGAAGAGGTAATGTCTGTTACCGATTCTTTCAACATTATTTCTTCTTCTACTTCTTATTCTTTAGATGTTTCGTTATGAAGTAATAAAATAAGTATCACTAAAATACTTATATGTTTTTATAAGTATGAAAAAACCCTATTTCACCATCTATCCATCCTATGGAAAATGAAATCACCGCGCGTGTGTATATACGGAATACCGTCTCCACGCCGTGGTGTAATCTATTTTCCACCACGACCTTACTTGGATGGGTATAATGGTGTAAATAATGAATATAAATGATTATTTTAAAGTGATATTGATTCTAAAATATTATACATACACTCCAATACAATTCCACAATCATGGGAACGATATCATCGCTCCTGCGTACGTACAGAATACCGTCTCCACGATGTGATGCAACTCGTTCTACATGATGTTCATTGAATAATGATTATATAAATTAATCTGATGAGTAAATATGATATATATTACACAAATAACATTCTAAAAGGGATGTGTCTATAACCTAAAAAGAGGAAGATGAATTTATTCGACAAAACATACATACGAACATAAAGTAATAAACACCTGAATAACAAGTAGCAATGAAATATTAGTAATAAAAAGCTAAGAATATTACCATATATGATATCATAAAAATAATTATTATTATTGAATAAGTAAATTACATTATTTAAATAATTATATAGGAGTTTCGGACACTTATGAAGATAATCGGACCTAAGGTAAGGGAAAATCTCACAATCTCATTTTTATCCGAGATTGTTTATACTTCACAATTTTCTTGGGAATATTTATCATAAAAATCCATGTTTCCTAAATATGTAATATTATTTCCATCCACCTAGTATTTTTTAAATCCAATTTTACCCTTCCGTGATTTTTTAGTAAAAGATATGAAAGGAATCTTTTGTCGTTTTTCGTACGAGGTACTTTTTGACTTTTCCAGCCAAAGTACGGGAAGAATGTTTTTTAACTTATACGGCATGAATGGATTTTTTGAAAATTATTTACATGAAGCTTCCTATACAAGTTTTCAAGTTAATTTTTAATCAACTTATTTTAGTTCAAAATTATATGACATGTTAAAAAAGGAAAATGTTTATGAAGTAGAAAGGATATTTTCCTCAAGAATGGAGTTCAAGTGTTTTATCAAAATTATTTTACATCTAAGATAATATGGGGTTCTGTTTATATCCCTATTTTTACATTGATTTGATTATGTTATGATGGAATTATTTTTACTATATCCTTTTATGGATTATGTTATGATGACGTGATGTTTAAGAATCCCATTTTTATTACATGGGTTATGCTATGCCGTATGGTTTATGATTTTGTGGCACACATAAGAATGGTATCATTATGAGATGGGTGGGACCTATATATCCCTCCAATGCATTGGGTAAAGATTTATATCTCATGAGATAGACATGGTTGGAACGATAGGTTAAACCGGTTCAGTGAAATAGGACTGAAACGAGGAGTGATATTGGTTCAGAAAAGGACTTTGTACGCTAAGATAGTCTTGGCAATGAGTCTTGACTACTAAGAAATTATTTTCTATGATTATGTGTGTATTCCACAAAGCTCCATGTTTTATGTAATTCTTATTGGGATTACATTTCACTTCTATGATTTATCCCATGTTATGATCTCTTTTGCAGGATAAGATTTTCAAAATGTTATGTTCTTTTGAATATGATATGTTTGATATTTCTTTTTTTACCATTAATAAGCATTTGAGCTCACCCTTTTGTATGTTTTCGTTTCCCCAGGCCAGGAATAAGGATATTAAGTAGGATATGCCAAAAAGGAACTCTAGATATGATGAAATAAATTGGAGACAACATAGATGATTTACGAACCAGTTGTTTATGCTTCCCAGTTTCTAAAGACACTATACCTATACGGTCCATTCATTGTGTTGTTATATGTTGTAGTAATTATGCTTCAATTTTGAAGTAGTAACCATGTATATAAAGAATGGGTCGTTATATCTTTGGTATTGAGGTGGGTTTTATAGGGTTGGATTAGTAGGATTCCTAACTCTATTAAAGTTTGGTACAGTTTATGATTAGATAGTTGATCGTGATCCTAATTTTCCTGATCTAGGTGGATAGATCATGGGTAGACAATAATTATTTTGAGACATTTTTTTCGGTTGACGAGTTTTCTATACATAATGGCATAGGTTAATTTCAGGATTTTGAAGATAATAATCAATGGTTCTTTTGGATAGATGATACTAGCATTCATTATGTGCTTGATTATCCTAGTTTTAGGCATATATGCATAGGTTTGACAATGTGAGACAGATTCAATCATCAGCAAGGTTGTCTGATTGAGTAGTATTGGTGAGAACACCCATTCAATATAAAATAGAATAAGGTAGAATGTGCTGGTTACATGTAGTTCCATTGATTTCAAAATATGTGAGTGGTCTTGTATGGGTTGAGAAGAGATGGTGTTGGTGAAATTCTTATGATCATAGAAGGATAAGAGGTTTGATGAAATATGAAATTTCTCTCAGATGTAAGAGGTGATAGTGGACATAGATTGGGGTTTTATGGTATGGTTAACCCTAGTATTTTCTTTTAAAGGTACTAGCTGCGTGGTGAAAGGATACAAACTATAGAGGTTTTACTTTAGGGGTGGTACAAAGATATTCATATAGTGCAAAGCACACTATTGTTCATGGCGGGTGTGACCCTCTATATGGATGGATTCTAGAGAATTCCCTGGGTGATGTTTCCTTGAGAAAAAAATGGATGGAAGTTGGGGTTTTGTGTTGGTTCGTGGGTATGAGAAGAATAGACATGTCCAGTCATTTCATGCAGTAATGGATGGATCATGAGCTACAATGATATGAACTCATATTAGTGGGGTCATGAGTGCAATGAGACCAGTTATTAGATGGGAGAGATACAATTGGGATGATAGTGTTTTGATGATCTCAATTTTATGGTTTCTTAATGAATACTATATTTGAGGCTTTGATGTGATATTATATGGAGTCCAAAAATTGGGTTTGTCATCATGATAAATTTTATATGATCTAAGCATGGGTCAGATCAATGTAGTTTTGGATCTAAAGGTGAGAGCATGAAGGGTGTTGTGGTTGGTTGAGGAACCAACCATGAACATACATTGAATGTAGGGTTCATACTTCAGAACATGTGTTTTTATGAATTATTAATTCTTTAAGAGTTAATAAATCATGTTTGGGTGATGAGATAGCATATCGGTGGGTACAACCAATCATTTTCAATAATGTTAATACAAAGGAGCAATTGGTGTTTTTTATATAACTGGGCATGCTGACGTGGTTACTACATTGAGTGGGTCAATAGACCATTGATAATATGTTCAATATCACTTTATAATTGTGGGGAGAACTGTGACTCAAAATGGACCCATATGAGTTGAGCTGTATTTGTAATTTAGTGATGGTGACGAGGAATGACTCAGTATTTGATGAATAACACACCTCATGTATGAAGATACCCAATAGAATATCCTTGGTCATCGTAGTGTCTAATGTGATGAATCAATTATGACTGAATGATCAAGATAGGCCAGGATTAATGATTTAATAACTGAAGAGTCTTAACAAAGATGAAGATTTCTATGATGGGGAGCTTGTAAAGATCTATGTTTTGATGGGTTGTGAAATTCTAGAAGAATTTGAATTTCAATGTCAGTGAGGGTTTATTTTGAAAAACAATTCTTAGATTGATATTTTGAGGATGAACATATGTAGAAGATGATTTTGGACATGTAGTGAGGCTTAAGAGGTATTACAGGTGATTTAGTGGACATTAGTGTGAGGTTGTGTGTGTGTGTGGTTACTAGGGATTATACCTATCAAAAATAGGGATCACCACAGTGTTGTGATCATCGTAGTGGATGGATACATGCCATGGTAGAGGTTGTAGTGCTAGGTCATGACACCATTAGTGGGAATGACACCTAGGTCAACTCAAGGTGTAAAATAGTTAGTGAGAAACACCATATCTTAGAGTTTTGATAATGATAGTACCACAGGGGCACCACATAGGGGAAATTACAAGCACCCCCATAATGTATTGTATGTTGTGGTGGGTGACTAAATGCAGAAGTTAGAGAAATGAGGATTGACTATACTGTAGTCCCCATTAATTGGGAATTTTAACTAGGAGTAGAAATGGTGGAAAATTGTGAGTAGGCAGTGGGATATATTATGGCCTTGGGAATGCTGGGTTCTCGGAGGGCATGATAGAGAGTAGCATAGTCTAGTCCAATCAATGATGCAAACCATTTTCCCTATGTAGTTCTATTTTTTTGTGAATCCAATTATTTTACCATCTAGATTTTTAATACCCCCCTTTTATCCTTTCCCTCACCATTCCTGATATTATCACCTCGTCCTACTTCCCCTTTGACCACCATGGTTTGGGGTGGGTTTTTGTGTGATTTTTTTTGGCAATTTGAGGTGTTTTATCCTATACTATTCCTCCATTCATCTTCTCTTCCATTGAACATTGATTTCATTTTCACTGATTAGAGTTTTAAGATAATTCCCTAAGAGAATTGTGGAATTACACTCATATGATATGTATATTAATTGATATAGATAGAAGATCTCCTCTGATTTCGATTTCATGCTGTCGCATTCCATTTCATTAAAGGTATTTCACTGGATTTATTTAATTGGGAATTTTTTTTAAATTATTTTTTTAGTGATATAATTATTTTCATCCATGCAATGGCCGGAAGTCCTTCAATCTTTTTATTATTTTGATAAAGTCCTCTTTTTTGTGAAGAAGGGGGGGGGACCCAAACAGACTTTATGAACTTAAGTGAAATCACACCCGAAGGAAAAAAGAGTAAAACCAGACTAACAACATGGAGGAGCTAGCCCTCACAAAAATTTGATCATGATGAAGATATCCATTATTTCAAGGACTTTTGAATAGCAAGTGACATGTGTCAAACCATAGGCTCGATCCAATGGCTGATGTCATACCCTCTCGAACAACCAAATCCTTAAAGCTCTGCAATGATGAACCACCAGCTCTGGATCCTCCTTTAGGGCCTCTTCCAGGTGGTTGAGTCCGACTACACTTGCTTCCCACCTTCATGATCAAACCATACAAACAAACAACTTCCACCATTCACAAAATAAACTCCTTTGGAAACTAGAAAATACTCACAACACTCCTTCACCATGGACTCAACAAAGAGAAAACTACTGCAGACCGTGTGACTCCCACCACTATTGCAATCACTGGAGTAAATGTAAGATCATTCAATAACTGAAAATCTAGAACATCGTCTCCTAGGACTAGATTGACCAACACCACAATGGAGGAACATCATTTATGAGGGGATCCGAGCCGCTTTGAACTATAAATTCTGTTCTGGGCTTGGATCTGCTCATAACCGGATCACAGGCACACCCTCACCAGAGTTCAAAGTAAGAAAATCATCGAAAATGGGGGGAAACCAATATGAAGTGATAGAAGAAATCTCTGTAAACAAACAGAACAACCAAATCAACACAATCTAAAAAAACACATGAATCACCGTGAAAAAACCTGCACGAAGACTATAGGACCACCATAAGCCCAAACCAAGGGGACCTCCCCCCTCCGCGCCACTATGGGGCCATTGCTGAGCCATGCCAAAGTAGATGCCAAGAAAAATATGTTGCTCGTTGATGATGAGCCATGATTTGACACCATGATTCCTCAGCCCACCCAGATCCCTGGCCTTTTCTGGTCAAATCATTCTCCTGCCGAAGCTTTCACCTGTAGATCATGACCGAACGATGAAGACAATGCATTGCCTGAGTTGACGAATATAGAAGGGACCATGTGCATTATATTTATTCCTTAACTATCGATGGATGATGCCTTAAATATAATTGTATTCTTTGAGATGAATGAGCCATAAGGGGTGATAAATTAACTAATTTAATGAATATAGAGGGACTTATTTCTGTTCACTAGATGAATCAATGTATCGAAGAGCATTGAATTGGTATTGAGTGGACCGAGTAGGCTATGATAGAACCATTAGGTTCCATAGATTTATTGGGCTATCTGAGATAACCATAGAAAGAAAAGTCATCCCCCTTTGAGATTTAAGAAACTTTGAGGGTACACCCAAGGTAGATGTTGATAAGTTGAGTGAGAGCATAAACATAATATGAATTTGAGATTGATATGGGCCTTAGGCCTTCTTTTAAGACCGATACTAGTATATTTTATCCTTTGAATCCAATGAGGTAGATATGTGATTATGATGATATTGAGGGATCCTCTTCCCTCTGAGTGGTGAGTATTGACACAAGAGACGAGAGTGGGGTTGGGGAGCCCATGTTGGGCATCGATGTTGTGGTGTAACCTAGGGGACCCAGGAGGGTGCCCTAGTAAGAGGTTAACCCCTAATAGGGTGAATGAATGACGAGTATAAATTCTTGTGGGTGTCACCTTAGAAATCAAATCGATGATAATGTACTTATGTGGATATAGTGGAAACGATAAGTTATGCTCTTAAGAGGTATATTTCTGTTGGGTGGGATAGATTTAGGTATATGGTCAAACCCATCAAGATGAATTTTATGAGACGATTCATCTAGGATCCACTTCCCATCAATATGTTTTTAGAATTATAGGATTCCTTGGATTCTCACCTCAGATCCTAAATTTGTGATTAATATTATGAGATGGAAGGGAGGGACACACTTCCCCCATGTCATATATGAGATATATGATAGGGACACACCACCCTCTATGTGATATATGAGACACATGAGAGGGATTCACTACCTCCTAATGTGACGTATGAGATGGATGGGTGGGACACAATTCCCCCCCCCCCCCAGGGAAAAGTATATATGATATGATACAAAAGGTATGCACTACCTCTAAGTGATTAATATGCTGTGAGATGTTACAGGAGGGACGAATTACCCCCCACCCTGATGAGAGGTATACGTGAGATTATCCAAGAGAGATTCACTACCCACCGAGTAATTAGTATATTATGGGATGTATAAGAATTTATCCTAGTATATAGTTATTGATCATGATGTTATATTATTACCAAATACTTTCTCATAGTAATTTTTCATGGGCCTAATATTGGTTGGAATTATTATGTGACATGCTCAAAGACTCTTTTACACTGGAAGAAACAATTTTGGTTTGATCCTGGGTGTCACATTAGAACCCTATGATCGATGATGGTTGTTTATTTATGATTATAGATTGTTATTTATTTATCAAATAAGTATATAAAATTCAAATACTTAATATAATGTTTATGTATGGTACCTAATTTTTGGTTTGGTATAGAGTTTTAGTCACACCCTACTTAGGTGACCATGGAACTTGGGTACCTGATAAGATCTTCCTTGATTGTAGTATTAGATGAGGCATATTTCAATAGTTACACGATCAACCAGGATTGATTATATGGGATTTAGTGGCTAGGATTGAGGTACAATTTGGGTATGGTAGTAGTTCCCCACCTATAGTTTATTTATTTATTTGGTAGTGTATTGAGATCGTCCTAGTGTTCAATCAGTTTATGTGTGATAACATGACTATGAATCTATATCACTACATTCATGTGTTCTTGATGGCTTATGAATATTTATTTTATATTATAGTTAGTTTTTGATATTTTTATTGTGCACTTTTATATGGGGGTATAGTCTCCCCATTGTAACATCTTATACACACACTACATGGTGATTTGATTTGGTTACTTTTTAGAGTGAACCAGGGTAGGGAAATTTTATTGAAAAAAGTGTAACAAAGATGATAAGTGTGATGTGGTTGGAAGTATTGACCTTGATCATAAGTGGAACATAATATGGGATATGTGGGTATATATATATATATCATTTTTTTTCTACACATTAAAACTCTAATCAAATAACCTTACCAATGCACATATAAATGTGGATACCGGGTAAACCCATAACATTCAATATGTTATGGAAACAAATGGTTAACTATTCCTCCCCTCATGATCTATATTCTAGAAGTGTTGTTGTTGTTTTTATTGTTTAGTTATGAGGTTTTGATATAAGGTAGATTAATTGTGGTTGTGGTATAATGAAATTTTTGTTTTGGAATGAAGTTGAATATGGGTATTAAAATATGATGAAGTGTAAAGGAATATACTATTAGGATGTTTTGTAATGAACCATATCACTACGGGTTGATAAAATTAGAGGAAATTTGAATTATTATTCCTATGTAGTTTGGAGGGGAAAATGGTAATTTATTCTAACATAGGATCTTATAATATTTTTTTAATAGATCCATTGGTCCTAGAAATGGGTGTTAACCATCAATAAGGAGTTTTTAGAATTTCTAGAGGATCATATTTTTTTTAGAATATAAAATGTTTAATTAATTAAATATTAATTAATTCTATAGTTTTATTTAGTGATATCTCCTAAACAGAGTCTTATATTTAAATCATGACTTCACAATTGAGTTTGAAAGTAGGGGTTTTTATTTGTTTTGGAATAAATTCATCTCGCGTATCAGGTCTGGGGTCAGGAACCTTTTACCTTTTAACTTTTTCTTTTCGTTATTTTAAATGTTCCCATATCTCTCCCCTCTCCACCCTTTATCATTTCATGTACTTGTTCTCCCCATATGGGTGTTGTGCTTGGTTTGGAGAGATAGAGGGAGAGAGAGATATAGGGTATCATCATTGGGGATCTCACTCTATTATGGATCAGGAGGTGGTGATTATGGTGTGTGGATTAAAGATTGAAGTTTCAAAATTTTATACCCAATGGTATGAATTTGTTTCATTTTTAGATATATATTCCCATATTGTTTTGTTATTTTTAAGTTTTAATCTTATTTTTTAGTCGGTGGGGACCCCTTGAGGGTCGATCTGAAGAGTGTTTGGATGTTTTTGGGGGTTATTGGGGCTTCACAAGTTATTTATATTTAGTAAACTCATTAAAATAAACTGGTGTTCATAGAACACACATTGCGTTTTATTTATTTTGGGTGTGTTGTTAAATATATTTTTCTTATGATGTGTGTTTGGGAAACACCATGTATATCCACCTGGGGTGTGTCTAGACGTGTAGTCAAACACCTTGTGTGGGGGAACATGACCATGTAAGGTGTAATTTACATGGATATATCCTATGTATGTTACATGGAAAGAGGATATGTGAGAAACATAAATAGTTACCCCTTCCACATCCACACTACGTATAAGGGAGAAAAACCATTTATTTTTGAAAATACACACTAGGTAGGATGAGGTACATGACAACAATGGATCTGTGGGGGTACATGTCATGTATACAATGTAGAAATTGTGTACTCACTCAAAGTATATTCTATCTTGGTTTCTCACCTTCGATTCAAAATTGAATTCTTAAGGAGACCTTTATGGTTGTTTTTTCTTATAGAACTACATGGAGAGGTCCTCATGGAATTTATAGGCTATTTAAGGGGTGTTTTAGATGGTCTATGGTTTAACATAAGGTTTCCTTTGAGAAATTAATATATAATCACCTTGAGAGTTGTGATATAAGGTATTATACTAGGTGAGAGTCATGATATTGTTAGTTGACATGAATTTTTCATGACAAGGTGTTTAGTTTTAGAACATTTTATAGAGTTCCTGGAATTGGGGACCAAGAATCATATTACATGGGTTTTACTAGTTTTGTTGATTGAGGTTTAGTTTAATTAGATCCTTTAGGATAGGGTTACACCTTGGGGTTTATAGTGTAGATGGGTTCTGTTGAGTGAAGTTTGTGATGCTTCTAAGGGAATCTTTTATGAGAATAGTATTCTTTGTGGTTATGCTATGTGTCGTGAAGCCAACCGGGATTTCATATGACTGGCATGGACCATTGTTTTTATTATGTTGAAGGATCCTCTAGTGGGATGTAATTTTCTTGTTGAGTTTTATTAGACCACTGAGGGTGCCCTGTGAACTAATTACTATAAGAGGATTTGTGTTGTTTCTAAGGATTATGTTAATGGATTCAGCTGTTGGCCAATCTATGAAACTCTGTGGCTCATGGATTGGTTTTTTGAGGTATTTTTATACTAATATTTTGATGTGATATGTGATCTTTAGGATATTTATTGATTGGGAATTGAACCTTAGTATAATTTGGGTGCTCATCTCTATTGGTTGGATGGTGTTAGGTGGGTCTAGAGATCTAATGAATGATTTGGATGAGTGAATCCCATTTTCTTGACATAGAACTCTTTCTAGGGGATTGTTCTTTATAGACATGGTGCTCATAGTTTTTGGGTTATGAACCATGTACATGGAACTTCTAGGTCAGATTAAGTTAACCCATCTAGTTATATAAAACTCTTTGGACTCTGATAGGTTCTTTAGTTGTGTTGACCTAAAGGTTTCTATCACTAGTTCATATTGTACTATTGGAGTCCTATAGAGTGGTAATGTTCATTTTTGAATTGGATTCATACGATGAAATCCTATGGTTCAACTATCTTTCCTATTCATGTACTAGACTCCATGGAGATCATGTCACTACTGGAAAACTGCCCTATACCCACGGTTCAAAACCGTGGGTATAGCCCCCAAAACCGTGGGTATAGGCTATACCCACGGTTTTGGGAACCGTGGGCTGCAATGGCGTCGGGATAGGGGGGTCACCCTATACCCACGGTTTGGAGAAACCGTGGGCATAAGTTTGACACAGCATGGCAAGTGCGTGGCCACGCTGTCAAAGGATTTACCCCACGGTTTGAGAACCGTGGGGACTTAATCATCCAAAAAAATCCCCAACGCTGGGTTTCGAACCCAGATCCCGCACCCCCACCGCGCGAATCTGCCTACCTGTGAGACCAACTGAGCCAATAAATCATTATGATATATATATATATATATATCATGGTATATATATTAATAAAGCGTGTTTAATTTTTAAAAAACTCACGCGGGTTTCGAACCCGCGACTGTACTCACAAATCGCGAATTAACCGCGTTTCGTACCAACTGAGCCGTTATTGGCAACTGTTATATAATTATATATTTTCCTATTTATATTAATATTATCAACGCGGTGCATATTAAAATTATACGCCCGTGGAGGTTTGAACCGGGGATCTGGGGCATACGAACCGAAGTACTTCACCAACCAAGCTGTCAATATAATTTGTTAACTAAAATATATCAGCTTATAAATAATAATTCAAATTGTGGGAATAAATTTTCCCACCAAATTGTTTCTATTTTCCCGCGTCTATTTTTTTTTTTGCCGCCATAGGCTATCCCCACGGTTTTTAAAAACCGTGGGTATAGCCCTTCTAATTTTTTTTATCCCCACGGTTTTTGAAAAACCGTGGGGATAGGCCTTGAAAAAAATACCTATACCCACGGTTTTACCAAACCGTGGGTATAGGCCTTTGAAAAAAACTCTATCCCCACGGTTTTATAAGAACCGTGGGTATAGGTGACCAATACCCACGGTTTTCCAGAACCGTGGGTATAGGTTCCGACACTATACATATACCCACGGTTTTTCCCAAAACCATGGGTATAGCTCTATTTTCCAGTAGTGTGTTACTCTGGTGAACTTGACTGATGATTTGTGTGGTTGGGTAACCTTTCTAAATCATGTCTCTCAACAATGATCGGAGTAGGGTATATCAATCTTGAGTGGATCCTTAGATATTGATTTTTGTTTCCATTTTATTTTGTTTTTACCACTTTTTATTTATTAATTTCAATATTTTATCTTTTATTCTAGTTAGTATTTGACTAGGTTAGGAATATAACCTATTTCATGGACTTATTATAATGGAAGATGTTTGGACTACTATTGGGGGTGGCCTATTGATATCTATTTCTCACCCCTATATGGAAAATTTTGTGCTTGTTTATACCTTATGTATACATTTAGGTTTAGCACATGATTATTAGTGGATCGATTATAGTCGTAGTGTTGTATGATCTAGTGGATACGATCATGTGGAGTATGAGGTTTGAACTGGAGATGTTTTACCAATGTTGGAGACTAGGTATATGGTATGACATAGTGTCATCACTAGAGATTTATGTACATTATTTTAATTTATTTATTCTATTTGTATATGTGGTTATCAAAGTGGTTGAACAATTATTTTTTATCATGATCATGATTCTATCTGCAACATTTTCATTTATTATAGAATAAATCTATTTTGTTTATTTATTATGTGTACTCAAATGTTCATGGACGTGTATGTATTTGTTTATTTTCTTATATTAGTTCAGATTTATATGAGGTAATACTCTCCCCACTTTTCTTCTTTAAGATTAAGACACAAGTCAAAACTTATTGTATATAGGGAGACATGGTTGAGGCCATGTCATGAGATGAATCAGATGATGGGTCAGGTCGACTCGGTATAGTTAATGACAATATGGAATCATTGAATATTATTTTTCATTGTTTTACTATTTGGGGAGATGCAATATATGAAGTATAGGAATGTGTCAAAGCTTGTGATGGATATAGAACTGGTGTGTTATGAACACCTTTTCTGGTAAGAATCCTAGGCTACTAGGGTACGGTATTATTGTTCTTGATTTTGGATGTTATGGTTATATGATTTCACCTTGGGTGATGCACTTAGAGTTAAGGATTTTTGATTTATAATAGTTTTTGGAATCAAAATAATGTGAAGAGGCAAGTGTACATGAACCATACAAGGCACATAGGATTCACAAGACATGTACCTATCTATGTGTGGTCTTAATGAGAATATAGGTTTTTTTAAAAAACAATTCAAAAAAATATATGGAGATATTCCATATATATCTTTTGTAGAATTATAATTAACAAATGATTATGTATTATTCCTATAATGGAAGGTTATATGGATCTTACAACTAGATGTTCAATGGAGGTGAAAATATATTCCCTTCATTTGGGGATGTGTGGGAACCTAATGGGTCAATTTGGTATTTGGGTTCCATGTTGTGGTATTGATGATGAAATAGATCCTTGAGAGGTGTCTTGGATCGGTCTTGAGTTTACCTATGGTTATGGATTCCTTTGAATTGATGTGTGGATCACTGGGTGTGCTCATGGTTTTGTGGATGGGTTTAAAGGATAGGTTTAGTTTGATTCCTAACATAGTTATTCCAATTTGAACTTCTGGTGGTGTAGTGGGAATATGGTTAGATGATTGCAGTTTTGTAATGACGCCTGACTGGTGGGTGGTCGTGTAGTTATTTGTTGCATTAGGTAGATGTCGTGATTTTTAAAAGGATCACTAATGGTGTTTTAGATTCATGTAACTGACATGTGAGTAGAGTATAGTTAGTGGTTTGGGAACATTATCCTAGGTTTTTAGGATATGGATCATGAGACTGTGAGTTCTATTGTGATATTGGGTTCCATGGGTGTGTACATCGATTAGGATCAATTGGGAGTTGTTTGGGGCTTAAAGTAAACACATGTGGTGTATCACTGATGGGCCTATTGAAGTTAATGATTGAGGAATGTTTTAGGGAAATATTTATCATGGGGAGTGCAATAGTGTTCGTTGTAGGTAGTAATCCTCACTTAATGTGGGTTTAAAAACAAAGGTTTCATTCATAATGAGTCGAAAATGGGTGTCAGCTAGAGTTTTGTACTGAATAGGAAATGTTTAATAATTTAATTCAGTAGTTTATGCAATATGGGAAATGGATTTATGTGTTTTGGTAATAGAGAGATGATAAGAATACTAATATGGTTGGGAGTGTCTTGTTGGTTAAAGATGAATAACCATCATAATGTGAGATTCATGGGAACTATGTGATCAGTCATTGGGAAATCGTGATTGAGTTGTATTCACCAGTACTCTATGCGTGGTGCAACAATAGGTTTATCATCAATGATTATTCAAGATGGAATTTTTTTAATACCCCATTTTCATACATTCATGACCCAACCCACTATTGCTCAAGATGAAACTACCCTAGGCCTGACTCCATAGGCCATGGGATGGACATAAGCACCAAAAGGCATAACTAATATGGGACACCTTTTCCTAATGTATCTATATGAATGCACCCAATCATATCAATGAATAATTATAGAGGAATAATAATAAAAGATAAAACATATAGAGAATAAACAATGCATGTAAAACCACTAGGTAATACAAGATAACAACAACATAAACTAGAAAGGAAAAATGGGAAAATACACACCCAACCTGAAAGATTACCCATCTTGACAAAAAATGGATAATTAAATTCTAAGATATCCTAGCTATAAACCTAAAATCATTGACTACCATATGTGGTTAAATGTACCCCAGGTGTCCCTATGATCCTATGAATTCACCACTGACCTCTCTATTGTCTGCTTATGACATGACACATGTGGTAAAATCCCATTTAGGGGTGATTAAATACATACATAGTAGTATGCCCTTAATGATAGGGGGATTAAGGTATAGGATAGAAGAAGAAAAATCAACACATAAAAAAGACAACTGATAACCAATCAACAGGGATATATACTCATAAATGAAATAGAAATGAGAGAAAAAGAGGATCTTTATATGATATGCCATCATAAGAAAAGAGTTCCCTCAGTTCCAGAGGTTCATCAATGATACCTAGAATCTCACAAATCTATCCATACGAAGATTCCATTCCAAGCCTCACCTCTCCATTATTCCTCATAGTCGATTAGGCATAATCACTAAGTAGAGGACCCATACCCTGGTACAATAGGAAGGTTACACTCAATGACTAGATAGAGAACCCATTTCATGATACTGTAAGATTGTCCCACTCAGATATATAGCGGAGGACCCATGCCTTGACTCCATAGGAGGGGTCCACTTGGATAGTTGATAGAGGAACCATTCTCTATCCTAGTAAGAGGTTGTCACTCTAATGGTCAAATTACTATGCCCTATCTCCACAGGTGTGTGCCAATCTAATGATCAAGGACATATTCCCATCACCTATAGAAGGGTGACACTCTGATGGATAGAAGAACCATTCCCTAACTCTTCAGGAGGGTGAAACTAGAGAACCCATACCCTATCCTAGAAGGAGGGTTCCACTCTTATGGATGGAAGACCTATTCTTTGTTCCAGTAAGAGTGAACCACTCTAATGTCTTTGTTGATCCTATATGATCATTTCTATCATTGAGAATCTCCAAAAGAATAATTAAAATTGTAACATCTCTCATCATGTCTCAATATCTATCAAAAAATACACCATTCTATTATATAAAAAAACATTAGGATCGGCTACTCATGGTCTAAAATCCGAATCCAGATGAAGGAGATATAACAGGTAGAAGTTTCCCTGAAAAAAAGGGTACACGGTCGATAAGGGAACCTGTACGACCTGTGGTCCTACCCTACTGCTTGGTCGTTCCCCTTCCAATACAAGACTCACTACCCATGTATCCATACACAATATATAGATTGACTACACAAATACCTCAGCTACTTAGTTTCCTATATGTTCTCCTGGCTATATCTGTGTAACCTTACCTGTGCCCATATACTACAACACACAGTGTGTCCTCCCACCTATGGTCCTTCCTGTGTGCCTCTATTGTATGTCCATTTATATAGGGGAGGGTCACATGTCATGTGTACCAACCAAACATTCTGTGATCCTTAAATATTTCCAAACCCCAGTTCTATAGCTATATGGGTACTACACGATGTGGGTTCATCTCAATACACATTGTGTAGTTGATATTTTCACATAATTCTAGATCCATTCCATGGATCTCAGATCCACCACATCCACAACTAAAATATACATAGTGTTCACCCAAAATCGAATGGGGGAGGCTCTGTTCATCGTTTTTGGCCATCCAATGGATGGAAAATGGATTTTTTTTATCCTTTCCTCACCTGTATATGTATCGTACACCTCATGTGTTGTGAGAAATATTAATTGGATTTTAGATCTATGAATCGATCACTTATACCAAAAAATATTAACCATTCCTCTAATAGCAGATCCATTCATTGCATGTGAATCTTCCATGAATCCAAAGGTCTGATCATGCTCGTTCTTAGCCGACAATGACGATCTATGGCCCATTAGGCCAATGATGAAGAACACAAAGAATGATTTGAATAAAATTTTAATAAAAATGGTGAAACATTAATTTTAAAATATTTATTAGCAAGGAAACTATATTTTTGATAGTCGTGGTAAAAAATAATTGAATAAGAAAATCAATCTGATGCACATGCCCATACAAAGGCTCAATTTCACATAGATTGAATATACATCAATGGTGATGCTCAATTGTTTAATAATATAGGGAGGAAACAAAAAATGATGTGTCCTACATTGACATATGATTTTCAAAGATGAAGAACATGATCACCAATGAAGGATGAGATCCATTTCATTAATTGTGTCTTGATTTTCCTGGATCCAGAAGCTCACTATCATCAGATCTCAACCAACCAATGATGAACATGAAATTCTACTCTCAACAGTCTGATGGATATGTAGATATCCTAAGAGATTTTACATAATAGGATAATTATAGAGTATTCATTTTTAGGTCATTTAAATTAAATAATTAATTTAATTTAATAATTTAATTTAAATGCACTTGCTAATGGTCTCCTAATCTGAACACCCTTTGTCGACCAAATTTAAGTTGTTCCGAGGGTAAACCTAGAATTTTGGATTCCATTTTGGTCTCATATTATTTATCATGGATTAAATTTAATATACATCCCATTTTATTGATAAACCATTCTAGATTAATATAAAATATATTTAATATTCTTATAAAATTAATTCTGGACCCACCGGGCCTCAGAATCGTGTTCCCTCTAAACGCTTGGCTCCGAAGATATTTCTTGATATATTTCAAAGTATTATAAGAAAAAAATATTGTCTCTATATTATACCCTTATTCAATATTTTCACCATAGAAAATAAAAAACAAATGAAAAATTTTGGGAAACTTTTCTCGCATCTATCTCTCTTACTGCTAAGAGGTCTCCTATATGCGCCCATGCTGTCGCAACACATGAAACATGGGGATGGTGCATTGAGGTATGGTCCTCGTCTATCGATACTCAATATCCACTGGGTTCTATGTTAATGTGGATCTAGTATTGATGACCAGTTCATCCCATTCAATAACATGCATATGGTCATGCATGTATCTCCACTGTTATGACACATTGAAGATGTCCTGAACCCACTCCAAATGTGGTGGTAAGTTGAGGTGTTAGGAAACCTCACCAACAGTCTATACGATCTATAACGGACTAATTAATCTCAGGGATGTCTTTCCTCCCTATCCAAATATATACAGTCCTCATCGCAGGGAGACTCTTAGGAAAACATTGTCTCCCTGCTCGAACTCCATGGGAATACGAATTCATTCTGTATAATATTTCTACTTGATATGAATTATGTTTATCCACTAACAGATAACCTATACCCTATAGATCATATCTTATAACATCTCTGGGAAAAAAAGGATGTGTCACTAATCTCTATCTAACATAAGGGTGACCTATAGGGTCTCTCATATAGGGCCTCAAAAGGTGCCTTATTGATAGTATAGTGGTATCTGTTATTTTACACAATCCCTACTGATGGAAAGTGATCATGAAAGCTCCATATAAATTCTAAAATTAAAGACCACAATATATACTCCAACACATAGATAGTGTGCTCAATCTCCCTATCTATATGGAGGTGGAAGGCTATACTCATACTCATCTAGGTCTTGAATCCCACATGTAGTCCTCTCCACAACCATGATCTGAACCACACACCACAGTCAGAGACAACCATCAAGGGAACCCCATGAAGGTGAACAATCTATTGTATATAAAACTTCCCCAAACTCTCCACCCAAGTCTTCTCCTTGATTGTAAGGAATTGTTCTAAATTTTGAAGTTGGTCAAAAATCACTTAGATGTCATCAAGGACTCTCACTGTCTATGGTACCCCTACCACAAAGTCCATGGATATTCCTTCGCATTTCCACTCAATAATATTGAATGGTTGTAGTAAACCTACTAAAACCTGGAGTTAAGCCTTCACCTACTAATAGGTGAGACCCCATGAGATGAACTCAGTCACACTCTGCATCCTACCAACCCACAAAACATACCACTTGTGGTTTTCGTATATATTTAACACACTTGGATGTAAAAAACAAATAAGATGTGTGAAACTCTCTCATCTTATAATATTGTATTATGACTAAGACCAATATCCATCCTTAGAATATGATGACATGATTCCCTCCTCCAAAAAATCGATATGGTGAATCTCATGAGGATATCTGGTAATGTATGATCTCACAATCGATGTATCCCAACTGAGACTCTCTCACACACTAGAGAAGTGGAAGAGTCAAAACCATTTACTAATGAAAATATGCACCATCCTACTCATCTATAGTCAGTTACAAGGAATCCAACTTCTTCGATACCTCCTGCACCAAACGAGACCGCAACATTCTGCTAAGGTCATCTACCACCACATTTCATTTCCATAGAGTATATACTATCTCAAAGTAATAGTCCTATAGAAACTCTAACCTGTTACACTATATTAGGTTCAGGTCTCTCTATGTGAATACGTACTTGAGACTCTTGAAACCTGAGTATTGAAAATGTAGTCTCCTAGAAGATTGTTCCTCCACATCCTCATAGAAAAGACTACTGCTGCCAACTCCAATTCATGAGTTGGGTAGTTCTTCGCATGGGGTATTGACTTACTCATCCTATATGTGATAACTTATTACCCCTACATAAACATGCATTCAATCCTAGATATTGAGGCATTATAATACACTATCTAATCCACACCCTCCTCTGGTAGTATAAAAACTAAACCACTCATCAGCCTCATCCTCAACTCCTCTCAAAGAATCTTTGACACTACTCAGTCAAGGTAAAAAACATCCCCTTTCACATTAGGGAAGTCAAAGGGGATTAAATTATAGATAATTCTTCTATAAACCTACTATAGTATCCTGCCAAGCTAAGAAAACTATGGAGCTCTGATACACTCTAGGGCGGATCCCGTGCAAGCATTATATCGATCTTCACTGGGACCATAACTAATCCAGGATAAAACATGGCATACACCATAATGTGAACCTTGTGAATATAGAAATGTAATATTGCGAGCTTACCATTTAGATGGTGCTCATCAAAGAAATCTTGAACCATCCTCAAGTGCTCTGAATGACCCTCCTTCGTCACAGAGTATATGAGTATGTCATAAATAATGAAAATAATGAACCAATATAAGTATGACTGGAAGATCATGCACATAAAACTCATAAAAATAGAAAGGTAATTTATCACATTGAAAGGAGTCACTAAGAACTAATTGTGTCCACTATGAAATCAGAATGCCGGATTCAAAATATCATCATTGCAAACACTCAACTGGTAGTAGCTGAAATAAAGATCGATCTTTGAGAACCATTTCGGGCCTCACAACTGATCAAAGAGGTGATCAATAATCGGAAAGGTGAAATTTTTTACATATCATGACCTAGTTTAGGTGATGATAATCCATATAAATATATAAGATATGATCATCCTTTTTCATGAACAACACTAATGCTGCCTAGGCGAACACATTGTGTATGATAAAAAATTACTCTCTATGGTCCTCTAACTACAACTAAAACTCTCAGATATCGGTAGGGGAAATATGATATTCCATAGAAGATATAATAGTGTTTATATGATGCAATTTGATGAAGAAAATCCTTCTCCCACCTTGGAGGTAGTCCTGGGACATGCTCAAGAAAGAAATCCATAAAATCCTTCACGACTGAAGGAATCCAGATGCCTGAAGATCCCACTATTCTAAGTGATACACCCTCTAATTGATGGTTGATGGGTTTAACCACCTTATCATAAATCCAAATCATCTTACCATGAAATATCTCTCACCCGAAAAAGAGAATCTTATCCCATAAATGTTTGGGAATTAGAATCATATATGGTGATAGTCAATCTCGGTTCAGACCATGGGCAACCCATCCATGCTAAAGATGATGTCATAAAGTGTAGAGACCCAATGTTTTACATACATTTACATGATATTACATTTGCGGAATACTTAGTACATAAAAAAACACACACACAATGATCGTAATAGTTTAGTGTCTTTGGAAACTCGGAATATAATCTTCTAATCCTGGTGAAAGATCTTCAACATCTCCCATAAAGATCTTCATTTTTTTTAATACCTAAAACCTTTCTTTATATCCTGGGGAAAAGAAAATATAAAAGGGTGAGCTCAAATGCCTAGTAAGGGTAAACAAAATAAATATCAATCACATCATATACAAAAGAACATAACTTTTGGAAATCTTAACCTGTAAAAGAGATCATAATTTCATAACCTGGGATAACTCATGGTAGTGAAATGTAATCACGATAATCAAAACATAAAACATTAAACATTGTGGCATACACACATAATCATAGAGAATCATTTCTTATTAGTCAAGACTCATTTCCAAGACTATCTTAGTGGACAAAGTCCCTTTCTGAACCGAGTCACCCTCGTTTCAGTCCTGTTTCACTGAACCGGTATAACCTACCATTCCAGCCATGTCTATCTCATGAGATATAAAATATTTACCCAATGCATTGGAGGGAGATATAGGTCCCACCCATCTCATAATTATACGATTCTTATGTGTGCCACAAAATCATAAATCATACATCATTTCATAACCCATGTAATAAAAATGGGAATCTTAAACATCGTGACCTCATCAAACAATTCATATAAGATGAAGGAATTCATAAAAATAACTTCATCACAACATAATCAAATCAATGTAATAATAGGGATATAAACAGAACCCTATATTATCTTAGATGTAAAATAATTTTGATAAAACACTTGAACTCCATTCTTGAGGAAAATATCCTTTCAAATTCAAAAAACTTTTCCTTTCTTAACATGTCATACAATTTCTATTCTAAAAGAAGTTGATTAAAAATAAACTTGAAAACATGTAAAGGAAGCTTCTTGTAAATAATGTTTTAAAAATCCATTCATGTCGTATAAGTTAAAAAAACATTCTTCTCATACTTTTGTCAGAAAAGTCAAAAAGTACCTCGTACAAAAAACGACAAAAGATTCCTTTCATATCTTTTACTAAAAACTCACTGAAGGGTAAAATAGGTTTTAAAAAATTGTAGGTGGATGGAAATAATATTAAATATTGAGGGAACATGGATGTGGATGATAAAATACACCCTACTAAATACCAAAGTATAAGCAATCTCGGATAAGAATGAGATTGTGATATTTCCCTTACCTTAGGTCCGATTTGCTTCATAAGTGTCTGAACCTCCTGTATAATGATTTAAATAATGTCATTGACTTATTAAAGAAACATATTCATTGTTATGATGTCATATATGGTTCACTTATGACTTTATATTACCCGTTCTTTTGTAAATTCCATGTTAAAGAGCGTATTGGGTAAAATTGTTTCATTTGTCGCCCGTGTTTTGACTTGTAATTATTCATATGATTACTTAGATCATGATTAATTAATTCCATAATATAAAACATGATTTATATATATATATATATATTCAGAATATACATATAAATAATAAATCAGTAAATGGGAAAGAAATACACTGTTCATGGAGACGGTAGGCCGTACGTACGCATGAACGCTGTTTTCGTTTCCTTATTGAGTTGAACGGAATTAAGTAGATGACATAAATATATATACACATAAATCCAGTATCATTATTATGTCATATATTTCATGATTACATATTATATATACTTTATAATCATTCATGAATGGTTAAAGTGGAGAATAAATCTCATCGCGTCGTGGAGACGGTAGTCCGTACGTACGCACGAGCGATGATATCGTTCTCATGATCGTGGGACTGTATTGGAGTGTATGTATACTATTTCAGAATCAATATAAGTATAAAATAATAATATATAGTTATTATTTACACCATTATACCCATCCAAGTAAGGTGGTGGTGGAAAATAGATTTCACCACGGCGTGGAGACGGCATTCCGTACGTACGCAAGCGCGGTGATTTCGTTTTCCGTAGGATGGATAGATAGTGAAATAGGATTGTTTCATACTTATAATAACATATCAGTATATGAGTGATACTGATGTTATTACTTCATAATGAAACAACCTAAGAAGAAGAAGTGGAAGAAGAAATAAAGGTGAAAGAATCGGTAACGGAAACTACCTCTTCTTTGAAGCGCCTCTTTGAGACCTCCTCTTAGGGCACTAAAATTGGTCTTTGAGGAAGACCAGAACCTCTAGGATGTTTCTAGGGAAGTGGAGAAGACAATTTTTCAGGGGTTGGCCGATCTTGAAGACTCAAAGTTGTGTGAGGAAGAGAGGGAGGAGGTTCCCTTTTATAAGGGAGGAGAGGGGCACCTTTGGAATAACAAAAAATATTATTATATTATAAAGTCAAGTTCGGTTTTAAATAGCTCCAAATTGATTTATTTCGAGGATAAGGTGGGGATTGTTCTAAATCCCCTCATCCAATAGTATTTAGACAATATTATGTTATTATTTTAACCTTATCAATTAGATTTAACTCTAAGTTAAATAATTTAACTTTTACCATGTCTTTTTGTTTTCTTACACTATATGGTTAATAACCTTACTATATCAAGCCAAAAGAACCCCAAGTTGTTTATTATTAATATATATAATCTTATCTAAGTCATTTTTCCGAACCTTGATTTTTAGGAATAAAATAACAATAAATAATATAATATTTGTTTTAAAAACTAATTTATGTCAATTTTGACACTATTTGGAACATGATTTTTTTGAAATTCATAACATAATGATAAGTTCAAACCAAAATACTTAAATCAACAATAACATGTCATATTAACCTATAAAATTAGTTTAATTCATAAAAAGTCTCAAATTATATTTATTTGGTCATTTATAACATCAATTATGTAAATATTTCATTAATAAGACAATTACTACATCATCTTTATGTCATAATAAATAATAATTATTTAATCCCTAAAAATTCTAAATAAATTCCTATGATGTAGATAATTGTATTATATTTCCGGATAATATTCATGTTTGAAGTTTCATGAAGTTTATCACTAGATTAAAATAATTATACATATAAGATTTAAGAAAGTGACATGTTGTCACATTCATTGGTTTTAATAATAATTAAATTATTTTCATTGAAAACATTTAATTAAATGAATCTAATACGACCCTTAGGTGATATGGGTCGACTTTTAGTCATCCAATAGGATTTTTACATTTGTTAGGGTAATTTTAAAATATTATATTAACCCTTAATTACTCGATTTACCTTTAAATATGGTAAATAAAATTTACCGTAGTTACTATTCATAATTCCCAAAAATAAAAAGTAGCATATTAACATAATTTGTATCGACTGATTCCAAATATGGAATCCATTTTTCCAAATTCAATACACAAAAGTTGCAGATATTAAATTAAAATTAATCCTGTTGTCGAAAGAAAACGGGTTTTCTTTAAAACATTGCAAAAGATTGAATTGATTTAACCTACGAATTCAAGGTAAAATCAATGCTAATGTCATACATTATATTACATGGTAATAATATATTCTATTTATACTTTAAAACCATTATATATTATAATTTAACCACATAAGATATTACGATGAAAAAAAGTTGATTTTAATTAAAATATAGCGTGTTTTTACTATTCATTACAATATGAAAGTTATCGGAAAAATATCAAAACTTTATCTAATGTAAATTTTTATATCCTGATTAAAAAGAATAATTTTATTTTTTCAAATTGAACTTATAAACATGTCAAAAACTAGATTTAAAGTGGGTGCTCCATCAAAAGGCAGAAAAACTGCATTTTTTTAAAAATACTTATTTTACACGAAAAATTTATTTTGTTCTTATACCATGTTCTACAAATGTGTAAGATGAATAGTAATGTTATAAAATTCAAAATTTAGTTAACACTATTCATAACGGCTAGTTCATGACAATATTATAATAATATATCGTTGTTTATTAAAACCCAGTATTGCGTACAACACACGCTATCGAGGAAGGTCACGATTGCGTGTAATGCAAGCCAAGTCAGGGTTGCGTGTTGTGAAAGAATCCTTCATTGTTTCGTATAACAGAATCCAACCATATTTAATTTATACATTGAATATATATATATATACTCAATGTTGCGTAGAATAACTATTATCAAAATTTTGTGTAACACGATCCAAGAATAGTGTTGCGTATACTGCAAGCTAATACGGTGTTGTGTATAGCGCAAGGTAATCTTGGTGTAGAATACAACACAAGACATTAATGAAATTAAAAGAATATTTTTCAAAAAATCTTGGGGTGTTACATTCTACCCCCTGAAAATTAATTTCGCACTCGAAATTCGTTGGGGTTATAAATGGTTTACTATTCGAAAGTTTCTTTAATAGAAACCCACTTCGTAAAAAGGAATACCAAAACCAATCTTTAAAAACAAAAGTATGAAACGTAACAGTTACCCAAATAAACTAATCACTAGGTTTCCACATAGGTTAAAATATGGATATGGAATAGAAATCTAACCATCATGTTCTGATGGAGAGTGGTAGAGAACATTGCTATGGAAAAGCTAGCAATCACAAAGCCATAAATTTGTGATGATTTAAGGTACCATCTGATTCACTAGATATAAGATCACTAGGACAACATTTTTGGATTTCAAGATCATTTCCCTAAAGTTGATGAAATTGGAATTAGAAGAAATACTTTAGTGATTTTGGTATAGTCTCACCGTTTGTCGTTCTTTGGAAAATTTCCAGTTCATCTCTTAAAGAAATGAAGTTGAATTTTTCATTCGTGATGTGTTAGAAGATCATGTGATAGAATGATGGGTCATTCCATCTATATCAAACAAAAGGTTATAAAAGTTATCAAAACATACATAAGTCCATCTATAGTGAGATTCATCATATAGGGTTCCTAAAATGGACTTATACTTCATATATCATACTGCGTAATATAATAAAACTAGTTTCTACTAAACAGGGACTTCCTGTAGGTCAGTGGTAGGCGATAAAGGCCAGTCGCACTTCGGTTGTGGGTTCGATTCCCACAGCCTTGTCCGACGCGATGGGTTGTCGCCCGTTCTGCAGGTTGCCCTTTTTCTAAAACTATATTACTATAACATCCCATCAATAATATCGAAAAACAAACAATACTAACTTATGTCCAACATAATCCATTCCAATATTTAGGCTTATCCATAATACTGCAGTCCACTCTCAGAGATTTAATACCATCGTTGATCCACATATATCATAAGACATATCTTGTTGGTCACATTCCAAACATTCAAAGGCCTTAATCATGTACTCTCTTGAATACCCATTGAACCTTATTGAAAACATGAATGCATTTAAAAGTTAACACTTTCCACATACCAAAATTCTCAAAATTCTATATACTCAAACCATGATATCACTTAGTCCTTATATCAATCATGAGCTCATGAATACTGTTAAACATTTCGCTTTCTCATTTTCCCTTCATTATGCGCATATCATCGTATTTCCAAAAATATCTCAATCACTTTAAATACCACATTAGACCAATACATAAATATTCCAATACTTTATGATACAACATTATTTTGGAATCCCATTACATAAACACTTAATCATTTCACCACATCGTTATCATATTCAACATCGCCAATGGTGATCGCATGTGACTTCCCTTTGTCCTTTTCCTTAAGCAGTTGCTCATGTCGATCATCACTAACCCTTGGATTAGGGCATTTGTTAGCATAATGCCTAATTTCCTTGCACTTGAAGCATTGAAGTGTTGGTGGTGCGTTCTCTGCAGTGTTTGCTTTATTCACATCATTAGAAACCCTTTTTCCATTGCTTCGACACTCAGCTGCTCGATGACCTTCTTTTCCACATTTAAAAAATTTTCAACTCCATTTAAGACAATCTCCACCATGCTTCTTTCCACAATTTGTGCATAAGGAAACATTCATCTTATTTTCACCATTATTTTTAGATTTCTCCTTGAACTCCATCTTTCGTTTCTTGTCAAAACTATGAGATGGATAAGTAACACCAACTTCCATTTATGCCTTGATAGCACAACACACAATTTCTTCATAGCTACTGATGTCTCTTATAGCTAATGCCCTTCGAAGGTTTGGTTTTAAGCCACTGAAGAATCGATCAACTTTACTTTTAGGTTGCATGATAAATCCAGATGCATAACTTGCAAGCCTTGTAAAATTCGCTTCGTATATACCAACAGATTCATCATCTTTTTTCTTTAGTTCAAGAAACTCCTTCTCCATATTTTTTCGAAGAATATGAGGGAAGTACTTATTGAAAAATAAGTTTTTGAACTCGTCCCATTCCATGGACTCAATTTCATCTCTTTGCCTTGTATTTTTGATAAGATTCCACCATTGATCAGCTTCACCTTCCAAACGATATACTGCTATGATGACTTTATCATGTTCAGAATAATGAAGAACTGAAAATATCTTTTCAGTAGTACTGATCCATTTTTCAGCAACAAGTGGATCAGAAGACCCACTGAAAGAAGGTGGGTGTTGCCTCATGAAGGACTCAATAGAATATTGTTCCCTTCTCTGCTCATTTCGAAGTCCAGAATGATTCATAGCTTGTGTTAGTATATCAATATGATTTTGCACTCCATATCCCATAACATTTGTTTGTTCAGGAGGACAATCATTGCATTTTCGATTGCATTGATCAACACGGTTCCTTCGGGTTCCATCCATCGTCTAAAACCCAAAAAGAATAGTGTGAGAGGAAACAATCTTGATAGGGAAAACAACATAATAAAGGGGGAGTACCTTCAATATCTAACATCTTAGGTTTAATTCTATGATCGTTAGCGTAATTCTAGTACTATAACCTATACGTATACATAACCTTAGGGACATCCCTAGACATACCTTAGAAATATCTCTAGGGATCTCACTAACATTTTCGCATCCTAGTTTCCAAAGGTTGAATAAAACTTTCCTCTGATACCAACTGTAGAGACCCAAAGTTTGACGTACATTGAAAAGACATTACATTTGCGGAATACTTAGTACATAACAAAAACACACACACAAGGATCGTAATAGTTTAGTGTCTTTGGAAACTCGGAATATAATCTTCTAATCCTGGTGAAAGATTTTCAACATCTCCCATAAAGATCTTCCTTTTTTTAATACCTAAAACCTTTCTTTATATCCTGGGGAAAAGAAAACATAAAAGGGTGAGTTCAAATGCTCAGTAAGGGTAAACAAAAGAAATATAAATCACATCATATACATAATCACATAACTTTTGGAAAGCTTATCCTGTAAAAGAGATTATAATTTCATAACCTGGGATAACTCATGGAAGTGAAATGTAATCACAATAATCATAACATAAAACATTAAACTTTGTGGCATACACACATAATCATAGAGAATCATTTCTTATTAGTCAAGATTCATTTCCAAGACTATCTTAGTGGACAAAGTCCCTTTCTGAACCGAGTCACCCTCGTTTCAGTCCTGTTTCACTGAACCGGTATAACCTACCATTCCAGCCATGTCTATCTCATGAGATATAAAATCTTTACCCAATGCATTGGAGGGAGATATAGGTCCCACCCATCTCATAATGATATCATTCTTATGTGTGCCACAAAATCATAAATCATACATCATTTCATATCCCATGTAATAAAAATGGGAATCTTAAACATCGTGACCTCATCAAAAAATTCATATAAGATGAAGGAATTCATAAAAATAATTCAATCACAACATAATAAAATCAATGTAATAATAGGGATATAACCAGAACCCTATATTATCTTAGATGGAAAATAATTTTGATAAAACACTTGATCTCCATTCTTGAGGAAAATATCCTTTCAAATTCAAAAACATTTTCCTTTCTTAACATTTCATAAAATTTCTAATATAAAAGAAGTTGATTAAAAATAAACTTGAAAACTTGTAAAGGAAGCTTCTTGGAAATAATTTTTTAAAAATCCATTCATGCTGTATAAGTTAAAAAAACATTCTTCTCATACTTTTGTCAGAAAAGTCAAAAAGTACCTCGTACGAAAAACGACAAAAGATTCCTTTCATATATTTTAATAAAAACTCACTGAAGGGTAAAATAGGTTTTAAACAATTGTAGGTGGATGGAAATAATATTACATATTGAGGGAACATGGATGTGGATGATAAAATACACCCCAGTAAATACCAAAGTATAAGTAATATCGGATAAGAATGAGATTGTGATATTTCCCTTACCTTAGGTCCGATTTGCTTCGTAAGTGTCCGAACCTCCTGTATAATGATTTAAATAATGTCATTGACTTATTACAGAATCATATTCATTGTTATGATGTCATATATGGTTCACTTATGACTTTATATTACTCGTTTTTTTGTAAATTCAATGTTAAAGAGCGTTTTGGGTAAAATTGTTTCCTTTGTCGTCCGTGTTTTGACTTGTAATTATTCATATGATTACTTAGATCATGATTACTTAATTCAAGAATATAAAACATGATTTATATATATATATATATATTCAGAATATACATATATATAATAAATCAGTAAATGGAATGAAATACACCGTTCATGGAGACGGTAGGTCGTACGTACGCATGAACGCTGTTTTCGTTTCCTCATTGAGTTGAACGGAATTAAGTAGATGACATACATATATATACACATAAATCTAGTATCATTATTATGTCATATATTTCATGATTACTTATTATATATACTTTATAATCATTCATGAATGGTTAAAGTGGAGAATGGATCTTATCGCGTCGTGGAGACGGTAGTCCGTACGTACGCACGAGCGATTAGATCATTCTCATGATCGTGGGACTATATTGGAGTGTATGTATACTATTTAAGAATCAATATAACTTTAAAATAATAATATATAGTTATTATTTACACCATTATACCCATCCAAGTAAGGTGGTGGTGGAAAATAGATTTCACCACGGCGTGGAGACGGTATTCCGTACGTACGCACGCGCGGTGATTTCGTTTTCCGTAGGATGGATAGATGGAGAAATATGATTGTTTCATACATATAATAACATATAAGTATATGATTGATACTGATGTTATTACTTCATAATGAAACAACCTAAGAAGAAGAAGTGGAAGAAGAAATAAAGGTGAAAGAATCGGTAACGGAAATTACCTCTTCTTTGAAGCGCCTCTTTGAGACCTCCTCTTAGGGCACTAAAATTGGTCTTTGTGGAAGACCAGAACCTCTAGGAAGTTTCTAGGGAAGTGGATAAGTGAATTTTTCAGGATTTGGCCGAGCATGAAGGCTCAATGTTGTGTGAGGAAGAGAGGCAGGAGGTGCCCTTTTATAAGGGAGGAGAGGGGCACCTTTGGAATAACTAAAAATATTATTTTATTATAAAGTCAAGTTCGGTTTTAAATAGCTCCAAATTGATTTATATAGAGTCTAAGGCGGGGATTGGTTGAAATCCTCTCATCCAATAGGATTTATACAAGTTTAGGTTATTATTTTAACCTTATCAATTAGATTTAACTCTAAGTTAAATAATTTAACTTTTACCGTGTCTTTTTGTTTTCTTACACTATATGGTTAATAAACTTAAAATATCAAGCCAAAATAACCCCAAGTTGTTTATTATTAATATATATAATCTTATCTAAGTCATTTTTTCGAACCCGGATTTTTAGGAATAAAATAACAATAAATAATATAATATTGGTTTTAAAAACTAATTTATGTCAATTTTGACACTATTTGGTACATGATTTTTATGAAATTTATAACAGAATGATAAGTTCGATCCAAATTACTTAAATCAACAATAACATGTAATATTAACCTAGAAAATTAGTGTAAGTCATAAAAAGTCTCAAATTACATTTATTTGGGCATTTATAACATCAATTATGTCAATATTTAATTAATAAGACAATTACTGCCTCATCTTTATGTCATAATAAATGATAATTATTTAATCTCTAAAAATTATAAATAAATTCCTATGATGTATATAATTGTATTAGCTTTCTGGAGACTATTCATTTTCGATGTTTAATGAAGTTTATCACTAAATTAACATTATTATACTTATAAGATTTAAGAAAGTGAAATGTTGTCACATTCTTTGGTTTTAATAGTAATGAAATTATTTTCATTGACAAAATTTAATTAAATGAATCTAATCTGACCCTTAGGTGATATGGGTCGACTTTTAGTCATCCAGTAAGATTTTTACATTTGTTAGGGTAATTTTAAAATATTATATTTACCCTTAATTACCCGATTTACCTTTAACTATGGTAAATAAAATTTACCGTAGTTACTATTCATAATTCCCAAAAATAAAAAGTAAATTATTAACATAATTTAGATCCACTGATTCCAAATATGGAATCCATTTTTCCAAATTCAATACACAAAAGTTGCAGAAATTAAATTAAAATTAATCTCGTTGTCGAAAGAAAACGGGTTTTCTTTTAAAACATTGCAAAAGATTAAATTGATTTAACCTACGAAATCAAGGTAAAATCAATGCTAATGTCATACATTATATTAAATGGTAAAAATCTATTCTATTTATACTTTTAAACCATTCAATATTATAATTTAACCACATAAGATATTACAATGAAAAAAGTTGTTCTTAATTAAAATATAGCGTGTTTTTACTATTCATTAAAATATGAAAGTTATCGGAAAAATATAAAAACGTTATCTAATGTAAATTTTTATATCCTGATTCAAAAAAAGAATTTTATTTTGTAAAATTGAACTTAAAAACATGTCAAAAACTAGATTTAATGTGGGTGCGCCATCAAAAGGCGGCAAAACTTCATTTTTTGAAAAATACTTATTTTACCTGAAAACATTATTTTGTTCTTATACCATGTTTTAGAAATGTGTAAGATGAATAATAATGTTATAATATTCACAATTTAGTTAAAACTATTCATAATGGCTAGTTCATTACAATATTATAATAATATAGCGTTGTTTATTAAAACCCAGTGTTGCGTACAACACACGCTATCGAGGAAGATCGCGATTGCGTGTAATCCAAGCCAAGTCAGGGTTGCGTGTCGTGAAAGAATCTTTCGTTGTTTCGTATAACAGAATCCAACCATATTTCATTTATACATTGAATATATATATATATATATACTCAATGTTGCGTTGAATAACTATTATCAAAATTGTGTATAACACGATCCAAGAATAGTGTTGCGTATACTACAAGCTAATATGGTGTTGCGTATAGCGCAAGGTAATCTTGGTGTAGAATACAACACAAGAAATTAGTGAAATTAAAAGATTATTTTTCATAAAATCTCGGGGTGTTACATTCTACCCCCCTTAAAATGAATCTTGGGGTGTTACTTTTTTGGAATACTTAGTACATAACAAAAACACACACACAAGGATCATAATAGTTTAGTGTCTTTGGAAAATCGAAATATAATCTTCTAATCGTGGTGAAAGATCTTCAACATCTCCCACAAAGATCTTCCTTTTTTTTATACCTAAAACCTTTCTATATATCCTGAGGAAAAGAAAACATAAAAGGGTGAGATCAAATGCTCAGTAAGGGTAAACAAAAGAAATATCAATCACATCATATTCATAAGAACATAGCATTTTGGAAATCTTAACCTGCAAAAGAGAGCATAATTTCATAACATGGGATAAATCGTAGTAGTGAAATTAAATCCCAATAATCATAACTTAAAACTTGAAACGTTGTGGCATACACACATAATCATAGAGAATCATTTCTTGTTATTCAAGACTCGTTGCCAAGACTATCTTAGTGGACAAAGTCCCTTTCTGAACCGAGTCACCCTCGTTTTAGTCCTGTTTCACTGAACCGGTATAACCTACCGTTCCAGCCATGTCTATCTCATGTGAAATAGAATATTTACCCAATGCATTGGAGGGAGATATAGGTCCCACCCATCTCATAATGATACCATTCTTATGTGTGCCACAAAATCATAAATCATACATCATTGCATAACACATGTAGCAAAAATGTGATTCTTAAACAACATGACATCATAAAACAATTCATATAAGATAAAGGAATTCATAAAAATAATTCCATCACAACATAATCAAATCAATTTAAAAATAGGGATAGAAACATAACCCTATATTATCTTAGATGGAAAATAATTTTGATAAAACACTTGAACTCCATTCTTGAGGAAAATATCCTTTCTACTTCAAAAACATTTTCCTTTCATAACATGTCTTACAATTTTAAACTAAAATAAGTTGATTAAAAATAAACATGAAAACTTGTGAAGGAAGCTTCTTGGAAATAATGTTTTAAAAATCCATTCATGCCGTATAAGTTAAAAAAACATTCTTCTCGTACTTTTGTCGGAAAAGTCAAAAAGTACCTTGTACGAAAAAATGACAAAAGATTCCTTTCATATCCTTTACTAAAACTCACCGAAGGGTAAAATTGGATTTAAACAATTGTAGGTGGATGGAAATAATATTACATATTTAGGAAACATGGATGTTGATGATAAAATACACCCCAGTAAATACCAAAGTATAAACAATCTTGGATAAAAATGAGATTGTGATATTTCCCTTACCTTAGGTCCGATTTGCTTTGTATGTGTCCGAACCTCCTGTATAATGATTTAAATAATGTCATTGACTTATTCCAGAATCATACTCATTGTTATGATATCATAGATGGTTCACTTATGGCTTTATATTACCCATTCATTTGTAAATTCCATGTTAAAGAGCATTTTGGGTAAAATCGTTTCATTTGTCTTCCGTGTTTTGACTTTTAATTATTCATATGATTTCTTAGATCATGATTACTTAATTAAAGAATATAAAAAATGATTTATATATAATATATATTCATAATATATATATATATATAATAGATCAGTAAATGGAATGAAATACACCATTCATGGAGACGGTAGACCGTACGTACACATTAACGCTGTTTTCATTTCCTTATTGAGTTGAATGGAATTAAGTAGATGACATACATATATATACACATAAATCCAGAATCATTATTATGTCATATATTTCATTATTAATTATTATATATACTTTATAATCATTCATGAATGGTTAACATGGAGAATTATTCTCATCGCGTCGTGGAGACGGTAGTCCGTACGTACGCACGAGCGATGATATCGTTCTCATGATCGTGGAATTGTATTGGAGTGTATGTATACTATTTCAGAATCAATATCACTTTACAATAATAATATATAGTTATTATGTACACCATTATACTCATCCAAGTAAGGTGGTGGTGGAAAATAGATTACACCACGACGTGGAATAAAGAGACATCTAAGGATTGTTACACTATTGTCTTTCCTTGAGTTTTGAAAGTGTATGGTTAATGGTACCAGTATCCATGAAAGGTTATTCAGATATTTTTGGAATGTAGATGATATGCGCATAATGAAGGTATAAGTGTAATACCCGAGATTTTATGAAAAATATTCTTTTAATTTCATTAATGTCTTGTGTTGTATTCTACACCAAGATTACCTTGCGCTATACGCAACACCGTATTAGATTGCAGTATACGCAACACAATTCTTGGATCGTGTTTCACACAATTTTGATAATAGTTATTCTACGCAACATTGAGTATATATATATATATATTCAATGTTTAAATGAAATATGGTTGGATTATGATATAAAAAACAACGAAAGATTCGTTCACAACACGAAACTCTAACTTGGCTTGCATTACACGCAATCACAACCTTCCTCGATAGCGTGTGTTGTACGCAATACCGGGTTTTACTAAACAATGATATATTATTATAATATTATTATGAACTAGCCGTTATGAATAGTATTAACTAAATTTTGAATCTTATAACATTATTATTCATCTTACACATTTTCTAAAACATGGTATAAGAACAAAATAAATATTTCGGGTAAAATAAGTATTTTTCAAAAAATGCAGTTTTGCCACCTTTTGATGGCGCACCCACATTAAATCTAGTTTTTGGCATGTTTATAAGTTCAATTTGACAAAATAAAATTCTTCTTGTGAATCAGGATATAAAAATTTTCATTAGATAAAGTTTTGATATTTTTCCGATAACTTTCATATTTTAATGAATAGTAAAAACACGCTATATTTTAATTAAAAACAACTTTTTTCATTGTAATGTATTATGTGGTTAAATTATAATATTGAATGGTTTTAAATTATAAATAGAATATATTTTTACCATTTAATATAATGTATGTCATTAGCATTGATTTAACTTGAATTCGTAGGTTAAATCAATTCAATCTTTTGCAATGTTTTAATGAAAAACCCGTTTTCTTTCGACAACGGGATTAATTTTAATTTAATTTCTTCATCTTTTGTGTATTGAATTTGGAAAAATGGATTCCATATTTGGAATAAGTGGGTCCAAATTATGCTAATAAGCTAATTTTTATTTTTGGGCATTGTGAATAGTAACTACGGTAAATTTTATTTACTATAGTGAAAGGTAAATCGGGTAATTAAGGGTAAATATAAGATTATAAAATTACCCCAAAACTTGGAAAAATCCTATTGGATGGCTAAAAGTAGACTCATATAACCTAAGGGTCGGATTATATTCATTTTATGGACTTTTTTCCATGAAAATAATTTAATTATTATTAAAACCAAAGACTGTTTAAACATGTCACTTTCTTAAATCTTATAAGTATAATAATTTTAATTTCATGATAACCTTCATGAAACATCAAACATGAATAGTCTCCAGAAATCTAATACAATTATCTTAATCATAGTAATTTATTTATAATTTTTAGGGATTAAATAATTATCATTTATTATGACACAAAGATGATGTAGTAATTGTCTTATTAATGAAATATTAACATAATTGATGTTATAAATGCCCAAATAAATGTAATTTGAGACTTTTTATGACTTAAAATAATTTTATAGGTTAATATGACATGTTATTGTTGATTTACGTAACTGGGTTCGAACTTATCATTCTGTTATGAATTTCATAAAAATCATGTACCTAATAGTGTCAAAATTGACATAAATTAGTTATTAAAACAAATATTATATTATTAATTGTTATTTTATTCCTAAAAATCTAAGGTTCGGCAAAATGACTTATATAGGATAATATATATTAATAATAAACAACCTGGGGTTCGTTTGGCTTGATATAGTAAGTTTATTAACCATATAGTGCAAGAAAACAAAAAGACACAGTAAAAGTTAAATTATTTAACTTAGAGTTAAATCTAATTGATAAGGTTAAAATAATAACCTAAACTTGTATAAATTCTATTGAATGAGAATATTTCGACCCATCCACACTTTAGCTTCGAAATAAGACCCTTTGGAACCATTATAAACCGAATTTGTTCTTAATATAAAATAATATTTTGAGATTTTCCAAAGGTACCCTTCTCCTCCCTTATAAAAGGGCACCTCCTCCATCTCTTCCTCACACAACTTTTATCCTTCAAGCTCGGCCAAACCTTGCCAAAAGATTTTCTCCACTTCCCTATTATCATCCTAGAGGTCCTGGTTTTCTTCAAAGACCATCCTTTGTTCTTTAAGTGGAGGTTATGTAAAGGCGCGTCAAAAAGAGGTAATATCCATTACCGATCTTTTTCAATTTCTTACTTCTTCAAATTCTTCTTCTTTAGTTGTTTCATGATAAAGTAATAACATCATTTTTTATTATATACTGATATGTTGTTATAAATATGAAACAACTCTAATTAACCTTCTATCCATCCTACGAAAAAAGGAAATCACCGCGCGTGCGTACGTACGGAATACCGTCTCCATGCCGTGGTGTAATCTATTTTCCGCCACCAACATAATTGGATGGGTATAATGGTGTAATGAGTAACTATATATGATTATTATAAAGTGATATTGATACTGAAATAGTATACATACACTTCAACACAAGTTCACGATCATGAGAACGATATCATCGCTCGTGCGTACGTACGGACTACCGTCTCCACGACGCGATGAGATTCATTCTCCACATTAACCATTCATGAATGATTATAAAGTATATATAATGAATAATAATGAAATATATGACATGGTAAATCTAATATATTTATATATATATATATATGTCATCTACTTACTTCCATTCAAGACAATAAGGAAAGGAATACAGCATTCATGCGTACGTAAGGACTACCGTCTCCATGAACGGTGTGTTTCATTTCATTTATCTATCTATTATATATATACAATGAATATATATGATATATAAATCATATTTTATATTCTGGAAGTAAGTAAATCATGATATAAGTAATAATAATGTCAATAACCACAAGTCCAAACACCTACGACAAATGAAACGATTTTACCCAAAATGCTTCTTTAACATGGAATTTACAAAAGAACGGGTAATATAAAGTCATAAGTGAACAATATATGATATCCTAACAATGAATATGATTATATAATAAGATAATGACATTATTTAAATCATTATACAGTAGGTTCATATACGTACAAAGCATATCAGACATAAGGTAAGGGAAATATCACAATCTCATTTTTATCCGAGATTGTTTATACTTTAGTATTTACTGGGGTGTATTTTGTCATCCACATCCATGTTTCTTCAATATGTAATTTTATTTCCATACACCTACAATTGTGTAAATCCAATTTTACCCTTCAGGGAGTTTTTAGTAAAGGATATGAAAGGAATCTTTTGTCGTTTTTTCGTACGAGGTACTTTTTGACTTTTCCGACAACAGTACGAGAAGAATGTTTTTTTAACATATACAGCGTGAATGAATTTTTAAAACATTATTTCCTAGAATCTTCCTTTAAAAGTTTTCAAGTTTATTTTTAATCAACTTCTTTTAGATTAAAATTGTATGACATGTTAAGAAAGGAAAAATGTTTTTGAAGAAGAAAGGATATTTTCCTCAAGAATGGAGTTCAAGCGTTTTATCAAAATTATTTTCAATCTAAGATATTAAAGGGTTATGTTTCTATCCCTATTTTTACATTGATTTGACTATGTTGTGATGGAATTATTTTTATGAATTCCTTTATCTTATATGAATTTTTTTATGATGTCACGATGTTTAAGATTCCCATTTTTATTACATGGGTTATGCTATGATGTATGGTTTATGATTTTGTGGCACACATAAGAATGGTATCATTATGAGATGGGTGGGAACTATATCTCCCTCCAATGAATTGGGTAAAGATTTTATATCTCATGAGATTGACATGGCTGGAATGGTAGGTTATACCGGTTCTATGAAACAGGACTGAATCGAGGGTGACTCGGTTCAGAAATGGACTTTGTCCACTAAGATAGTCTCGGCAATGAGTCTTGACTAATAAGATATGATTCTCTATGATTATGTGTGTATGCCACAAAGTTTCATGTTTTAAGTTATGATTATTTGGATTTCATTTCACTACTATGATTTATCCCATGTTATGAAATTATGCTCTCTTTTGCAGGTTAAGATTTCTAAAATGTTATGTTCTTATGAATATGATGTGATTGATATTTCTTTTGTTTACCCTTACTGAGCATTTGAACTCACCCTTTTATGTTTTCTTTTCCCCAGGATATAAAGAAAGGTTTTAGGTAAAAAAAGGGAAACCTTTATGGGAGATGTTGAAGATCTTTCACCACGATTAGAAGATTATATTCAGAGTTTTCAAAGACACTAAACTATTACGATCCTTGTGTGTGTGTTTTTTTATGTACTAAGTATTCAGAAAAAGTAATGTAATGTCCATGTACGTCAAGCTTCGGGTCTCTAAAGTTGGTATCAAAGGCAAAGGAGGTAGGAATGTATCTGATCCTGGGGAACTCTCACATGTCAGCGTTGGACGAAGCATGGCTCTCCGCCCAAGTGCTTCATGAGAAAATGGCTGCCACTGGGGATGGTGGTGTGTCCCGCCCAGGGGGTGTAGCCGCCCATGGAGTGCCTTGATAGGTATCAATTTTAGTCCACTGGAAGTAATTCTAGACCGCTATAGTTTTTATTAGAGGAAAGGTTTAGTCAACCTTTGGAAACTAGGATGTGAGAACGTTAGTGAGATCCCTAGAGATATTTCTAAGGTATGTCTAGGGATGTATCTAAGGATAAGTATACGTATAGGATATAGTCCTAGAAATATGGTTACGATCATAGAATTTAACCTAAGATGTTAGATATTGAAGTTACTCCTCTTTATTATGATTTTTGCCTCTAACACTATTCTTTTTGGGTTTTAGAAAATTGCTGGAAACAAGATGATTCACTATAATGGAGGATATTATGGACAATGGAATGATATTCTTCATGAGCAACCAAATGAAATGGGATTTGGAAGTCCAAACATAATTATTATGCCGAATCAGCAATCTCATAATATGATCAATAAAGTAAAATTTGGTAAGTTTCCTGACTCGGCTAATAAGAGAAGGATGGGGTTTCGTGATGATCATAAAGGAAAGAAAGATCAATTTCCCCTATGAAAATAATGTGGGAAGAGGCATCAAGGAGAATGTTTCAAAGGAACTAGAAGATGGTTTGGGTGTGGAAAAGAAGGACACAAAGCCAGTAAGTGCAAAGGAAAAGGTTCAGTTAACACCAGGGATGAGGATAATGGTATTGCTACGACATCAACAATGGTTAAATGTTTTAAATTTGGAATGTACGGGCATTATGCAAACCATTGCCCTAAGGGAAAGTCTCTTGAAGAGAATCAGTATGGTCATATGGGTAGTATTTATGTTGATGATGATGATGAGACTACAAATGATATGTGAGATGAAAGAATTTTTGAAGCTCGATCAATGGTTTAAGAATCTAGTGGAATGATTACATGTTTATCATGTGTAATGTTGTATAAGTAATCTCACGGTACAATGGAATAAAGAGACATCTAAGGATTGTTACACTGTTGTCTTTCCTTGAGTTTTGAAAGTGTATGGTTAATGGTACCAGTATCCATGAAAGGATATTTAGATATTTTTGGAATGTAGATGATATGCGCATAATGAAGGGATAAGGAGAAAATTAAATGTTTGATAGTATTCATGAGCTCATGATTGATATAAGGACTAAGTGATATCATGGTTTGAGTATATAGAATTTTGGGGATTTTGGTATATGGAAAGTGTTAACTTTTAACTGCATTCATGTTTTCACTAAGGTTCAATAGGTATTCAAGAGAGTACATGATTAAGGCCTTTGAATGTTTGGAATGTGACCAACAAGATATATCTTATGATATATGGGGATCAACGATGGTATTAAATCTATGAGAGTGGATTGTAGTATTATGGATAAGCCTAAAGATTGGAATGGATTATGTTGGACATAATTTAGTATTGTTTGTTTTTCGATATTATTGATGGGATGTTATAGTAATATAGTTTTAGAAAAAGGACAACCTGCAGGACGGGCGACAACCCATCGCGTCGGACAAGTCTGTGGGAATCGAACCCACATCCGAAGTGCGAATGGACTTTATCGCCTACCACTGGCCTACAGGAAGTCCCTGGTTAGTTAAGCGGTATGATATATGAAGTATAAGTTAATTTTTAGAACCATATACGATTAATATAACCATAAGATGGACTTATAACGTTTGCTAACCTTTTGTTTGAAAGAGATGGAATGACCCATCATTCTATCACATGATCTGCTAACACATCACGAATAACAAATTCAACTTCATTTCTTTAAGGGATGAAGTGGAAATTGTTCAATTCATGAACAACAGTGAGACTGTACCAAAATCATGCAAGTATTTCTTTTAATTCATCAACTTTAGGAAAATGATCTTGAAAACCAAAAATGTTGTCCTAGTTCCCTTATATCCGATGAATCATATGGTACCTTAGATCATCACAAATCAATAGCTTTGTGATTGTTGGCTTTTTCATAGCCATGTTCTCTACCACTCTCCATCAGAACATGATGGTTAGATTTCTCTTCCATATCCATATTTTGAACTATGTGGAAACCCAGTGATTAGTTTATTTTGGTAACTGTTACGTTTCATACTTTTGTTTTTAAAGATTGGTTTTGGTATTCCTTTTTACGATGTGGGTTTCTATTAAAGAAACTTTTGAATAGTAAACCATTTATAACCCCAATGAATTTCGAGGGCGAAATTCATTTTAAGGGGGGTAGAATGTAACACCCCGAGATTTTATGAAAAATATTCTTTTAATTCCATGAATGTCTTGTGTTGTATTCTACACCAAGATTACCTTGCGCTATATGCAACACCGTATTAGCTTGTAGTATACGCAACACTATTCTTGGATCGTGTTACACACAATTTTGATAATAGTTATTCTATGCAACATTGAGTATATATATATATATATTCAATGTATAAATGAAATATGGTTGTATTATGATATACGAAACAACGAAGGATTTTTGCACAGCACACAACTCTGACTTGGCTTGCATTACATGCAATCACAACCTTCCTCGATAGCGTGTGTTGTACGCAATACCGGGTTTTACTAAACAATGATATATTATTATAATATTATTATGAACTAGCCATTATGAATAGTATTAACTAAATTTTGAATCTTATAACATTATTATTCGTCTTACACATTTTCTAAAACATGGTATAAGAACAAAATAAATTTTTCGGGTAAAATAAGTATTTTTCAAAAAATGCAGTTTTGCCGCCTTTTGATGGCGCACCCACTTTAAATCTAGTTTTTAACATGTTTATAAGTTCAATTTGAAAAAATAAAATTCTTCTTTTGAGTCAGGATATAAAACTTTACATTAGATAAAGTTTTGATATTTTTCCGATAACTTTAATATTTTAATGAATAGTAAAAACATGCTATATTTTAATTAAAAACAACTTTTTTCATCGTAATATCTTATGTGGTTAAATTATAATATTGAATGGTTTTAAAGTATAAATAGAATATATTTTTACCATTTAATATAATGTATGTCATTATCATTGATTTTACCTTGAATTCCTAGGTTAAATCAATTCAATCTTCTGCAATGTTTTAAAGAAAAACCCATTTTCTTTCGACAACGGGATTAATTTTAATTTAACTTCTGCATCTTTTGTGTATTGAATTTGGAAAAATGGATTCCATATTTGGAATCAGTGGGTCCAAATTATGTTAATAAGCAACTTTTTATTTTTGGGCATTGTGAATAGTAACTACGGTAAATTTTTCCCTATAGTTAAAGGTAAATCGGGTAATTAAGGGTAAATATAAGATTATAAAATTACCCCACCACTTGGAAAAATCCTATTGTATGGCTAAAAGTAGACTCATATAACCTAAGGGTCCGATTAGATTCATTTTATGGACTTTTTTCCATGAAAATAATTTAATTATTATTAAAACCAAAGAATGTGACAACATGTCACCTTCTTAAATATTATAAGTATAATAATTTTAATTTAGTGATAACCTTCATGAAACTTCGAACATGAATAGTCTCCAGAAATCTAATACAATTATCTAAATCATAGGAATTTATTTAGAATTTTTAGGGATTAAATAATTATCATTTATTGTGACACAAAGATGATGTAGTAATTGTCTTATTAATGAAATATTGACATAATTGATGTTATAAATGCCCCAATAAATGTAATTTGAGACTTTTTATGACAAAAAATAATTTTCAAGGTTACTATTACATTTTATTGTTGATTTAAGTTACTTGGTTCGAACTTATCATTCTGTTATGAATTTCATAAAAATCGTGTACCTAATAGTGTCAAAATTGACATAAATTAGTTTTTAAAACAAATATTATATTATTAATTGTTATTTTATTCCTAAAAAAATATTGTTCCGCCAAATGACTTAGCTAAGATTATATATATTAATAATAAACAACTTGGGGTTCGTTTGGCTTGATATAGTAAGTTTATTAACCATATAGTGTAAGAAAACAAAAAGACACGGTAAAAGTTAAATTATTTAACTTAGAGTTAAATCTAATTGATAAGGTTAAAATAATAACCTAAACTCTTCTAAATTCTATTGAATAAGAATATTTCGACCCATCCCAACATTATCTTCGAAATAACACCCTTTGGAACCATTATAAACCGAATTTGACCATAATATAAATTAATAGTTTGAGATTTTCCTAAGGTGCCCCTCTCCTCCTTTATAAAAGGGCACCTCGTCCCTCTCTTCCTCACACAACTTTGAGCCTTCAAGCTCGGCCAACCCCTGCCAAAATCTTTTCTCCACTTCCCTAGTATCATCCTATAGGTCCTGGTCTTCTTCAAAGACCATCCTTAGTTCTTTAAGTGGAGGTTAAGTGAAGGCGCGTCAAACAGAGGTAATATCCATTACCGATCTTTTTCAATTTCTTTCTTCTTCAACTTCTTCTTCTTTAGTTTTTTCATGATAAAGTAATAACATAGATATTTATAATATACTGATATGTTGTTATAAATATGAAACAACTCTAATTAACCTTCTATCCATCCTACGGAAAAAGGAAATCACCACGTGTGCGTACGTACGGAATACCGTCTCCACGCCGTGGTGTAATCTATTTTACGCCACCACCTAAATTGGATGGGTATAATGGTGTAATGAGTAAATATATATGATTATTATAAAGTTATATTTAAACTGAAATAGTATACATACACTTCCACAAAATTTCACGATCATGAGAACGATATCATCGCTCGTGCGTACGTACGGACTACCGTCTCCACGACGCGATGAGATTCATTCTCCACATTAACCATTCATGAATGATTATAAAGTATATACAATGAATAATAATGAAATATATGACATGGTAAATCTACTGGATTTATGTATATATATATTTCATCTACTTACTTCCATTCAAGACAATAAGGAAAGGAATACAACATTCATGCGTACGTACGGACTACCGTCTCCATGAACAGTGTGTTTCATTTCATTTATCTATCTATTATATATATATATATATACTGAATATATATGATATATAAATCATATTTTATATTCTGTAAGTAAGTAAATCATGATATAGGTAATAATAATGTCAATAACCACAAGTCCAAACACCTACGATAAATAAAACGATTTTACCCAAAACGCTTCTTTAACATGGAATTTACAAAAGAACGGGTAATATAAAGTCAAAAGTGAACCATATATAATATCATAACAATTAATATGATTATGTAATAAGTTAATGACATTATTTAAATCATTATAAAGGAGGTTCAGATACGTACAAAGCATATCATACATAAGGTAAGGGAAATATCACAATCTCATTTTTATCCGAGATTGTTTATACTTTAGTATTTACTAGGGTGTATTTTATCATCCACATCCATGTTTCTTCAATATGTAATTTTATTTCCATCCACCTAAAATTGTTTAAATCCAATTTTACCCTTCAGTGAGTTTTTAGTAAAGGATATGAAAGGAATCTTTTGTCGTTTTTTCGTACGAGGTACTTTTTGACTTTTCTGACAAAAGTACGTGAAGAATGTTTTTTTTAACTTATACAGAATGAATAAATTTTTACAACATTATTTCAAAGAATCTTCCTTTAAAAGTTTTCAAGTTTATTTTTAATCAACTTCTTTTAGTTTAAAATTGTATTACATGTTAAGAAAGGAAAAATGTTTTTGAAGAAGAAAGGATATTTTCCTCAAGAATGGAGTTTAAGCATTTTATCAAAATTATTTTCAATCTAAGATAATAAATGGTTATGTTTCTATCCTTATATTTGGAAATCATAACCTGAAAAAGAGATCATAATTTAATAACATGGGATAAATCATGGCAGTGAAATGTTATCCCAATAATCATAACATAAAACATTAAACTTTCTGGCATACACACATAATCATAGAAAATCATTTCTTGTTAGTCAAGACTCATTGCCAAGACTATCTTAGTGGACAAAGTCCCTTTCTGAACTGAGTCACCCTCGTTTAAGTCAAGTTTCACTGAACCGGTATAACCTACCGTTCCAGCCATGTCTATCTCATGAAATATAAAATCTTTATCCAATGCATTGGAGGAAGATATAGGTCCCACCCATCTCATAATGATACCATTCTTATGTGTGCCACAAAATAACAAACCATACATCATAGCATAACCCATGTAATAAAAATGGGAATCTTAAACATCATGAGATCATAAAACAATTCATATATGATAAATGAATTCATAAAAATATTTCCATCACAACATAATCAAATCCATGTAATAATAGGTATATAAACAGAAGCCTTTATTGTCTTAGATGGAAAATAATTTTGATAAAACACTTGAACTCCATTCTTGAGGAAAATATCCTTTCTACTTCAAAAACACTTTTCCTTTGTTAACATGTCATACAATTCTAAACTAAGAGAAGTTGGTTAAAAATAAACTTGAAAACTTGTAAATGAAGCTTCTTGGAAATAATGTTTTAGAAATCCATTCATGTCGTATAAGTTAAAAGAAAACATTCTTCTCATACGTTTCTCAGAAAAGTCAAAAAGTACCTCGTACGAAAAACGACAAAAGATTCCTTTCATATCTTTTACTAAAAACTCACCAAAGGGTAAAATTGGATTTAAAAAATTTTAGGTGGATGGAAATAACATTACATATTGAGGAAACATAGATGTGTATGATAAAAAACACCCCAGTAAATACCAACGTATAAAAAATCTCGGATAAAAATGAGATTGTGATATTTCCCTTACCTTAAGTCTGATTTGCTTCGTAAGTGTCCGAACCTCCTATATAATGATTTAAATAATGTCATTAACTTATTATATAATCATATTCATTGTTATGATATCATATTTGGTTCACTTATGACTTTATATTACCCGTTCTTTTGTAAATTCCATGTTAAAGAAGCGTTTTGGGTAAAATCGTTTCATTTATCTTAGGTGTTTGGACTTGTTGTTCTTGACATTATTATTACTTATATCATGATTTACTTACTCCCAGAATATAAAACATGATTTATATATCATATATATTCAGTATATATATATATATATATATAATAGATAGAAAAATGAAATGAGACACACCGTTCATGGAGACGGTAGTCCGTACGTACGCATGAACGATGTTTTCCTTTCCTAATTGTCTTGAATGGAAGTAAGTAGATGACATACATATATATATAAATCCAGTAGATCTAACATGTAATATATTTTATTATTATTCATTATATATACTTTATAATCATTCATTAATGGTTAATGTGGATAATGAATCTCATCGCGTCGTGGAGACGGTAGTCCTACGTACGCACGAGCGATGATATCGTTCTCATGATCGTGAACTTGTGTTGAAGTGTATGTATACTATTTCAGTATCAATATCACTTTATAATAATCATATATATCTACTCATTACACCATTATACCCATCCAATTAAGGTGGTGGCGGAAAATAGATTACACCACGGCGTGGAGACGGTATTTTGTACATACGCACGCGCGGTGATTTCCTTTTTCCGTAGGATGGATAGATAGTTAATTAGAGTTGTTTAATATTTATAATATAATATCAGTATATAATAAATACTGATGTTATTACTTTATCATGAAACAACTAAATAAGACTAAGTTGAAGAAGAAAAAATTGAAAAAGATCGGTAATGGATATTACCTCTTTTTGACGCGTCTTTTAATAACCTCCACTTAAAGAACTAAAGGTGGTCTTTTAAGAATACCAGGACCTCTATGATGATACTATGGAAGTGGATAAGAGATTTGGGCAGGGTTTGGCCGAGCTTGAAGGCTCAAATTTGTGTGAGGAAGAGAGGGAGGAGGTTCCTTTTTATAAGGGAGGAGAGGGGCACCTTTGGAAGAACTAAAAATATTATTTTATTATAAAGTAAAGTTCGGTTTTAAATAGCTCCAAATTGATTTATTTCGAGGATAAGGTGGGGATGGGTCGAAATCCTCTCATCCAATAGAATTTATACAAGTTTAGGTTCCTATTTTAACCTTATCATGTAGATTTAACATTAAGTTAAATAATTTTACTTTTACCGTGTCTTCTTGTGTTCTTATACTATAAGGTTAATAAACATACTATATCAAGCCAAACGAACCCCAAGTTGTTTATTATTAATATATATAACCTTATCTAATTTATTTGGCCGAACCTTTGATTTTTAGGAATAAAATAACAATTAATAATATAATATTTGTTTTAAAAACTATTTTATGTCAATTTTGACACTATTTAGTAATTGATTTTTTGTGAAAATCATAACAGAATGATAAGTTCGAAAGAAGTTAATTAAATCAATAATAACATGTCATATTAACCTATAAAATTAGTGTAATTCCTAAAAAGTCTCAACTTATATTTATTTGGGAGTTTATAACATCAATTATGTCAATATTTCATTAATAAGATAATTACTACATCATCGTTGTATCATAAATAAATTAAATTATTTAATGTCTAAAAATTAGAAATAAAATACCATTATGTAGGAAATAATTTTAGATTTCTAATGAATATTTATAGTCTAATTTATATTATGTATAACCTCATGTTAAAAATGATTTACTTATTAAACTTTGATTTTAACTATTTTAACCCTTCTTTAAATAATGTAATAATAAATGTTATAATCTAATCCAAGTGGGCCTAAATGGACATATTTTATTCCTAAGGTTGTTTTTGATCGAATTACACTTATCCAATAGAATTACGACATTTTTTAGGGTAATAATAATAATATTTTTACCCTTAATTACCCTATTTATTTTTAACTGTGGTAAAAAAAAGTAAAAAGTTACTATTCACCAAAAAATTATTTTCATCTCATTGAACCACATTTTACTTACTGACATCAACCGTGTCTCTCAGATTTTTGAAATTCCACTCACAGAAGTGGTAAAATTAATTTTTATGAAAAATTCAGTTTTTTTTAACTACCACTTAATGGTTTCACTATTCATCAAAAATTGAAAGTTTTCAGAAAAATACCAAAAATTAGGCCTAAGCAATATTTGATATTATGAAGTCATAAATGATGTCTATTTTACTAAATTCAATACATATCAGTTGCATTAATTAATTTAAAAAATAATTCCCGTCGTCAAAACAAATAGCGTGTTCTTAAGAGATAATAACTATCAAAAGATTGACAGTTGTTTATGTCTGGTTTAAATGTGAAATTACATCCAATAACCAACATTATATAAAATTGTAAAAATATATTCTAAATATACTTTAAAACCAATCATATTAATAATTTATCACTATTAATTATTTCGATTAAAAAAGTTGTTTTTAATTAAAATTTAGTAACTTTCACTATTCATCAGAAAATGAATGTTATCCGAAAAGTACCAAAATTTCACCCTAAAGATCGTAACAGTTTTAACATAACAAAAACACACACACAAGGATTGTAATAGTTTAGTGTCTTTGGAACGTCGAAATATAATCTTCTAATCCTGGTGAAAGATCTTCAACATCTCCCATAAAGATCATCCTTTTTTTAATACCTAAAACCATTCTTTATATCCTGGGGAAAAGAAAACATAAAAGGGTGAGCTCAAATGCTCAATAAAGGTAAACAAAATAAATATCAATCACATCATATACATAAGCACATAACTTTTGGAAATCTTAACCTGTAAAAGAGATCATAATTTCATAACCTGGGATAACTAATGGCAGTGAAATGTAATCACAATAATCATAACTTAAAACATTAAACTTTTTGACATACACACATAATCATTAAGAATCATTTCTTATTAGTCAAGACTCATTTCCAAGACTATCTTAGTGGAAAAAGTCCCTTTCTTAACCGAGTCACCCTCGTATCAGTCCTATTTCACTGAACCGGTATAACCTACCATTCCAGCCATCTCTATCTCATGAGATATAAAATCATCACCCAATGCATTGGTGGGATATATAGTTCCCACCCATCTCATAATGATACCATTTTTATGTGTGCCACAAAATCATAAATCATACATCATTTCATAACCCATGTAATAAAAATGGGAATCTTAAACATCGTGACCTCATCAAACAATTCAAATAAGATGAAGGAATTCATAAAAATAATTCCTTCACAACATAATCAAATCAATGTAATATTAGGGATATAAACAGAACCCTATATTATCATAGATGGAAAATAATTTTGATAAAACACTTGAACTCCATTCTTGAGGAAAATATCCTTTCAAATTCAAAAACATTTTCCTTTCTTAACATGTCATAAAATTTCTAATCTAAAAGAACTTGATTAAAAATAAACTTGAAAACTTGTAAAGGAATCCTATTGGAAATAATGTTTTAAAAATCCATTCATGCCGTATAAGTTAAAAAAAACATTCTTCTCATATATTTGTCAGAAAAGTCAAAAAGTACCTCATACGAAAAACGACAAAATATTCCTTTCATATCTTTTACTAAAAACTCATCGAAGGGTAAAACAGGTTTTAAAAATTGTAGGTGGATGGAAATAATATTATATATTGAGGTAACATGGATGTGGATGATAAAATACACCCCAGTAAATACCAAAGTATAAGCAATCTCGGATAAGAATGAGATTGTGATATTTCCCTTACCTTAGGTCTGATTTGCTTCGTTAGTGTCTGAAACTCCTGTATAATGATTTAAATAATGTCATTGACTTATTAAAGAATCATATTCATTGTTATGATGTCATATATGGTTCACTTATGACTTTATATTACCCGTTCTTTTGTAAATTCCATGTTAAAGAGCGTTTTGGGTAAAATTGTTTCATTTGTCGTCCGTGTTTTGACTTGTAATTATTCATATGATTACTTAGATCATGATTACTTAATTCCAGAATATAAAACATGATATATATATATATATATATTCAGAATATACATATATATAATAAATCAGTAAATGGAATGAAATACACCGTTCATGGAGATGGTAGGCCGTACGTACGCATGAATGCTGGTTTTCGTTTCCTTATTGAGTTGAACGGAATTAAGTAGATGACATGCATATATATAAACATAAATCCAGTATCATTATTATGTCATATATTTCATTATTACTTATTATATATACTTTATAATCATTCATTAATTTTAAAAGTGGAGAATGAATCTCATCACGTCGTGGAGACGGTAGTCCGTACGTATGCACGAGCGATGATATCATTCTCATGATCGTGGGATTGTATTGGAGTGTATGTATACTATTTCAGAATCAATATCACATTAAAATAATAATATATGGTTATTATTTACACCATTATACCCGTCCAAGTAAGGTGGTGGTGGAAAATAGATTTCACCACGGTGTGGAGACGATATTCCGTACGTACGCACGCGCGGTGATTTCGTTTTCCGTAGGATGGATAGATGGTGAAATAGGATTTTTTTCATACTTATAATAACATATCAGTATATGAGTGATACTGATGTTATTACTTCATAATGAAACAACCTAAGAAGAAGAAGTGGAAGAAGAAATAAAGATGAAAGAATCGGTAACAGAAATTACCTCTTCTTTGAAGCGCCTCTTTGAGACCTCCTCTTAGGGCACTAAAATTGGACTTTGAGGAAGACCAGAACCTCTAGGATGTTTCTAGGGAAGTGGGGAAGAGAATTTTTCAGGGGTTGGCCGAGCTTGAAGGCTCAAAGTTGTGTGAGGAAGAGAGGGAGGAGGTGCCCTTTTTTAAGGGAGGAGAGGGGCACCTTTGAAATAACTAAAAATATTATTTTATTATAAAGTCAAGTTCGGTTTTAAATAGCTCCAAATTGACTTATTTAGAGGCTAAGGTGGGGATTGGTCGAAATTCTCTCATCCAATAGGATTTATACAAGTTTAGGTTATTATTTTAACCTTATCAATTAGATGTAACTCTAAGTTAAATAATTTAACTTTTACTGTGTGTTTTTGTTTTCTTACACTATATGGTTATTAAACTTACTATATCAAGCCAAAAGAACCCCAAGTTGTTTATTATTAATATATATAATCTAATCTAAGTCATTTTTCCCAAACTTGATTTTTATGAATAAAATAACAATAAATAATTAATATTTGTTTTAAAAACTAATTTATGTCAATTTTGACACTATTTGGTACATGATTTTTATGAAATTCATAACAGAATGATAAGTTCGAAACAAATTACTTAAATCAACAATACCATGTCATAGTAACCTATAAAATTATTTTATGTCATAAAAAGTCTCAAATTACATTTATTTGGTCATTTATAACATCAATTATGTCAATATTTCATTAATAAGACAATTACTGCATCATCTTTATGTCATAATAAATGATAATTATTTAATCCCTAAATATTATAAATAAATTCCTATGATGTAGATAATCGTATTATATTTCTGTAGAATATTCATGTTCAAAGTTTCATGAAGTTTATCACTAGATTAAAATTATTATACTTATAAGATTTAAGAAAGTGACATGTTGTCACATTCTTTGGTTTTAATAATAATTAAATTATTTTCATTGAAAAAATTTAATTAAATAAATCTAATATGACCCTTAGGTGATATGGGTCGTCTTTTAGTGATCCAATAGAATTTTTACTTTTTTAGGGTAATTTTAAAATATTACATTTACCCTTAATTACCCGATTTACCTTTAACTATGGTAAATAAAATTTACCGTAGTTACTATTCATAATTCCCAAAAAAAAAATTAGCTTATTAACATAATTTCGATCCACTGATTCCAAATATGGAATCCAATTTTCCAAATTCAATACACAAAATTTGCAGAAATTAAATTAAAATTAATCCCATTGTCGAAAGAAAACGGGTTTTCTTTAAAACATTGCAAAAGATTGAATTGATTTAACTTACGAATTCAAGGTAAAATCAATGCTAATATCATACATTATATTAAATGGTAAAAATATGTTCTATTTATACTTTAAACCCATTCAATATTATAATTTAACCACATAAGATATTACGATGAAAAAAGTTGTTTTTAATTAAAATATATAGTGTTTTTACTATTCATTAAAATATGAAAGTTATCGGAAAAATATCAAAACTTTATCTAATGTAAATTTTTATATCCTGATTCAAAAGAAGAATTTTATTTTGTTAAGTTGAACTTATAAACATGTAAAAAACTAGATTTAATGTGGGTGCACCATCAAAAGGCGGCAAAATTGCATTTTTTAAAAAATACTTATTTTACACGAAAAATTTATTTTGTTATTATACCATGTTCTAGATATGTGTAAGATGAATAATAATGTTATAAAATTCGAAATTTAGTTAAAACTATTCATAACTGCTAGTTCATTACAATATTATAATAATATATCGTTGTTTATTAAAACCCAGTATTGCGTACAACACACGCTATCGAGTAAGGTCGCGATTGCGTGTAATGCAAGCCAAGTCAGGGTTGCGTGTTGTGAAAGAATCCTTCGTTGTTTCGTATAACAGAATCCAACCATATTTCATTTATACATTGAATATATATATATATATAATCAATATTGCGTAGAATAACTATTATCAAAATTGTGTGTAACACGATCCAAGAATAGTGTTGTGTATACTGCAAGCTAATACGGTGTTGCGTATAGCGCAAAGTAATCCTGGTGTAGAATACAACACAAGACATTAATGAAATTAAAATAATATTTTTCATAAAATCTCGGGGTGTTACATTCTACCCCCCTTAAAATGAATTTCTCCCTCGAAATTCGTTGGGGTTATAAATGGTTTACTATTCGAAAGTTTCTTTAATAGAAACCCACATCGTAAAAAGGAATACCAAATCCAATATTAAAAAACAAAAGTATGAAACGTAACGGTTACCCAAATAAACTAATCACTGGGTTTCCACATAGGTTAAAATATGGATATGGAAGAGAAATCTAACCATCATGTTCTGATGGAGAGTGGTAGAGAACATGGCTATGGAAAAGCTAAAATAACAAAGCCATAAATTTGTGATGATCTAAGGTAACATCTGATTCATCAGATATAAGAGCACTAGGACAACATTTTTGGTTTTCAAGATCATTTCCCTAAAGTTGATGAAATTGGAATTAGAAGAAATACATTCATTATTTTGGTATAGTCTCACCGTTTTTCGTTCTTTGGACAATTTCCACTTCATCTTTTAAAGAAATGAAGTTGAATTTGTCATTCGTGATGTGTTAGAAGATCATGTGATAGAATGATGGGCCATTCCATCTATCTCAAACAAAAGGTTAGAAAAGTTATCAGAAAATACATAAGTCCATCTATAGTGAGATTCATCATATAGGTTTCCTTAAATGGATCTATACTTCATATATCATACTACGTAATATAATAAAACTAGTTTCTACTAAACAGGGACATCCAGTAGGTCAGTGGTAGGCGATAAAGGCCAGTCGCACTTCGGTTGTGGGTTCGATTCCCATAGCCTTGTCTGACGAGATGGGTTGTCGCCCGTCCTGTAGGTTGCCCTTTTTCTAAAACTATATTACTATAACATCCCATAAATAATATCTAAAAACAAACAATACTAACTTATGTCCAACATAATCCATTCCAATCTTTAGGCTTATCCATAATACTGCAGTCCACTCTTAGATATTTAATACCATCATTGATCCCCATATATCATAAGATATATCTTGTTGGTCACATTCCAATCATTCAAATGCCTTAATCATGTACTCTCTTGAATACCCATTTAACCTTAGTGAAAACATGAATTTAGTTAAAAGTTAACACTTTCCACATACCAAAATCCTCAAAATTCTATATACTCAAACCATGATATCACTTAGTCCTTATATCAATCATGAGCTCATGAATACTGTTAAACATTTCGTTTTCCCTTCATTATGCGCATATCATATTATTTCCAAAAATATCTCAATCACATTGAATACCACATTAGACCAATACATAAATATTCCAATACTTTATGATACAACAATATTTTGTAATCCCATTACATAAACACTTAATCATTCCACCACATCGTTATCATATTCAACATCGCCAATGGTGATCGCATGTGACTTCCCTTTGTCCTTTTCCTTAAGCGGTTGCTCATGTCGATCATCACTAACCCTTGGATTAGGGAATTTATTAGCATAATTCCCCATTTCCTTGCACTTGAAGCATTGAAGAGTTGGTGGTGTGTTCTCTGCTGTGTTTTCTTTATTCACATCATTAGACACCCTTTTTCCATTTCTTCGACACTCAGCTGCTCGATGAACTTCTTTTCCACAGTTAAAACATTTTCTAGTCCCTTTAAGACAATCTCCCCCATGCTTCTTTCCACACTTTGTGCATAAGGAAACATTCATCTTCTTTTCACCATTATTTTGAGATTTCTCCTTGAACTCCATCTTTCATTTCATGTCAAAACTATGAGATTGATAAGTAACACCAACTTCCATTTCTACCTTCATAGCACAACGCACAATTTCTTCATAGCTACTGAAGTCTCTTATAGCTAATGCCCTTCGAAGATTTGGTTTTAAGCCACTGAATAATCGATCAACTTTACTTTCAGGTTGCATGATAAATCCAGATGCATACCTTGCAAGCCTTGTAAAATTTGCTTCGTATATACCAACAGATTCATCATCCTTTTTCTTTAGTTCAAGAAACTCCTTCTCCATCTTTGTTCGAAGAATACTAGGGAAGTACTTATTGAAAAATAAGTTTTTGAACTCGTCTCATTCCATGGACTCAATTTCATCTCTTTGCCTCGTATTCTTGATAAGATTCCATCATTGATCAGCTTCACCTTCCAAACGATATACTGCTAAGATGACTTTATCATGTTCAGAACATTGAAGAACTGAAAATATCTTTCAGTAGTACTGATCCATTGTTCAGCAACAAGTGGATCAGAAGACCCACTGAAAGAAGGTGGATGTTGCCTCATGATGGACTCAATAGAATATTGTTCTCTTCTCTGCTCATTTGGAAGTACAGAATGATTCATAGCTTGTGTAAGTATAGCAATAAGATTTTTCACTCCATCTCCCATAACATTTGTTTGTTCAGGAGGACAATCATTACATTGTCCATTGCATTGATCCACACGGTTCCTTCGGGTTCCAGCCATCGTCTAAAACCCAAAAATAATCGTGTGAGAGGAAAAAATCATGCTAGGGAAAACAACATAATAAAGGGGGAGTACCTTCAATATCTACCATCTTAGGTTTAATTCTATGATCGTTAGCGTAATTATAGTACTATAACCTATACGTATACTTAACCTTAGGGACATCCCTAGACATACCTTAGAAATATCTCTAAGGATCTCATTAACGTTTTCGCATCCTAGTTTCCAAAGGTTGACTAAACCTTTCCTCTGATACAAACTATAGAGACCTGAAGTTTGACATACATTGACATGACATTACATTTGCGGAATACTTAGTATATAACAAAACACACACACAAGGATCGTAATAGTTTAGTGTCTTTGGAAACTCGGAATATAATCTTCTATTCCTGGTGAAAGATCTTCAACATCTCCCATAAAGATCTTCCTTTTTTTTAATACCTAAAACATTTCTTTATATCCTGGGGAAAAGAAAACATAAAATGGTGAGCTCAAATGCTCAGTAAGGGTAAACACAAGAAATATCAATCACATCATATACATAATCACATAACTTTTGGAAATCTTAACCTGTAAAAGAGATCATAATTTCATAACCTGGGATTACTCATGGCAGTGAAATTTAATCACAATAATCATAACTTAAAACATTAAACTTTGTGGCATACACACATAATCATAGATAATCATTTCTTATTAGTCAAGACTCATTGCCAAGACTATCTTAGTAGACAAAGTCCCTTTCTGAACCGAGTCACCCTTGTTTCAGTCCTGTTTCACTGAACCGTTATAACCTACCAATCCAGCCATGTCTATCTCATGAGATATAAAATCATTACCCAATTCATTGGAGGGAGATATAGGTACCACCCATCTCATAATGATACCATTCTTATTTTTGCCACAAAATCATAAACCATACATCATAGCATAACCCATGTAATAAAAATGGGAATCTTAAACATCATGACATCATAAAACAATTCATATAAGATAAAGGAATTCATAAAAATAATTCCATCACAACATAATCAAATCAATTTAAAAATAGGGATAGAAACAGAACCCTATATTATCTTAGATGGAAAATAATTTTGATAAAACACTTGAACTCCATTCTTGAGGAGAATATCCTTTCTACTTCAAAAACATTTTCCTTTCTTAACATGTCTTACAATTTTAAACTAAAAGAAGTTGATTAAAAATAAACTTGAAAACTTGTGAAGGCATCTTCTTGGAAATAATTTCTTAAAAATCCTTTCATTCCGTATAAGTTAAAAAAAACATTCTTCTCATACTTTTGTCGGAAAAGTCAAAAAGTACCTCGTACGAAAAAATGACAAAAGATTCCTTTCATATCCTTTACTAAAAACTCACCGAAGGGTAAAATTGGATTTAAAAAATTGTAGGTGGATGGAAATAATATTTCATATTTTGGAAACATGGATGTGGATGATAAATTACACCCCAGTAAATACCAAAGTATTAACAATCTCGGATAAAAATGAGATTTTGATATTTCCCTTACCATAGGTCTGATTTGCTTCGTATGTGTCCGAACCTCCTGTATAATGATTTAAATAATGTCATTGACTTATTCCAGAATCATACTCATAGTTATGATATCATATATGGTTCACTTATGTCTTTATATTACCCGTTCTTTTGTAAATTCCATGTTAAAGAGCATTTTGGGTAAAATCGTTTCATTTGTCGTTCGTGTTTTGACTTGTAATTATTCATATGATTTCTTAGATCATGATTACTTAATTCCAGAATATAAAACATGATTTATATATAATATATATTCAGAATATATATGTATATATAATAGATCAGTAAATGGAAAGAAATACACCGTTCATGGAGACGGTAGACCGTACGTACGCATGAACGCTGTTTTCTTCTCCTTATTGAGTTGAACGGAATTAAGTAGATGACATACATATATATACACATAAATCCAGTATCATTATTATGTCATATATTTCATGATTACTTATTATATATACTTTATAATCATTCATGAATGGTTAAAGTGGAGAATGAATCTCATCGCGTCGTGGCGACGGTAGTCCGTACGTACGCACGAGCGATGATATCGTTCTCATGATCGTGGAATTGTATTGGAGTGTATGTATACTATTTCAGAATCAATATCACATTACAATAATCATATATAGTTATTATGTACACCATTATACCCATCCAAGTAAGGTGGTGGTGGAAAATAGATTACACCACGGTGTGGAGACGGTATTCTGTACGTACGCACGCGCAATGATTTCTTTTTCCGTAGGATGGATAGTTGGTGAAATAGGGTTGTTTCATACATATAATAAAATATCAGTATATGAGTGATACTGATGTTATTACTTCATGATGAAACAACTAAATAAGAAGAAGTTGAAGAAGAAATAAAGATGAAAGAATCGGTAACGAGCATTACCTCTTCTTTGAAGCGCCTCTTTGAGACCTCCTTTTAGGGAACTAAAATTGGTATTTCAGGAAGACCATAACCTCTAGGATGTTTCTAGGGAAGTGGAGAGAATAAATTGGCAGGGGTTGGCCGATCTTGAAAGCTCAAAGTGGTGTGAGGAAGAGTGGTAGTAGGTTCCCTTTTATAAGGGAGGAGAGCGGCACCTTTGGAATAACTAAAAATATTATTTTATATTAAGGTCAAATTCGGTTTATAATGGTTAAAAAGGGTCTTATTTCGAAGATAAAGTGTGGATGGGTCGAAATATTCTCATCCAATAAGATTTAGACAAGTTTAGGTTATTATTTTAACCTTATCAATTAGATTTAACTCTAAGTTAAATAATTTAACTTTTACCGTGTCTTTTTGTTTTCTTACACTATATGGTTAATAAACTTACCATAACAAGCCAAAAGAACCCCAAGTTGTTTATGATTAATATATATATCTTTATCTAAGTAATTTGGCTGAACCTTAGATTTTTAGAAATTAAATAACAATTAATAATAAAATATTTGTTTTAAAAACTAATTTATGTCAATTTTGACACTATTTGGTACATGATTTTTATGAAATTCAAAACAGAATATTAAGTTCGAACCAAGTTACTTATATCAACAATATCATGTCATAGTAACCATGAAAAGTAATTTAAGTCATAAAAAGTCTCAAATTACATTTATTTGGGCATTTATAACATCAATTATGTCAATATTTCATTAATAAGATAATTACTGCATCATCTTTGTGTCATAATAAATGATAATTATTTAATCCCTAAATATTATAAAATAAATTCCTATGATGTAGATACTTGTATTATCTTTCTGGTGACTATTCATGTTAGATGTTTCATGAAGTTTATCACTAAATTAAAATTATTATACTTATAAGATTTAAGAAAATGACATGTTGTCACATTCTTTGGTTTTAATAAAAATTAAATTATTTTCATGGAAAAAAGTCCATAAAATGAATCTAATCCAACCCTTAGGTTATATGGGTCTAATGTTAGCCATCCAATAGGATTTTTACAAGTGTTATGGTAATTTTATAATCTTATATTTACCCTTAATTACCCGATTTACCTTTAACTATGGTAAATAAAATTTACCGTAGTTACTATTCATAATTACCAAAAATAAAAATTAGCTTATTAACATAATTTGGATCTACTGATTCCAAATATGGAATCAATTTTTCCAAATTCAATACACAAAAGTTGCAGAAATTAAATTTAAATTAATCTCGTTGTCGAAAGAAAATGGGTTTTTCTTTAAAACATTGCAAAAGATTGAATTGATTTAACCTACGAATTCAAGGTAAAATCAATGTTAATGGCCTACATTATATTAAATGATAAAAATATATTCTATTTATACTTTAAAACCATTCAATATTATAATTTAACCACATAAGATATTACGATGAAAAAAATTTGTTTTTAATTAAAATATAGCGTGTTTTTACTATTCATTAAAATGTGAAAGTTATCGGAAAAATATCAAAACTTTATCTAATGTAAATATTTATATCTTGATTCAAAAGAAGAATTTTATTTTGTCAAATTGAACATATAAAAATTTAAAAAACTATATTTAAAGTGGATGTTCCATCAAAAGGCGGCAAAAATGCATTTTTTGAAAAATACTTATTTTACCCGAAAAATTTATTTTGTTCTTATACCATGTTCTAGAAATGTGTAAGATGAATAATAATGTTATAAAATTAAAATTTCAGTTAACACTATTCATAACGGCTAGTTCATAATAATATTATAATAATATATCATTGTTTAGTAAAACCCGGTATTGCGTACAACACACGCTATCGAGGAAGGTCGTGATTGTGTGTAATGCAAGCCAAGTCAGGGTTGCGTGTTGTGCAAGAATCATTCGTTGTTTTGTAAAATGGAATCCAACCATATTTCATTTATACATTGAATATATATATATATATATATACTCAATGTTGCGTAGAATAACAATTATCAAAAGTCTGAGTAACACGATCAAAGAATAGTGTTGCGTATACTGCAAGCTAATATGGTGTTGCGTATAGCGCAAGGTAATCTTGGTGTAGCATACAACAGAAGACATTAATGAAATTAAAAGAATATTTTTCATAAAATTTCGGGGTGTTACATTCTACCCCCCTTAAAATGAATTTCTCCCTCAAAATTCGTCGGGTTTATAAATGGTTTACTACTCGAAAGTTTTTTTAATAGAAACCCACATTGTAAAAAGGAATACCAAAACATGGCTTTAAAAACTAAAGTATGAAATGTAACAGTTACCCAAATTAACTCATCACTGGGTTTCCACGTTGGAGAACATAGGTGAAAATATGGAGATGGAAGAAAAAACTAACCATCAAGTTCTGATGGAGAGTGGTAGAAAATATGGCTATGAAAAATCCAACAATCGCAAAGCCATAAATTTGTGATGATCTAAGGTACCATCTGATTAATCAGATATAAGGGAACTAGGACAACATCTTTGGTTTTCAAGATCATTTCCCTAACAAATGTAAAAATCCTATTGGATGACTAAAAGTCGATCCATATCACCTAAGGGTCATATTAGATTCATTTAATTAAATTTTTTCAATGAAAATAATTTAATTATTATTAAAACCAAAGAAAGGGACAACATGTCACTTTCTTAAATCTTATAAGTATAATAATTTTAATCTAGTGATAAACTTCATGAAACTTCAAACATGAATATTTTCCAGAAATATAATACAATTATCTACATCATAGGAATTTATTTATAATTTTTAGGGATTATATAATTATCATTTATTATGACATAAAGATGATGTAATAATTGTCTTATTAATGGAATATTGACATAATTGATGTTATAAATGCCCAAATAAATGTAATGTTACACTTTTTATTACTTACACTAATTTTCTAGGTTAATATGACATGTTATTGTTGATTTAAGTAATTTGGTTCGAACTTATCATTCTGTTATGAATTTCATAAAAATCATGTACCAAATAGTGTCAAAATTGACATAAATTAGTTTTTAAAACAAATATTATATTATTTATTGTTATTTTATTCCTAAAAATCAAGGTTCGGCAAAATGACTTAGATACGATTATATATATTAATAATAAACAACTTGGGGTTCTTTTGGATTGATATAGTAAGTTTATTAACCATATAGTGTAAGAAAACAAAAAGACACGGTAAAAGTTAAATTATTTAACTTAGAGTTAAATCTAATTGATAAGGTTCAAATAATAACCTAAACTTGTCTAAATCCTATTTTATGAGAGGATTTAGACCAATCCCCACCTTAGCCTCGAAATAAATAAATTTGGAGCTATTTAAAACCGAACTTGACTTTATAATAAAATAATATTTTTAGTTATTCCAAAGGTGCCCCTCTCCTCCCTTATAAAAGGGCACCTCCTCCCTCTCTTCCTCACACAACATTGAGCCTTCATGCTCGGCCAAACCCTGAAAAATTCTCTTCTCTACTTCCCTAGAAACATCCTAGAGGTTCTGGTCTTCCTCAAACACCAATTTTAGTGCCCTAAGAGGAGGTCTCAAAGAGGCGCTTCAAAGAAGAGGTAATTCCCATTACCGATTCTTTCACCTTTATTTCTTCTTCCACATATTCTTCTTAGGTTGTTTCATTATGAAGTAATAAAATCAGTATCACTCATATACTGATATGTTATTATAAGTATGAAACAATCCGATTTCACCATCTATCCATCCTACGGAAAATGAAATCCCCGTGCGTGTGTACGTACGGAATATCGTCTCCACGCCGTGGTGAAATCTATTTTCCACCACCACCTTACATGGATGGGTATAATGGTGTAAATAATAACTATATATTATTATTTTAAAGTGATATTTATTCTGAAATAGTATACATACACTCCAATACAGTCCCACGATCATGAGAACGATATCATCGCTCGTGCGTACGTACGGACTACTGTCTCCACGACGCGATGAGATTCATTCTCCACTTTAACCATTCATGAATGATTATAAATTATATATAATAAGTAATCATGAAATATATTACATAATAATGATACTGGATTTATGTGTATATATATGTATGTCATCTACTTAATTCTGTTCAACTCAATAAGGAAACGAAAACAACATTCATGCGTACCTACGGCCTACCGTCTCAATGAACAGTGTATTTCTTTCCATTTACTGATTTATTATATATATGTATATTCTGAATATATATATATATATATATCATGTTTTATATTCTGTAATTAAGTAATCATTATCTAAGTAATCATATGAATAATTACAAGTCAAAACACAGACGACAAATGAAACAATTTTACCCAAAATGCTCTTTAACATGGAATTTACAAAAGAACGGGTAATATAAAGTCATAAGTGAACCATATATGAAATTATAACAATGAATATGATTCTGTAATAAGTCAATGCCATTATTTAAATCATTATACAGGAGGTTCGGACACTTACGAAGAAAATCGAACCTAAGGTAAGGGAAATATCACAATCTCATTCTTATCCGAGATTGCTTATACTTTGGTATTTACTGGGGTGTATTTTATCATCCACATACATGTTCCCTCATTATATAATATTATTTCCATCCACCTACAATTTTTTAAAACCTATTTTACCCTTCTGTGAGTTTTTAGTAAAAGATACGAAATGAATCTTTTGTCGTTTTTCGTACGAGGTACTTTTTGACTTTTCTCACAAAAGTATGAGAAAAATATTTTTTAAACTTATACGGCATGAATGTATTTTTAAAACATTATTTACAAGAAGCTTAATTTAGAAGTTTTCAAGTTTATTTTTTATCAAATTCTTTTAGATTAGAAATTGAATGACATGTTAATAAAGGAAAATGTTTTCGAATTTGAAAGGATATTTTCCTCAAGAATGGAGTTCAAGTGTTTTATCAAAATTATTTTCCATCTAAGAAAATATAGGGTTATGTTTATATCCCTATTATTACATTGAATTGATTATGTTGTGATGGAATTATTTTTATGAATTCCATCATCTTATATGAATTGTTTGATGAGGTCACGATGTTTAAGATTCCCATTTTTATTACATGGGTTATGAAATGATGTATGATTTATGATTTTGTGGAACACATAAGAATGGTATCATTATGAGATGGGTGGGACCTATATATATCTCCAATGCATTGGGTAAGGATTTTATATCTCATGAGATAGACATGGCTGTAACGGTTGGTTATACCGGTTCAGTGAAACAGGACTGAAACGAGGGTGACTCGGTTCAGAAATGGACTTTCTCCACTAAGATAGTCTTGGCAATGAGTCTTGACTAATAAGATATGGTTCTCTATGATTATGTGTGTATGCCACAAAGATTCATGTTTTATGTTATGATTATTGTGATTACATTTTACTACCATGAGTTATCCCAGGTTATGAAATTATGATCTCTTTTACAGGTTAAGATTTCCAAAAGTTATGTGCTTATGTATATGATGTGATTGATATTTCTTTTGTTTACCCTTACTGAGCATTTGAGCTCACCCTTTTATGTTTTCTTTTCCCCAGGATATAAAGAAAGGTTTTAGGTATTAAAAAAAGGAAGATCTTTATGGGAGATTTTGATGATCTTTCACCAGGATTAGAATATTATATTCCGAGTTTCCAAAGACACTAAACTATTACGATCCTTGTGTGTGTGTTTTTGTTATGTACTAAGTATTCCAAAAATGTAATGTCATGTCAATGTATGTCAAATTTCAGGTCTCTACAGTTGGTATCAGAGGAAAGGTTTAGTCAACCTTTTGAAACTAGGATGCAAAAACGTTAGTCAGATCCCTATAGATATTTCTAAGGTATGTCTAGGGATGTCCCTAAGGATAAGTATACGTATAGGTTATAGTACTATAATTACGCTAACGATCATAGAATTAAACCTAAGATGTTTGATATTGAAGGTACTCCCCCATTATTATGTTGTTTTCCCTAGCATGATTTTTTCCTCTCACACTATTCTTTTTGGGTTTTAGACGATGGCTGGAACCCAAAGGAACCGTGTTGATCAATGCAATGGACAATGCAATGATTGTCCTCCTGAACAAACAAATGTTATGGGAGATGGAGTGAAAAATCTTATTGCTATACTTACACAAGCTATGAATCATTCTGGACTTCCAAATGAGTAGAGAAGGGAACAATATTCTATTGAGTCCTTCATGAGGCAACGTCCACCTTCTTTTAGTGGGTCTTCTTATCCACTTATTGCTGAACAATGGATCAGTAGTACTGAAAAGATATTTTCAGTTCTTCAATGTTCTGAACATGATAAAGTCATCTTAGCAGTATATCGTTTAGAAGGTGAAGCTGATCAATGGTGGAATCTTATCAAGAATACGAGGCAAAGAGATGAAATTGAGTCCATGGAATGGGACGAGTTCAAAAACTTATTTTTCAATAAGTACTTCCCTCGTATTCATCGAACAAAGATGGAGAAGGAGTTTCTTGAACTAAAGAAAAAGGATGATGAATCTGTTGGTATATACGAAGTGAATTTCACAAGGCCTGCAAGGTATGCATCTGGATTTATCATGCAACCTAAATGTAAAGTTGATTGATTCTTCAGTGGCTTAAAACCAAATCTTCGAAGGGCATTAGCTATAAGAGACTTCAGTAGCTATGAAGAAATTGTGCGTTGTGCTTTCAAGGTAGAAATGGAAGTTGGTGTTACTTATCCATCTCATAGTTTTGACAGGAAACGAAAGATGGAGTTCAAGGAGAAATCTCAAAATAATGGTGAAAAGAAGATGAATGTTTCCTTATGCACAAAGTGTGGAAATAAGCATGGTGGAGATTGTCTTAAAGGGACTAGAAAATGTTTTAAGTGTAGAAAAGAAGGTCATCGAGTAGCTCAGTGTCGAAGCAATGGAAAAAGGGTATTTAATGATGTGAATAAAGCAAACACTGCAGAGAACGCACCACCAACACTTCAATGCTTCAAGTGCAAGGAAATGGGGCATCATTCTAATAAATTACCTAATCCAAGGGTTATTGATGATCGACATGAGCAACCGCTTAAGGAAAAGGAAAAAGGGAAGTCACATGCGATCACCATTGGTGATGTTGAATATGACAATGATGTGGTGGAATGATTAAGTGTTTATGTAATGGGATTCCAAAATAATGTTCTATCATAAAGTATTGGAATATTTATGTATTGGTCTAATGTGGAATTCAAAGTGATTGAGATATTTTTGGAAATAAGATGATATGCGCATAATGACGGGAAAACGAGAAAATGAAATGTTTAACAGTATTCATGAGCTCATGATTGATATAAGGACTAAGTGATATTATGGTTTGAGTATATAGAATTTTGAGGATTTCGTTATGTGGAAAGTGTTAACTTTTAACTGCATTCATGTTTTCACTAAGGTTCAATGGGTATTCAAGAGAGTACATGATTAAGGCCTTTTAATGTTTGGAATGTGACCAACAAGATATATCTTATGATATATGGGGATCAACGATGGTATTAAATCTCTGAGAGTGGACTACAGTATTATGGATAAGCCTAAAGATTGGAATGGATTATGTTGGACATAAGTTAGTATTGTTTGTTTTTCGATATTATTGATGGGATGCTATAGTAATATAGTTTTAGAAAAAGGAAAACCTGCAGGACGGGCGACAACCCATCGCGTCGGACAAGGCTGTGGGAATCGAACCCACAACCGAAGTGCGACTAGCCTTTATCGCCTACCACTGACCTACAGGAAGTCCCTGTTTAGTTGAAACTAGTTTTATTATATTACGCAGTATGATATATGAAGTATAAGTCCATTTTAGGAACCCTATGTGATGAATCTCACTATAGATGGACTTATGTATTTTCTGATAAATTTTCTAATCTTTTGTTTGAGATAGATGGAATGACCCATCATTTTATCACATGATCTGCTAACACATCACGAATGGAAAATTCAACTTCATTTCTTTAAGAGATGAAGTGGAAATTTTCCAAAGAACGACAAACGGTGAGACTATACCAAAATCATGAAAGTATATCTTCTAATTCCAATTTCATCAACTTTAGGGAAATGATATTGAAAACCAAAAATGTTGTCCTAGTGCTCTTATATCTGATGAATCATATGGTACCTTAGATCATCACAAATTTATGGCTTTGTGATTGCTGGCTTTTCCATAGCCATGTTCTCTACCACTCTCCATCAGAACATGATGGTTAGATTTCTCTTCCATATCCATATTTTAATCTATGTGGAAACCCAATGATTAGTTTATTTGGGTAACCGTTACGTTTCATACTTTTGTTTTTAAAGATTGGTTTTGGTATTCCTTTTTACGATGTGGGTTTCTATTAAAGAAACTTTCGAATAGTAAACCATTTATAACCCCAACGAATTTCGAGGTCGAAATTCATTTTAAGGGGGGTAGAATGTAACACCCTGATATTTTATGAAAAATATTATTTTAATTTCATTAATTTCTTGTGTTGTATTCTACACCAAGATTACCGTGCGCTATACGCAACACCGTATTAGCTTGCAGTATATGAAACACTATTCTTGGATCGTGTTACACACAATTTTGATAATAGTTATTCTACGCAACATTGAATATATATATATATATATATATATTCAATGTATAAATGAAATATGGTTGGATTCTGTTATACGAAACAACGAAGGATTCTTTCACAACACACAACCCTGACTTGGCTTGCATTACTCGCAATCGCGACCTTCCTCGATAGTGTGTGTTGTACGCAATACTGAGTTTTAATAAACAACGATATATTATTATAATATTGTCATGAAATAGCCGTTATGAATAGTGTTAACTAAAATTTGAATTTTATAACATTATTATTCATCTTACACATTTCTAGAACATGGTATAAGAACAAAATAAATTTTTCGGGTAAAATAAGTATTTTTAAAAAAATGCAGTTTTACCGCCTTTTGATGGCACACCCACTTTAAATCTAGTTTTTGACATGATTATATATTCAATTTGACAAAATAAAATTCTTCTTTTGAATCAGTTTATAAAAATTTACATTTGATAAAGTTTTTATATTTTTCCGATAACTTTCATATTTTAATGAATAGTAAAAACACGCTATATTTTAATTAAAAACAACTGTTTTTCATCATAATATCTTATGTGGTTAAATTAAAATATTGAATGGTTTTAAAGTATAAATAGAATATATAATTACCATTTAATATAATGTATGACATTAGCATTGATTTTACCTTGAATTCGTAGGTTAAATCAATTCAATCTTTTGCAATGTTTTAAAGAAAACCTGTTTTCTTTCGACAAGAGGATTAATTTTAATTTAATATCTGCAACTTTTGTGTATTGAATTTAGAAAAATGGAATCCATATTTGGAATCAGTGGATCCAAATTATGTTAATAAGCTACTTTTTTTTTGGGAATTATGAATAGTAACTACGGTAAATTTTATTTACCATAGTTAAAGGTAAATCAGGTAATTAAGGGTAAATATAATATTTTAAAATTACCCTAACAAATGTCAAAATCCTATTGGATGAATGAAAGTCGACCCATATCACCTAAGGGTCGTATTAGATTCATTTAATTAAATTTTTTCAATGAAAATAATTTAATTATTATTAAAACCAAGTAATGTGACAACATGTCGCTTTCTTAAATCTTATAAGTATAATAATTTTAATATAGTGATAAACTTCATGAAACTTCGAACATGAATCATCTCCAAAAATACAATACAATTATCTACATCATAGGAATTTATTTAGAATTTTTAGGGATTATATAATTATCATTTATTATGACATAATGATGATGCAGTAATTGTCTTATTAATGAAATATTAACATAATTGATGTTGTAAATGCCCAAATAAATATAATTTGAGACTTTTTATAACTTACACTAATTTTATTGATTAATATGACATGTTATTGTTGATTTAAGTAATTTTTATCGAACTTATCATTCTGTTATGAATTTCATAAAAATCATGTACCAAATAGTGTCAAAATTGACATAAATTAGTTTTTAAAACAAATATTATATTATTTATTGTTATTTTATTCCTAAAAATCAAGGTTCGGAAAAATGAATTAGCTAAGATTATATATATTAATAATAAACAACTTGGGGTTCTTTTGGCTTGATATAGTAAGTTTATTAACCATATAGTGTAAGAAAACAAAAAGACACGGTAAAAGATATATTATTTAACTTAGAGTTAAATCTAATTGATAAGGTTAAAATAATAACCTAAACTTGTCAAAATCCTATTGGATGAGAGTCTTTCAACCAATACCCACCTTATCCTGGAAATAAATCAATTTGGAGCTATTTAAAACCGAACTTGACTTTATAATAAAATAATATTTTTCGTTATTCCAAAGGTGCCCCTCTCCTCCCTTATAAAACGGCACCTCATCCCTCTCTTCCTCACACAACGTTGAGCCTTCAAGCTCGGCCAAACCCTGAAAAATTCTCTTCTACACTTACCTAGAAACATCCTAGAGGTTATGGTCTTCCTCAAAGACCAATTTTAGTGCCCTAAGAGGAGGCCTCAAAGAGGCGCTTCAAAGAAGAGGTAATTTTCGTTACCGATTCTTTCACCATTATTTCTTCTTCCACTTCTTCTTCTTAGGATGTTTCATTATAAAGTAATAAAATCAGTATCAATCATATAATTATATGTTATTATAAGTATGAAACAATCCTATTTCACCATCTATCCATCCTACGGAAAATGAAATCACCGCGCGTGCGTACGTACGGAATACCATCTCCACGCTGTGGTGAAATCTATTTTCCACCACCACCTTACTTGGATGGGTATAATGGTGTAAATAATAACTATATATTATTATTTTAAATATATATTGATTCTGAAATAGTATACATACACTCCAATACAGTCCCACGATCATGAGAACGATATCATCGCTCGTGCGTACGTACGGACTACCGTCTCCACGACGCGATGAGATTCATTCTCCACTTTAACCATTAATGAATGATTATGAAGTATATATAATAAGTAATCATAAAATATATGACATAATAATGATACTGTATTTATGTGTATATATATTTATGTCATCTACTTAATTCTGTTCAACTCAATAAGGAAACGAAAACAACGTTCATGCGTACGTACGGCGTACCGTCTCCATGAACGGTGTATTTCTTTCCATTTACTGATTTATTATATATATGTATATTCTGAATATATATATATATAAAAATCATGTTTTATATTCTGGAATTAAGTAATCATGACTAAGTAATCATATGAATAATTACAAGTCAAAACATGGACGACAAATGAAACAATTTTACCCAAAACGCTCTTTAACATGGAATTTACAAAAGAATGGGTGTTATAAAGTCATAAGTGAACCATATATGACATCATAACAATGAATATGATTCTTAAATAAGTCAATGACATTATTTAAATCATTATACAGGAGGTTCGGACACTTACAAAGCAAATCGGACCTAAGGTAAGGGAAATATCACAATCTCATTCTTATCCGAGATTGCTTATACTTTGGTATTTACTAGGGTGTATTTTATCATCCACATCCATGTTCCCTCAATATTTAATATTATTTACATCCACCTACAACTGTTTAAAACCTATTTTACCCTTTGGTGAGTTTTTAGTATAAGATATGAAAGGAATCTTTTGTCGTTTTTCGAACGAGGTACTTTTTGACTTTTCTGACAAAAGAATGAGAAGAATGTTTTTTTTAACTTCTACGGGATGAATGGATTTTTAAAACATTATTTCCAAGAATATTACTTTAAAAGTTATCAAGTTTATTTTTAATCAACTTCTTTTAGATTAGAAATTGTATGACATGTTATGAAAGGAAAATGTTTTTGAATTTGAAAGGATATTTTCCTCAAGAATGGAGTTCAAGTGTTTTATCAAAATTATTTTCCATCTAAGATAATATAGGGTTTTGTTTATATCCCTATTATTACATTGATTTGATTATGTTGTGATGGAATTATTTTTATGAATTCCTTCATCTTATATTAATTGTTTGATGAGGTCACGATGTTTAAGATTCCCATTTTTATTACATGTGTTATGAAATGATGTATGATTTATGATTTTGTGGCACACATGAGATTGGTATCATTATGAGATGGGTGGGACCTATATCTCCCTCCAATGCATTGGGTAAAGATTTTATATCTCATGAGATAGACATGGCTAGAACGGTAGGTTATACCGGTTCAGTGAAACAGGACTGAAACGAGGGTGACTCGGTTCAGAAATGGACTTTGTCCACTAAGATAGTCTTGGCAATGAGTCTTGACTAATAAGATATGATTCTCTATGATTATGTGTGTATGCCACAAAGTTTCATGTTTTAAGTTATGATTATTGTGATTACATTTCACTGCCATGAGTTATCCCAGGTTATGAAATTATGATCTATTTTACAGGTTAAGATTTCCAAATGTTATGTGCTTATGTATATGATGTGATTGATATTTCTTTTGTCTACCCTTACTGAGCATTTGAGCTCACCCTTTTATGTTTTCTTTTCCCCAGGATATAAAGAAAGGTTTTAGGTATTAATAAACAGGAAGATCTTTATGGAAGATGTTGAAGATCTTTCACCAGGATTAGAATATTATATTATGAGTTTCCAAAGACACTAAACTATTACGATCCTTGTGTGTGTGTTTTTATCCGAGATTGTTTATACGTTGGGGATGGTGGTGTGTCCCGCCCAGGGTGTGTAGCCACCCATTGAGTGCCCTGATAGGTATCAATTATAGTCCACTGGAAGTAATTCTAGACCGCTACAGTTGGTATCAGAGGAAAGGTTTAGTCAACCTTTGGAAACTAGGATGCGAAAATGTTAGTGAGATCCCTAGATATATTTCTAAGGTATGTCTAGGGATGTCCCTAAGGATAAGTATACATATAGATTATAGTACTAGAATTATGCTAACGATCATAGAATTAAACCTAAGATGTTAGACATTGAAGGTACTCCCCCTTTATTATGTTGTTTTCCCTAGCATGATTTTTTCCTCTCACACTATTCTTTTTGGGTTTTAGACGATGGATGGAACCCGAAGGAACCGTGTTGATCAATGCAATGGAAAATGCAATGATTTTCTTCCTGAACAAACAAATGTTATGGGAGATGGAGTGCAAAATCTTATTGCTATACTTACACAAGCTATGAATCATTCTGGACTTCCAAATGAGCAGAGAAGGGAACAATATTCTATTGAGTCCTTCATGAGGCAACGTCCACCTTCTTTCAGTGGGTCTTCTGATCCACTTGTTGCTGAACAATGGATCAGTACTACTGAAATGATATTTTCAGTTCTTCAATGTTTTGAACATGATAAATTCATCTTAGCAGTATATCGTTTCGAAGGTGAAGTTGATCAATGGTGGAATCTTATCAACAATACGAGGAAAAGAGATGAAATTGAGTCCATTGAATGTGACGAGTTCAAAAAATTATTTTTCAATAAGTACTTACCTCGTATTCTTCGAACAAAGATGGAGAAGGAGTTTCTTGAACTTAAGCAAAAGGATGATGAATCTGTTGGTATATACGAAGCAAATTTTACAAGGCTTGCAAGGTATGCATCTGGATTTATCATGCAACCTGAAAGTAAAGTTGATCGATTCTTCAGTGGCTTAAAACCAAATCTTCGAAGGGAATTAGCTATAAAGAAACTTCAGTAGCTATGAAGAAATTGTGCGTTGTGCTATCAAGGTAGAAATGGAAGTTGGTGTTACTTATCCATCTCATAGTTTTGACAAGAAATGAAAGATGGAGTTCAAGGAGAAATCTCAAAATCATGGTGAAAAGAAGATGAATGTTTACTTATGCACAAAGTGTGGAAAGAAGCTTGGTGGAGATTGTCTTAAAGGGACTAGAAAAAGTTTTAAGTGTGGAAAAGAAGGTCATCGAGAAGCTGAGTGTCGAAGCAATGGAAAAAGGGTTTCTAATGATGTGAATAAAGCAAACACTGCAGAGAACGCACCACCAACACTTAAATACTTCAAGTGCAAGGAAATGGGGCATTATGCTAATAAATTCCCTAATCCAAGGGTTAGTGATGATCGACATGAGAAACCGCTTAAGGCAAAGGACAAAGGGAAGTCACATGGGATCACCATTGGCGATGTTGAATATGATAACGATGTGGTGGAATGATTAAGTGTTTATGTAATGGGATTCTAAAATAATGTTGTATCATAAAGTATTGGAATATTTATGTATTGGTCTAATGTGGTATTCAATGTGATTAGGATATTTTTGGAAATAAGATGATATGTGCATAATGAAGGGAAAACAAAAAAAATGAAATGTTTAATAGTATTCATGAGCTCACGATTGATATAAGGACTAAGTGGTATCATGGTTTGAGTATATAGAATTTTGAGTATTTTGGTATGTGGAAAGTGTTAACTTTTAACTGCATTCATGTTTTCACTAAGGTTCAATGGGTATTCAAGAGAGTACATGATTAAGGCATTTGAATGTTTGGAATGTGACCAAAAAGATATATCTTATGATATATAGGGATCAACGATGGTATTAAATCTCTGAGAGTGGGCTGCAGTATTATGGATAAGCCTAAATATTGGGATGGATTATCTTAGACATAAGTTAGTATTGTTTGTTTTTCGATATTATTGATGGGATTTTATAGTAATAAAGTTTTAGAAAAAGGACAACCTGCAGGACGGGCGACAGCCCATCGCGTCGGACAAGGCTGTGGGAATCGAACCCACAACCGAAGTGCGACTGGCCTTTATCGCCTACCACTGACCTACAGGAAGCCCCTGTTTAGTAGAAACTAGTTTTTTTATATTACATAGTATGATATATGCAGTATAATTCCATTTTAGGAACCCTATATGATGAATCTCACTATAGATGGACTTATGTATTTGTTGATAACTTTTCTAACCTTTTGTTTGAGATAAATGGAATGACCCATCATTCTATCACATGATCTGCTAACACATCACGAATGACAAATTCAACATCATTTCTTTAAGAGATGAAGTGGAAATTGTCCAAAGAACGACAAACGGTGAGACTATACCAAAATCACGAAAGTATTTATTCTAATTCCAATTTCATCAACTTTAGGGAAATGATCTTGAAAACCAAAAATGTTGTCCTAGTGCTCTTATATCTGATGAATCATATGGTACCTTAGATCATGAAAAATTTATGGCTTTGTGATTGCTGGCTTTTCCATAGCCATGTTCTCTACCACTCTCCATCAGAACATGATGGTTGGGTTTCTCTTCTAGGTCCATATTTTAACCTATGTGGAAACCCAGTGATTAGTTTATTTGGGTAACCGTTACGTTTCATACTTTTGTTTTTAATGATTGGTTTTGGTATTCCTTTTTACGATGTGGGTTTCTATTAAAGAAACTTTTGAATAGTAAACCATTTATAACCCCAACGAATTTCGAGGGAGAAATTCATTTTAAGGGGGGTAGAATGTAACACCCCGAGATTTTATGAAAAATATTTTTTTAATTTCATTAATGTCTTGTGTTGTATTCTACACCAAGATTACCTTGTGCTATACGCAACACCGTATTAGCTTGCAGTATACGCAACACTATTCTTGGATCGTGTTACACACAATTTTGATAATAGTTATTCTACGAAACATTGAGTATATATATATATATATATATATATATATTCAATGTATAAATAAAATATGGTTGGATTCTTTTATACGAAACAATGAAAGATTCTTTCACAACACGCAACCCTGACTTGGCTTGCATTACACGCAATCGCAACCTTCCTCGATAGCGTGTGTTGTACGCAATACTGGATTTTAATAAACAACGATATATTATTATAATATTTTCATGAACTAGCCGTTATGAATAGTGTTAAATAAATTTTTAATTTTATAACATTATTATTTATCTTACACATTTCTAGAACATGGTATAAGAACAAAATAAATTTTTCGGGTAAAATAAGTATTTTTCAAAAAATGCAGTTTTTCCGCCTTTTGATGGTGCACCCACTTTAAATCTAGTTTTTGACATGTTTATAAGTCCAATTTGACAAAATAAAATTCTTATTTTGAATCAGGATATAAAAATTTTCATTAGATAAAGTTTTGATTTTTTTCCGATAACTTTCATATTTTAATGAATTGTAAAAACACGCTATATTTTAATTAAAAACAACTTTTTTTCATCGTAATATCTTATGTGGTTAAATTAAAATATTGAAGGGTTTTAAAGTATAAATATAATATATTTTTACCATTTAATATAATGTATGACATTATCATTGATTTTACCTTGAATTCGTAGGTTAAATCAATTCAATCTTTTGCAATGTTTTAATGAAAACCCATTTTCTTTCGACAACAGGATTAATTTTAATTTAATTTCTACAACTTTTGTGTATTGAATTTGGAAAAATGGATTTTATATTTGGAATCAGTGGATCCAAATTATGTTAATTAGCTAATTTTTATTTTTGGGAATTATGAATAGTAACTTCGGTAAATTTTATTTACCATAGTTAAAGGTAAATCAGGTAATTAAGTGTAAATATAATATTTTAAAATTACCATAAAAAATGTCAAAATCCTATTGGATGACTAAAAGTAGACCCATATCACCTAAGGGTCGTATTAGATTCATTTAATTAAATTTTTTCAATGAAAAAATATAATTATTATTAAAACCAAAGAATGTGAGAACATGTCACTTTCTTAAATCTTATAAGTATAATAATTTTAATCTAGTGATAAACTAATGAAAATTCGAACATGAATTGTCTCCATAAATATAATACAATTATCTACATCATAGGAATTTATTTATAATTTTTAGGGATTAAATAATTATCATTTATTATGACATAAAGATGATGCAGTAATTGTCTAATTAATGAAATATTGACCTAACTAATGTTATAAATTCCCAAATAAATGTAATTTGAGACTTTTTATGACTTAAACTAATTTTATAGGTTAATATGACATGTTATTGTTGATTTATGTAATTTGTTTCGAACTTATCATTCTGTTATGAATTTCATAAAAATCATGTACCAAATAGTGTCAAAATTGACATAAATTAGTTTTTAAAACAAATATTATATTATTTATTGTTATTTTATTCCTAAAAATCAAGGTTCGGAAAAATGACTTAGATAAGATTATATATATTAATAATAAACAACTTGGTGTTTTTTTGGCTTGATATAGTATGTTTATAAACCATATAGTGTAAGAAAACAAAAAGACACGGTAAAAGTTAAATTATTTAACTTCGAGTTAAATCTAATTGATAAGGTTAAAATAATAACCTAAACTTGTATAAATCCAATTGGATGAGAGGATTTCGACCACTCCCCACCTTAGCCTCGAAATAAATCAATTTGGTGCTATTTAAAACCAAACTTGACTTTATAATAAAATAATATTTTTTGTTATTCCAAAGGTGCCCCTCTCCTCCCTTATAAAAGGGCACCTCCTCCCTCTCTTCCTCACACAACTTTGAGCCTTCAAGCTCGGCCAACCCCTGAAAAATTCTCTTCTCCACTTCCCTAGAAACATCCTAGAGGTTCTGGTCTTCCTCAAAGACCAATTTTAGTGCCCTAAGAGGAGGTCTCCAAGAGGCGCTTCAAAGAAGAGGTAATTTCCGTTACCGATTCTTTAACCTTTATTTCTTCTTCCACTTATTCTTCTTAGGTTTTTTCATTATGAAGTAATAACATCAGTATCACTCATAAACTGATATGTTATTATAAGTATGAAACAATCCTATTTCACCATCTATCCATCCTACGGAAAACGAAATCACCGCACATGCGTACGTACGGAATACCGTCTCCACACCATTGTGAAATCTATTTTCCACCACCACCTTACTTGGATGGGTATAATGGTGTAAATAATAACTATATATTATTATTTTAAAGTGATATTGATTCTGAAATAGTATACATACACTCCAATACAGTCCCACGATCATGAGAACGATATCATCGCTCGTGCATACGTACGGACTACCGTCTCCACGACGCGATGAGATTCATTCTTCACTTTAACCATTCATGAATGATTATAAAGTATATATAATAAGTAATCATGAAATATATGACATAATAATGATACTGGATTTATGTGTATATATATGTATGTCATCTACTTAATTCCGTTCAACTCAATAAAGAAACGAAAACAGCGTTCATGCGTACGTACGACCTACCGTCTCCATGAACGGTGTATTTCATTCTATTTAATGATTTATTATATATATGCATATTCTGAATATATATATATATATAAATCATGCTTTATATTCTGGAATTAAGTCACCATGATCTAAGTAATCAAATGAATAATTACAAGTCAAAACACAGGCGACAAATGAAACAATTTTACCCAAAAGGCTCTTTAACATGGAATTTACAAAAGAACGGGTAATATAAAGTCATAAGTGAACCATATATGACATAATAACAATGAATATGATTCTGTAATAAGTCAATGAAATTATTTAAATCAATATACAGGAGGATCGGACACTTACGAAGCAAATCGGACCTAAGGTAAGGGAAATATCACAATCTCATTTTTATCCGAGGTTGTTTATACATTAGTATTTACTGGGGTGTATTTTATGAAAAATATTCTTTTAATTTCATTAATGTCTTGTGTTGTATTCTACACCAAGATTACCTTGCGCTATAGGCAACACCGTATTAGCTTGCAGTATATGCAACACTATTCTTGAATCGTGTTACACACAATTTTGATAACAGTTATTCTACACAACATTGAGTATATATATATATATATATTCAATGTATAAATTAAATATGGTTGGATTCTTTTATACGAAACAACGAAATATTCTTTCACAACACGCAACCCTGACTTGGTTTGCATTACACGTAATCGCGACCTTCCTCGATAGCGTGTGTTGTACGCAATACTGGGTTTTAATAAACAACGATATATTATTATAATATTGTCATGAACTAGCCGTTATGAATAGTGTTAACTAAATTTTGAATTTTATAAAATTATTATTCATCTTACACATTTCTAGAACGTGGTATATGAACAAAATAAATTTTTCGGGTAAAATAAGTATTTTTCAAAAAATGCAGTTTTGCCGCATTTTGATGGCGCACCCACTTTAAATATAGTTTTTGAAATGTTTATAAGTTCAATTTGACAAAATAAAATTCTTCTTTTGAATCAGGATATAAAAATTTACATTAGATAATGTTTTGATATTTTTTCGATAACTTTCATATTTTAATGAATAGTAAAAACACGCTATATTTTAATTAAAAACAACTTTTTTTCATCGTAATATCTTATGTGTTTAAATTATAATATTGAATGGTTTTAAAGTATAAATAGAATATATTTTACCATTTAATATAATATATGACATTAGCATTTATTTTACCTTGAATACGTAGGTTAAATCAATTCAATCTTTTGCAATGTTTTAATGAAAACCCTTTTTCTTTCTACAACATGATTAATTTTAATTTAATTTCTGCAACATTTATGTATTGAATTTTGAAAAATTGATTTAATATTTGGAATTAGTATATCCAAATTATTTTAATAAGCTACTTTTTATTTTTGGGAATTATGAATAGTAACTACGGTAAATTTTATTTACCATAGTTAAAGGTAAATCGGGTATTTAAGAGTAAATATAATATTTTAAAATTACACTAAAAAATGCCAAAATTCTATTGGATGACTCAAAGTAGACCCATATCACCTAAGGGTCGTATTAGATTCATTTAATTAAATTTTTTCAATGAAAATAATTTAATTATTATTAAAACCAAAGAATGTGACAACATGTCACTTTCTTAAATCTTATAAGTATAATAATATTAATCTAGTGATAAACTTCATGAAACTTCGAAAATGAATAGTCTCCAGAAATATAATACAATTATCTACATCGTAGGAATTTATTTAGAATTTTTAGGGATTAAATAATTATCATTTATTATCACATAAAGATGATGCAGTAATTGTCTTATTAATGAAATATTGACAAAATTGATGTTCTAGATGCCCAAATAAATGTAATTTGAGACTTTTTATGACTTACACTAATTTTCTAGGTTAATATTACATTTTTTTGTTGATTTTAGTAATTTGGTTCGTACTTATCATTCTGTTATGAATTTCATAAAAATCATGTACCAAATAGTGTCAAAATTTACATAAATTAGTTTTTAAAACAAATATTATATTATTTATTTTTATTTTATTCCTAAAAATCAACGTTTGGAAAAATGACTTAGATAATATTATATATATTAATAATAAACAACTTAGGGTTCTTTTGGCTTGATATAGTTAGTTTATTAACAATATAGTGTAAGAAAACAAAAAGACACGGTAAAAGTTAAATTATTTAACTTAGAGTTAAATCTAATTGATAAGGTTAAAATAATTACCTAAACTTGTCTAAATCCTATTGGATGAGAGTATATCTACCAATACCCACCTTAGCCTCGAAATAAATCAATTTGGAGCTATTTAAAACCGAACTTGACTTTATAATAAAATAATATTTTTAGTTATTCCAAAGGTGCCCCTCTCCTGCCTTATAAAAGGGCACCTCATCCCTCTCTTTCTCACACAACTTTCAGCCTTCATGCTCGGAAAAACCCTGAAAAAGTATCTTCTCCACTTCCATAGAATCATCCTAGAGGTTCTGGTCTTCCTCAAAGACCAATTTTAGTGCCCTAAGAGGAGGTCTCAAAGAGGCGCTTCAAAGAAGAGGTAATTTCCGTTACCGATTATTTCACCTTTATTTCTTCTTCCACTTCTTCTTCTTAGGTTGTTTCATTATGAAGTAATAACATCATTATCACTAATATACTTATATTTTATTATTAGTATGAAACAATCCTATTTCACCATCTATCCATCCTATGGAAAACGAAATCACCGCGCGTGCGTACGTACGGAATAAGGTCTCCACGCCGTGGTGAAATCTATTTTCCACCACCACCTTACTTGGATGGGAATAATGGCGTAAATAATAACTATATATTATTATTTTAAAGTGATATTGATTCTGAAATAGTATACAAACACTCCAATACAGTCCCATGATCATGAGAACGATATCACCGCTCGTGCGTACGTACGGACTACCGTCTCCACGACGCGATGAGATTCATTCTCCACTTTAACCATTCATGAATGATTATAAAGTATATATAACAAGTAATCATGAAATATATGAATTAATAATGATACTGGATTTATGTGTATGTATATATATGTATGTCATCTACTTAATTCCGTTCATCTCAATAAGGAAACGAAAAGAGCGTTCATGCGTACGTACGGCCTATCGTCTCCATGAACGGTGTATTTCTTTCCATTTACTGATTTATTATATATATGTATATTCTGAATATATATATATATATATAAATAATTTTTTATATTCTAGAATTAAGTAATCATGGTCTATGTAATCATATGAATAAATACAAGTCAAAACACGGACGACAAATGAAACAATTTTACCCAAAACGCTCTTTAACATGGAATTTACAAAAGAACGGATAATATAAAGTCATAAGTGAACCATATATGACATCATAACAATGAATATTATTCTGTAATAAGTCAATGACATTATTTAAATCATTATACAGGAGGTTCGGACACTTATGAAGAAAATCGGACATAAGGTAAGGGAAATATCACAATCTCATTCTTATCCGAGATTGCTTATACTTTGGTATTTAATGGGGTGTATTTTATCATCCACATCCATGTTCCCTCAATATGTAATATTATTTCCATCCACATACAATTGTTTAAAACCTATTTTTCCCTTCGGTGAGTTTTTAGTAAAAGATATGAAAGGAATATTTTTTCGTTTTTCGTACGAGGTACTTTTTGACTTTTCTGACAAAAGTATGAGAAGAATGTTTTTTTAACTTATACGGCATGAATGGATTTTTAAAACATTATTTCCAAGAAGCTTCCTTTACAAGTTTTCAAGTTTATTTTTAATCAACTTCTTTTAGATTAGAAATTGTATGACATGTTAAGAAAGGAAAATGTTTTTGAATTTGGAAGGATATTTTCCCCAAGAATGGAGTTCAAGTGTTTTATCAAAATTATTTTCCATCTATGATAATATAGGGTTCTGTTTATATCCCTATTATTACATTGATTTGATTATGTTGTGATGGAATTATTTTTATGAATTCCTTCATGTTATATGAATTGTTTGATGAGGTCACGATGTTTAAGATTCCCATTTTTATTACATGGGTTATGAAATGATGTACGATTTATGATTTTGTGGCACAAATAAGAATGGTATCATTATGAGATGGGTGGGACCTATATCTCCCTCCAACGCATTGGGTAAAGATTTTATATCTCATGAGATAGACATTGCTGGAATGGTAGGTTATACCAGTTCAGTGAAACAGGACTGAAACGAGGGTCACTCGGTTCAGAAAGGGACTTTGTCCACTAAGATAGTCTTGGCAATGAGTCTTGATTAATAATAAATGATTCTCTATGATTATGTGTTTATGCCACAAAGTTTAATGTTCTATGTTATGATTATTGTGATTACATTTCACTGCCATGATTTATCCCAGGTTATGAAATTATGATCTCTTTTACTGGTTAAGATTTCCAAAAGTTTTGTGCTTATGTATATGATGTGATTGATATTTCTCTTGTTTACCCTTACTGAGCATTTGAGCTCAACCTTTTATGTTTTCTTTTCCCCTGGATATAAAGAAAGGTTTTAGGTATTAAAAAAGGAAGATCTTTATGGGAGATGTTGAAGATCTTTCACCAGGATTAGAAGACTATATTCTGAGTTTCCAAAGACACTAAACTATTATCATCCTTGTGTGTGTTTTTTTGTTAAGTACTATGTATTTCGCAAATGTAATGTCATGTCAATGTACGTCAAACTTTGGGTCTCTACAGTTGGTATCAGAGGAAAGGTTTAGTCAACCTTTGGAAACTAGGATGCGAAAACGTTAGTGAGATCCCTAGAGATATTTCTAAGGTATGTCTAGGGATGTCCCTAAGGTTAAGTATACATATAGGTTATAGTACTAGAATTATGCTAAAGATCATAGAATTAAACCTAAGATTTTAGATATTGAAGGTACTCCCCCATTATTATGTTGTTTTCCCTAGCATGTTTTTTCCTCTCACACTATTCTTTTTGGGTTTTAGACGATGGCTGGAACCCGAAGGAACCGTGTTGATCAATGCAATGGACAATGCAATGATTGTCCTCCTGAACAAACAAATGTTATGGGAGATGGAGTGAAAAATCTTATTTCTGTAATTACACAAGCTATGAATCATTCTGGACTTCCAAATGAGAAGAGAAGGGAACAATATTCTATTGAGTCCTTTATGAGGCAACGTCCACCTTCTTTCAGTGGGTCTTATGATCCACTTGTTGCGGAACAATGGATCAGTACTACTGAAAAGATATTTTCAGTTCTTCAATGTTCTGAACATGATAAAGTCATCTTAGCAGTATATCATTTGGAAGGTGAAGCTGATCAATGGTGGAATCTTATCAAGAATACGAGGCAAAGAGATGAAATTGAGTCCATGGAATGGGATGAGTTCAAAAACTTATTTTTCAATAAGTACTTCCCTCGTATTCTTCGAACAAAGATGGAGAAGGAGTTTCTTGAACTAATGAAAAAGGATAATGAATCTGTTGGTATATATGAAGCGAATTTTACAAGGCTTGCAAGGTATGCATCTGGATTTATCATGCAACCTGAAAGTAAAGTTGATCGATTCTTCAGTGGCTTAAAACCAAATCATCGAAGGGAATTAGCTATAAGAGACTTCAGTAGCTATGAAGAAATTGTGCATTGTGCTATCATGGTAGAAATGGAAGTTGGTGTTACTTATCCATCTTATAGTTTTGACAAGAAACGTAAGATGGAGTTCATGGAGAAATATCAAAATAATGGTGAAAAGAAGATGAATGTTTCCTTATGCACAAAGTGTGGAAAGAAGCATGGTGGAGATTGTCTTAAAGGGTCTAGAAATTTTTTTTAAGTGTGGAAAATAAGGTCATCGAGCAGCTGAGTGTCGAAGCAATGGAAAAATGGTTTCTAATGATGTGAATAAAGCAAACACTGCAGAGAATGCACCACCAACACTTCAATGCTTCAAGTGCAAGGAAATGGGGCATTATGCTAATAAATGCCCTAATCCAAAGGTTAGTGATGATCGACATGAGCAACCGCTTAAGGCAAAGGACAAAGGGAAGTCACATGTGATCACCATTGGCGATGTTGAATATGATAACGATGTGGTGGAATGATTAAGTGTTTATGTAATGGGATTCCAAAATAATGTTGTATCATAAAGTATTGGAATATTTATGTATTGGTCTAATGTGGTATTCAAAGTGATTGAGATATTTTTGGAAATAAGATGATATACGCATAATGAAGGGAAAACGAGAAAACGAAATGTTTAACAGTATTCATGAGCTCATGATTGATATAACGACTAAGTGATATCATGGTTTGAGTATATAGAATTTTGAGGATTTTGGTATGTTGAAAGTGTAAACTTTTAACTGCATTCATGTTTTTACTAAGGTTCAATGGGTATTCAAGAGAGTACATGATTAAGGCCCTTGAATGTTTGGAATGTGACCAACAAGATATATCTTATGATATATGGGGATCAACGATGGTATTAAATCTCTGAGAGTGGACTGCAGTATTATGGATAAGCCTAAAGATTGGAAAGGATTATGTCGGACATAAGTTACTATTGTTTGTTATTCGATATTATTGATGGGATGTTATAGTAATATAGATTTAGAAAAAGGACAACCTGCAGGACGGGCGACAGCACATCGCGTCGGACAAGGCTGTGGGAATCGAACCCACAACCGAAGTGCGACTGGCCTTTATCACCTACCACTGACCTACAGGAAGTCCATGTTTAGTAGAAACTAGTTTTATTATATTATGTTGTATGATATATGAAGTATAAGTCCATTTTAGGAACCCTATATGATGAATCTCACTATAGATGGACTTATGTATTTTTTGATAACTTTTCTAACCTTTTGTTTGAGATAGATGGAATGACTCATCATTCTATCACATGATCTGCTAACACATCACGAATAACAAATTCAACTTCATTTCATTAAGAATGATGTGGAAATTGTCTAAAGAACAACAAACGGTGAGACTATACCAAAATCACAAAAGTATTTCTTCTAATTCCAATTTCATCAACTTTAGGGAAATGATCTTGAAAACCAAAAATGTTGTCCTAGTGATCTTATATCTGATGAATCAGATGGTACCTTAGATCATCACAAATTTATGGCTTTGTGATTACTGGCTTTTCCATAGCCATGTTCTCTACCACTCTTCATCAGAACATGATGGTTAGATTTCTCTTCCATATCCATATTTTAACCTATGTGGAAACCCAGTGATTAGTTTATTTGGGAAACCGTTACGTTTCATACTTTTGTTTTTAATGATTGATTTTGGTATTACTTTTTATGATGTGGGTTTCTATTAAAGAAAATTTCGAATAGTAAACCATTTATAACCCCAACGAATTTCGAGGGCGAAATTCTTTTTAAGGGGGGTAGAATGTAACACCCCGAGATTTTATGAAAAATATTCTTTTAATTTCATTAATGTCTTGTGTTGTATTCTACACTAAGATTACCTTGAGCTATATGAAACACCGTATTAGCTTGCAGTATACGCAACACTATTCTTGGATTGTGTTACACACAATTTTGATTATAGTTATTCTACGCAACATTGAGTATATATATATATATATATTCAATGTATAAATGAAATATGGTTTGATTATGTTATACAAAACAATGAAGGATTCTTTCACAACACGCAACCCTGACTTGGCTTGCATTACATGCAATCCCGACCTTCCTCAATAGCGTGTGTTGTACGCAATACTGGGTTCTAATAAACAACGATATATTATTATAATATTGTCATGAACTAGCCGTTATGAATAGTGTTAACTAAATTTTGAATTTTATAACATTATTATCCATCTTACACATTTCTAGAACATGGTATAAGAAAAACATAAATTTTTCGGGTAAAATAAGTATTTTTCAAAAAATGCAGTTTTGCCGCCTTTTGATGGCGCACCCACTTTAAATCTAGTTTTTGACATGTTTATAAGTTCAATATGACAAAATAAAATTCTTCTTTTGAATCAGGATATAAAAATTTACATTAGATAAAGTTTTGATATTTTTCTGATAACTTTAATATTTTAATGAATAGTAAAAACAAACTATATTTTAATTAAAAACAACTTTTTTTCATCGTAATATCTTATGTGGTTAAATTATAATATTGAATGGTTTTAAATTATAAATATAATATAATTTTACCATTTAATATAATTTATGACATTAGCATTGATTTACCTTGAATTCGCAGGTTAAATTAATTCAATCTTTTGCAATGTTTTAAAGAGAACCCGTTTTTGTTCGACAACAGGATTAATTTTAATTTATTTTCTGCAACTTTTGAGTATTGAATTTGGAAAAATGGATTCCATATTTGGAATCAATGGATCCAAATTATGTTAATAAGCTACTTTTTATTTTTGGGAATTATGAATAGTAACTACGGTAAATTTTATTTACCATAGTTAATGGTAAATCGGGTAATTAAGGGTAAATATAATTTTTTAAAATTACCCTATAAATGTCAAAATCCTATTGGATGACTAAAAGTCGACCCATATCACCTAAGGTTCGTATTAGATTCATTTAATTAAATTTTTTCAATGAAAATAATTTAATTATTATTAAAACCAAAGAATGTGACAACATGTCACTTTCTTAAATCTCATAAGTATAATAATTTTAATCTAGTGATAAACTTCATGAAACTTCGAACATTAATAGTCTACAGAAAGATAATACAATTATCTACATCATAGGAATCTATTTAGAATTTTTAGGGATTAAATAATTATCATTTATTATGACATAAATATGATGCAATAATTGTCTTATTAATGAAATATTGACATAATTGATGTTATAAATGCCCAAATAAATGTAATTTGAGACTTTTTATGACATACACTAATTTTATAGGTTAATATGACATGTTATTGATGATTTAAGTAATTTTTTTCTAACTTATCATTCTGTTATGAATTTCATAAAAATCATGCACCAAATAGTGTCAAAATTGAAATAAATTAGTTTTTAAAAAAAAATATTACGTTATTTATTGTTTTTTTATTCCTAAAAATCCAGGTTAGGAAAAATGACTTAGATATGATTATATATATTAATAATAAACAACTTGGGGTTCTTTTGTCTTGATATAGTATGTTTATTAACCATATAGTGTAAGAAAAAAAAGACACGGTAAAAGTTAAATTATTTAACATAGAGTTAAATCTAATTGATAAGGTTAAAATAATAACCTAAACATGTCTAAATCCTATTGTATGAAAGGATTTCTACCAATACACACCTTAGCCTCGAAATAAATCAATTTGGAGCTATTTAAAACCGAACTTGACTTTATAATAAAATAATATTTTTAGTTATTCCAAAGGTGCCCCTCTCCTCCCTTATAAAATGGAACCTCCTCCCTCTCTTCCTCACACAACTTCGAGCCTTCATGCTCGGCCAACCCCTGAAAAATTCGCTTATCCACATCCCTAGAAACATCCTAGAGGTTCTTGTCTTCCTCAAAGACAAATTTTAGTTCCCTAAGAGGAGGTCTCAAAGAGGCGCTTCAAAGAAGAGGTAATTTCTGTTACCGATTCTTTCACCTTTATTTCTTCTTCCACTTATTATTGTTAGGTTGTTTCATTATGAAGTAATAACATCAGTATCACACATATACTGATATGTTATTATAAATATGAAACAATCCTATTACACCATCTATCCATCCGACGGAAAACAAAATCACTGCGCGTGCGTACGTACGAAATACCGTCTCCACGACGTGGTGAAATCTATTTTCCACCACCACCTTACTTGGATATGTATAATGGTGTAAATAATAACTATATATTATTATTTTAAAGTGATATTGATTATGAAATAGTTTACATACACTCCAATACAGTCCCACGATCATGAGAACGATATCATCGCTCGTGCGTACGTACGGACTACCGTCTCCACGACGCGATAAGATTCATTCTCCACTTTAACCATTCATGAATGATTATAAAGAATATATAATAAGTAATTATGAAATATATGACATAATAATGATACTAGATTTATGTGTATATATATGTATGTCATCTACTTAATTCCGTTCAAATCAATAAGGAAACGAAAACAACGTTCATTCGTACGTACTGTCTTCCATCTCCATGAACGGTGTATTTCTTTCCATTTACTGATTTATTATATATATGTATATTATGAATATATATATATATATATATAAATCATGTTTTATATTCTGGAATTTTGTAATCATGATCTAAGTAATCATATGATTAAATACAAGTCAAAACACGGACGACAAATGAAACAATTTTACCCAAAACGCTCTTTAACATGGAATTTACAAAAGAACGGGTAATATAAAGTCATAAGTGAACCATATATGACATCATAACAATGAATATTATTCTGTAATAAGTCAATGACATTATTTAAATCATTATACTGGAAGTTCAGACACTTAAGAAGCAAATCGGACTTAAGGTAAGGGAAATATCACAATCTCATTCTTATCCGAGATTGCTTATACTTTGGTATTTACTGGGGTGTATTTTATCATCCACATCCATGTTCCCTCAATATGTAATATTATTTACATCCACCTAAAATTTATTAAAACCTATTTTACCCTTCAGTGAGTTTTTAGTAAAAGATATGAAAGGAATCTTTTGTCGTTTTTCGTACGAGGTACTTTTTGACATTTCTGACAAAAGTATGAGAAGAATGTTTTTTTAACTTATACGACATGAATGGATTTTTAAAACATTATTTACAAGAAGCTTCCTTTACAAGTTTTCATGTTTATTTTTAATCAACTTATTTTAGATTAGAAATTGTATGACATGTTAAGAAAGGAAAATGTTTTTGAATTTGAAAGGATATTTTTCTCAAGAATAGAGTTCAAGTGTTTTATCAAAATTATTTTCCATCTAAGATAATATAGGGTTCTGTTTATATCCCTATTATTACATTGATTTGATTATGTTGTGATGGAATTATTTTTATGAATTCCTTCATCTTATATGAATTTTTTGATGAGGTCACGATGTTTAAGATTCCCATTTTTATTACATGGGTGATGAAATGATGTATGGTTTATGATTTTGTGGCACACATAAGAATGGTATCATTATGAGATGGGTGGGACCTATATCTCCCTCCAATTCATTGGGTAATGATTTTATATCTCATGAGATAGACATGTCTGGAATGGTAGGTTATACCGGTTCAGTGAAACAGGACTGAAACGAGGGTGAGGAAGAGAGGGAGGAGGTGCCCTTTTATAAGGGAGGAGAGGGGCACCTTAGGAAAATCTCAAAATATTATTTTATATTAAGGTCAAATTCTGTTTATAATGGTTCCAAAGGGTCTTATTTCGAAGCTAAAGTGGGGATGGGTCGCAATCCTCTCATCCAATAGGATTTAGACAAGTTTAGGTTATTATTTTAACCTTATCAATTAGATTTAACTCTATGTTAAATAATTTAACTTTTATCGTGTCTTTTTGTTTTCTTACAGTATATGGTTAATAAACTTACTATATGAAGCCAAAAGAACCCCAAGTTGTATATTATTAATATATATAAACTTATCTAAGTCATTTGGCTGAACCTTGATTTTTAGGAATAAAATAACAATAAATAATATAATATTTGTTTTAAAAACTAACTTATGTCAATTTTGACACTATTTTGTACATGATTTTTATGAAATTCATAACAGAATGATAAGTTCCATCCATGTTACTTAAATCAACAATAAAATGTCATATTAACCTAGAAAATTAGTGTAAGTCATAAAAAGTCTCAAATTACTTTTATTTGGGCATTTATAACATCAATTATGTCAATATTTTCTTAAAAAGGTAATTACTGCATCATCGTTGTGTCATAAATAAATTAAATTATTTAATATCTAAAAATTACAAATAAAATATCATTATGTAGGAAATCTTTTTAGACTTCTAATGAATATTTATAGTCGAATTTATCTTATGTATAACCCTATATTAAAAATGATTTACTTATTAAACATTGATTTTAACTATTCTTGGATCGTGTTACACACAATTTTGATAATAGTTATTCTACGCAACATTGAGTATATATATATATATATTCAATGTATAAATGAAATATTTTTGGATTCTGTTATACGAAACAACGAAGGATTCTTTCACAACACGCAACCCTGACTTGGCTTGCATTACACGCAATCGCGACCTTCCTCGATAGCGTGTGTTGTACGCAATACTGGGTTTTAATAAACAACGATATATTATTATAATATTGTCATGAACTAGCCTTTATGAATAGTTTAAACTATATTTTGAATTTTCTGAACCTTGATTTTTAGGAATAAAATAACAATAAATAATATAATATTTGTTTTAAAAACTAATTTATGTCAATTTTGACACTATTTGGTACATGATTTTTATGAAATTCATAAAAGAATTATAAGATTGAACAAAGATACTTAAATCAACAATAACATGTCATATTAACCTATAAAATTATTGTATGTCATAAAAAGTCTCAAATTACATTTATTTGGGGATTTATAACATCAATTATGTCAATATTTCATTAATAAGTCAATTACTGCATCATCTTTGTGTCATAATAAATGATAATTATTCATATGATTTCATAGATCATGATTACATAATACCAGTATATAAAAAATGATTTATATATAATATATATTCAGAATATATATATATATATGATAGATCAGTAAATGGAAAGAAATACACCGTTCATGGAGACGGTAGACTGTACGTATGCATGAACGTTGTTTTCTTTTCCTTATTGAGTTGAATGGAATTAAGTATATGATATAAATATATATACACATAAATCCAGAATCATTATAATGTCATATATTTCATTATTAATTATTATATATACTTTATAATCATTCATGAATGGTTAACGTGAAGAATGAATCTCATCGCGTCGTGGAGACGGTATTCCGTACGTACGCACGCGCGGTGATTTTTTTCCGTAGGATTGATAGATGGTGAAATAGGGTTGTTTCATACTTATAAAAACATATCAGTATATGAGTGATACTGATGTTATTACTTCATGATGAAACAACTGAATAAGAACAAGTTGAAGAAGAAATAAAGATGAAAGAATCGGTAACGGGCATTACCTCTTCTTTGAAGCGCCTCTTTGAGACCTCCTTTTAGGGCACTAAAATTGGTCTTTGAGGAAGACCAGAACCTCTAGGATGTTTCTAGGGAAGTGGAGAGAAGAAATTGGCAGGTTTTGGCCGATCTTTTAGGCTCAAAGTGGTGTGAGGAAGATAGAGAGGAGGTGCCTTTTTATAAGGGAGGAGAGGGGCACCTTAGAAAAATCTCAAAATATTATTTTATATTAAGGTCAAATTCGGTTTATAATGGTTACAAAGGGTCTTATTTCGAAGATAAAGTGGGGATGGGTCGAAATACTCTCATCCAATAGGATTTAGAAAATTTTAGGTTATTATTTTAACCTTATCAATTAGATTTAACTCTAAGTTAAATAATTTAACTTTTACCGTGTCTTTTTGTTTTCTTGCACTATATGGTTAATAAACTTACCATAACAAGAAAAAAGAACCCCAAGTTGTTTATTATTAATATATATATATCGTTATCTAAGTCATTTGGCCGAACCATAGATTTTTAGGAATTAAATAACAATTAATAATATAATATTTGTTTTAAAAACTAATTTATGTCAATTTTGAAACTATTTGGTACATGATTTTTATGAAATTCAAAACAGAATGATAAGTTCGAACCAAGTTACTTATATCAACAATAACATGTCATAGTAACCTAGAAAATTAATTTAAGTCATAAAAAGTCTCAAATGACATTTATTTGGGAATTTATAACATCTATTATTTCAATATTTCATTAATAAGACAATTACTGCATCATCTTTGTGTCATAATAAACGATAATTATTTTATCCTTAAAAATTATAATTAAATTAGTATGATGTAGATAATTGTATTATATTTCTGGAGACTATTCATGTTCGAAGTTTCATGAAGTTTATCACTAAATTAAAATTATTATACTTATAAGATTTAAGAAAGTGACATGTTGTCACATTCTTTGGTTTTAATAAAAATTAAATTATTTTCATGGACAAAAGTCCATAAAATTAATCTAATCCGACCCTTAGGTTATATGGGTCTACTCTTAGCCATCCAATAGGATTTTTCCATCTGTTAGGGTAATTTTATAATCTTATATTTACCCTTAATTACCCGATTTACCTTTAACTATGGTAAATAAAATTTACCGTAGTTACTATTCATAATTACCAAAAATAAAAAGTAGCTTATTAACATAATTTGGATCCACGGATTCCAAATATGGAATCAATTTTTCCAAATTCAATACACAAAAGTTTCCGAAATTAAATTAAAATTAATCTCGTTGTCGAAAAAAAACGGGTTTTTCTTTAAAACATTGCAAAAGATTGTATTGATTTAACCTATGAATTCAAGGTAAAATCAATTCTAATGGCATACATTATATTAAATGGTAAAAATATATTCTATATATACTTTAAAACCATTCAATATTATAATTTAACCACATAAGATATTATGATTAAAAAAGTTGTATTTAATTAAAATATAGTGTGTTTTTACTATTCATTAAAATGTGAAAGTTATCGGAAAAATATCAAAACTTTATCTAATGTAAATTATTATATCCTGATTCAAAAGAAAAATTTTATTTTGTCAAATTGGACATATAGACATGTAAAAAACTAGATTTAATGTGGGTGCGCCATCAAAAGGTGGCAAAACTGCATTTTTTGAAAAATACTTATTTTACCCGAAAAATTTATTTTGTTCATATACCATGTTCTAGAAATGTGTAAGATGAATAATAATGTTATAAAATTAAAATTTTAGTTAACACTATTCATAACGGCTAGTTCATAAGAATATTATAATAATATATCATTGTTTAGTAAAACCCGGTATTGCGTACAACACAAGCTATCGAGGAAGGTCACGATTGCGTGTAATGCAAGCCAAGTCAGGGTTGCGTGTTGTGCAAGAATCCTTCGTTCTTTTGTATAATGGAATATTTTTCATAAAATCTCGGGGTGTTACATTCTACCCCCTTAAAATGAATTTCACCCTCGAAATTCGTCGGGGTTATAAATGGTTTACTACTCGAAAGTTTGTTTAATAGAAACCCACATCGTAAAAAGGAATACCAAAACATGGCTTTTAAAAACTAAAGTATGAAATGTAACGGTTACCCAAATTAACTCATCACTAGGTTTCCATGTTGGATAACATAGGTGAAAATATGGATATGGAAGAAAAATCTAACCATCATGTTCTGATGGAGAGTGGTAGAGAACATGTCTATGAAAAAGCCAACAATCGCAAAGACATAAATTTGTGATGATCTAAGGTACCATCTGATTAATCAGATATAAGGGATCTATGAAAACATCTTTGGTTTTCAAGATCATTTCCCTAATGTTGATGAAATTGTAATTAGAAGAAATACTTTCGTGATTTTGGTATAGTCTCACTGTCGGTCGTTCTTTGGACAATTTCCACTTCATCTATTAAATAAATGAAGTTGAATTTGTCATTCATGATGTGATAGCAGATCATGTGATAGAGTGATGTGTCATTACATCTGTCTCAAACAAAAGGTTAGAAAAGTTATAAACAAAAATACATAAGTCCATCTATAGTGAGATTAATCATATATAGTTCCTAAAATGGACTTATACTTCTTAAAATATTAAAAATAGTTTCTACTAAACAGGGACTACATGTAGGCCAGTGGTAGGTGATAAAGGCCAGTCGCACATCGGTTGTGGGTTTGATTCCCACGGCCTTATCCGACGCGATGGGATGTCGCCTGTCCTGTAGTTTTTCCTTTTTCTAAAGCTATACGACTATAACATCCCATCAACAATATCAAAATGTTTTATCCTTAAACAATACTAACTTATGTCCAACATATTTCATTCCAATCTTTAGGCTTATCTAAAATACCTCGGTCCAAGCTCATAGTATAAAGAAAATGATCACGTGAATGCCATCATTTATTCCCCATATATCAAAAGATATATCATGTTAGTCAAATTACAAACATGTGAATACCTTAATCATGTATTCTCTTGATGAATGAATATCCATTGAACCTTAGTGAAAACATGAATGCAGTTAAAAGTTAACACTTTCCACATACCAGAATCCCCAAAATTCTATATACTCAAACCATGATATCACTTAGTCCTTATATCAATCAGGAGCTCATGTATACAATCAAACATTTCATTATCTTCTTATTCCTTCATTATGTGCATATCATCTACTTTCCAAAAATATCTAAATAACATTTCATGGTTACTAGTACCATTCAACATATACTTTCAAATACTTTTAGGAAAAACAATATTGTAACAATCCTTAGTAAGGGTAAACAAAAGAAATATCAATCACATCATATTCATAAGAACATAACATTTTGGAAATCTTAACCTGCAAAAGAGTGCATAATTTCATAACATGTGATAAATCATAGAAGTGAAATGAAATCCCAATAATCATAACTTAAAACATGAAACTTTGTGGCATACACACATAATCATAGAGAATCATTTCTTGTTAGTCAAGACTCATTGACAAGACTATCTTAGTGGACAAAGTCCCTTTCTGAACCGAGTCACCCTCGTTTCAGTCCTGTTTCACTGAACCGGTATAACCTACCATTCCAGCCATGTCTATCTCATGAGATATAGAATCTTTAACCAATGCATTGTAGGGAGATATAGGTCCCACCCATATCATAGTGATACCATTCTTATGTGTGCCACAAAATCATAAATCATACATCATTGCATAACCCATGTAGTAAAAATGGGATTCTTAAACAACATGACATCATAAAACAATTCATATAAGATAATGGAATTCATAAAAATAATTCCATCACAACATAATCAAATCAATTTAAAAATAGGGATAGAAACAGAACCCTATATTATCCTAGATGGAAAATAATTTTGATAAAACACTTGAACTCCATTCTTGAGGAGAATATCCTTTCTACTTCAAAAACATTTTCCTTTCTTTACATGTCTTACAATTTTAAAATAAAAGAAGTTGATTAAAAATAAACAAGAAAACTTGTGAAGGATTCTTTTTGGAAATAATGTTTTAAAAATCCATTCATGTCGTATAAGTTAAAAAAACATTCTTCTCGTACTTTTGTCGGAAAAGTCAAAAAGTACCTCGTACGAAAAAATGACACAAGATTCCTTTCATATCTTTTACTAAAAACTCACCGAAGGGTAAAATTGGATTTAAACAATTGTAGGTTGATGGAAATAATATTAAATATTGAGGAAACATGGATGTGGATGATAAAATACACCCCAATAAATACCAAAGTATAATCAATCTCGGATAAAAATGAGATGGTGATATTTCCCTTACCTTAGGTCCGATTTGCTTCATATGTGTCCGAACCACCTGTATAATGATTTAAATAATGTCATTGACTTATTCCAGAATCATACTCATTGTTATGATATCATATATGGTTCACTTATGGATATATATTACCCGTGCTTTTGTAAATTCCATGTTAAAGAGCGTTTTGGGTAAAATCGTTTCATTTGTCGTCCGTGTTTTGACTTGTAATTATTCATATGATTTCTTAGATCATGATTACTTAATTCCTGAATATAAAACATGAGTTATATATAATATGTATTCAGAATATATATATATATATAATAGATTAGTAAATGGAAATAAATACACCGTTCATGGAGACGGTAGATCGTACGTACGCATGAACGCTATTTTCTTTTCCTTATTGAGTTGAATGGAATTAAGTAGATGACATACATATATATACACATAAATCCAGAATCATTATTATTTAATATATTTCATTATTAATTATTATATATACTTTATAATCAATCATGAATGGTTAACGTGGAGAATGAATCTCATCGCGTCGTGGAGACGGTATTTCGTACGTACGCACGCGCGGTGATTTCTTTTTCCGTAGGATGGATAGATAGTGAAATAGGGTTGTTTCATACTTATAATAACATATCAGTATATGAGTGATACTGATGTTATTACTTCATGATGAAACAACTAAAGAAACAACCCTATATATTCAATTTATAAATGAAATATGGTTGGATTCTGTTATACGAAACAACGAAGGATTCTTTCACAACACGCAACCCTGACTTGGCTTGCATTACATGCAATCACGATCCTTGGGAACTCTCACATGTGAGCGTTAGAAGAAGCATGGATCTCCGCCCAAGGGCATCATGAGGAAATGGCTGCCACTGGGGATGGTGGTGTGTCCCGCCCAGGGGGTGTAGCCGCCCATGGAATGCCCTGATAGGTATCATTTATAGTCCACTGGAAGTAATTCCAGACTGCTACAGTTGTTATCACAATCTCATTCCTATCCAAGATTTCTTATACTTTGGTATTTACTGGGGTGTATTTTATCATCCACATCCATGTTTTCTCAATATGTAATACTATTTCCATCCACCTACAATTGTTTAAATCCTAGAAGTATATCGTTTGGAAGGTGAAGCTGATCAATGGTGGAATCTTATCAAGAATACGAGGCAGAGAGATGAAATTGAGTCCATGGAATGGGACGAGTTCAAAAACTTATTTTTCAATAAGTACTTCCCTCGTATTCTTCGAACAAAGATGGAGAAGGAGTTTCTTGAAGTAAAGAAAAAGGATGATGAATCTGTTGGTATATACGAAGCGAATTTTACAAGGTTTGCAAGGTATGCATCTGGATTTATCATGCAACCTGAAAGTAAAGTTGATCGATTCTTCAGTGGCTTAAAACCAAATCTTCGAAGGGCATTAGCTATAATATACTTTTGAAGATATGAAGAAATTGTGTGTTCTGCTATCACGGTAGAAATGGAAGTTGGTGTTACTTATCCATCTCATAGTTTTGACAAGAAAAGAAAGATGGAGTTCAAGGAGAAATCTCAAAATAATGGTGAACAGAAGATGAATGTTTCCTTATGCACAAAGTGTGGAAAAAAGCATGGTGGAGATTGTCTTAAAGGAACTAGAAAATGTTTTAAGTGTGGAAAAGAAGGTCATCAAGCAGCTGAGTGTCGAAGCAATGGAAAAATGGTTTCTAATGATGTGAATAAAGCAAACACTGCAGAGAACGCACCACCAACACTTCAATGCTTCAAGTGCAAGGAAATGGGGAATTATGCTAATAAATACCCTAATCCAAGAGTTAGTGATGATCGACATGAGCAACCGCTTAAGGAAAAGGGCAAAGGGAAGTCACATGCGATCACCATTGGCAATGTTGAATATGATAACGATGTGGTGGAATGATTAAGTGTTTATGTAATGGGATTCCAAAATAATGTTGTATCATAAAGTATTGGAATATTTATGTATTGGTCTAATGTGGTATTCAAAGTGATTGAGATATTTTTGGAAATAAGATGATATGCGCATAATGAATGGAAAACGAGAAAATGAAATGTTTAACAGTATTCATGAGCTCATGATTGATATAAGGACTAAGTGATATCATGGTTTGAGTATATAGAATTTTTGGGATTTTGGTATGTGGAAAGTGTTAACTTTTAACTGCATTCATGTTTTCACTAAGGTTCAATGGGTATTCAAGAGAGTACATGATTAAGGCCTTTGAATGTTTGGAATGTGACCAACAAGATATATCTTATGATATATGGGGATCAACGATGGTATTAAATCACTGAGAGTGGACTGCAGTATTATGGATAAGCCTAAATATTGGAATGGATTATGTTGGACATAAGTTAGTATTGTTTGTTTTTCGATATTATTGATGGGATGTTATAGTAATATAGTTTTAGAAAAAGGACAACCTGCAGGACGGGCGATAGCCCATCGCGTCGGACAAGGATGTGGGAATCAAACCCACAACCGAAGTGCAACTAGACTTTATCGCCTACCACTGGCCTACAGGAAGTCCCTGGTTAGTTAAGCGGTATGATATATGAAGTATAAGTTCATTTTTAGAACCATATACGATTAATATAACATGATGGTTAGATTTCTCTTCCATATCCATATTTTAACCTATGTGGAAAACCAATGATTAGATTATTTGGGTAACCGTTACGTTTCATACTTTTGTTTTTAACGATTGGTTTTGGTATTCCTTTTTAAGATGTGGGTTTCTATTAAAGAAATGTTCGAATAGTAAACCATTTATAACCCCAACGAATTTCGAGGGCAAAATTCATTTTAAGGGGGGTAGAATGTAACACCCTGAGATTTTATGAAAAATATTCTTTTAATTTCATTAATGTCTTGTGTTGTATTCTACACCAAGATTACCTTGCGCTATACGCAACACCGTATTAGCTTGCAGTATATGCAACACTATTCTTGGATCGTGTTACACACAATTTTGAAAATAGTTATTCTACGCAACATTGAGTATATATATATATATTCAATGTATAAATGAAATATGGTTGGATTCTGTTATACGAAACAACGAAGGATTCTTTCACAACACGCAACCCTGACTTGGCTTGCATTACACGCAATCGCAACCTTCCTCGATAGCGTGTGTTGTACGCAATACTAGGTTTTAATAAACAACGATATATTATTATAATATTGTCATGAAATAGCCGTTATGAATAGTGTTAACTAAATATTGAATTTTATAATATTATTATTCATCTTACACATTTCTAGAACATGGTATAAGAACAAAATAAATTTTTCGGGTAAAATAAGTATTTTTAAAAAAATGCAGTTTTGCCACCTTTTGATGGTGCACCCACTATAAATCTAGTTTTTGACATGTTTATAAGTTCAATTTGACAAAATAAAATTCTTATTTTGAATTAGGATATAAAAATTTACATTAGATAAAGTTTTGATATTTTTCCGATAACGTTCATATTTTAATGAATAGTAAAAACACGCTCTATTTTAATTAAAAACAACTTTTTTCATCGGAATATCTTATGTGTTTAAATTATAATATTGAATGGTTTTAAAGTATAAATAGAATATATTTTTACCATTTAATATAATTTATGTCATTATTATTGATTTTACCTTTAATTCGTAGGATAAATCAATTCAATCTTTTGAAATTTTTTAAAGAAAAACCCGTTTTCTTTCGACAACGGGATTAATTTTAATTTAATTTCTGAAACTTTTGTGTATTGAATTTGGAAAAATGGATTCCATATTTGAATCAGTGGATCCAAATTATGTTAATAAGATACTTTTTATTTTTGGGAATTAAGAATAGTAACTACGGTAAATTTTATTTACCATAGTTAAAGGTAAATCAGGTAATTAAGGGTAAATATTATATTTTAAAATTACCCTAACAAATGTCAAAATCCTATTGGATGACTAAAAGTCGACCCATAACACATAAGGGTCGTATTAGATTCATTTAATTAAATTTTTTCAATGAAAATAATTTAATTATTATTAAAACCAAAGAATGTGACAACATGTCACTTTCTTAAATCATATAAGTATAATAATTTTAATCTAGTGATAAACTTCATGAAACTTCTAACATGAATAGTATCCAGAAAGATAATACAATTATCTAAATCATAGTAATTTATTTAGAATTTTTAGGGATTAAATAATTATCATTTATTATGACATAAAGATGATGCAGTAATTGTATTATTAATGAAATATTGACATAATTGATGTTATAAATGACCAAATAAATGTAATTTGAGGCTTTTTATGACTTAAAATAATTTTCTAGGTTAATAAGACATGTTATTGTTGATTTAAGTAACTTGGTTCGAACTTATAATTCTGTTATGAACTTTATAAAAATCATGTACCAAATAGTGTCAAAATTGACATAAATTAGTTTTTAAAACAAATATTATATTATTTATTGTTATTTTATTCCTAAAAATCAAGGTTCGGCCAAATGACTTAGATAAAATTATATATATTAATAATAAACAGCTTGGGGTTCTTTTGTCTTGATATTGTATGTTTATTAACCATATAGTGTAAGAAAACAAAAAGACACGGTAAAAGTTAAATTATTTAACTTAGAGTTAAATCTAATTAATAAGGTTAAAATAATAACCTAAACTTGTCTAAATCCTATTGGATGAGAGGCTTTCGACCCATACCAACTTTAGATTCGAAATAAGACCCTTTAGAACCATTATAAACCGAATTTGACCTTAATATAAAATAATATTTTGAGATTTTCCTAAGGTGCCCCTCTCCTCCCTTATAAAAGGGCACCTCCTCCCTCTCTTCCTCACACAACTTTGAGCCTTCAAGCTCGGCAAACCCCTGCCAAATTCTCTTATACACTTCCCTACAAACATCCTAGAGGTTCTGGTCTTCCTCAAAGACCAATTTTAGTGCCCTAAAAGGAGGTCTCAAATAAACACTTCCAAGAAGAGGTAATGTCCGTTACCGATTCTTTCATTTTTATTTCTTCTTCCACTTCTTTTTAATTAGTTGTTTAATTAAGAGGTAATAACATCAGTATCACTCATATACTGATATTTTATTATAAGTATGAACCAACCCTATTTCACCATCTATCCATCCTACAGAAAAAGGAAATCACCGTGCGTGCGTACGTACGAAATACCGTCTCCACGTCGTGGTGTAATCTATTTTCCGCCACCACCTTAATTGGATTGGTATAATGGTGTAATGAGTAACTATATATGATTATTATAAAGTGATATTGATACTGAAATAGTATACATACACTTCAACACAATTCCACGACCATGGGAATGATATCATCGCTCGTGCGTATGTACGGACTACTGTCTCCACGACGCGATGAGATTAATTATCCATGTTAACCATTCCAGAATGATTATAAAGTATATATAATGAATAATAATGAAATATATGACATGGTAAATCTACTGGATTTATGTATACATATATGTCATCTACTTACTTCCATTCAAGATAATAAGGAAAGGAATACAACATTCATGCGTACGTACGGACTACCGTCTCCATGAACGGTGTGTTTCATTTCATTTATCTATATATTATATATATACTGAATATATATGATATATAAATCATATTTTATATTCTGGAAGTAATTAAATCATGATATAAGTAATAATAATGTCAATAACCACAAGTCCAAACACCTACGATAAATGAAACGATTTTACCCAAAACGTTTCTTTAACATGGAATTTACAAAAGAACGGGTAATATAAAGTCATAATTGAACCATAGATGATATCATAACAATGAATATGATTCATTAATAAGTTAATTACATTACTTAAATCATTATATAGGAGGTTTGGACACTTACGAAGCGAATCAGACCTAAGGTAAGGGAATATCACAATCTCATTCTTATCCGAGATTGCTTATACTTTGGTATTTATTGGGGTGTATTTTATCATCCACATCCATGTTCCCTCAATATATAATATTATTTCCATCCGCCTACAAATTTTTTAAAACCTATTTTACCCTTCGGTGAGTTTTTAGTAAAAGATATGAAAGGAATCTTTTGTCGTTTTTCGTACGATGTACTTATTGACTTTTTTGACAAAAGTACGAGAATAATGTTTTTTTTATCTTATACGACATGAATGGATTTTTTTTAAAAAAAATTATTTCCAAGAAGCATCCTTTACAAGTTTTCATGTTTATTTAACTTCATTTAGTTTAGAATTGTACGACATGTTAATAAAGGAAAAGTGTTTTTGAAGCAGAAAGGATATTTTCCTCAAGAATGGAGTTCAAGTGTTTTATCAAAATTATTTTCCATCTAAGATAATAAAGGGTTATGTTTTTATCCCTATTATTACATTGATTTGATTATGTTGTGATGGAATTATATTTTTATGAATTCCTTTATCTTATATGAATTGTTTTATGATGTTTAAGAGTCCTATTTTTATTACATGGGTTATGAAATGATGTATGATTTATGATTTTGTGGAACACATAAGAATGATATCATTATGAGATTGGTGGGACATATATCTCCCTCTAATGAATTGGGTAAAGATTTTATATCTAATGAGATAGACATGGCTGGAATGGTAGGTTATACCTGTTCAGTGAAACAGGACTGAAATGAGGGGGAATCGGTTCAGAAAGGGACATTGTCCACTAAGATAGTCTTGGCAATGAGTCTTGACTAACAAGAAATGATTCTCTATGATTATGTGTGTATGCCACAAAGTTTCATGTTTTACGTTATGATTATTGGGATTACATTTCACTACTATGATTTATCCCATTTATGAAATTATGATCTCTTTTGCAGGTTAAGATTTCCAAAATATATGTTCTTATTAATATGACGTGATTGATATTTCTTTTGTTTACCCTTACTGAGCATTTGAGCTCACCATTTTATGTTTTCTTTTCCCAGGATATAATGAAAGGATTCAGGTCTAAAAAAAATGAATATCTTTATGGGAGATGTAGAAGATCTTTCACCACAATTAGAAGATTATATTCCAAGATTCCAAAGACACTAAACTATTACGGACCTTCTGTTTGTGTTTTTGTTATGAATTATGTATTTCATGATTACATATTATATATACTTTATAATCATTCCTGAATGGTTAAAGTGGAGAATGAATCTCATCGCGTCATGGAGACGGTAGTCCGTACGTACGCACGAGCGATGATATCGTTCTCATGATCGTGGGACTGTATTGGAGTGTATGTATACTATTTCAGAATCAATATGACTTTAAAATAATAATATATAGTTATTATTTACACCATTATACCCATCCAAGTAAGGTGGTGGTGGAAAATAGATTTCACCACGACGTGGAGACGGTATTCCGTACGTACGCACGAGCGGTGATTTCGTTTTCCGTAGGATGGATAGATGGTGAAATAGGATTGTTTCATACTTATAATAACATATCAGTATATGAGTGATACTGATGTTATTACTTCATACTGAAACAACCTAAGAAGTAGAAGTGGAAGAAGAAATAAAGGTGAAAGAATCGGTAACAGAAATTACCTCTTCTTTGAAGGGCCTCTTTGAGACCTCCTCTTAGGGCACTAAAATTGGTCTTTGAGGAAGACCAGAACCTCTAGGATGTTTGTAGGGAAGTGGAGAAGAGAATTTGGAAGGGTTTTTCCGAGCTTGAAGGCTCAAAGTTGTGTGAGGAAGAGAGGGAGGAGGTGCCCTTTTATAAGGGAGGAGAGGGGCACCTTAGGAAAATCTCAAAATATTATTTCATATTAAGGTCAAATTCGGTTTATAATGGTTCCAAAGGGTCTTATTTCGAAGCTAAAATGGGGATGGGTCGAAATCCTCTAATCCAATAGGATTTAGACATGTTTAGGTTATTATTTTAACCTTACCAATTAGATTTAACTCTAAGTTAAATAATTTAACTTTTACCGTGTCTTTTTGTTTTCTTACACTATATGGTTAATAAACTTACTATATCAAGCAAAAAGAACCCCAAGTTGTTTATTATTAATATATTTAATCTTATATAAGTCATTTGGCAGAACCTTGATTTGTAGGAATAAAATAACAATAAATAATATAATATTTGTTTTAAAAACTAATTTATGTCAATTTTGACACTATTTGGTACATGATTTTTATGAAATTAATAACATAATGATAAGTTCGAACCAAGTTACGTAAATCAACAATAACATGTCTTATTAACCTAGAAAATTAGTGTAAGTCATAAAAAGTCTCAAATTTATTTATAACATCAATTATGTCAATATTTCATTAATGAGACAATTACTGCATCATCTTTGTGTCGTAATAAATGATAATTATTTAATCCCTAAAAATTCTAAATAAATTCCTATGATGTAGATAATTGTATTAGATTTCTGGAAACTATTCATGTTTGATGTTTCATAAAGTTTATCACTAGATTAAAATTATTATACTTATAATATTTAAGAAAGTGACATGTTGTCACATTCATTGGTTTTAATAATAATTAAATTATTTTCATTGAAAAAATTTAATTAAATGAATCTAATCCGACCCTTAGGTGATATGGGTCGACTTTTAGTCATCCAATAGGATTTTGACATTTGTTAGGGTAATTTTAAAATATTATATTTACCCTTAATTACCCGATTTTTCTTTAACTATGGTAAATAAAATTTTCCGTAGTTACTATTCACAATTCCCAAAAATAAAAAGTAGCTTATTAACATAATTTGGATACAATGATTCCAAATATGGAATCCATTTTTCCAAATTCAATACACAAAAGTTGCAGAAATTAAATTAAAATTAATCCCATTATCGAAAGAAAACATGTTTTTCTTTAAAACATTGCAAAAGATTGATATAGATAATTGTATTAGCTTTCTGGAGACTATTCATGTTTGAAGTTTCATGAAGTTTATCACTAGATTAAAATTATTATACATATAATATTTAAGAAAGTGAACCATATATGATATCATAAATCATGTTTTATATTCTGGAAGTATGTAAATCATGATATAAGTAATAATAATGTCAAGAAAAACAAGTCCAAACATCTACGATAAATGAAACGATTTTACCCAAAACGCTTCTTTAACATGGAATGTACATAAGAACGGGTAATATAAAGTCATAAGTGAACCATATATGATATCATAACAATGAATAGGATTCTGTAATAACAAAAACACACACACAAGGACCGCAATGGAAAAGGGTTTCTAATGATGTGAATAAAGAAAACACTGCAGAGAACGCACCACCAACACTTCAATACATCAAGTGCAAGGAAATGGGGCATTATGATAATAAATGACCTTATCCAAGGGTTAGTGATGATCGAAATGAGCAACCGCTTAAGGCAAAGGACAAAGGGAAGTCACATGTGATCACCATTGGCGATGTTGAATATGATAACGATGTTTTGGAATGATTAAGTGTTTATGTAATGGGATTCCAAAATAATGTTGTATCATAAAGTATTGGAATATTTATGTATTGGTATAATGTGGTATTCAAAGTGATTGAGATAATTTTGGAAATAAGATGATATGATCATAATGAAGGGAAACCGAGAAAACGAAATGTTTAACAGTATTCATGAGCTCATGATTGATATAAGGACTAAGTGATATCATGGTTTGAGTATATAGAATTTTGAGGATTTTGGTATGTGGAAAGTGTTAACTTTTAACTGCATTCATGTTTTCACTATGGTTCAATGGGTATTCAAGAGAGTACATGATTAAGGCCTTTGAATGTTTGGAATGTGACCAACAAGATATATCTTATGATATATGGGGATCAATGATGGTATTAAATCTCTGAGAGTGGACTGCAGTATTATGGATAAGCCTAAAGATTAGAATGGATTATGTTGGACATAAGTTAGTATTGTTTGTTTTTCGATATTATTGATGGGATGTTATAGTAATATAGTTTTATAAAAAGGACAACCTGCAGGACGAGCGACAGCCCATCCCGTTGGACAAGGCTATGGGAATCGAACCCACAACCAAAGTGCGACTGGCCTTTATCACCTACCACTGACCTACAGGAAGTCCCTGTTTAGTAGAAACTAGTTTTATTATATTATGTAGTATGATATATGAAGTATAAGTCCATTTTAGGAACCCTATATGATGAATCTCACTATAGATGGACTTATGTATTTTTTGATAACTTTTCTAACCTTTTGTTTGAGATATAAGGAATGGCCCATCATTCTATCACATGATCTGCTAACACATCACGAATGACAAATTCAACTTCATTTCATTAAGAGATGAAGTGGAAATTGTCCAAAGAACGACAAACGGTGAGACTATACTATAATCACAAAAGTATTTCTTCTAATTCCAATTTCATCAACTTTAGGGAAATGATCTTGAAAACCAAAAATGTTGTCCTAGTGCTCTTATATCTGATGAATTAGATGGTACCTTAGATCATCTCAAATTTATGGCTTTGTGATTGCTGGATTTTCCATAGCCATGTTCTCTACCACTCCCCATCAGAACTGGATGGTTAAATTTCTCTTCTATATCCATATTTTAACCTACGTGGAAACACAGTGATTAGTTTATTTGGGTAACCTTTACGTTTCATACTTTTGTTTTTAAAGATTGGTTTTGGTATTCCTTTTTACGATGTGGGATTCTATTAAAGAAACTTTCGAATAGTAAACCATTTATAACCCCAACGAATTTTGAGGGAGAAATTCATTTTAAGGGGGGTAGAATGTAACACCCGGAGATTTTATGAAATATATTATTCTAATTTCATTAATGTTTTGTGTTGTATTCTACACCAAGATTACCTTGCGCTATACGCAACACCGTATTAGCTTGCAGTATACGCAACACTATTGTTGGATCGTGTTACACACAATTTTGATAATAGTTATTCTACGCAACATTGAGTATATATATATATATATATATATTCAATGTATAAATTAAATATGGTTGGATTATGTTATACGAAACAACGAAGGATTCTTTCACAACACGCAACCCTGACATGGTTTGCATTACACGCAATCGCGACCTTCCTCGATAGCGTGTGTTGTACGCAATACTGGGTTTTAATAAACAATGATATATTATTATAATATTGTCATGAACTAGCTGTTATGAATAGTGTTAACTAAATTTTTAATTTTATAACAGTATTATTCATCTTACACATTTCTATAGCATGGTATAAGAACAAAATAAATTTTTCGGGTAAAATAAGTATTTTTCAAAAAATGCAGTTTTGCCGCCTTTTGATGGCGCACCCACTTTAAATCTAGTTTTTGACATGTTTATAAGTTCAATATGACAAAATAAAATTCTTCTTTTGAATCAGGATATAAAAATTTACATTAGATAAGTTTTGATATTTTTCCGATAACTTTCATATTTTAATGAATAGTAAAAACACGCTATATTTTAATTAAAAACAACTTTTTTTCATCATAATATCTTATGTGGTTAAATTATAATTTTGAACGGTTTTAAAGTATAAATAGAATATATTTTTACCATTTAATATAATGTATGACATTAGCATTTATTTAACCTTGAATTCGTAGGTTAAATCAATTCAATCTTTTGCAATGTTTTAATGAAAACCCGTTTTCTTTCGACAAAAGGATTAATTTTAATTTAATTTCTGCAACATTTTTGTATTGAATTTGGAAAAATGGATTCCATATTTGGAATCAGTGGATCCAAATTATGTTAATAAGATACTTTTTATTTTTGGGAATTATGAATAGTAACTACGGTAAATTTTATTTACCATAGTTAAAGGTAAATCGAGTAATTAAGGGTAAATATAATATTTTAAAATTACGTTAACAAATGTCAAAATCCTATTGGATGACTAAAAGTAGACCCATATCACCTAAGGGTTGTATTAGATTCATTTAATTAAATTTTTTCAATGAAAATAATTTAATTATTTTTAAAACCAAAGAATGTGACAACATGTCACTTTCTTAAATCATATAAGTATAATAATTTTAATCTAGGGATACACTTCATGAAACTTCGAACATGAATAGTCTCCAGAAAGATGATACAATTATCTAAATCATAGGAATTTATTTAGAACTTTTAGGGATTAAATAATTATCATTTATTATGACATAAAGATGATGCAGTAATTGTCTTATTAATTAAATATTGACATAATTGATGTTATAAATGCCCAAATAAATGTAATTTGAGAATTTTTATGACTTACACTAATTTTCTAGGTTAATATGAAATTTTATTGTTGATTTAAGTAATTTGGTTTAAACTTATCATTCTTTTATGAATTTCATAAAAAATCATGTACCAAATAGTGTCAAAATTGACATAAAATAGTTTTTAAAACAAATATTATATTATTTATTGTTATTTTATTCCTAAAAATCAAGGATCGAAAAAATGACTTATATAAGATTATATATATTAATAATAAACAACTTGGGGTTCTTTTGGATTGATATAGTAAGTTTATTAACCATATAGTGTAAGAAAACAAAAAGACACGGTAAAAGTTAAATTATTTAACTTAGAGATAAATCTAATTGATAAGGTAAAAATAATAACCTAAACTTGTCTAAATCCTATTGGATGAGAGGATTTATACCAATCCCCACCTTATCCTAGAAATAAATCAATTTGGAGCTATTTAAAACCGAACTTGACTTTATTATAAAATAATATTTTTAGTTATTCCAATGGTGCCTCTCTCCTCCCTTATAAAAGGGCACCTCCTCCCTCTCTTCCTCACACAACTTTGAGCCTTCAAGCTCGGCCAACCCCTGAAAAATTCACTTCTACACTTCCCTATAAACATCCTAGAGGCTCTTGTATTCCTCAAATACCAATTTTAGTGCCCTAAGAGAAGATCTCAAAGAGGCGCTTCAATGAAGAGCTAATTTCCGTTACCGATTCTTTCGCCTTTATTTCTTCTTCCAATTCTTCTTATTAGGTTTTTTCATTATGAAGTAATAATATCAGTATCACTCATATATGGATATGTTATTATAAGTATTAAACAATCCTATTTCACCATCTATCCATCCTACGGAAAACGAAATCACCGCGTGTGTGTACGTACGGAATACCGTCTCCACGCCGTGGTGAAATCTATTTTCCACCACCACCATACATGGATGGGTATAATCGTGTAAATAATAACTATATATTATTTTTATAAAGTGATATTGATTCTGAAATAGAATACATACACTCCAATACAGTCCCACGATCATGAGAACGATATCATCGCTCGTGCGTACGTACGGACTACCCTCTCCACGATGCGATGAGATTCATTCTCCACTTTAACCATTCATGAATGATTATAAAGTATATATAATAAGTAATCATGAAATATATGACATAATAATGATACTGGATTTATGTGTATATATATGTATGTCATATACTTAATTCCGTTCAACTCAATAAGGAAACGAAAACAGCGTTCATGCGTACGTACGACCTACCGTCTCCATGAACGGTGTATTTCTTTCCATTTACTGATTTATTATATATATATGTATATTCTGAATATATATATATATATATCGTGTTTTATATTCTGGAATTAAGTAATCATGATCTAAGTAATCATATGAATAATTACAAGTCAAAACACGAGCGACAAATGAAACAATTTTACCCAAAACGCTCTTTATCATGGAATTTACAAAAGAACGGGTAATATAAAGTCATAAGTGAACCATATATGACATCATAACAATGAATATGATTCTGTAATAAGTCAAAGACATTATTTATATCATTATACAGGAGGTTCGGACACTTATGAAGCAAATCGGACCTAAGGTAAGGAAAATATCACAATCTCATTCTTATCCGAGATTGCTTATACTTTGGTATTTACTGGGGTGTATATTATCATCCACATCCATGTTACCTCAATATGTAATATTATTTCCATCCACCTACAATTTTTTAAAACCTATTTTACCCTTCGGTGAGTTTTTAGTAAAAGATATGAAAGGAATCTTTTGTCGTTTTTCGTACGAGGTACTTTTTGACTTTTCTGACAAAAGTATGAGAAGAATGTTTTTTTAACTTATATGACATGAATGGATTTTTAAAAAATTATTTCCAAGAAGCTTCCTTTAAAAGTTTTCATGTTTATTTTTAATCAACTTCCTTTAGATTAGAAATTGTATGACATGTTAAGAAAGGAAAATGTTTTTGAATTTGAAAGGATGTTTTCCTCAAGAATGCAGTTCAAGTGTTTTATCAAAATTATTTTCCATATAAGATAATATAGGGTTTTGTTTATATCCCTATTATTACATTGATTTGATTATGTTGTTATGGAATTATTTTTATGAATTTTTTCATCTTATATGAATTGTTTGACGAGGTCACGATGTTTAAGATTCCCATTTTTATTACATGGGTTACGAAATGATGTATGATTTATGATTTTGTGGCACACATAAGAATGGTATCATTATGAGATGGGTGGGACCTATATCTCCCTCCAATGAATTGGGTAAAGATTTTATATCTCATGAGATAGACATGGCTGGAATGGTAGGTTATACTGGTTCAGTGAAACAGGACTGAAACGAGGGTGACTCGGTTCAGAAAGGGACTTTGTCCACTAAGATAGTCTTGGAAATGAGTCTTGACTAATAAGAGATGATTCTCTATGATTATGTGTGTATGCCACAAAGTTTAATGTTTTAAGTTATGATTATTGTGATTACATTTCACTGCCATGAGTTATCCTAGGTTATGAAATTATGATCTCTTTTACAGGTTAAGATTTCCAAAAGTTATGTGCTTATGTATATGATGTGATTGATATTTCTTTTGTTTACCCTTACTGAGCAATTGAGCTCACCCTTTTATGTTTTCTTTTCCCCAGGATATAAAGAACGGTTTTAGGTATTAAAAAAAGGAAGATATTTATGGGAGATGTTGAAGATCTTTCACCAGGATTAGAAGATTATATTCCGAGTATCCAATGACACTAAACTATTAAGATCCTTGTGTGTGTGTTTTTTGTTATGTACTAAGTATTCCGCAAATTTAATGTCAATTTTGGCAATTAATAATTTTAATATTTTTTTTAAAAACTAATTTATGTTAATTTTGACACTATTTAGTACATGATTTTTATGAAATTCAAAACAGAATGATAAGTTCGAACCAAGTTACTTATATCAACAATAACATGTCATATTAACCTAGAAAATTAATTTAAGTCATAAAATGTCTCAAATTACATTTATTTGGGCATTTATAACATCAATTATGTCAATATTTCATTAATAAGACAATTACTGCATCATCTTTGTGTCATAATAAATGATAATTATTTATTCCCTAAAAATTATAAATAAATTCCTATGATTTAGATACTTGTATTAGATTTCTGGATACTATTCATGTTCGAAGTTGCATGAAGTTTATCACTAAATTAAAATTATTATACTTATAAGATTTAAGAAAGTGACATGTTGTCACATTCTTTGGTTTTAATAAAAATTAAATTATTTTCATGAAAAAAAGTCCATATAATGAATCTAATCCGACCATTAAGTTTTATGGGTCTACTTTTAGCCATCCAATAGGATTTTTCCAAGTGTTAGGGTAATTTTATAATCTTATATTTACCCTTAATTACCTGATTTACCTTTAATTATGGTAAATAAAATTTACCGTAATTACTATTCATAATTACCAAAAATAAAAAGTAGCTTATTAACATAATTTGGATCCACTGATTCCAAATATGGAATCAATTTTTCCAAATTCAATACTCAAAAGTTATTGAAATTAAATTAAAATTAATCCCGTTGTCGAAAGAAAACGGGTTTTTCTTTAAAACATTGCAAAAGATTGAATTGATTTAACCTACGAATTCAAGGTAAAATCAATGCTAATGGAATAAATTATATTAAATGGTAAAAATATATTCTATTTATACTTTAAAACCATTCAATTTTATAATTTAACCTCATAATGATATCATTTTTATGTGTGCCACAAAAATCATAAACCATACATTATAGCATAACCCATATAATAAAAATGGGAATCATAAACATTATGACATCATAAAACAATTCATATATGATAAAGGAATTAATAAAAATAATTCCATCACAACATAATCAAATCAATGTAATAATAGGGATAAAAATATAACCCTTTATTATCTTTGATGGAAAATAATTTTGATAAAACACTTGAACTTCATTCTTGAGGAAAATATCCTTTCTACTTCAAAAACACTTTTCCTTTCTTAACATGTCATACAATTTTAAACTAAAAGAAGTTGTTTAAAAATAAACTTGAAAACTTTTAAAGGAAGTTTCTTGGAAATAATGTTTTAAAAATCCATTCATGTTGTATAAGTTAAAAAAACATTCTTCTCGTACTTTTGTCGGAAAAGTCAAAAAATACCTCGTACGAAAAACGACAAAAGATTCCTTTCATATCTTTTACTGAAAACTCACCGAAGAGTAATATTTGATATAAACTATTGTAGAAGGATATAAATATTACATATTTGGTAAACATGGATGTGGATGATAAAATACACCCTAGTAAATACCAAGGTATAAACAATCTCTGATAAAAATGAGATTGTGATATTTCTCTTACCTTAGGTCCGATTTGCTTCGTATGTGTCCGAACCTCCTGTATAATGATTTACAAAATGTCATTGACTTATTCCAGAATCATACTCATTGTTATGATATCATATATGGTTCACTTATGGCTTTATATTACCCGTTCTTTTGTAAATTCCATGTTAAAGAGCGTTTTGGGTAAAATCGTTTCATTTGTCATCCGTGTTTTGACTTGTAATTATTCATATGATTACATAGATCATGATTACTTAATTAATGAATATAAAAAATGATTTATTTATAATATATATTCAGAATATATATATATATAATAGATCAGTAAATGGAAAGAAATACACCGTTCATGGAGACGGTAGACCGTACGTACGCATGAACGCTGTTTTCTTTTCCTTATTGAGTTGAACGGAATTAAGTAGATGACATACATATATATACACATATATACAGTATCATTATTATGTCATATATTTCATGATTACTTATTATATATACTTTATAATCATTCATGAATGGTTAAAGTGGAGAATGAATCTCATCGCGTCGTGGAGACGGTAGTCCGTACGTACGCACGAGCGATGATATCGTTCTCATGATCGTGGGACTGTATTGGAGTGTATGTATACTATTTCATAATCAGTATCACTTTAAAATAATAATATATAGTTATTATTTACACCATTATACCCATCCAAGTAAGGTGGTGGTGGAAAATAGATTTCACCACGGCGTGGAGACGGTATTCCGTACGAACGCACGTGCAGTGATTTTGTTTTCCGTAGGATGGATAGATGGTGAAATAGGATTGTTTCATAATTATAATAACATATAAGTATATGAGTGATACTGATGTTGTTTCTTCATAATGAAACAACCTAAGAGGAAGAAGTGGAAGAAGAAATAAAGATGAAAGAATCGGTAACGGAAATTACCTCTTCTTTGAAGCGCCTCTTTGAGACCTCCTCTTAGGGCACTAAAATTGGTCTTTGAGTAAGACCAGAACCTCTAGGATGTTTCTAGGGAAGTGGAGAAGAGAATTTGGCCGGGGTTGGCAGAGCTTTAATGCTCAAATTGGTGTGAGGAAGAGAGGGAGGAGGTGCCTTTTTATAAGGGAGGAGAGGGGCACCTTTGGAATAACTAAAAATATTATTTTATTATAAAGTCATGTTCGGTTTTAAATAGCTACAAATTGATTTGTTTCGAGGCTAAGGTGGGTATGGGTCGAAAGCCTCTCATACAATAGAATTTAGACAAGTTTAGGTTCCTATTTTAACCTTATCATGTAGATTTAACATTAAGTTAAATAATTTTACTTTTACCGTGTCTTCTTGTGTTCTTATACTATATGGTTAATAAACTTACTATATCAAGCCAAACGAACTCCAAGTTGGTTATTATTAATATATATAACTTTATCTAAGTTATTTGGCCGAAGATTATATTTTTAGGAATAAAATAACAATTAATAATATAATATTTGTTTTAAAAACTATTTTATGTCAATTTTGACACTATTTAGTAAATTATTTTTGTGAAACTCTTAACAGAATGATAAGTTCGAAAAAATTTAATTAAATCAATACTAACATGTCATATTAACCTATAAAATTAGTTTAATTTATATAAAGTCTCAATTTATATTTATTTGGGAATTTATAACATCAATTATGTCAATATTTATTTAATAAGATAATTACTGCATCATCGTTGTATCAAAAATAAATAAAATTATTTAATGTCTAAAAATTAGAAATAAAATAATATTATGTAGAAAATCGTTTTATATTTCTAATGAATATTTATAGTCGAATTTATCTTATTTATAACCCCATATTAAAAATGATTTACTTATTAAACATTGATTTTTACTATTTTAACCCTTCTTTAAATAAATTAATAATAAATGTCCTAATCTAATCCAAGTGGGGCTAAATGGTCATATTTTATTCCTTAGGTTGTTTTTGGTCGAATTAAACTTATCCAATAGAATTAGGACATGTGGTAGGGTAATAATAATAATATTTTTACCCTTAATTACCCTATTTATTTTTAACCGTGGTAAAAAAAAGTAAAAAGTTACTATTCACCAAATAATTATTTTCATCTCATTGAACCACATTTTACTTACTGACATCGACCGTGTCTCTCGGATTTTCGAAATTCCACTCACAGAAGTGGTAAAATTATGTTTTATGAAAAATTCAGTTTTTTTAACTACCACTTAGTGGTTTCACTATTCATAAAAAATTGAGAGTTTTCAGAAAAATACCAAAAATTAGGCCTAAGCTATATTTGATATTATGAACTCAAAAATGATGTCTATTTTACTAAATTCAATACATATCAGTTGCATTAATTAATTTAAAAAATAATTACCGTCGTCAAAACAAATAGCGTGTTCTTAAGAGATAATAACTATCAAAAGATTGACAGTTGTTTATGTCTGGTTTAAATGATAAATTACATCAAATAACCAACATTGTATTAAATTATAAAAATATATTATAAATATACTTTAAAACCAATCAAATTAATAATTTTTCACTATTAATTATTTCGATTAAAAAAGTTGTTTTTAATTAAAATTTAGTAATTTTCACTATTCATCAGAAAATGAAAGTTATCCGAAAAGAACCAAAATTTCACCCTAAGCTAATTTCAATATTCTGAATCCAGAAATGAAGTCCATTTTGAAAAATAAAAATTACAAAATTTCAAAAAGTGGTTATTACTATTCATAACGGCTAGATTTAATAATATTTTAATAGCATATCGGTGTTTAGTGAAACTCGGTATTGCGTACTACACACGCAATCGAGGAAGGTCGTGATTGCTTGTAATACAAGGCTAGTCAAGGATGTGTGTTGAGAAAGCTCCTTTTGGTGTAGCGTAAAACACAAGACATTAATTAAATTAAAAAGAATATTTTTCATAAAATCTCGGGGTGTTACATTCTACCCCCCTTAAACTGAATTTCGTCCTCGAAATTCGTCGGGGTTATAAATGGTTTACTATTCAGAAGTTTCTTTAATAGAAACTCACATCGTAAAAAGGAATACCAAAACCAATCTTTAAAAACAAAAGTATGAAATATAATGGTTACCTAAATATACTAATCACTGGGTTTCCACATAGGTGAAAATATGGATATGGAAGAGAAATCTAACCATCATGTTCTGATGGAGAGTGGTAGAGAACATGGCTATGGAAAATCCATCAATCACAAAGCCATAAATTTGTGACGATCTATGGTACCATCTGATTTATCAGATATAAGAGCACTAGGACAACATTTTTGGTTTTCAAGATCGTTTCCCTAAAGTTGATGAAATTGGAATTAGAAGAAATACTTTCGTGATTTTGGTATAGTCTCAACGTTGGTCGTCCTTCGGACAATTTCCACTTCATCTCTTAAAGAAATGAAGTTGAATTTTTCATTCGTGATGTGTTAGCAGATCATGTGATAGAATGATGGGTCATTCCATCTATCTCAAACCATGATATCACTTAGTCCTTATATCTATCATGAGCTCATGAATACTATCAAACATATTAGATTCTCTTTATCCCTTCATTATGTGAATATCATCTGCTTTCCAAAAATATTTCAATCACTTTTCATGGTTACCGATTCCATAATATTATTGAAAACCATAATAGACCAAAACATAAATATTCCAATATTCCACAATACTATATACAACATTATTCGGGAATCCCATTACATAAACACTTAATCATTCCACCACATCATTGTCAAATTCAACATCGCCAATAGTGATCACATGTGACTTCCCTTTGTCCTTTTCCTTAAGTGTTTGCTCATGTCGATCATCACTAACCCTAGGATTAGGGCATTTATTAGCATAATTCCCCATTTCCTTGCACTGGAAGCATTGAAGTGTTGTTGGTGCGTTCTTTGCAGTCTTTTCTTTATTCACATCATTAGAAACCCTTTTTCCATTACTTCGACACTCAGTTGCTCGATGACCTTATTTTCCACACTTAAAACATTTTCTAGTCCCTTTAAGACAATCTACACCATGCTTCTTTCCACACTTTGAGCATAAGGAAACATTCATCTTCTTTTCACAATTATTCTGAGATTTCTCCTTGAACTCCATCTTTCGTTTCTTGTCAAAACCATGAGATGGATATGTAACACCAACTTATATTTCTACCTTGATAGCACAATGCACAAATTCTTCATAGATATTAAAGTCTCTTATAGCTAATGCCCTTCGAAGACTTGGTTTTAAGCCACTGAAAAATCGATCAACTTTACTTTCAGGTTGGATGATAATGCCAGATGCATACCTTGAAAGTCTTGTAAAATTCGCTTCGTATATACCAACAGATTCATCATCCTTCTGCTTCTGCTCAAGAAACTCCTTTTCCATCTTTGTTCGAAGAATACGAGGGAAGTACTTACTGAAAAACAAGTTCTTGAACTCTTCCCATTCCATGGACTCAATTTCATCTCTTGGCCTCGTATTCTTGATAAGATTCCACCATTGATCAGCTTCACCTTCCAAACTATATACTGCTAAGATGAATTTATCATGTTCAGATTATTGAAGAACTGAAAATATCTTTTTAGTGGTACTAATCCATTGTTCAGCAACAAGTGGATCGGAAGGCCCACTGAAAGAAGGTGGACGTTGCCTCATGAAGGACTCAATAGAATATTGTTCCCTTCTCTGCTCATTTGGAAGTCCAGAATGATTCATAGCTTGTGCAAGTATAGAAATTAGATTTTGCACTCCATCTCCCATAACACTTGTTTGTTCAGGAGGACAATCATTGCATTGTCAATTACAGTGATCAACACGGTTCCTTCGGGTCCACCCATCGTCTAAAACCCAAAAAGAATAATGTGAGAGGCAAAAATAATGCTAGCGAAAACAACATAGTAAAGGGGGAGTACCCTTAATATATAAAATCTTAAGTTAAATTCTAAGATCGTTACCATAGTTCTAGGACTATATCCTATACATATACTTATCCTTAGGGGAATCCCTATACATACCTTAGAAATATCTCTAGGGATCTCACTAACATTTTCGCATCCTAGTTTCCAAAGGATGACTAAACCTTTCCTCTGATACAAACTGTATGGGTCTGGAATTACTTTCGGTGGACTATAATTGATACCTATTAGGGCACTCCATGGGTGGCTACACCCCCTAGGTAGGACACACCACCATCCCCAGTGGCAGCCATTTCCTCATGAAGCCCTTGGGTGGAGATCCATGCTTCGTCCAACGCTCACATGTGAGAGTTCCCAAGGATCGGATACATTCCTACCTCCTTTTCCTCTGATACCAACTGTAGAGACCCTAAGCTTAACGTACATGGACATTACATTACTTTTTCGGAATACTTAGTACATAACAAAAACACACACACAAGGACCGTAATAGTTTAGTGTCTTTGGAAACTCGAAATATAATATTCTAATCGTGGTGAAAGATCTTCAACATCTCCCATAAAGATCTTACCTTTTTTTCTTACCTAAAACCTTTCTTTATATCCTGGGGAAAAGAAAACATAAAAGGGTGAGCTCAAATGCACAGTAAGGGTAAACAAAAGAAATATCAATCACATCATATTCATAAGAACATAACATTTTGGAAATCTTAACCTGCAAAACAGATCATAATTTCATATCATGGGATAAGTCATAGTAGTGAAATGTAATCCCAATAATCATAACCTAAAACATGAAACTTTGTGTCATACTCACATAATCATAGAGAATAATTTCTTATTAGTAAAGACTCATTTCCAAAACTATCTTAGTAGACAAAGTCCCTTTCTCAACCGAGTCACCCTCGTTTCAGTCCTGTTTCACTGAACCGGTATAACCTACCATTCTAGCCATGTCTATCTCATGAGATATAAAATCTTTACCCAATGCATTGGAGGGAGATATAGGTCCCACCAATCTCATAATGATACCATTCTTATGTGTGCCACAAAATCATAAACCATACATCATAGCATAACCCATATAATAAAAAAGGGAATCTTAAACATTATGAAATCATAAAACAATTCATATACGATAAAGGAATTCCTAAAAATAATTCCATCAGAACATAATCAAATCAATGTAATAATAGGGATAAAAACAGAACCCTTTATTATCTTAGATGGAAAATAATTTTGATAAAACACTTGGACTTCATTCTTGAGGAAAATATCCTTTCTACTTCAAAAACACTTTTCATTTCTTAACATGTCATACAATTTTAAACTAAAAGAAGTTGATTAAAAATAAACTCGAAAACTTGTAAAGGAATATTCTTGGAAATAATGTTTTAAAAATCCATTCATGCTGTATAAGTTAAAAAAACATTCTTCTCGTACTTTTTTCGGAAAAGTCAAAAAATACCTCGTATGAAAAATGACAAAAGAATCCATTCATATCTTTTACTGAAAACTCACCGAAGGGTAAAATTTGATATAAACTATTGTATAAGGATATAAATATTACATATTGGGGAAACATGGATGTGGATGATAAAATACACCCCAGTAAATTCCAAAGTATAAACAATCTCGGATAAAAATGAGATTGTGATATTTCCCTTACCATAGGTCCGATTTGCTTCGTATGTGTCCGAACCTCCTGTATAATGATTTAAATAATGTCATTGACTTATTCTAGAATCATACTAATTGTTATAATATCATATATGGTTCAGTTATGGCTTTATATTACCCGTTCTTTTGTAAATTCAATGTTAAAGAGCGTTTTGGGTAAAATCGTTTCATTTGTCGTCCGTGTTTTGACTTGTAATTATCAATATGATTACTTAGATAATGATTACTTAATTCCAGAATATAAAACATGATTTATATATAATATATATTCAGAATATATATATATATAATAGATCAGTAAATGGAAAGAAATACACCGTTCATGGAGACGGTAGACCGTACGTACGCATGAACACTGTTTTCTTTTCCTTATTGAGTTTAACGGAATTAAGTAGATGACATAAATATATATACACATAAATACAGTATCATTATTATGTCATATATTTCATGATTACTTATTATATATACTTTATAATCATTCATGAATGGTTAAAGTGGAGAATGAATCTCATCACGTCGTGGAGACGGTAGTCCCTACGTACGCACGAGTGATGATACCGTTCTCATGATCGTGGGACTATATTGGAGTGTATGTATACTATTTCAGAATCAATATCACATTAAAATAATAATATATAGTTATTATTTACACGATTATACCCATCCAAGTTAGGGGGTGGTGGAAAATAGATTTCACCACGGTGTGGAGACGGTATTCCGTACGTACGCATGCGCGGTGATTTTGTTTTTCGTAGGATGGATAGATGGTGAAATTGGGTTGATTCATACTTATAATAACATATCAGTATATGAGTGATACTGATGTTATTACTTCATAATGAAATAACCTAAGAATAACAAGTGAAAGAAGAAATAAAGATGAAATAATCGGTAACGGAAATTACCTCTTCTTTGAAGCTCCTCTTTGAGACCTCTTCTTAGGGCACTACAATTGGTCTTTGAGGAAGATCAGAAACTCTAAGATTTATCTAGGGAAGTTTAGAAGAGAATTTGGCAGGGGTTGGCCGAACTTTAATGCTCAAATTGGTGTGAGGAAGAGAGGGAGGAGGTGCCCTTTTATATGGGAGGAGAGGGGCACCTTTGGAATAACTAAAAATATTATTTTATTATAAAGTCAAGTTCGGTTTTAAATAGCTCCAAATTGATTTATTTCGAGGATAAGGTGGGGATGGGTCGAAATCCTCTCATCCAATAGAATTTAGGCATGTTTAGGTTCCTATTTTAAACTTATCATGTAGATTTAACATTAAGTTAAATAATTTTACTTTTACTGTGTCTTCTTGTATTTTTATACTATAAGGTTAATAAACTTACTATATCAAGCCAAACAGACCCCAAGTTGTTTATTATTAATATATATAACCTTATCTATGTTATTTGGCCGAACCTTAGATTTTGAGGAATAAAATACAATTAATAATATAATTTTTGTTTTAAAAACTATTTTATGTCAATTTTGACACTATTTAGTAATTCATTTTTGTGAAAATCATAACAGAATGATACGTTCGAAAAAAGTTAATTAAATAAATACTAACATGTCACATTAACCTAGAAAATTAGTTTAATTCATATAAAGTCTCAAATTATATTTATTTGGGCATTTAAAACATCAATTATGTCAATATTTCATTAATAAGATAATTACTGCATCATCGTTGTATCATAAATAAATTAAATTGTTTAATGTCTAAAAATTAGAAATAAAATACCATTATGTATAAAATCTTTTTATCTTTCTAATGAATATTTATAGTATAATTTATCTTATGTATAAACCCATATTAAAAATGATTTACTTATTAAACTTTGATTTTAACTATTTTAACCCTTCTTTAAATAAATTAATAATAAATGTCCTAATCTAATCCAAGTTGGCCTAAATGGTCATATTTTATTCCTAAGGTTTTTTTTGGTCGAATTACACTTATAAAATAGAATTAGGACATGTTTTAGGGTAATAATAATAATATTTTTACCCTTAATTACTGTATTTATTTTTAACCGTGGTAAAAAAAAGTAAAAAGTTATTATTCACCAAAAAATTATTTTCATCTCATTGAACCACATTTTACTTAATGACATCAACCGTGTCTCTCGGATTTTCAAAATTTCATTCACAGAAGCGGTAAAATTATGTTTTATGAAAAATTCAGTTTTTTTAACTACCACTTAGTGGTTTCACTATTCATTAAAAATAGAAAGTTTTCAGAAAAATACCAAACATTAGGCGTAAGATATATTTGATATTATGAACTCAAAAATGATGTCTATTTTACTAAATTCAATACATATCAGTTGCATTAATTAATTTAAAAAATAATTCCCGTCGTCAAACCAAATAGCGTGTTCTTAAGAGATAATAACTATCAAAAGATTGACAGTTGTTTGTGTCTGGTTTTAATGTGAAATTACATCCAATAACCAACATTGTATTAAATTGAAAAAATATATTCTAAATATACTTTAAAACCAATCAAATTAATAATTTATCACTATTAATTATTTCGATTAAAAAAGTTGTTTTTAATTAAAATTTAGTAATTTTCACTATTCATCAGAAAATGAAAGTTATCCGAAAAGTACCAAAATTTCACCCTAAGCTAATTTCAATATTCCGAATCCAGAAATGAAGTCCATTTTGAAAAATAAAAATTACAAAATTTCAAAAACTGGTTATTACTATTCATAACGGCTAGTTTTAATAATATTTTAATAGCATATCGGTGTTTAGTGAAACTCGGTATTGCGTACTACACATGCTATCGAGGAAGGTCGTGATTGCATGTAATACAAGGCAAGTCAAGGATGCATGTTGAGAAAGCTCCTTTTGGTGTTGCTTACAACACATGACATTAATTATATTAAAAAGAATATTTTTCATAAAATCTCGGGGTGTTACATTCTACCCCCCTTAAAATGAATTTCGCCCTCGAAATTCGTCGGGGTTATAAATGGTTTACTATTCAAAAGTTTCTTTAATAGAAACCCACATCGTAAAAAGGAATATCAAAACCAATCTTTAAAAACAACAGTATGAAATATAACGGTTACCTAAATAAACTAATCACTGGGTTTCCCCATAGGTGAAAATATGGATATGGAAGAGAAATCTAACCATGATGTTCTGATGGAGAGTGGTAGAGAACATGGCTATGGAAAATCCATCAATCACAAAGCCATAAATTTGTGACGATCTAAGGTACCATCTGATTTATCAGATATAAGAGCACTAGGAAAACATTTTTGGTTTTCAAATCATTTCCCTAAAGTTGATGAAATTGGAATTAGAAGAAATACTTTCGTGATTTTGGTATAGTCTCATTGTTGGTCATTTATTGGAAAATTTCCACTTCATCTCTTAAAGAAATGAAGTTGAATTTGTCATTCGTGATGTGTTAGCAGATCATGTGATAGAATGATGGGTCATTCCATCTGTCTCAAACCATGATATCACTTAGTCCTTATATCAATCATGATCTCATGAATACTATCAAACATATTAGATTCTCTTTATCCCTTCATTATGTTCATATCATCTGCTTTCCAAAAATATTTCAATCACTTTTCATGGTTACCGATTCCATAAAATTATTGAAAACCATAATAGACCAAAACAGAAATATTCCAATATTCCACGAGACTATATTCATCATTATTCGGGAATCCCATTACATAAACACTTAATCATTCCACCACATCGTTGTCATATTCAACATCACCAATAGTGATCGCATGTGACTTCCCTTTGTCCTTTTCCTTAAGTGGTTTCTCATTTCGATCATTACTAACCCTTGGATTAGGGCATTTATTAGCATAATGCCCCATTTCCTTGCACTTGAAGCATTGAAGTGTTGTTAGTGCGTTCTTTGAAGTCTTTTCTTTATTCACATCATTGGAAACCCTTTTTCCATTACATCGACACTCAGCTGCTCGATGACCTTCTTTTCCACACTTAAAACATTTTCTAGTCCCTTTAAGACAATCTCCACCATGCTTCTTTCCACACTTTGAGCATAAGGAAACATTCATCTTCTTTTCACCATTATTCTGAGATTTCTCCTTGAACTCCATCTTTCGTTTCTTGTCAAAACCATGAGATGGATATGTAACACCAACTTCCATTTCTACCTTGATAGCACAACGCACAATTTCTTCATATCTACTGAAGTCTCTTATAGCTAATGCCCTTCGAAGACTTGGTTTTAAGCCACTGAAAAATCGATCAACTTTACTTTCAGGATGGATGATAATGCCAGATTAATAACTTGCAAGTCTTGTAAAATTCACTTCGTATATACCAACCGATTCATCATCCTTCTGCTTCAGCTCAAGAAACTCATTTTCCATCTTTGTTCGAAGAATGCGAGGGAAGTACTTACTGAAAAACAAGTTCTTGAACTCGTCCCATTCCATTGACTCAATTTCATCTCTTGGCATCGTATTCTTGATAAGATTCCACCATTGATCAGCTTCACCTTCCAAACGATATACTGCTAAGATGACTTTATCATGTTTAGAACATTGAAGAACTGAAAATATCTTTTCAGTGGTACTGTTCCATTGTTCAGCAACAAGTGGATCGGAAGACCCACTGAAAGAAGGTGGACGTTGCCTCATGAAGGACTCAATAGAATATTGTTCCCTTCTCTGCTCATTTGGATGTCCAGAATGATTCATAGCTTGTGTAAGTATAGCTATAAGATTTTTCACTCCATCTCCCATAACACTTGTTTGTTCAGGAGGACAATCATTGCATTTTCCATTACAGTGATCAACACAGTTCCTTTGGGTTCCAGGCATCGTCTAAAACCCAAAAAGAATAGTGTGAGAGACAAAAATAATGCTAGCGAAAACAACATAGTAAAGGGGGAGTACCCTTAATATCTAACATCTTATGTTAAATTCTATGATTATTACAGTAGTTCTAGGACTATATCCTATACGTATACTTATCCTTAGGGACATCCCTAGATATACCTTAGAAATATCTCTAGGGATCTCACTAACGTTTTCGCATCCTAGTTTCCAAAGGTTGAATAAACATTTCCTCTGATACCAACTGTATGGGTCTAGAATTACTTCAAGTGGACTATAATTGATACCTATCAGGGAAATCCATGGGTGGCTACCCCCCCTGGGCGGGACACACCACCATCCCCAGTGGCAGCCATTTCCTCATGAAGCCCTTGGGTGGAGAGCCATGCTTCGTCCAACGCTCACATGTGAGAGTTCCCAAGGATCGGATACATTCCTACCTCCTTTGCCTCTGATACCAACTGTAGAGACCCTAAGCTTAACGTACATGGACATTACATTACTTTTGCGGAATACTTAGTACATAACAAAAACACACACACAAGGACCGTAATAGTTTAGTGTCTTTGGAAACTCGGAATATAATCTTCTAATCGTGGTGAAAGATCTTCAACATCTCCCATAAAGATCTTCCCTTTTATTTCTTACCTAAAACCTTTCTTTATATCCTGGGGAAAAGAAAACATAAAAGGGTGAGCTCAAATGCACAGTAAGGGTAAACAAAAGAAATATCAATCACATCTTATTCATAAGAACATAACATTTTGGAAATCTTAACCTGCAAAACAGATCATAATATCATAACATGGGATAAATCATAGTAGTGAAATGTAATCCCAATAATCATAACTTAAAACATGAAAATTTGTGGCATACACACATAATAATAGAGAATCATTTCTTATTAGTAAAGACCCATTTCCAAAACTATCTTAGAGGACAAAGTCCCTTTCTGAACCGACTCACGCTCGTTTCAGTCCTGTTTCACTGAACCGGTATAACCTACCAATCTATCCATGTCTATCTCATGAGATATAAAATCATTACCCAATGAATTGGAGGGAGATATAGGTCCCACCCATCTCGTAATGATACCATTCTTATGTGTGCCACAAAATCATAAACCATACATCATAGCATAGCCCATATAATAAAAATGGGAATCTTAAACATTATGACATCATAAAACAATTCATATACGATAAAGGAATTCATAAAAATAATTCCATCACAACATAATAATATCAATGTAATAATAGGGATAAAAACAGAACCCTTTATTATCTTAGATGGAAAATAATTTTTATAAAACACTTGAACTTCATTCTTGAGGAAAATATCCTTTCTACTTCAAAAACACTTTTCCTTTCTTAACATGTCATACAATTTTAAACTAAAAGAAGTTGATTAAAAATAAACTTGAAAGCTTTTAAAGTAATACTCTTGGAAATAATGTTTTAAAAATCCATTCATGCCGTATAAGTTATAAAAAAACATTCTTCTTATACTTTTGTCGGAAAAGTCAAAAAATACCTCGTACGAAAAACGACAAAATATTCCTTTCATATCTTTTACTGAAAACTCACCGAAGGGTAAAATTTGATATAAAATATTGTAGAAGGATATAAATATTACATATTGGGGAAACATGGATGTGGATGATAAAATACACCCCAGTAAATACCAAAGTATAAACAATCTCGGATAAAAATGAGATTGTGATATTTCCCTTACCTTAGGTCTGATTTTCTTCGAATGTGTCTGAACCTCCTGTATAATGATTTAAATAATGTCATTGACTTATTCCAGAATCATAATCATTGTTATAATATCATATATGGTTCACTTATGGCTTTATATTACCCGTTCTTTTGTAATTCCATGTTAAAGAGCGTTTTGGGTAAAATCGTTTCATTTGTCGTCCATATTTTGACTTGAAATTATTCATATGATTACTTAGATCATGATTACTTAATTCCAGAATATAAAACATGATTTATATATAATATATATTCATAATATATATATATATAATAGATCAGTAAATGGAAAGAAATACACCGTTCATGGAGACGGTAGACCGTACGTATGCATGAACGCTGTTTTCTTTTTCTTAGTGAGTTGAATGGAATTAAGTAGATGACATACGTATATATACACATAAGTACAGTATCATTATTATGTAATATATTTCATTATTACTTATTATATATACTTTATAATCATTCATGAATGGTTAAAGTGGAGAATGAATCTCATCGCGTCGTGGAGACGGTAGTCCGTACGTACGCACGAGCGATGATACCATTCTCATGATCGTGGGACTGTATTGGAGTGTATGAATACTATTTCATAATCAATATCACTTTAAAATAATAATATATAGTTATTATTTACACCATTATACCCATCCAAGTAAGGTGGTGGTGGAAAATAGATTTCACCACTGCGTGGAGACGGTATTCCGTACGTACGCACGCGCGGTGATTTCGTTTTTCGTAGGATGGATAGATGTTGAAATAGTATTGTTTCATTCTTATAATAACATATCAGTATATGAGTGATACTGATGTTATTACTACATAATTAAACAACCTAAGAAGAAGAAGTGGAAGAAGAAATAAAGGTGAAAGACTCGGTAACGGAAATTACCTCTTCTTTGAAGCGCCTCTTTGAGATCTCCTCTTAGGGCACTAAAATTGGTCTTTGAGGAAGATAAGAACCTCTAGGATGTTTCCAGGGAAGTGGATAAGAGAATTTGGCAGGGGTTGGCCGAGCTTTAATTCTCAAATTGGTGTGAGGAAGATAGGGATGAGGTTCCCTTTTATAAGAGAGGAGAGGGGCACCTTTGGAATAACTAAAAATATTATTTTATTATAAAGTCAAGTTCGGTTTTAATTATCTCCAAATTGATTTATTTCGAGGCTAAGGTGGGGATGGGTCGAAATCCTCTCATAAAATAGAATTTAGACAAGTTTAGGTTCCTATTTTAACCTTATCATGTAGATTTAACATTAAGTTAAATAATTTTACTTTTACCGTGTCTTCTTGTGTTCTTATACTATAAGGTTAATAAACTTACTATATCAAGCCAAACGAACCCAAAGTTGTTTATTATTAATATATATAACCTTATATATTTTATTTGTCCGAACCTTAGATTTTTAGAAATAAAATAACAATTAATAATATAATATTTGTTTTAAAAACTATTTTATTTCAATTTTGACACTATTTAGTAATTGATTGTTGTGAAAATCATAACAGAATGATAAGTTCGAAAAAGGTTAATTAAATCAATACTAACATGTCATATTAACCTATAAAATTAGTGGAATTCATAAAAAGTCTAAAATTATATTTATTTGGGCATTTTTAACATCAATTATGTCAATATTTCATTAATAAGATAATTACTGCATCATCGTTGTATCATAACTAAATTAAATTATTTAATGTCTAAAAATTAGAAATAAAATACCTTTATGTAGGAAATCTTTTTATCTTTCTAATGAATATTTATAGACGAATTTATATTATGTATAACTCTATATTAAAAATGATTTACTTATTAAACTTTGATTTTAACTATTTTAACCCTTCTCTAAATAAATTAATAATAAATGTCCTAATCTAATCCAAGTGGGCCTAAATGGTCATATTTTATTCCTAAGGTTGTTTTTGGTCGAATTACACTTATCCAATAGAATTAGGACATGTGTTAGGGTAATAATAATAATATTTTTACCCTTAATTACCCTATTTATTTTTAACCGTGGTAAAAAAAAGTAAAAAGTTACTATTCAGCAAAAAATTATTTTCATCTCATTGAACCACATTTTACTTACTGACATCAACCGTGTCTCTCGGATATTCAAAATTTCATTCACAGAAGCGGTAAAATTAAGTTTTATGAAAAATTCAGATTTTTTTAACTACCAATTAGTGGTTTCACTATTCATCAAAAATTGAAAGTTTTCAGAAAAATACCAAACATTAGGCCTAAGCTATATTTGATATTATGAACTCAAAAATGATGTCTATTTTACTAAATTCAATACATATCAGTTGCATTAATTAATTTAAAAAATAATTCCCGTCGTCAAACCAAATAGCGTGTTCTTAAGAGATAATAACTATCAAAAGATTGACAGTTGTTTATGTCTAGTTTAAATGTGAAATTACATCCAATAACCAAAATTGTATTAAATTGTAAAAATATATTCTAAATATACTTTAAACCCAATCAAATTAATAATTTATCACTATTAATTATTTCGATTAAAAAGTTGTTTTTAATTAAAATTTAGTAATTTTCACTATTCATCAGAAAATAAAAGTTTTCCGAAAAGTGCCAAAATTTCACCCTAAGCTAATTTCGATATTCCAAATCCAGAAATGAAGTCCATTTTGAAAAATAAAAATTACAAAATTTCAAAAAGTGGTTATTACTATTCATAACGGCTAGTTTTAATAATATTTTAATAGCTTATCGGTGTTTAGTGAAACTCGGTATTGCGTACTACACATGCTATCGAGGAAGGTCGTGATTGCGTGAAATACAAGGCAAGTCAAGGATGCGTGTTGAGAAAGCTCCAGGTTCCCTTATATCCGATGAATCAGATGGTACCTTAGATCATAAAAAATCAATAGTTTTGTGATTCTTGGCTTTTCCATAGCTATGTTCTTTACCACTCTCCATCGGAACTTGATGGTTAGATTTTTCTTCCATATCCATATTCTCACCTATGTCCTCCTACGTGCAAACCCAGTGATGAGTTAATTTGGGTTACCGTTAGATTTCATACTTTAGTTTTTAAAGCCCTGTTTTGGTATTCCTTTTTACGATGTGGGTTTCAATTAAGAAAACTTTCGAGTAGTAAACCATTTATAACCCCGACGAATTTCGAGGGAGAAATTCATTTTAAGGGGGGTAGAATGTAACACCCCGAGATTTTATGAAAAATATTCTTTTAATTTCACTAATTTCTTGTGTTGTATTCTACACCAAGATTACCTTGCTCTATACGCAACACCGTATTAGCTTGCAGTATACACAACACTATTCTTGGATCGTGTTACACACAATATTGATAATATTTATTCTACGCAACATTGAGTATATATATATATATATATATATTCAATGTATAAATGAAATATTGTTGGATTATGTTATAGGAAACAATGAAAGATTCTTTCACAACATGCAACCCTGACTTGGCTTGCATTACACGCAATCGCGACCTTCCTCGATAGCGTGTATTGTACGCAATACTGGGTTTTAATAAACAACGATATATTATTATAATATTGTTATGAACTAGCCGTTATGAATAGTTTTAACTAAATTTTGAATTTTATAACATTATTATTCATCTTACACATTTCTAGAACATGGTATAAGAACAAAATAATTTTTTTGGGTAAAATAAGTATTTTTCAAAAAATGCAGTTTTGCCGCCTTTTGATGGCACACCCACTTTAAATATAGTTTTTAACATGTTTATAAGTTCAATTTGACAAAATAAAATTCTTATTTTGAATCAGGATATAAAAATTTACATTAGATAAAGTTTTGATATTTTTCTGATAACTTTCATATTTTAATGAATAGTAAAAACATGCTATATTTTATTTAAAAACAAATGTTTTCATCGTAAAATCTTATGTGGTTAAATTATAATATTGAATGGTTTTAAAGTATAAATAGAATATATTTTTACCATTTAATATAATGTATGACCTTAGCATTGATTTTACCTTGATTTCGTAGGTTAAATCAATTTAATCTTTTGCAATGTTTTAAAAGAAACCCCGTTTTCTTTCGACAACGAGATTAATTTTAATTTAATTTCAGAATATTTTGTGTATTGAATTTGGAAAAATGGATTCCATATTTGGAATCAGTGGATCCAAATTATGTTAATAAGCTACTTTTTATTTTTGGGAATTTTGAATAGTAACTACGGTAAATTTTATTTACCATAGTTAAAGGTAAATCGAGTAATTAAGGGTAAATATAATATTTTAAAATTAACTTAACAAATGTCAAAATATTATTGGATGACTAATAGTTGACCCATATCACCTAAGGGTTGGATTAGATTCATTTAATTAAATTTTGTCAATGAAAATAATTTAATTACTATTAAAACCAAAGAATGTGACAACATGTCACTTTCTTAAATCTTATAAGTATAATAATGTTAATTTAGTGATAAACTTCATGAAACTTCAAAACTGAATAGTATACAGAAATATAATACAATTATCTACATCATAAAAATTTATTTATAATTTTTAGGGATTAAATAATTATCATTTATTATGACACAAAGATGATGCAGTAATTGACTTATTAATGAAATATTGACATAATTGATGTTATAAATGCCCGAATAAATGTAATTTGAGACTTTTTATGACTTAAACTAATTTTATAGGTTGATATGACTTGTTATTGTTGATTTAAGTAACTTGGTTCGAAATTATCATTCTTTTATAAATTTCATTAAAATCATGTACCAAATAGTGTCAAAATTGACATAAATTAGTTTTTAAAACAAATATTATATTATTTATTGTTATTTTATTCCTAAAAAACACAGTTCGGCCAAATGACTTAGATAAGATTATATATATTAATAATAAACTACTTGGGGTTCTTTTGTCTTGATATAGTATGTTTATTGACCATATAGTGTAAGAATACAAAAAGACACGGTAAAAGTTAAATTATTTAACTTAGAGTTAAATCTAATTGATAAGGTTAAAATAATAACCTAAACTTGTCTAAATACTATTGGATGAGAGGATTTAGACCCATCCCCACCATAGACTCTAAATAAATCAATTTGGATCTATTTAATACCGAACATGACTTTATAATAAAATAATATTTTTTGTTATTCTAAAGGTGCCCCTCTCCTCCCTTATAAAAGGGAACCTCCTCCCTCTCTTCCTCACACAAAATATAGCATTCAAGCTCGGCCAACCCCTACCCAAATCTCTTATCCACTTCCCTAGTATCATCCTAGAGGTCCTGGTATTCTTCAAAGACCATCTTTAGTTCTTTAAGTGGAGGTTATGAAAAGGCGCGTCAAAAAGAGGTAATATCCATTACCGATCTTTTTCAATTTCTTTCTTCTTAAACTTCTTCTTCTTTAGTTTTTTCATGATAAAGTAATAACATAAGTATTTATTATATACTGATATGTTATTATAAATATGAAACAACTCTAATTAACCATCTATCCATCCTACGGAAAAAGGAAATCACCGCGCGTGCATACGTACGGAATACCATCTCCACGCCGTGGTGTAATCTATTTTCCGCCACCACCTTAATTGGATGGGTATAATGGTGTAATGAGTAACTATATATGATTATTATAAAATTATATTGATACTGAAATAGTATACATACACTTCAACACAAGTTCACGATCATGAGAATGATATCATCGCTCGTGCGTACGTACGGACTACCGTCTCCACGACGCGATGAGATTCATTCGCCACATTAACCATTCATGAATGATTATAAAGTATATATAATGAATAATAATGAAATATATTACATGTTAAATCTACTGTATTTATGTATATATATATATATGTATGTCATCTACTTACTTCCATTCAAGACAATAAGGAAAGGAAAACAGCGTTCATGCGTACGTACGGACTACCGTCTCCATGAACGGTGTGTTTCATTTCATTTATCTATCTATTATATATATATATATACTGAATATATATGATATATAAATCATGTTTTATATTCTAGAAGTAATTAAATCATGATATAAGTAATAATAATGTCAAGAACAACAAGTCCAAACACCTACGATAAATGAAACGATTTTACCCAAAACGCTTCTTTAACATGGAATTTACAAAAGAACGGGTAATATAAAGTCATAAGTGAACCATATATGATATCATAACAATGAATAGGATTATGTAATAAGTTAATGAAATTATTTAAATCATTATACAGGAGGTTCAGACACTTACGAAGAAAATCAGACTTAAGGTAAGGGAAAATATCACAATCTCATTTTTATCCGAGATTGTTTATACTTTGGTATTTACTGGAGTGTATTTTATCATCCACATTCATGTTTCCTCAATATGTAATATTTATATCCTTCTACAATATTTTACATCCAATTTTACCCTTCGATCAGTTTTTAGTAAAAGATATGAAAAGAATCTTTTGTCGTTTTTCGTACGAGGTACTTTTTTGACTTTTCCGACAAATGTACGAGAAGAATGTTTTTTTAACTTATACGGTATGAATGTATTTTTAAAACATTATTTCCAAGAATATTCCTTTACAATTTTTCAGGTTTATATTTAATCAACTTCTTTTAGTTTAAAATTGTATGACATGTTAAGAAAGGAAAAGTGTTTTTGAAGTAGAAAGGATATTTTCCTCAAGAATGAAGTTTAACTGTTTTATCAAAATTATTTTCCATCTAAGATAATAAAGGGTTCTGTTTTTATCCCTATTATTACATTGATTTGATCATATTGTGATGGAATTTTTTTTATGAATTCCTTTATCATATATGAATTGTTTTATGATGTCATAATGTTTATGATTCCCATTTTTATTATATGGGTTATGCTATGATATATAGTTTATGATTTTGGGGAACACATAAGAATGGTATCACTATGAGATGGGTGGGACCTATATCTCCCTCCAATGCATTGGGTAAAGATTTTATATCTCATGAGATAGACATGGCTGGAACGGTAGGTTATACCAGTTCAGTGAAACAGGACTGAAACGAGGGTGATTCAGTTCCGAAAGGGACTTTGTCCACTAAGATAGTCTTGGAAATTAGTCTTGACTAACAAGAAATGATTCTCTATGATTATGTGTGTATGCCACAAAGTTTCATGTTTTAGGTTATGATTATTGGGATTACATTTCACTGCCATGATTTATCCCATGTTATGAAATTATGATCTCTTTTGCAGGTTAATATTTCCAAAATATATCTTCTTATGAATATGATGTGATTGATATTTATTTTGTTTACCCTTACCGAGCATTTGAGCTCACCCTTTTATGTTTTATTTTCCCCAGGATATAAAGAATGGTTTTAGTTAAGAAATAAAAGGGAGGATATTTATGGGACATGTTGATGATCTTTCACCATGATTAGAAGATTACGTTCCGAGTTTCCAAAGACACTAAACTATTATGGTCTTGGTGAAAAGAAAACATAAAAGGGTGAGCTCAAATGCTCAGTAAGGGTAAAAAAAAGAATTATCAATCACATCATATACATAAGAACATAACTTTTGGAAATCTTAACCTGTAAAAGAGATCATAATTTCATAACCTGGGATAACTCATGGCAGTGAAATGTAATCACAATAATCATAACATAAAACATTAAACTTTATGTCATACACACATAATCATAGAGAATCATTTATTATTAGTCAAGACTCATTTCCAAGACTATCTTAGTGGACAAAGTCCCTTTCTGAACCGAGTCACCCTCGTTTCAGTCCTGTTTCACTGAACCGGTATAACCTACCATTCCAGCCATGTCTATCTCATGAGATATAAAATCATTACCCAATTCATTGGAGGGAGATATAGTTCCCACCCATCTCATAATGATACCATTCTTATGTGTGCCACAAAATCATAAATCATACATCATTTCATAACCCATGTAATTAAAATGGGAATCTTAAACATCATGACCTCATCAAAAAATTCATATAAGATGAAGGAATTCATAAAAATAATTCCATCACAACATAATCGATTCAATGTAATAATAGGGATATAAACCGAACCCTATATTATCTTAGATGGAAAATAATTTTGATAAAACACTTGAACTCCATTCTTGAGGAAAATATCATTTCAAATTCAAAAACATTTTCCTTTCTTAACATGTCATACATTTTCTAATCTAAAAGAAGTTGATTAAAAATAAACTTGAAAACTTGTAAAAGAAGCTTCTTGGAAATAATGTTTTAAAAATTCATTCATGCCGTATAAGTTAAAAAAACATTCTTCTCATACTTTTGTCAGAAAAGTCAAAAAGTACCTCGTATGAAAAACGACAAAAGATTCCTTTCATATCTTTTACTAAAAACTCACCAAAGGGTAAAATAGGTTTTAAAAATTTTTAGGTGGATGGAAATAATATTACATATTGAGGGAACATGGATGTGGATGATAAAATACACCCCAGTAAATACCAATGTATAATCAATCTCGGATAAGAATGAGATTGTGATATTTCCCTTACCTTAGGTCTGATTAGCTTCGTAAGTGTCCGAACCTCCTGTATAATGATTTAAATAATGTCATTGACTTATTAAAGAATCATATTCATTGTTATGATGTCATATATGGTTCACTTATGACTTTATATTACCTGTTCTTTTGTAAATTCCATTTTAAAGAGCGTTTTGGGTAAAATTGTTTCATTTGTCATCCGTGTTTTGACTTGTAATTATTCATAAGATTACTTAGATCATGATTAATTAATTCCAGAATATAAAACATGATATATATATATATATATTCAGAATATACATATATATAATAAATCAGTAAATGGAAAGAAATACACCGTTCATGGAGACGGTAGGCCGTACGTACGCATGAACGCTGTTTTCGTTTCCTTATTGAGTTGAACAGAATTAAGTAGATGACATAAATATATATAAACATAAATCCTTATCATTATTATGTCATATATTTCATGATTAATTATTATATATACTTTATAATCATTCATGAATGGTTAAAGTGGAGAATGACTCTCATCGCGTCGTGGAGACGGTAGTCCGTACATACGCACGAGCGATGATATCGTTCTCATGATCGTGGGACTGTATTGGAGAGTATGTATACTATTTAAGAATCAATATCACATTAAAATAATAATATATAGTTATTATTTACACCATTATACCCATCCAAGTAAGGTGGTGGTGGAAAATAGATTTCACCACGGCGTGGAGACGGTATTCCGTACGTACGCACACGCGGTGATTTTGTTTTCCGTAGGATGGATAGATGGTGAAATAGGATTGTTTAATACTTATAATAACATATCAGTATATGAGTGATACTGATGTTATTACTTAATAATGAAACAACCTAAGAAGAATATGTGGAAGAAGAAATAAAGGTGAAATAATCGGTAACGGAAATTACCTCTTCTTTGAAGCGCCTCTTTGAGACCTCCTCTTAGGGCACTAAAATTGGTATTTGAGGAAGACAAGAACCTCTAGGATGTTTCTAGGGAAGTGGAGAAGATAATTTGTCAGGGGTTGGTCGAGCTTGATGGTTCAAGGTTGTGTGAGGAATTAGAGGGAGAAGATGCCCTTTTAAAAGGGAGGAGAGGGGCACCTTTGGAATAACTAAAAATATTATTTTATTATAAAGTCAAGTTCGGTTTTAAATAGCTCCAAATTGATTTATTTCGAGGATAAGGTGGGGATTGGTCTAAATCCTCTCATCCAATAGGATTTAGAAAAGTTTAGGTTATTATTTTAACGTTATCAATTAGATTTAACTCTATGTTAAATAATTTAACTTTTACCGTGTCTTTTTGTTTTCTTACACTATATGGTTAATAAACTTACTATATCAAAACAAAAGAACCCCAAGTTGTTTATTATTAATATATATAATCTTATCTAAGTCATTTTTCCGAACCTTGATTTTTAGGAATAAAATAACAATAAATAATATAATATTTGTTTTAAAAACTAATTTATGTCAATTTTGACACTATTTGGTACATGTTTTTTATGAAATTCATAAAAGAATGATAAGTTTTAAAAAAATTACTTAAATCAACAATAACATGTCATATTAACCAATAAAATTAGTTTAAGTCATAAAAAGTCTCAAATTACATTTATTTGGGCATTTATAACATCAATTATGTCAATATTTCATTAATAAGACAATTACTACATCATCTTTATGTCATAATAAATGATAATTATTTAATCCCTAAAAATTCTAAATAAATTCCTATGATGTAGATAATTTTATTATATTTTTAGAGACCATTCATGTTCGATGTTTTATGAATTTTATCACTAGAATAAAATTATTATACTTATAATATTTAAGAAAGTGACATGTTGTCACATTCTTTGGTTTTAATAATAATTAAATTATTTTCATTGAAAAAATCTAATTAAATGAATCTAATACGACTCTTAGGTGATATGGGTCTACCTTTAGTCATCCAATAAGATTTTGAAATTTGTTAGGGTAATTTTAAAATATTATATTTACCCTTAATTACCCGATTTACCTTTAACTATGGTAAATAGAATTTTCCATAGTTACTATTCATAATTCCCAAAAATAAAAAGTAGATTATTAACATAATTTAGATCCACTGATTCCAAATATGGAATCCATTTTTTCAAATTCAATACACAAAAGTTTCAGAAATTAAATTAAAATTAATCCTGTTGTCGAAAGAAAACGGGTTTTCTTTAATACATTGCAAAAGATTGAATTGATTTAACCTACAAATTCAAGGGAAAATCAATGCTAATGTCACACATTATATTAAATGGTAAAAATATATTCTATTTATACTTTAAAACCATTCAATATTATAATTTAACAACATAAGATATTACAATGAAAAAAAGTTTTTTTAAATTAAAATATAGCGTGTTTTTACTATTCTTTAAAATATGAAAGTTATCGGAAAAATATTAAAACTTTATCTAATCTAAATTTTTATAACCTGATTTAAAAGAAGAATATTATTTTGTCAAATTGAACTTATAAACATGTCAAAAACTAGATTTAAAGTGGGTGCGCCATCAAAAGGTGGCAAAACTGCATTTTTTGAAAAATACTTATTTTACCCGAAAAATTTATTTTGTTCTTATAACATGTTCTAGAAATGTGTAAGATGAATAATAATGTTATAAAATTCAAAATTTGGTTAACACTATTCATAATGTATAGTTCACGACAATATTATAATAATATATCGTTGTTTATTAAAACCCAGTATTGGGTACAACACACGCTATCGAGGAAGGTCGTGATTGCGTGTAATGCAAGCCATGTCAGGGTTGCGTGTTGTGAAATAATCCTTCGTTGTTTCATATAACAGAATCCAACCATATTTCATTTATACATTGAATATATATATATATACAAATTAAATCATACATCATACATCATTGCATAACCCATGTAGTAAAAATGGGATTCTTAAACAACATGACATCATAAAACAATTCATATAAGATAAAGGAATTGATAAAAATAATTCCATCACAACATAATCAAATCAATTTAAAAATAGGGATAGAAATAGAAACCTATATTATCTTAGATGGAAAATAATTTTGATAAAACACATGAACTCCATTCTTGAGGAAAATATCCTTTCTACTTCAAAAACACTTTTCCTTTTTTAACATGTCGTACAATTATAAACTAAAATAAGTTGATTAAAAATAAACTTGAAAACTTTTAAAGCAACCTTCTTGTAAATAATGTTTTAAAAATCCATTCATGTCGTATAAGTTACAAAAAACATTTTTCGTACTTTTGTCGGAAAAGTCAAAAAGTACCTCGTACGAAAAATGACAAAAGATTCCTTTCATATCCTTTACTAAAAACTCACAGAAAGGTAAAATTGGATTTAAAAAATTGTAGGTGGATGTAAATAATATTACATTTTGAGGAAACATGGATATGGATGATAAAATACACCCCAGTAAATTCTGAAGTATAAACAATCTCGGATAAAAATTGAGATTGCGAGATTTTCCCTTACCTTATGTCTGATCTGCATTGTACATATCCGAACCTCCTGTATAATGATTCAAATAATGTCATTAACTTATTACAGAATCATATTCATTGTTATCATATCATATATGGTTCACTTATGACTTTATATTACCCGTTCTTTTGTAAATTCCATGTTAAAGAAGCATTTTGGGTAAAGTTGTTTCATTTATCGTAGGTGTTTGGAATTGTTGTTCATGAAATTATTATTACTTATATCATGATTTACTTACTTCCAGAATATAAAACATGATTTATATATCATATATATTCATTATATATATTTATATAATAGATAGATAAATGAAATGAAACACACCGTTCATGGAGACGGTAGTCCGTACGTACGCATGAACGTTGTTTTCCTTTCCTTATTGTCTTGAATGGAAGTAAGTAGATGAAATACATATATACATAAATCCATTAGCTTTATAATTTCATATATTTCATTATTATTTCTTATATATACTTTATAATCATTCTTAAATGGTTAAATGGAGAATTAATCTCATCGTGTCATGGAGACGGTAGTCCGTACGTACGCACGAGCGATGATATCGTTCTCATGATCGTGGGACTGTATTGGAGTGTATGTATACTATTTCAGAATCAATATCACTTTAAAATAATAATATATAGTTATTATTTACACCATTATACCCATCCAAGTAAGGTGGTGGTGGAAAATAGATTTCACCACTGCGTGGAGACGGTATTCCTTACGTACGCACGCGCGGTGATTTCATTTTCCGTAGGATGGATAGATGGTGAAATAGGATTGTTTCATACTTATAATAACATATCAGTATATGAGTGATACTGATTTTATTACTTCATAATGAAACAACCTAATAAGAATAAGTGGAAGAAGAAGTAATGGTGAAAGAATCGGTAACGGAAATTACCTCTTCTTTAAAGCGCCTCTTTGAGACCTCCTCTTAGGGCACTAAAATTGGTCTTTGTGGAAGACCAGAACCTCTAGGATGTTTCTAGGGAAGTGGAGAAGTTAATTTTTCAGGGGTTGGCCGAGCATGAAGGCTCAAAATTTTGTGAGGAAGAGAGGGAGGAGGTGCCCTTTTATAAGGGAGGAGAGGGGAACCTTTGGGAAAACAAAAAATATTATTTTATCATAAAGTCAAGTTCGGTTTTAAATAGCTCCAAATTGATATATTTCAATGCTAAGGTGGGTATGGGTCGAAATAATCTCATCCAATAGAATTTAGACAGGTTTAGGTTATTAACTTAACATTATCAATTAGATTTAACTCTAAGTTAAATAATTTAACTTTTACCGTGTCTTTTTGTTTTCTTACACTATATGGTTAATAAACATACTATATCAAGACAAACAAACGCCAAGTTGTTTATTATTAATATATATAACCTTATCTATGTCATTTGGCCGAACCTTAGATTTTTTGGAATAAAATAACAAAAAATAATATAATATTTGTTTTAAAAACTAATTTATGTCAATTTTGACACTATTTGGTACATGATTTTTATGAAATTTATAACAGAATGATAAGCTCGAACCAAATTACTTAAATCAACAATAACATGTCATAGTAACCTATAAAATTAGTTTAAGTTGTAAAAATTCTCAAATGACATTTATTTGGGAATTTATAACATTAATTATGTTAATATTTTCTTAAAAAGGTAATTATTGCATCATCGTTGTGCCATAAATAAATTAAATTATTTAATGTCTAAAAATTACAAATAAAATATCATTATGTAGGAAATATATTTATCTTTCTAATGAATATTTATAGTCGAATTTATCTTATGTATAACCCTATAATAAAAATGATTTACTTATTAAACATTGATTTTAACTATTTTAACCCTTCTTTAAATAAATTAATAATAAATTTCCTAATCTAATACAAGTGGGCTTAAATGGTGATATTTTCTTCCTAATGTTGTTTCTGGTAAAATTACACTTATCCAATAGAATTAGGACATGTGTTAGGGTAATAATAATTTCATTTTTACCCTTAATTACCCTATTTACTTTTAACCGTGGTAAAAAATAGTCAAAAGTTACTATTCACAAAAAATTATTTTCATCTCATTGAACCACATTTTAGTCCTTGATATTAACCGTGTCTCTCAGATTTTCGAAATTCCACTCACAGAAGCTTTAAAATTAATTTTTATGAAAAATTCAGTTTTTTTAACTACCACTTAGTGGTTTCACTATTCATTAAAAAAATGAACGTTTCCAGAAAAATAAAAAAAATTAGGCCTAAGATATATTTGATATTATGAATTAAAAAATGATGTCTATTTTAACAAATTCAAAACATATCAGTTACATTAATTAATTTAAAAATTAATTCCCGTCGTCAAAACAAATAAAGTGTTTTTGAGAGATAATAACTATCAAAAGATTGACACTTGTTTATGTCTGGTTTAAATGTGAAACTACATACAATGACCCACATTGTATTAAATTGTAAAAATATATTATAAATATACTTTAAAACCACTCAATTTAATAATTTATCACTATTAATTATTTCTATTAAAAAATTTGTTTTTAATTAAAATTTAGTAATTTTCACTATTCATCAGAATATGAAAGTTATCCGAAAAGTACCAAAACTTCACCCTAAGATAATTTTAATATTCCAAATCTAAAAATTAAGTCCATTCTGAAAAATAAAATTTAAAAAATTTTAAAAAGTAGTTATTACTATACATAACGGCTAGTTTTAATAATATTTTAATAGCATATCGTTGTTTAGTGAATCTCGGTATTGCGTACTACACACGCTATCGAGTAAGGTCGCGATTGCGTGTAATGCAAGGCAAGTCAAGGATACCTGTTGTGAATGAATCCTTCGTTGTTCCGTATAACAGAATCCAACCATATTTCATTTATACATTGAATATATATATATATATATACTCAATGTTGCGTAGAATAACTATTATCAAAATTCTGTGTAACACGATCCAAGAATAGTGTTGCGTATACTGCAAGCTAATACAGTGTTGCATATAGCGAAAGGTAATCTTGGTGTAGAATACAACACAAGACATTAATGAAATTAAAAGAATATTTTTCATAAAATTTCGGGGTGTTACATTCTACCCCCCTTAAAATGAATTTCGCCCTCGAAATTCGTTGGGGTTATAAATGGTTTACTATTCGAAAGTTTCTAATAGAAACCCACATCGTAAAAAGGAATACCAAAACCAATATTTAAAAACAAAAGTATGAAACGTAACGGTTACCCAAATAAACTAATCATTGGGTTTCCACATAGGTTAAAATATGGATATGGAAGAGAAATCTAACCATCATGTTCTGATGGAGAGTGGTAGAGAACATGGCTATGGAAAAGCCAGCAATCACAAAGCCATAAATTTGTGATGATCGAAGGTAACATCTGATTCATCAGATATAAGAGCACTAGGACAACATTTTTGGTTTTCAAGATCATTTCCCTAAAGTTGATGAAATTGGAATTAGAAGAAATACTTTCGTGATTTTGGTATAGTCTCACCGTTTGTCGTTCTTTGGACAATTTCCACTTCATCTCTTAAAGAAATGAAGTTGAAATTTTCATTCGTGATGTGTTTGTAGATCATGTGATAGAATGATGGGGCATTCCATCTATCTGAAACAAAAGGTTAGAAAAGTTATCAAAAAATACATAAGTCCATCTATAGTGAGATTCATCATATAGGGTTCCTAAAATGGACATATACTTCATATATCATACTGCGTAATATAATAAAACTAGTTTCTACTAAACAGGGACTTCATGTAGGTCAGTGGTAGGCGATAAAGGCCAGTCGCAATTCGGTTGTGGGTTCGATTTCCACAGCCTTGTCCGACGCGATGGGCTGTCGCCCATCCTACAGGTTGTCCTTTTTCTAAAACTATATTACTATAACATCCCATCAATAATATCGAAAAAACAATACTAACTTATGTCCAACATAATCCATTCCTAACTTTAGGCTTATCCATAATACTGCAGTCCACTCTCAGAGATTTAATACCATCGTTGATCCCCATATATCATAAGATATATCTTGTTAGTCACATTCCAAACATTCAAAGGCCTTAATCATGTAATCTCTTGAATACCCATTGAACCTTAGTGAAAACATGAATGCAGTTAAAAGTTAACACATTCCACATACCAAAATCCTCAAAATTCTATATACTCAAACTATGATATCACTTAGTCCTTATATCAATCATGAGCTCATGAATACTGTTAAACATTTCATTTTCTTGTTTTCCCTTCATTATGCGCATATCATCTTATTTCTAAAAATATCTCAATCACTTTGAATACCACATTAGACCAATACATAAATATTCCAATACTTTATGATACAACATTATTTTGGAATCCCATTAAATAGACACTTAATCATTCCACCACATCATTATCATATTCAACATTGCCAATGGTGATCGCATGTGACTTTCCTTTGTCATTTGCCTTAGGCGGTTGCTCATGTCGATCATCACTAACCCTTGGATTAGGGAATTTATTAGCATAATTCCCCATTTCCTTTCACTTGAAGCATTGAAGTGTTGGTGGTGTGTTCTCTGCAGTGTTTTCTTAATTCACATCATTAGAAACCTTTTTTCCATTGCTTCGACACTCAGCTGCTCGATGACCTTGTTTTCCACACTTAAAACATTTTCTAGTCCCTTTAAGACAATCTCCACCATGCTTCTTTCCACACTTTGTGCATAAGGAAACATTCATCTTCTTTTCACCATTATTTTGAGATTTCTCCTTGAACTCCATCTTTCGTTTCTTGTCAAAATTATGAGATGGATAAGTAACACCAACTTCCATTTCTACCTTGATAGCACAACACACAATTTCTTCATAGCTACTGAAGTCTCTTATAGCTAATGCCCTTCGATGATTTGGTTTTAAGCCACTGAAGAATCGATCAACTTTACTTTCAAGTTTCATGATAAATCTAGATGCATACCTTCCAAACCTTGTAAAATTCGCTTCGTATATACCGGTTCAGTGAAACAGGACTGAAACGAGGGTGACTCGGTTCAGAAAGGGACTTTGTCCACTAATATAGTCTTGGCAATGAGTCTTGACTAATAATAAATGATTCTCTATGATTATGTGTGTATGGAACATAGTTTAATTTTTTATGTTATGATTATTGTGATTACATTTCACTGCCATGAGTTATCCCAGGTTATGAAATTATGATCTCTTTTACAGGTTAAGATTTCCAAAAGTTATGTGCTTATGTATATGATGTGATTGATATTTCTTTTGTTTACCCTTACTGAGCATTTGAGCTCACCCTTTTATGTTTTCTTTTCCCCTGGATATAAAGAAAGGTTTTAGGTATTAAAAAAAAGGAAGATCTTTATGGGAGATGTTGAAGATCTTTCACTGGGATTAGAAGATTATATTTCGAGTTTCCAAAGACACTAAACTATTACGATCCTTGTGTGTGTGCTTTTTTTATGTACTAAGAAGATATCTTTTGGAAATCTTAACCTGCAAGAGTGATCATAATTTCATAACATGGGATAAATCATGGCAGTGAAATGTAATCCCCATAATCATAACTTAACACATGAAACATTGTGGCATACACAAATAATCATAGAGAATCATTTCTTGTTAGTCAAGACTCATTTCCAAGACTATCTTAGTGGATGAAATTCGTTGGGGTTATAAATGGTTTACTATTCAAAAGTTTCTTTAATAGAAACCCACATCGTAAAAAGGAATACCAAAACCAATCTTTAAAAACAAAAGTATGAAACGTAACGGTTACCCAAATAAACTAATCACTGGGTTTCCACATAGGTTAAAATATGGATATGGAAGAGAAATCTAACCATCATGTTCTGATGGAGAGTGGTAGAGAACATGGCTATGAAAAAGCCAATAATCACAAAGCTATTGATTTGTGATTATCTAAGGTACCATCTAATTCATTTGATATAAGGGAACTAGGACAACATTTTTGGTTTTCAAGATAATTTCCCTAAAGTTGATGAATTAAAAGAAATATTTTCATGATTTTGGTACAGTCTCACTGTTGTTCATGAATTGAACAATTTCCACTTCATCCCTTAAAGAAATAAAGTTGAATTTGTTATTCGTGATGTGTTAGCAGATCATGTGATAGAATGATGGGTCATTCCATCTCTTTCAAACAAAAGGTTAGCAAAAGTTATAAGTCCATCTTATGGTTAGATTAATCCTATATGGTTCTAAAAATTAACTTATACTTCATATATCATAGCGCTTAACTAACCAGGGAATTTCTGTAGGCCAGTGGTAGGCGATAAAGTCCAGTCGCACTTCGGTTGTGGGATCGATTCCCACAGCCTTGTCCGACGCGATGGGTTGTCGCCCGTCCTGTAGGTTGTCCTTTTTCTAAAACTATATTACTATAACATCCCATCAATAATATCGAAAAAAACAATACTAACTTATGTACAACATAATTTATTCCAATCATTAGGCTTATCCATAATACTGCAGTCCACTCTCAGAGATTTAATACCATCGTTGATCCCCACATATCATAAGATATATCTTGTTGGTCACATTCCAAACATTCAAAGGCCTTAATCATGTACTCTCTTGAATAACCATTGAACCTTAGTGATAACATGAATGCAGTTAAAAGTTAGCACTTTCCACATACCAAAATCCTCAAAATTCTATATACTCAAACCATGATATCACTTAGTCCTTATATCAATCATGAGCTCATGAATACTATCAAACATTTAATTTTCTCCTTATCCCTTCATTATGCGCATATCATCTACATTCCAAAAATATCTGAATAACCTTTCATGGATACTGGTACCATTAACCATACACTTTAAAAACTCAAGGAAAGAAAACAATGTAACAATCTTTAGATGTCTCTTTATTCCATTGTACCATGAGATTACTTATACAACATTACACATGATAAACATGTAATCATTCCACTACATTCTTAAACCATTGATCGAGCTTCAAAAATTCTTTCATATCACATATCATTTGTAGTCTCATCATCATCATCAACATAAATACTACCCATACGACCATACTGATTATCTTCAAGAGACTTTCCCTTAGGGAATTGGTTTGCATAATGCCCGTACATTCCACATTTAAAACATTTAACCACTGTTGATGTCGTAGCAATACCATTATCCTCATCCCTGGTGTTAACTGAACCTTTCCTTTGCACTTACTGGCTTTGTGTCCTTCTTTTCCACACCCAAAGCATCTTCTAGTTCCTTTGAAACATTCTCCTTGATGCCTCTTCTCACATGATTTTCATAGGGGAAATTGAACTTTCTTTCCTTTATGATCATCACGAAACTCCATCTTTCTCTTATTAGCCGAGTCAAGAAACATACAAAATTTTACTTTATTGATCATATAATGAGATTGCTGATTCGGCATAATAATTATGTTTGGGCTTCCAAATCCCATTTCATTTGGTTGCTCATGACGAATATCATTCCATTGTCCATAATATCCTCCATTATCGTGAATCATCTTGTTTCCAGCCATTTTCTAAAACCCAAAAAGAATAGTGTTAGAGGCAAAAATCATAATAAAGGGGGAGTAACTTCAATATCTAACATCTTAGGTTAAATTCCAAGACCGTTACCATAGTTCTAGGACTATATCCTATACGTATACTTATCCTTAGGGACATCCCTATACATACCTTAGAAATATCTCTAGGGATCTCACTAACGTTCTCACATCCTAGTTTCCAAAGGTTGACTAAACCTTTCCTTTGATACCAACTGTAGAGACCCGAAGCCTGACGTACATGGACATTACATTACTTTTTCGGAATACATAATACATTACAAAAACACACATAGAAGGACCGTTATAGTTTAGTGTCTTTGGAAACTCAGAATATAATCTTCTAATCATGGTGAAAGATCTTCTACATCTCCCATAAAGATCTTTTTTTTTTAAAACCTAAATCCTTTCTTTATATCCTAGGAAAATTAAACATAAAAGGGTGAGCTCAAATGCTCAGTATGGGTAAACAAAATAAATATCAATCACGTCATATTCATAAGAACATATCTTTTGGAAATCTTAACCTGCAAAAGGAATCATAATTTCATAACATGGGATAAATCATAGTAGTGAAATGTAATCCCAATAATCATAACGTAAAACATGAAACTTTGTGTCATACACACACAATCATAGAGAATCATTTCTTGTTAGTCAGGACTCATTGCCAAGACTATCTTAGTGGACAAAGTCCCTTTCTTAACCGAGTCACCCTCGTTTCAGTCCTGTTTCACTGAACCGGTATAACCTACCATTCCAGCCATGTCTATCTCATGAGATATAAAATCATTAACCAATGCATTGGAGGGAGATATAGGTCCCACCTGTCTCATAATGATACCATTCTTATGTGTGCCACAAAATCATAAATCATACATCATTTCATAACCCATGTAATAAAAATGGGAATCTTAAACATCATAATACAATTCATATAAGATAAAGGAATTCATAAAAGTAATTCCATCACAACATAATCAAATAAATGTAATAACAGGGATAGAAACAGAACCCTTTATTATCTTAGAAGGAAAATAATTTTGATAATACACTTGAACTCCTTTCTTGAGAAAAATATCCTTTCTACTTCAAAAACACTTTTCCTTTCTTAACATGTCGTACAATTCTAAACTAAAAGAAGTTGATTAAAAATAAACTTAAAAACTGGTAAAGAAAGCTTCTTGGAAATAATTTATTTTTTTAAAAAAATCCATTCATGCCATATAATTTAAAAAAAATTATTCTCGTACTTTTGTCAGAAAAGTCAAAAAGTACCTCATACGAAAAACAACAAAAGATTCCTTTCATATCTTTTACTAAAAACATACCGATGGGTAAAATTGGTTTTAAACAATTGTAGGTGGATGGAAATAATATTACATATTGAGGAAACATGGATTTGGATGATAAAATACACCCCAATAAATACCAAAGTATAAACAATCTCGGATAAAAATGAGATTGTGATATTTCCCTTACCTTAGGTCCGATTCGCTTCGTAAGTGTCTGAACCTCCTGTATAATGATTTAAGTAATGTAATTAACTTATTAAAGAATAATATTCATTGTTATGATATCATATATGGTTCACTTATGACTTTATATTACCCATTCTTTTGTAAATTCCATGTTAAAGAAGCGTTTTGGGTAAAATCGTTTCATTTATCGTAGGTGTTTGGACTTGTGGTTATTGACATTATTATTACTTATATCATGATTTAATTACTTCCAGAACATAAAATATGATTTATATATCATATATATTCAGTATATATATATATATATATAATAGATAGATAAATGAAATGAAACACACCGTTCATGGAGACGGTAGTCCGTACGTACTCATGAATGCTGTATTCATTTCCTTATTGTCTTGAATGGAAGTAAGTAGATGACATATATATATACATAAATCCAGTAGATTTACCATGTCATATATTTCATTATTATTCATTATATATTCTTTATAATCATTCTGGAATGGTTAACATGGATAATGAATATCATCGCGTCGTGGAGACGATAGTCCGTACGTACGCACGAGCGATGATATCGTTCCCATGGTCGTGGAATTGTGTTGAAGTGTATGTATACTATTTAAATATCAATATCACTTTATAATAATCATATATAGTTACTCATTACATCATTATACCCATCCAATTAAGGTGGTGGCGGAAAATAGATTACACCACGGCGTGGAGACGGTATTCCGTACGTACGCATGCGCGGTGATTTTCTTTTTCTGTAGGATGGATAGATGGTGAAATAGGCTTGATTCATAATTATAATAACATATCAGTATATGAGTGATACTGATGTTATTACTTCATATTGAAACAACTAATGAAGAATAAGTGGAAAGATAAATAAAGATGAAAGAATCGGTAACGGACATTACCTCTTCTTGGAAGTGTTTATTTGAGACCTCCATTTAGGGCACTAAAATTGGTCTTTGAGGAAGACCAGAACCTCTAGGATGTTTCTAGAGAAGTGTAGAAGAGAATTTGGCAGGGGTTGGCCGAGCTTGAAGGCTCAATGTTATGTGAGGAAGAGAGGGAGGGGGTGCCCTTTTATAAGGGAGGAGAGGGGCACCTTAGGAAAATCTCAAAATATTATTTTATATTAAGGTCAAATTCGGTTTATAATGGTTCCAAAGGGTCTTATTTCGATGATAAAGTGGGGATAGGTAGAAATCCTCTAATCCAATAGGATTTAGAAACGTTTAGGTTATTATTTTAACCTTATCAATTAGATTTATCTCTAAGTTAAATAATTTAACTTTTACCGTGTCTTTTTGTTTTCTTACACAATATGGTTAATAAACTTACTATATCAAGCCAAAAGAACCCCATGTTGTTTATTATTAATATATATAATCTTATATAATTAATTTGGCCGAACCTTGATTTTTAGGATTAAAATAACAATAAATATAATATTTGTTTTAAAAACTAATTTATGTCAATTTTGACACTATTTGGTACATGATTTTTATGAAATTAATAATAGAATGATAAGTTCGAACCAAGTTACTTAAATCAAAAATAACATGTCTTATTAAACTAGAAGATTAGTGTAAGTCATAAAAAGTCTCAAATTTATTTATAACATCAATTATGTCAATATTTCATTAATAAGACAATTACTGCATCATCTTTGTGTCATAATAAATGATAATTATTTAATCCATAAAAATTCTAAATAAATTCCTATGATTTATATAATTGTAATAGATTTCTGGAGACTATTCATGTTCGAAGTTTCATGAAGTTTATCACTAGATTAAAATTATTATACTTATAAGATTTAAGAAAGTGACATGTTGTCACATTCTTTGGTTTTAATAATAATTAAATTATTTTCATTGACAATATTTAATTAAATGAATCTAATACGACCCTTAGGTGATATGGGTCGACTTTTAGTCATCCAATAGGATTTTTACATTTGTTAGGGTAATTTTAAAATATTATATTTACCCTTAATTACCCGATTTACCTTTAACTATGGTAAAAAAAATTTACCGTAGTTACTATTCATAATTCCCAAAAATAAAAAGTAGCTTATTAACATAATTTGGATCCACTGATTCCAAATACGGAATCCATTTTTTCAAATTCAATACAAAAAAGTTGCATAAATTAAATTAAAATTAATCCCGTTGTCGAAAGAAAACGGGGTTTTCTTTAAAACATTGCAAAAGATTGAATTGATTTAACCTACGAATTCAAGGTAAAATCAATAATAATGACATACATTATATTAAATGGTAAAAATATATTCTATTTATACTTTAAAACCATTCAATATTATAATTTAAACACATAATATATTACGATGAAAAAGTTGTTTTTAATTAAAATATTGCGTGTTTTTACTATTCATTAAAATATGAAAGTTATCGGAAAAATATCAAAACTTTATCTAATGTAAATTTTTATATCCTGATTCAAAAGAAGAATTTTATTTTGTCAAATTGAACTTATAAACATGTCAAAAACTATATTTAATGTGGTTGCACCATCAAAAGGCAGCAAAACTGCATTTTTTGAAAAATACATATTTTACCCTAAAAATTTATTTTCTTCTTATACCATTTTCTAGAAATGTGTAAGATTAATAATAATGTTATAGAATTCAAAATTTAGTTAAAACTATTCATAACGGCTAGTTCATAACAATATTATAATAATATATCGTTGTTTATTAAAACCCAGTATTGCGTACAACACACGCTATCGAGGAAGGTCGCGATTGCGTGTAATGCAAGCCAAGTCAGGGCTGCATGTTGTGAAAGAATCTTTCGTTGTTTCGTATAACAAAATCCAACCATATTTCATTTATACATTGAATATATATATATATACCCAATGTTGCATAGAATAACTATTATCAAAAATTTTTGTAACACGATCCAAGAATAGTGTTGCGTATACTGCAAGCTAATACGGTGTTGCGTATAGCGCAAGGTAATCTTGGTGTAGAATACAACACAAGACATTAATGAAATTAAAAGAATATTTTTCATAAAATCGTAGTTACTATTCACGATTCCCAAAAATAAAAAGTAGCTTATTAACATAATTTGGATCCACTGATTCCAAATATGGAATCCATTTTTCCAAATTCAATACAAAAAAGTTGTAGAAATTAAATTAAAATTAATCCCGTTGTCGAAAGTAAACGGGTTTTCTTTAAAACATTGCAAAAGATTGAATTGATTTAACCTATGAATTCAAGGTAAAATCAATGCTAATGTCATACATTATATTAAATGGTAAAAATATATTCTATTTATAATTTAAAACCATTCAATATTATAATTTAACCACATAAGATATTATGATGAAAAAAAGTTGTTTTTAATTAAAATATATCATGTTTTTACTATTAATTAAAATATGAAAGTTATCGGAAAAATATCAAAACTTTATCTAATTTAAATTTTTATATCCTGATTCAAAATAAGAATTTTATTTTTTCAAATTGAACTTATAAACATGTCAAAAACTAGATTTAAATTGGGTGCGCCATCAAAAGGCGGAAAAACAGTATTTTTTGAAAAATACTTATTTTACCCGAAAAAATTATTTTGTTCTTATACCATGTTCTAGAAATGTGTAAGATGAATAATAATGTTATAAAATTCAAAATTCAGTTAACACTATTCATAACGGCTAGTTCATGACAATATTATAATAATATATCGTTGTTTATTAAAACCCAGTATTGCGTACAACACATGCTATCGAGGAAGGCCGTGATTGCGTGTAATGAAAGCCAAGTCAGGGTTGCGTGTTGTGAAAGAATATTTCGTTGTTTCATATAACAGAATCCAACCATATTTCATTTATACATTTAATATATATATATATATATATACTCAATGTTGAGTAGAATAACTATTATCAAAATTGTGTGTAACACGATCCAAGAATAGTGTTGCGTATACTGCAAGCTAATACGGTGTTGCATATAGCGCAAGGTAATCTTGGTGTAGAATACAACACAAGACATTAATGAAATTAAAATAATATTTTTCATAAAATCTCATGGTGTTACATAAGGTATCGTCGTGATGATTAAAGGAACCACGAGAACCTATCATCTCTAGGAGACATCTCTAACTAATTACAAATAAAATATATAGAATAAGTGTTCCCCATAGAAACCTTAAGGAAAGGTTGTTCGGCTAATGTCTGAACTGGGAGCTCCAACACTGGCACTGAGAGTTAGGAGATGAAGTAATGAATCACACCTATGTATATTAGTACTTAATTAAGAGTAGAAAAAAATATTGTACCTCTAATAATCTCTTGTGGCACAAGGTCATATGCCCCCATAGCCTACAACTGACCATATCCCAGACCAATAGATCCCTAAGCCTGACATGGTACACCTTGTGGTGGTGTTGGAAGGTGATCATATCATCATCCCCACCCACATTTCCTTCTCATTGAGCCCCAACTTATCATAATCTAGATTAGCCTCCCCAGTGGACACTCTAACACACCTTGGAGTTCCCTGATCCTGGCGCTGAATCTACCATGATGGTCAATACACTGCATGTTTTCCCTCATTAGGATGTTAGGTCAGGAAATCACATACCATATAACCTAACCCATAACATGAATAAAAACACCCCTCTGCAGGATTACATGGTCCTATGAATGATCCATATTCTTCCTAACCACATGCTCGATTCTAATCTTGGAAAGATATCATGCGTCGAGATCCTATCAACTGACACCCACTAGCTTTTGTAGATGAATCTACCCTATAACACCAATTTTATTCTCCTATTTCCTTACATGCCTCTAATCGGTTTGTCTCCATCACTAGTTCTCAATCCAATACTCTGACTTATGTGGGAATTCACAGGGGGTTCCACACTGGCACAAATTTATCTATGGTAACCCTTATTAAACTTCCGCACCCCGAAGTAGCCATCCTGAATCATATCAAGGGAGTACTACATAAGTTTCTTAAACCTCAAAACATACTCAAGAACTATCATACCTCCCTAATGTAGCTATCGAATCTCATAAATCCGAACTGAGCATAATCATGAGGGGTAGTACTCCTTACAAAATAGTTACGAAAAGTTGGTCTATAAGAGTGTAGACTCATCATGTATATGTATGACTAGACTCCACCACCACCTATCTAAGCTTTAGAAAACATTGGTTACTATTAAAAAAATTGACTAGTTGGTGTTCGAATAATCCTACAATCTCAAATCATAAACTCTATCCAATCCTCTACTTCCTGTGGATCTGGCTCACCATGAAACCTTAGTGGCCTCTAGCATAAGAACTCCTATAGTATATTAAGCCTTTATGCATCATCATCTTACACTATTGGTACTTTATAATTTTCAATAGATAGGGTGTGCTAGTACATAACCACTTAGAGGAAAGATCTCATGTGATGGACCCAAAATTGAGGAATCGTCACTCATCACATCATTGTCATGATCTGGAGTCGGTAACATGCATGATGATATTCATGATGGCATCCAAAATATTTAATCAAAACATACCATGGTTAAATGAGCATATATATATATATGGATCTGATTCATGAAGGATCCACAAAAGACTCAATCTTATATGATGCAGGTACTATTGATCTCTAAAACCACTATCTTGGTGTGTCGAGTCAACAATCAGGTAGTCCGAGTCCATGTGAATGGATACTTCTGCTAATGAACCAACACAAGGTTATCAGGCCTGAAATCCACACCCAAAACAATTCAAAATTGTTGACCTATGTACCAACCTAATCCTTATAATGGTAAAAATCGAAATTTAGTCTCAAGGAATGAACCACATCTTATAATAACCTATCACAACCCAAACCACCATGGTTCGAGCCGTAGTTATCCCATTCCTGTCTCCATAGGCTAGGGTCTGGCTAGTGTCAAGTGTGTAAAAGAATATATAATATATGATTCCTTTATCTAATGTACCTATACACACACACCCAACCATATCCTTGAATAAGTGATGAGGAATAATTATAAAATATACAACATTTAGAGAACAAACTGTGCATTTAAAACCATTAGAAAATATAGAAGTATGATAATATAAACTAGAAAGTAAAAAGAGGAAAATATACTTACAACCAAAAAGATGACACAACCTGAAAAAACACAGAAAAGTAAATCATGAGAGAGATCGACTTTGAATCTACACATTCCGACCACCATATGTTGTCAAATGTACCTAGGTGTCCCTATTCTCTTTTGAATTCATAGTTTAACTATCCATCATCTGAATAAGAGACAACATGTGCAGGCAAAGCTTATGAAGTTGTCAGTATTACATACACAATTTGACAGCAAAAAAGATGAAGGGGGAATAATATGACACATCGTAGATGTAGATAGCTCAACCCATAGTAATATAGATTATATCTATTAGTTGGGATATAATCTCAGAAACGAAACCCAGATGTGAGAGAAACGAGATATCTATCTCACAAACCTTCCTAGAAAAAGAGTTTCATTAGTTCTTGTGGTCCATTAAATATTCCAAACATCTCAGACATCTTTCTAGAAGAATCATCCATGTCAAGAATCACCTTGATAATATTATATAAAGTTTATGGGATATAATATCTAAGTAGATGACCCATACCCTAGTATAATATGAGGGTGACAATTAGTGGGTAGATAGAGGGCCCAGACATTGATTCCATAGGAGGGTGCTACTCAGATAGATAGTAGAGGACCCATTCCTTGAATCTGTAGGTGGGTTCCACTATGATAGTCAAAAGGGGACCCATGCCCTATCCCAGTAGGAGGGTTCCACTCTAATGGTTAAGGACCCATTACCTATCTTCACATGAGTGTTCCACTTGAATGGTTAAGGACCTATGTCTTATCTCTACAGGGGGGTTCCACTCTGATGGATAAAAGACCATGTCCCGAATTCATAGGAGGGTGATACATTCAATAATATATAGAGGGCCCAGGCCCTATCACATTAAGAGGGTTCCACTCTAATGGATAGAGAACCTATTCCCTATCCTAGTAGGAGGGTTCCACTCTAATATCTTTAATGATCCTACCTGATCACTTTAATCATTAAACATCTCATAAAGAATAATCACACTAAAAATATCTTTCATTTTATCTAAAAATCTACTATTAAGTTCACCACCATTTTCTATGTGTAAAAAAATTCAATATATGTTACTCACAGGCAAAAATATGAGTCCAAACGAGAGATATAAGAGTGGTATATGTTTTCTAAAAAATGAGGGTGCATGAAATGTAAGGAGACACACATGACACATGGTTCTAACCTAATTCCTAGATATGTACCTTCCAGTACACAACTCACTACAAATGTATCCATATATGGAATTTAAACGGACTACATGACATGCCTCATCCACCTGAGGTCCTCCCTGTGCTCCTATATATGTTAGTGAAATCTTCTATGCACCCATGTAATATATAAAATGATGTGTCCTCCCACATGGGGTCCTACCTATGTGTATATGAAACATGTATTTTACACCTAGTGAGAGAAACATGGTGTGTTTCACAACCACACGACATGTGATCCATAAATTTTCCAAAACACTAGAACAGTAACCATAGGGATACTACTTGGAATGTGTGCATCCCAATACACAATGTGTACTTGGAATTTTCATAGAATTACATATCAATTTTGTGGAACCTAGATCCATTGCTTCCACTGCTAATTTCTTTTTGGTGTTCACCCAAAATTTAGAGGGGGGGGGGAGGCTGCGATCATCATTTTAGTGCATCCGGTAGTCGGAAAACATATTTCTACTGGTCCATTCATAACCCATATCCACCTTTTATGCCTCCCATACCTCACCAACTCCAATTTGGATCCTAGATATATGAATCCATCAACACTAACCTACAAAAATCCAAATCCATACTGTTATCTTCGATCCATTCATCTTGCATGAATCTACCCTGGATCCAGGGGTCTGATCATGCTCAATCCCACCCAACAATGTCGAACTGTGGCCTCATATGACAACAGAGAACAATTTGAAGAATGATAGGAAGAAAAGAACAAGTAATAGGATAAAAAATTCACTAGAAAAGTTTTCATTTCCAATGAACTAGATTGGGGATAGCAATGTGGAGAAAACAATTGAATAAAAAAAATTAATCTGATGTGCCGGCACATGAAAAGTCCCAACTTGACAATGATAGAAGACACATAAATGATCAAGACCAATAATTTAATCATATTGGGTGTAAAACGCAAATAGGGATCCCAAACTCAATATTGGATCATTTTTAGTGAATAATGTTCTCACCAATGAAGGATGATATCCATTACATTCGCTACATATCGATTCACTTGGATTTGAATGATCATTGTCATCTGATCTCAATCCATCAATGAAGAATGTGGAATTACTCTCTCAATGGTCATAGGGTTACATAGCTAACCATGGTGATTTTGAAAAATTGAATACTTATAAATGATTCAAGTTAGTTCATTCAAATTAAATAATTATATTAATTAATTTAATTTAATTTAAATGCACCCTCCAATGAAATCCTGATCCGAATGCCTCACACTAACAAACGTCAGGTCATGCCTAGGGTAATCCTCACATTATGGATTCAACAATGGTATCATAATTTCAATATGAAATTATATTTAAGAGATATCCCATTTTACTAAAAAACTATTCATGATTAATATAAAATATATTTAATATTTTTATAAAAAAAATTTTGGGATCACCATGCCTTGGAATCTCATTCCATCTCAGCAACTAGATCCAAAAATATTCCATAATATATTTCAAAGCCTTATAATGAAAAAGGGTCTCTACACAAATGGATTATGAAAATTAGGTGGTTAAATTATTTTTTATATGATTTTTTTGATAAAAAGAATCTAATTACATTCTAATAGTTTTAACACCCACAAAGGGGTTGTTGGAAATGGTTTAAGTTTTGGTGGATTTCTCAGGTGTTTAAGAGAGGTTCAATTGGGAGAAAAAAGGGGTAGGTTTTAGGAGGTATCTACTACATGTCATTCAAGGAATGAATTAGGATTTATGAAATGATGTTTTGTGGGGTAGAGGTGTATCGTAACCTTGAATTGGTGGCTTATGATGTGAGCTACTAGTTCACACTATGAATATGGAATAACCAGTATTTTTTAATTAAGACGAGGGATCTCTCCCCTCACCCATTTATTTTTAGCTTGAATAGGTAAACATGGGGTGGATTTGGATTGATTCACCCCCGCTCACCCCTAATCCCAGGTGTTTTGTGTTTCATTTATTAAAGTTTTTGAGGTTATATTCTTCATCACCGGTCTTATAATATTTATTTTCATTCTTAATCACTGATTTTGGGTGATTCTGATTTTGGTTTTGGCACCAATTCAACTAGATCATTGTGGAATAGAATGAGTTTATCGGTATTTTTTGTCAAAATTTATATAAGAGGACCCAATATTTCTTCTCAATGTCATCACATGTTGTTTCCGTGCAGGTACATTACCATATAGTTTTATTAGGTTTTTTGGAAAAAAATAAGTTAAATTGGTTGTTTAATTTTTAAATATTAATTAGCTATTTTTTGTTTCTTTGGTATAAGTGTTCATTGGGAGTGAACAACAACCCACTTTTCACTGTTTCAATTCAACAAGGTTGACCGATGAGTTTTATGAATTTATGACTATTTAATCTTACTAGATAAATTAATTATAAATTGTTGTAATTATTTCCTTAGTGTCATTTTTCACAGGTTAAGTCCTTGAAAAGAAGGATGTGGATGGATGGACATAGATGATATTTAATGATAGTTTTTAGGCCATGACTAAAAAATTGAAATGGGTTTTTTGAGGTAGGTGGTCCTTCAGGCATGCCCCATGGTATTATGAACTTTATTTAGGGCATGTTTTTTGTGATCTCTCCCCTAAGGGTGTCAAAATTTTAATAAGAATTAATTGTTCCTTTTAAATTTAATGAATGGAATGAGAAACGTTCTAAGGGACATGTTAGACCCTTATGAGCTGGTAGGTTTGCCTCAACCATCGATAGTTGAGGCCTTGGTTATATTTTTGTTCCTTGAGATACATGGACCCATTTAAAGGTGTAAATGGGTTTTTTAGAATATTGGACCTTTTTATAGGTTCCTTCTAGACTTATTAGTAGATGGATGTTATTGGATGTGAATGAGTAGACTGAGTAGGTCATGATAGAACAATAAGATACCTAGAGCATTGGATTTGGAAGAATGATCGTGGGGTGAGCATTCCCCCCACATTGATTTATAATTACATGGGTGGGTATACCTAGTGGAGTGTGATGGTTGGTTGACTGTTTGGACTGAACTAGAGTGACTTAGAAAGGGAACAGTCTTGAATCTATCTCCTTTATGATACTTTTTTAGGGGGATAATGAGGCCTTGATGAGACTTTTATGATGTTGATCGGTGTTGTTTCCTCTATGTGATGGGTGATGACTCAAGAGATGTGAAATAAGATAAAGGAGATGATATCTTTATTTAAAATCAATATTTTAGTGGTCTTGATATGTGTATTCATCTTATATTAAATAATTTTAAACGAGATGTAAGTTTGATTTAATTGTTTTTTAGGTTTCTATAGTGGTGTCAATTGTGATGTGTAATAATTAATTTTTAATAGGAAAGTAACAAATTTTCCATAAAGCAACATCGAAATATTTCAGGTTGAAGGATATGAAGAATCTAAGAAATCCATGTACTGATACGAACTATGTATCCTATGAGAATATGTTTTTACATTACAATCACTATTTATGTGGTTGTTACCATTAGGTCATTAATGGGATGTGGGGAAGACTTACACCAAGAATTTCATAGCCTATCATTCATTGAAGTAAAATTTTACTATTTTTGTTTACAACAAATTAAACACCTAAAAAAGAAATATTTGACATTAAAAATCATATAACATAATTTTTTTTGAGTATATTGACTTAGGGAGATAGATTCACAATATTCACATCGTAAATCATGCATTTACAATGTGAATATGAAGGGAATAATAAAAATAAATATCTAATATTTTAGAATTTAGGTGTAATCAAATTTTATTTGAATGACATGTGATTTATAGGAATGTTTAAGAAGTATCTGACCATAGATGAGAGGATTGTTCAGCCACTAAAGGAGAGCTTCTACTAGGGTTCCAACCTAGGGTTCATTCAATGTAGTTAGGTTTTTATTTCCTACTTTTTTTTAACAATGGATGATTCTTAGTTTGATTCAGTTATTTTAACACAATATCTCTATTTGGGAATAACAAAAATAAATATCTAATATTTTAGAATTTAGGTATAATCAACTTTTATTTGAATGACATGTGATTTATATGAATGTTTATGAAGTATCTGACCATATATGAGAAGATTGTTCAGCCACTAAAGGAGAGCTTCTACTAGGGTTCCAACCTAGGGTTCATTCAATGTAGTCAGGTTTTTATTTCCTACTTTATGTTTTCCTACTTTTTTTTAACAATGGATGATTCTTAGTTTAATTCAGTTATTTTAACACAATATCTCTATTTTAATCTCTATACTATTGATTTTGGTTTATTTATATTTTTTGGCCACTTTACAATGATTGGATAAACCCATACGGGAGATCATAATCATTTGAAATGGGACACAACAAATTTGGGTGATTCTGATTTTGGTTTTGGCACTAATTCAACTAGATCATTGTGGAATAGAATGAGTTTATTGGTATTTTTTGTCAAAATTTATATAAGAGGACCCAATATTTATTCTCAATGTCATCACATGTTGTTTCCGTGCAGGTACATTACAATATAGTTTTATTAGGTTTTTTGGAAAAAAATAAGTTAAATTGGTTGTTTAATTTTTAAATATTAATTAGCTATTTTGTTTTTCTTTGGTATAAGTGTTCATTGGGAGTGAACAACAACCCACTTTTCACTGTTTCAATTCAACAAGGTTGAACTATGAGTTTTATGAATTTATGACTATTTAATCTTACTAGATAAATTAAATATAAATTGTTGTAATTATTTCCTTAGTGTCATTTTTCACAGGTTAAGTCCTTGAAAAGAAGGATGTGGATGGATGGACATAGATGCTATTTAATGATAGTTTTTAGGCCATGACTAAAAAATAGAAATGGGTTTTTTGAGGTAGGTGGTCCTTCATGAATGCCCCATGGTATTATGAACTTTATTTAGGGCATGTTTTTTGTGATCTCTCCCCTAAGGGTTTCAAAATTTTAATAATAATTAATTGTTCCTTTTAAATTTAATGAATGGAATGAGAAACGTTCTAAGGGAAATGTTAGACCCTTACGAGCTGGTAGGTTTTCCTTAACCATCGATAGTTGAGGCCTTGGTTATATTTTTGTTCCTTGAGATACATGGACCCATTTAAAGGTGTAAATGGGTTTTTTTAGAATATTGGACCTTTTTATAGGTTCCTTCTAGACTTATTAGTAGATGGATGTGATTGGATGTGAATGAGTAGACTGAGTAGGTCATGATAGAACAATAAGATACCTAGAGCCTTGGATTTGGAAGAATGACCGTGGGGTGAGAATTCCCCCCACATTGATTTCTAATTACATGGGTGGGTATACCTAGTGGAGTGTGATGGTTGGTTGAGTGTTTGGACTGAACTAGAGTGACTTAGAAAGGGAACAGTCTTGAATCTATCTCCTTTATGATACTTTTTTAGGGGGATAATGAGGCCTTGATGAGACTTTTATGATGTAGATTGGTGTTGTTTCCTCTATGTGATGGGTGATGACTCAAGAGATGTGAAAAAAGATAAAGGAGATGATATCTCTATTTAAAATCAATATTTTAGTGGTCTTGATATGTGTATTCATCTTATATTAAATAATTTTAAATGAGATGTAAGTTTTATTTAATTGTTTTTTAGGTTTCTATAGTGGTGTCAATTGTGATGTGTAATCATTAATTTTTAATAGGAAAGTAACAAATTTTCCATAAAGCAACATCGAAATATTTCAGGTTGAAGGATATGAAGAATCTAAGAAATCCATGTACTGATAAGAACTAATAATCCTATGAGAATATGTTTTTACATTACAATCACTATTTTATGTGGTTATTACCGTTAGGTCATTGATGGGCTGTGGGGAAGACTTACACCAAGAATTTCATAGCCTATCATTCATTGAAGTAAAATTTTACTATTTTTGTTTACAACAAATTAAACAGCTAAAAAAGAAATATTTGACATTAAAAATCATATAACATAATTTTTTTGAGTATATTGACTTAGGGAGATAGATTCACAATATTCACATCGTAAATCATGCGTTTAGAATGTGAATATGAAGGGAATAATAAAAATAAATATCTAATATTTCAGAATTTAGGTGTAATCAACTTTTATTCGAATGACATGTGATTTATAGGAATGTTTAAGAAGTATCTGACCATAGATGAGAGGATTGTTCTGCCACTAAAGGAGGTCTTCTACTAGGGTTCCAACCTAGGGTTCATTCAATGTAGTTAGGTTTTTATTTCCTACTTTACGTTTTCCAACTTTTTTTAACAATGGATGATTCTTAGTTTAATTCAGTTATTTTAACACAATATCCATATTTTAATCTCTATAATATTGATTTTGGTTTATTTATATTTTTTGGCCACTTTACAATAATTGGATAAACCCATACGGGAGAGCATAATCATTTGAAATGGGACACAACAATTTTTTTATTTATTTCATCATTTGTGTTATGATTTTATTCAATTGTTATTAGGTTGTGATTCACATATATTATATTGTTTTATCAAATAATACACTAAGTGTGTTTATTATTAGAAAATAACTACCAAGATAATGGTAATTTATTTATGAATATTGTAATTTCAAGGTGGTTTGGCTGGAATAGAGAGAATAAGATGAAGAAGGATTTGGTTTTAAAAATAAAATTTGAAAGGCGTATTGGGGTTTTGTAGATTTAGGGTTCAACTGACATTGGATTTAGAAATTAAGTTGATTGTAGCAGTTTGGTGTTGGAGATGGGATGATAAGTAATCAATGGTCAATGTATCCCACCTTAGCCAAAAATACCTTATTTCCCTCGGTTAGCTAATTTAGGGTTTTAATTAAATAATTTTATCGGAATATTATATTTAAAACTAATTTTTTAGATTACCCAATGGTAATAGTACAGTGAAAGGAAACTATTTTTGTAATTAAAATATTCTATTTTTCAATTCAAAAATCAGTGGATGTGAATTTAAGAAAGAAAAAGAGATTGGGAATTTATTTATGAATCCCGACAACCAAAAGAATGAATAAAAAATAGATAAAAATACAAGACACCTTCCCACTTAGCTACATTACCCCATTACATGGCTAGAATTACCCCCTCATTATAATAATGAGGGAGTAATTGGGAAGGATAATAATAAATGACTGTATAAAATAAAAACATAGAGAAATACTGGTGAGGACCCTACATAGTGCATCTACTCACTTCAAGATTTTGTCTCTGAATCAATCCTTAGAAGCAAAGAAGTAACCCATTATTTATAGATTATCAAGGGTGTTCAAGTTGGATTTAATTATCCATAAATATGACCCCTTTATTTAATATGGGTCTATTTGGGTGATTTTTTGGATTCTCAAGCCATATTTGGGGAGTCTCCATTCAAATCAGTGTTGAACATCTTGTTACTTGGTCTGTCAGGCTGTACATAAAATGTAATCCATATATTTATTCCTTCAAATTAATCTATATGGAAATATTATACCTTGAATGATTAATGAAATAAGTACAAAATTTATATCATGAACCCTTTTTTGGTCTCTTGTGTAGCCTTGAAGAAAGCTGCAAGACTCCCTTTTACATCAAGAATATCTTTTCCCTAGATTCTCCAGCATAACATTGTGAAAATTTTGGGAATCAAATTTTCACTTGAACGAATGATTTTATCCTACTACAATTGTGGTGTTGTAGGATCGTTCACTAAAGGGGATGACCTCAGTTTTTAGGATAGGTTCAAGAAGATGGAATAACCATCAAGATGATATTGATTTTTTGTTTTGGGTGGGTATCACTGGCCACTTTGATTCATTTGAGATATATAGAATGCACCGAACATGATCCTAGGATTCATCTATTGAGATTGATTCTATCCCTCTATTTGGGATGTCTCAAACTAGGTCCTTAGATCCATATGGTGAGATGTATAGTCTAACAACATACCAAAATTTGGGCTACCATGGATTTGGAGTCGAGATAACATGATGTGGGTTACTTTGGTTTTGAACCATGGAGTGGAAATTATATACCATGATTTGTGATTCCATGGGTTTAGAGAAGGGATACCATTATTTAGGATTTGATGGATGGGATCTAAGAGTTCCACAATTTTGTCTCCCATGGGATAGAGCTAAGACTACCATGTTTTGTGATTCCATGGATTTGTGTATGGAATACCTAGATTTTTGCTACAATGGATTAGACCCAAGAGTACCATGATTTGGGATACCATGTATTTTTAGATTAAATTCCATGATTCTGGATTCCTTGTATTCGATCCTTAGAGTCAAGAGGATACACAAATTTTTGGGTTATACGTTGATCCACTCACAGGTTTGGGTCACTTTGGACTCGTTCCTTAGTAGTACAATGATATTTTGATTGGGATGACTACCTGACATACTCAGAGACACCAAGACACTGGCTGAACAAGTTTTGGTTGATCCTAGATTTTATGCGAGAACCCAAGAAATAGTAATGATTCATTTATTAAACTTTATAATTCTATTTATTTATTCTAAGCATATCGAATGTGTACGTGGAATTTATTGTTTATGTACTAGATCACTTTGGTGGCGCCTTACTATGTTTTACTCACACCTATCTTGGGCATCCGTGGTACTTGGTTAACCAATTAGGCTTCACTAACCCCGTGTACATGTTGGGTAGAGGACCAAGGTTTGATTATTCAATTATATAGACTAGATGAGATTGGAGATTTCGATGAGGTGAGTATCAAGGATATAATAGGGTCTCTTTTATATTATTGTTATTCTTGTATTTATTCTACAAATTTGGATGGTAAGGTTGGAGGCTAGTGATTTTGTTTGACCATATGCTTTTTCATTATATTTTGATATAGTATTGTTTTTTATTTACTTCAACATACTTTGATGTTTCTTATTTTGGATGATGTGTGACTATTTTTATCATTGATTGTGCACTCTAATATGGGGTATAACCCCCCCCCCCCAAATATCACCCTAGAAACTTTCTACTAGTTGGAAGCCTCTGATGTGTGTGGAGTCACTCTTGAGATCCAATGTAGACTCCCTCTATTTGGGAATCTTTTAGTGGCTGCAGATCAGGGCTAGGATGTTATAAATGGGTAGCAGAGTGTTTATGTGAATAATATCACAAATTGTATCAGTTTTTTGGTTTTTTAATATTTGGGAGGATGGTAGAAATGTGATATAGGAACGTATCATATCTTGTGATGGATATCATATTGGTACATCCTGAACACCTTTTCCAATAGGAAGTTGAGGTTACAAAGGAATGGGATTTTTGTTCTTGACTTCGGATTTCATAGTTTTTTGATTTCACCTTGCAAGATGTGCATGGGTTTTGAGACATTTTATTTATGAGTTATTTGATTTTTGGATCTTATCTCATTGAAATGGGGTAGGTTATTGGTTTTTTGGATCTTGGTCCATTAGAAAGAGGTCAATGTTGAAAACTCATATTATATATTAAGGATTTACATGAAATTTTCATGCTACTATGTGATTAATATCACTAATGATAGAGGGTTCTTCTATTTAATAAGTTAATAAAAATCATATGGTCTTTTACATATATCTTGGAATGGAATTCTAATCAACTGAAACACAATATATTTTTATTCGGTTGATAGGTCTTATTGATCTACAATGAGAAGCTTGATGATGATGATGATGGTGTCTATATAGTACCTATTGTTAATAATGTATATTGACCCTTGTAGGTCACTAAAAAATGTAAAACCTTGTAGATGGACCCCTTTTAGGTGATTATGATACTGTTTATGACAGAGAAAATAGGTTTGGGTTTTAAAGTGTTAATAAAAACCAGTATGGTCTTTCCCCTTATAGCTTGTTGATGGAATTGTAGTTATATAGATCATTGGATAATGGGGTATTTAACACTGATCTTTTTAGGATGATATCGTTATATATGTATTTGATTACTAATGAGAATGTGATCCTTGAGGTAGTGTTTTATATTTGTAGTGGTTCAGTGAGGGTCATCCTGATATTGTGATTGTGGAGGGGGTAATCACATGTGTGGATACCCACTAAGAATTATTTCCTTAAAGGGACATTGGTTTTGATATGATATTATGGTTGTGTTTATGATACACAAGATTTATTTATTAGGAACACGAATCACCATGTTATTTTGAGATAATAATAGAGAGGTGTTGACCGTGTGCTGTGATCAACATGACATGTGATCTATGGGTTAGATGGAAGATCCTAGTGCTGTTGTGATACAACTCATGATAATTGAGATAGGTATTATAGATAATATGAACTATTATATATGAGGGTAACATATTAGAGGGGTTGTATCGGGCTTGTGAATTACCTTAGATATGATAATTACGAGTATATTATTTGGGATATGTGATTAGTGTAGGTGAACTGCTACCAAGAATATGGTTTATGGAAGAAATTCCTTTTGTTTCCATGATGATGAGAACTTAAAGTGATGTGGTTTCAATGTTTGGTTTCAAGAGAAAAGTTAGTATGATGCCTAGAAATTTTTATTTTATATGAATTTTTGAGTGGCATATTGCTACAGCATGAATATACACTTGTAGTTTTGATGAACGCTAATAAAAAGGTGATCAAAAAAAGTTCATCGACATGTGAGGGATGTTGGATTGTTGGAAGAGATCATAGGGGTGCTACCATTTTTATGAGGTTGATGGGTTGTGATAATGGTCAGTAATTAAGGAGTGTTATAATAGGTATGATATTGAATGGATCGTTGATAACAAGTTTTATTTTGAGTTTGGTGGTACTGAAGATTGCTTTGATTACGCTAGAAGAGATCATGCGAGTGTGCACTATTTATGAATAGTACTGTTTAAGTTTTAAATTGACGAGAGACCATGTGTGAGATAAGAACCAATTAGATAACTTATTTTATTATGGAATTTTTTCCCATTGGGTTTGACGATATGAAGAATTCCCTCTATGACAAGGGATGTCTTTAGGGAAAGTATTGGTTATAGTTTCTTGTTTTCCTTGACCAACAATGAACATACCCTTGGTAATATTTGCATACCTTGAGAAAAATAGATTCATTGAGGGGTGTTAATGGGTTTTTTGATAATTTTTACCAATAGTGTAGGTTCATTTTATACCTCTAAGTCAATGGATGTACTAGGGTGCGAATGAGTGGCTTGAGTAATCCATGAAGGATCCTTGATATTTCTTGGAGACTTAGGTTAGGCGGAATGATCATGGGGCAAGCATTCCTCCTACACTATGTTCCAATTACCTTGGTCGGTAGACCTGGTGGAGAATGATAGATGGGTTGAGTGTTTGGACTGACTCTAGGGACTTGGAAATGGAATTTTATTGACATTATAAACCTTATGATACTTTCATATGAGTTCAACAAGTCCTCAATGAGACTCTTATGATTTTGATGGACATTGTGTACAATGAGTGATGGTTGATGAATCAAGAGATGAGAATTGGATAGATGATCCATATCGAGTTTCATGAATCTGAAGTTCCCTAGGGGAACCTAGTGGGTATCCTAGTGATATGTTTACCTCAGTGAGGGATCATATGAGAGATTGGAAGTAATGATTGTGGGTGTCACCTTATCAACCAAATTAACGATTTGATCATGTTAAGACTATGGCACTGGATGGACGTGCACTAGATGGTACGAAATTTGTTTTTAGGATGGATTTAGGTATATGGTCAACCCATTGAGATTATATTTATAGTTTTCATTTGAGATGCATGGTATTCATATAAGATCCTCCTTGGATTTGACTGTTGAGACTCATTCTGACACATAGTTTTGGATGCTTCGGACCAGGACCTTGGATTTTTTAGTGGGGTGTATTGTCCATTGATATACCATGATTTTTGATTCAATAGAATTTTAGTTATTATACCATTATTCATAATACCTTTTATTTGATCCTTAGAGTTGAGATGATGTACCAAAATTTGCGTTTCCATAGATTTGGAGCTAGGATATCTGGAATTGGGTTGCAATGGATTGGAACCGAAAGTACCAGAATTCGGGATTCCATGGATTGGAGATAGAAGTAGAATGAGATTGGATACCATGGATTGGGATCCAGGATAACACCATTTTGGATATCATGGATTGTATTTAAGAGTACCATGACTTAGGACTATATAGATTTAAATCATAGATACCATAATTTGGGCTACCTTGGATTTGATCCTTTGAGTCAAGAGGATACACTAGTTAGAAGGTTAGATGTAGATCCCATGTTGGTTTGGGAAAGCTTGGAATAGTTCCATAGGATTGAGATGATATTTGGGTCGTCACAGTTACATGATGGGCCCAGAGACACCCCATCAATGCAGGTTTTGGTCGATCTTGGGCTTTATGTGAGAACTCAAGGATCGAAAGTGGGTAAATTGTTTTGTTTCCATACATTATTTATTTATCATGAGAATATCACATGTGTATAATAAATTTATTTTTTATGTATGATACCATATTGGTTGTTCCCTACTGATTTGTACTCACACCCTGTTTGGGCGGCCAGGACACTTGGTTACCCGGGTAGACTTCACTTGTCACTAGTACCAGTTGGGTAGATTCTCATGATGGGGTCCTTCAATTAGATATATTATAAGGAACTAGGTATTGGGAGAATGTGAGTATTAGAGATTTATTATAGAATCTATTACATTTATTTTGTTCTTGTATTTATTCTGTATATGTGATCATTCCGGTGGGAAACTAGTGAATCAATCAAACTGTATACTTCCACAGTACATTTTGATATAGAATTATTTTGTATTTTCCTCTATATACTCTAATGTTTATTATTGTTGATATTTTTAGTTATTTTTTCTTTTTTTATACACTAGATTCCCCATGATATCATCTTACACCCCCACTTCTATTCGGCAACCAATAGTATATGGGTATGCATGCTTGAGGTCCATTGGAAACTCCCTTGGTTTTGGAACTTCTTAGTGGTTGTAGAATGGGTTCTAAACTTTATAATTATGTTTTTGAATTTATAAAAAACCTAATCATTACTGATATAAGAAATCAAGGGAAGTTTAATTTGTTAATCACAATCCATTTTGAGGGAAACAATGGTGATTTATCCTATCATAAAATCATAGAATAATTTTCTGAACACTTTGTTTTTCTTAGAATAGGGTGTTTACCCAAGGGAAGAAGTTTGGCTGAATTATATGTCAATTGTAATTTTACTGAATATTTAATGTTAAATTAATGAAATATCAGTTAATTATGAATGTGTTTTTGGTGATATCTCTTAAATAGATTCTTGAATTGAAATTATTACTTCATGGTTGCATTCAAAATAGGCGATTTTCATAATTTACATGTAAAATAATCTATGGAATTAAAATAATCTTCCCCTTTTCATTATTTTTATTTTTCCATTTTATTTTTCCTATCCTCACCTTTGTATTCTGATGTACACAGTCTCCCACTTATGGATTCTGCACTCAAATGAGAGAGAAAGTAGGATAAAGAGATGGGATCTTCACTTGGAAGTTCATCCGAGCCTGGATCTATAGGTGAAAATTGTATTGAGTGGATCCATGATCAAAGATTTAGCATTTTACACCCAAATATAGGACATTAGTTTATTTTGAGCCATATATCCATATAGTTTATTTTATTTTATGTTTTAATTTCTTTTTTCATGTTTCTAGGGACCCCTTTATGGATTAAAGAAGGATTGTTTGGGAGTTTTTGGTTTTTAGGGGCTTCGTAAAAGATTTATCTTCTAGAAAAATATTAATATGACATGTATTTTAGAGAAAACATGTCATGTGTTATTCATTTTTATATAGGGGGGAAGGTTATTGTTTCATGAAATGTGTGTTTATGAAATTTCATATACATCCACTTGAGGTGTGTCCAGTTTCTTGACCAGAAACCTATTATGGTGGCACATGGTCATATAAGTTACACATCTAGAGCCTGTGTATAGTACATGGCCACATGCCATGTGTGGTACATGTCTAGGTATCTCATGCATCATTCACTATATTTATGAGGGATAAAAACGGTTTATTTTGGTAAATACACCTTGATTTTTTTGAGGTACATAGCCATGGAGGAACTTTGGGGGTATATGACTTGTTCATGAGGTACACATTGTGTACTTCCTCCTTTTATGTGTTTCACTTGGTTTCTAACCGTAGATTTGGAATTGAACTAATGAAGAGTCCTTGTTGGGGGTTATTTCCAACATAAAACAACACATTGATAAATTCATGTAATTTAGAATACACTTAAGAAGAATATTGGAGAGTGTGTGGTTTATTGGGAGGTTTCCTTTGAGATTTGGTTTTAGAATCATATATAGTGTAGTGAGATTGGGTGTGCTCCCAAGTGAGATTCATGATCATGATAGATGAATTGTTTTATCACATAAAAGGGGGTTGGTTTGGGGTTATTTTGGATGTTTATAAAAAGAAATCATTGACTATTTTATTAGATGTATTTTGTTAGTTCAGTTTCTCCTTATTTAGATCTCTTAGAGCCTGTGGGGTGCAATGATAGTATAGGATGTTTTTTGCGGTTGGGTGGAATTGAGTGGAGTTTGAGTGGATCTGAGGGACTATTTATGGATTAACATATGGGAATAGTGTTGTTTGTGTTTAGTTTATGTCCCATGAGTCCAACAGAGCTTTCTTTCAACATGATTGTCTTGGGGTTCTACTTGTGCTAAAGGCACCCCTAGTAGGATGCCTTATTCTAATTGAATTCTAGAGGAAATATGATGGTGCTTCATGAATTTTTGAACCTGAGAGAGATGATTTAGTTTTCTATGGGTTATAATAATTGGTTTAGGAATGGATAACCCTTTAAGTTCCATGCCTTTTGGCTGGGTTGTTTGAGTAAATTTCTTACTTAGGTTTATATTTTAGAGGAGATTTTTGGGATATTGATGGATCAGAAATTAGTAATGAGTTTAATTTGGAAACTCTCCTCTATTTCATGGACAGGTTTTGATGGTTCTTGGGAGATAATGGATAATCTAGATTATTTCATCCAAGTATCGTTACATGAAACACTTATTAGGATATTTTTATATCTGGAGATGGAACTCATAGATTTTGAATTACGACCCCTAAAAATAGTGGTCCTAGATTTTGGGTCATGACCCATTGACATAGTACTTATGTGTTGAATTATATTAGGGAAAATAGTTTTTATATAATCTCAATACATTGATAGGTTCTCTTTTTGTTTTTAACTAGAGGTTACTATCACTAATTAAAATCATACTATAGTATTCCTAGAGCTCAGTAATGCGAACTGGTGTTTTAGAAGCCTAGGGTGAGATCCTAGGGTTTTATTTTCATGAATGTCATTGAATTATAAACTATGGAGCTCTTTTTAATATGGATAATGTTCCTAAATATTAATTTGTATAGGTGGGCCTTATAAATCGAGTCATCTAGCTTTGGCTGAAGTGAGGTAGATCAATCTAAGAGGGCTCCTTAGATCCTGGGTTTTGTTCCTATTATATTTTTTTATTCATCCATTTTTATTTATTCATCATAATATTTTACATTTTATTCTAGTTAGTATTTGAATAGATTGGGTCTATCATGTGTTTCATACACTTTTTATAAAATCAAATTTTAGGACCACTATTAAGGTTGACTTGCTGATATGTTTTTCTCACCACCTATAAGAGAATTTTTTTTCTCATGTTGACTTTGTGTCTACTTTAGAGTTGAGCATATGATGCACGGTGGATCGGGAGGAGGCCTAGTGTTTCATGATTAAGTGGAGCCTCTCATGTTTATCCATAGGTTCATGATTGATCAATTCAACCAATATCAGATACTGGGTATGTATCATAGATCATTGATGGTAGTAGAGACTTGTGTACTTTATTTTGATTTCATTTATTCTCTTTGTATATTTGTTTATCCCAATGGGTGATTTGTTTTTGTCTTTAGAATTACCACGAGTATGTGTGCTGCATTTTTATTTATTATTTCATACTTATATTTGGTTTATTTATTATGTATACTCTAATTTTCATGTATGTGCATGTATTTATCCTTATCACGAGTTAGATCGAGGGACATGATAGGTCGACTCGAGCTAGTTCATGACACGTAAGGGTGAATAAATCACTGAGGGAGTGGGTTTGGGGAACCTATCATAGTATACATTATGGATTTATTATATCTATATATTCAAATTTTTTAGTGTGTTATTATATTGAGAAGGTATTATAGATTGACCTAGGAATGGATAACATGGTAGATCTATAGTTTATATATACAATCATTAGTATTGTTTTCCAAATTGACCTAAGAGTTCTTAGGGAAGATCATACAAAGCATATTTATATTCTCACCATTACTTCTATATACTATTTTCAAAATTTATAGGATAGGTTTAGAGGTTGATAAGGACCTTATATCTAATGGATTGGTGTTTGGGGATATTGGAGATGTTTTATTTTTCTCTTGGTATTATGTTAGATTTTTTATGGTTGTATAAAATTACATGCATTTTATCATAGATTTTTTTGGATTATTTCTTTTATCATCTACTGAGTTTTGTTGTTGATTTGGTATTATTCTCATTTTCTTATGTTCAAAAGGTTAATGCCTTCCATATTGCATTATATACCCTTAGTTCCAATCACCAACCCATGGACAATATGAGGTGGGATTCAGGTGTTACTTCAAATCCCACTATAGATTCATTAAGGGTATTTGTGTGGTTGGTTCATAGAAGAATTAGTGAATCCCAATATATATGTAGTGTATAGATTAATAGATGTTCAATTATATAGTTCTTTATCCTCACTTCCTTATATATTTTTGTTTATAATGGGTGTGGTAACATAAATGATTTTATAGCGATGGTAGTGGTTTAGTGGGATGACATGTGACATTGGATGTAGTATACGAGTATACTGGAAGTGATTTTAAATGGACCCTATTCTCATGATTTCACTATTGTGAGTTTTATATCCACTATATACTATTATAATGTGGGTATTATTGTCATGGTGAGATATAGGAATACTATAATGTTTGTGAAACCTACATGACTAAGCTAGTTTTTTTCCTTTTATAATCAGAGATTCATTAGTATTCTCTAACCACATCAGTATAGATAGAGGATTTAGTGAGAACCTACATAGTTAATTATACTCAACCCCAAATATTTTATATATTCTTAGATACCCAGGATCATATTATAGGTGTTTCAAAGAGTCATTAGATTGGGTGTTGGTGGAAAAATGAAGATGAGTTGAGTAGACGTGCATAGTTTTCAGGGTATACTTTGTTATTTCAACTTTCCTCTATATGGTGGGTTTTGAGATTACATTTTGTCAATGATAGTAGTTTCATAATGTTATATCTATATAAAATCATGCATTTATATCCATGACATTTAAATTATATATTTCATATATTTGTGATATTATAGCTCAATTGTTTCTTATTTATATCTCGATCAACAATTATAAAGTAAGTACGACCGAAATGTGTGTGATTTATAGGCTAGATATCTAATCCCATCCCATGACTTGTTGAAGATGGTTTGAGTGTGTCATAATCAATATTTTTGATAATCTAGGGAGGGGTCTCAGTAAGGACGGGTTGTGACATGGGTATGCATTATTATCATTTCACAATCATCTATATTTATAATCATGTTTGGATATTAAATAACATGATATCACATATTGAACCCGTAAATACACCAATAAATGAAGGAAATATAATATATATCCTTATATAGTATAACTAAATCACTTTAACAAGTATGATTATCTATTTTAAAAACCCATGGCCAAGTATATCATGAACATCAATGTATGATATTTCTACCAATTATATATTGATCCAATAGAATAGAATGAACTATGTCACATATAGTTATATTAGAACCAATTGTGTCCACATATCATTTTATGTGATATTCATGTTCTTTATAAAATTCATATTTTTCAAAAAAAATCCAAATTTCCCCAAAATATCACAAAATTTTACTTTGATACTACTGATGGGTATTAGGGAAAATTTAATATATCCAGGTGTAGTATAAAAATTAAAAACTCATAAATCATTATCATATTGGATTTTGTACCACTTATTTATAGATAGAAGATGCATCCTATATGAAATTCATTATCAACTTTAAGTAATAAGTTTAGGGTATTTTCCTCTATAAGAAATCCATTAACAATATGAATTGTGGATCATCATCCATAGGATTTCCCTAACATGAGATGATCCACAAGGACCCCACACAATCTGGTGTTAAACAAGGTGTACCACACCATGTTCGTATTCAATAAAACATATACTAGTGGCTAGAACTAAGAATGCATATAAGACATGGTAGACCTCAGTCTATATAAAACGTTCAATAGATATGCATATCCAACATAAAAATCATGCCAACATCCACACAGGGTATATATATATATATTTTAAATAACTGTAAAATTCATGTATAAGATAATAGTAATCCCATACAATACCACACAGGTAGAATCTAATAAAAATACCAGTATAAGATCCCAACATCCCAATATGACTACCCTATGACAAGGGGAAAATATTTTTTCTTAAATCCTAGGATGATGATTAACTATTGGAAACCACTAATTCTATGTTATACCAAACACAACTAGGAAAAAATATCCAATGGTAACCATCACAAACCACCACTGTATTCCTCAAAGAATCTACACAACACAAGCTGTATCATCTCAATATCCACCATGATCACCCTTTTACCATGCATCATCTATACAGACACAACATGCATTGGCATAAAACCCATGATTACATGAGTATACAAATACTTAATAGGGATCCCTAGAAACCTAAATAATAGAAATAGTTGATTAAATGAGTCAGATTATGACCTAAGAATGATGAAAAAACATATATTCCATAGAATATAACCAAAATTTATTATTTAGATAAGTAATTAGGGAACATAATAATGTTACAATCAACTTAGCCTAGCTCCAGAAAGCATCATAGCTCACACATAGTTATAGTCTCATTATAGAAGAAGTACCATATGTTTCAAAGTCAACATACCGACTCTATATCATACCTTGAGGTAAACCCAACATGTCATACACCATGGGGATGGTAACACCAAGATCACACATCCTCTATAATGAACAATCCTCTCTTCACTAATTTTAGTAGAGAAGTATATTTCTTTAAGGGTAAAGAGAATCTAAATGGGGAGTAATAAAAACCATAGAGAAAGAAGACTCCACACTAATGTATGGGGGTATAACAAAACCTGACATGCCCAATCCTCCTCAATTATATAGAATCATAGCATGGTAAATATGCTTCAATGAATGATATGTTCTACTCAAGGGGGAACCAACCCCTATAAATGGTGAACCTACATCCTAACACGTAGAGGAAAACATTTTCCCCTATAGGTGTAGGACATAAGCCTTTCAAAAAGAGAGAATAACAAATCTAAATATATATGGGGGACTGGATCCTCATCAAGATTAAGGTATTACTGACCATATGATTGAATATGGATGACTCACACCATAGAATCATGGAGGAGATCCTAAAATCCATCTGTAATATGGGAAGCCAAATTCTTATTTGAGTATTATACCATGGGAGTAAATTAACTCCATGCATGGTGGACTATGCCATGACACATAGAGGAGTACCTAGACTCCACGTCTACTCTATATTCCTTACCCAACCCTTATCGTCACCTCTATAAATCTATGATCCTTCAATATCACATACTGTCTCATTAAGTATATTTGATGACTAATAGGATTATAAAATTGTTCTCTATGTGTAAATTATCTTAGAATGAACTATTTACATATCTAATTTAGATGACCAAGTGATAAGTTATATAAAACACTAATAAACGCACAATATAAAATATATAAATTTCTATAAATGGAGTGTAAGACTCAAATTGAAGCCAAACATGCACTTTAAATCTTTTTCCATGTGAAAACACATATATGGTGCATCCCTTTAGAAAAAAAGGAATGTAGAACTTACCTATCCACATAGTCTTGTACTTAAAGTGAAACCTAAGTCATACTATTTCATTATACATGATATATCAATCTTATATTCACAATATATGAAGCTAGAGGTTTTCTTGGAATGTGCTAATGAGATGCCGAGTTTTTTGACACCAAACTATATAATATGTACACTTTTTCATATGATGTGTAGAGCCTAAAGGTTCCTTATAAATTTACAAAAACCCATATTTTTTTATATAATCTAACATGGTGTGTTCTTCTAACTACATTACATTTACCCCAAATATGCTGGTTTGGTGTGTACGTAACCACACATTGAGTTGTGTACCCCTTTTCCTTACTCTTGGTGTACATATCCAATGCATATTGTGTGATATTTATTGACTATAAATAAAACATATCTACAATAATGTTGTATATTTAGTGTGTTTTAAAGATCACATGTCATGTGATTAGGCACTTTAGACATACAAACCTTGTTAATAAGCTCAATCCACCTGTTTCACTACAAATCACACTACAACGAGTTGAAATAAACCAAAAAAAATCAAATAAAAAAATAAATTCATGTTGTTTAAAAAAATAAAAAATCAATAAAAAAATAAATTCATAACTCATGGATATTCAACAATGCTTCAAGGTTCATATTCATGTTATCCACAATCCATCATTATTTTCCTCCAATTCATGGCTTCGATCACCCAGATAAGATATCCCCCTTATGTATCATGGTTATGTGGTGGAAATGATTCTACCACACAATTAGTAATGTGATAGAAGAAAACTGAAAGTAAAATAAAACAAATAAAATAAAATACTAGCCCCATAATGGCAATTATAAGGCCCGAAACTCATACAATAAAAAATAACCCCTAGGAAGAACCCTTATTATAGACACAACTGTTTTGTCAAAATTTATATATGGGGATTTATTTTGGAGAAATTGACATTCACCCATTTTGTATTATTTATTTAATAAATAATTATTCATTATTTTACATAAAAAACAATTGGCCTGAAATATTTCTAAAATTACACCCTATGGTAAACACCACGCATGGAGATCAATGAAACCTTTATAAAAATATATCCAAGGGAATTTACTAGTTTAAATTGACCATTTTAAAAAATTTATGGGGTCATTAAGTGTAACTCAAAAATTAGTTAAAAAATTCTTAAAAAACTATAGGTCGCTAGATTCTCCCCACATTTAGAATTTTCATCCTAAAAAAATTAAGTCATATGGGTTGTTGAATCAATACTATGAACAAAACCTATATGAGAGGATGATGTACCTATACATGTACTCCTACACCTATAAAATATGAACATAAATGAAGAATAAGAATAAAACATGACCATAAAATCCCCCTCACAAAACATTCATGATGATTTCTATACTCCAAAACTATTTACCAGCTCAAGTGCAAGTCAAGGAAATATCATATTGCATGAACTATCAAGTATAAAATGTACAGTTAAAGAGATTATATCTCAAATTGTGATCCATATTTAAATATTTCATCCAAATGTATTGAAGTGAGACCACAAACTATCACTAACAATGATACCATCTAAAGGGGATGTTACACTACCCACCTTTTTAATAAGAGACCCAAAAGACTGTCATAGAGAGAAAATATCCTCGCATAAAACTCTACCATCAGATGCTTCAGTGATAACATCATTATACCTCATTTAATCTCAAAATAATGGATCCTATAGAGGTATTCCATGAATTAATAATTCTCAACATGGTGAAAAAATAAATGTTGTTAGACCAAATCATGATAATATCTTCAAACCTATCATTCACTATCCAAAGAAAAGAAACATGCTTGTATCCTTCACCTCAGCTAGGTTCCCATCACAACAGAAGATCTAGTTTGGATTTTTAATCCATATAAAATGTTATAATCAAGTATGAATATCAATATATGCACCTAAAATTACTAAAAAAACATATACACTTATCAATGAACCATTCTACTATAACCCAAAATGGATGTTTTGACTTCTCTAGATGCTCCAGATCTTTAAACTCATAATCCTAGGGTTACATCTTCCACAAATAAAGTGAACCAAACCCAAATTTTTGAATGATAAAAAATTTTCCACCTATCAATATTCCATAAATATTCTCACTTAATCTCTAACTATAAAACTAGGGTCACCAAAAAGTGATGATGGTCAAATAATTTAGTTACATTCTCAAAATAGCTGAACTCACATTTCCATGTGTATTGATCTTGAAATATCTTTCTAAGGGAACAAACCACCTCACATACCCACTAGATAATTGTAAAACTATATATGTACTTTAATTTTGTATTATGTATTATTTTATATTACATTTTTTAGTCTTGAGTTCCAATAGTTTTCATGATGGAATTTCATGTTTTTGCTGCCTTTTTTAGAGAAGCATGATTCAATAGCATAGTTAGTAGTAATTGTGTAGTTCATGTGTGGAAGAATATTTCATGGTGATAAATCAATTTTTACCTATTATACATTTTTTTAAAACATTATGGATCTATATAGAGAAATGACAAACCTTTTTGGAGGTATTGGGTGGTCTCACACGGCCTACACATGGTTTGGAAAACCATGCAACAAGCATAGTTTTTGGCTATATGTTTTGACTGTTCCATTTGGAATGGATGGATTATGGTTTATCAAACCATGAGTTTACTAGGTTGAACCATGTGGGTGGTTCTTATCCCAGTTAGTGGCTGGTTCATGGTTTGGAAAACCAAGTTGCTAAACTGTGTGGTCAGCTAATGTATTAAAATTTTGGGATTTTTTCAAAATAACCTCATTAAATTTTGAGGGGTTTCACCCCTCTTCTCCCAAAAATGTATAAAATGACCTTTGAGATTCCTTGTAGGATATCCAACCTCCTCCTCCTTATATTATGGGACGTCGTTTGGTAATTTTCAAGAGGTTTTGAGGTATTTATTTCTATCTCTCTCTCTCTCACTTGTTCCCTTCCCTATATCTTTTCTATTGGATTTGGTTTTCATGATTAACCCTATAAATATAGTGACTAATTTAATGGTTATGGGTGAGTATAATTTTTGGGTTTTTTTTGTGTTTGAGGTTATTAGAGGTCATCTCTATCCTCATTTGGGTGGTTTCCATTGAAGGCAACATGTTTCGGCATGGTTTTTTCTTCTTTCAAGTAGGTGTTCATATGATGTTATATCATTTTGAAATTCATAGTGTGACTGTAATTTTTTAATTCATTTTTTATGAAATTTTTAATACATTTGAAATCTATTTGTGAATTTTAAATCATTTCATTATGTTTTTTTCTTAGCATAAAGGGTTTATTTTAGAAATTCAATGTTTTCATGTTTGAAGTGGGATGTTTTTATGTGCTTTGATTTTTTGAAATTCTGTCAGGGATTTTTGAAATTGTTTTAAGGATTTTTAATAAAATTTGATCTATTATTGGGTTTTATTGAGTGAAAACTATATTTTAAAGGGATTTTGATTCAAAAGTGATGTCTGACCTAATAATTAATCATTAAGCAGTTCGTTTAATTTCAAAATGGTGATTTGAGACATCATTGTATAATTTACACCTTGTAAAAGGATATAATTGATTAATTAAAATGATTTTAATGAAATTGGAGGCCTTGGGCCTTGTTTTTTATTTTATATAATAATAATCTTGTGTGAGGGTTTCCTTGAAATATTTTAAATGTGTGAATGATTTCCTTAATTTTCTAAATGGTGTTTGGAATGGAGTTTTATAATAAATTAAAGTCATTTCATTCTAATCCTTGTTTTGGTGTTGATGGTCTAATTGGAAAATTAGTTTTAAATGGTTCATGTGAGATACAACCCTTGATTTCCCCCTTGACATTATTAAGCCTTATATGGGTTATTTATCACTATGAGATACTCATTTCTCCCATTGTGGGGAAATTTCATTTTTATACCACTGGTGCATGGGATATTCAAGCCTATTCACTATTTGGGTGTTGGGGGTGAGGGTTATCCATTACACATGCCTTCAGGGTTAGTCTTGGAATTTCATGTTTTTTAACCTCACTTATCTAATTGTTATGGGAGATTGGGCACAAAGTGGGAGATCTAATTTTTTATGCTAGTTAGTTTACATGTTGCTAGTAGACCTCTAGTCATGCTAGGAACAAGGTCTATGAGAGGTTTTTCATCATAATGGGGATTTTGTGGGCTAGTTGGATGACTTTTGGATTGAAATTCAGTATATTCCAAGAGCTATTTCACGATTGATATACTATTATATAGTTGGATGCTTCACATATTAGTGATCCCAGGGTAGATCCAATGAAAATTTGTATTAGTTGATCATTTAATGATACAGGTGATCATGTTATAGTGCTTTTTTGTATCATTTCTCATTCTTACATTGGTGTGGAATCCATATTCTTCTTATGTTATATCCCTTGTGATATATGGTGTATAATATTTATGCTTGACAATTGTGTGTTGGGTTGTTGACTTTGTGAAATGACTTCTCAATGATAAATATAAAACATTTTTTGAATTTAAAGACACTCATGTGGGATTTTAAAGTAGAACTCAAAATGGGTGACTTGGTTTCTAAATTGTTTTTTTAGCCGGTTACGGGTTTTAAAGTGATCATTTTTAATTAAATAATTTTTTTTTAATTTTCAGAAATTTTAATGGGTGTGGGGTATTGAGATGACTTGGGTTGAAGGAATTTTTTCCAAGCATGTGTTCTTAGTTTGATAAAACAAGTGGAGTATTTTGAAGTGTGATTATGAAAATGTTTGTATTTTCATATGTTATATTGGAAAATCCTATCATAGAGTTTATTTTTAAACTAACAATGATGAATATACTTATAAAATATATTGCATAGTTTTATTGGGATATGGTGAATTACTAGGATTTTAGCTCCTGATGATATATTTCTGGTCATAAATTTTCATTTCGATCCGTATTTTGTTTCTTAAGGCAGACGTTGGGTGATTTGGGTGGTGGTGAGTAACCATATGTTGCAGGTGTAAAGACCATGACCATAATAGCTTAGAGTTGGTGATTATTTTATTAAATTGGTACAAGATACAATAATTCCCATCCCGAAGGACTAGATAGTTTATTAGTATAGGAACACCAGATACATTCATGAGTTTGACATTACATTTGAAAACATATTATACAAATTGTAACTACTTTGGGATTATATTTATTCACTATAACGTATACCTACATATCATTAATATTACACAACCTAGAATAATGGGGAAAGGAAAAATAATAAAGTGGTGAGATCAGATTCTCAATAAGGGTATGAATATAATGAAATCTAATAAGTGATGAATAATAAAAAAAAGAATAAATAATAGTCAAAATATTTCCATATAAAAAATTACATGAGATAGAAACTCATCCATAGATATAAAAAACAAATCAAATAATCACATGGGCATAAATAACTAATTTTATAATGATTGAATGCATAATTTTGGTCATCTAAAAGTTACCATCCACACATCGTACAAGACAATTGAAAATACCATCCAGGTCTTGTGCCATAACATCTATATAAATGCATTATCTATTAACAAGAATCCAATTGTGATTATATCATGAGACCTAATCATGTACCAAGGGGACATAAACGGCCCCACCCATCACATAATAAGTCTAATTCATTCCTCAAATGAATTTGGTTAATTTTAATCAATTTAATCATTCATATTGAAAAACTAGTATACAAAATGTGAATACTTTCCATAATCATAAACCAACCAGAGTAATATTGAGAATGGTATCACATTAGTACATGTCTAGTCAAACTGATCATAAACCATCTAAAAAAATAACAAAAATAGTATAATTACAACATATACCTAGTCTATTATAATAATAATAAGGGGTTTTTACATTTATGAATTGAATTAACATAAAAATGCCATTACAAATAGTCTTAGGAAGATACACGTTTCATTTTAAAAATTACTTTTAAAAACAATTAATTTATAAAATTTTAGGAAAAATTCTTTCATTAAAAATAGTCATGAAAATTTTTAGAGGATGTTTAAAATAAATTAATGGTAATGATGATGGGAAATTTTATTCATCCTGTCTACATTGAAGAAATATTCCGTTCACATTATCGGTAAAATGGATAAAGTACCTCACTCAAAAAATGAAAAGAAGATTCCATTTAATTTTTTTAAAAAAAGTATAATATAGGTAAAAAATATATCTAGTAAATTATTTGGAGTGTTTTTAAAACATTATTTAAAATATTTTTAGAAAACATGGTTATAGGAAAAAATTTATATTTGACCAAAGGGATAAATAAAGTCAACCTTTATAAAAGAAATCTTTTATCAATAATTTTATGTACTAAAGAGGGTTAAATAAAATAAATGCATAAACAGTTCATTAATAAATATAGGATAATAAAATTTATTGGTTTTAATATATAATTATCACATAATTCTCTCAAGGGAAACTTAATCATGAATAATCTCGAAAAATGATGATATTGTGAAATAAACATTGACCACTTTGGTAACTTTTGAATCATAACCCCCATAAAAGAAATAAATTCAAATGAATCATTAAATACCATGATGATAAATAAATTCATGATGTTAAATTTCAAATAGTCAATATACACACCACAAAAAATAAATAAGTGGTGAATGTGACATATGTCCCATATAGTTACAAGTGATATGAGAAACCCTTACCTTAGGTTCAACTTCCTTCATATGTGTCTGAACCTAACATATAAAAAATATATATTTGTTATAAATATATGACCTAAAATTTATCATATAAATCACAAAATATATTATTTATTTATAAAATTTTTTCACCTAGTTATTAATCACTATTTTTTAAATTTCTATACAGGGCTATAACTGCTTCATTTTTCATGTATGTTTTGGTATAGTAGACTCAGTAATTTTACATTTATCATGGTTACATAATATAAATACTGTCAATTATAATATTAATATCCTATATATTATTTATATATGTATTTATATCAATCCATTAATGTTAGAGACAAAAAAATTATTAAACATGTTCATGGAGACGTTATGTTGTACATATGCGTGAACGCAGTTTCCATTTTTCGACGGATAGATAAACAGAAGGGTACATAATAATTATACATTAAAATAATCATTATTATAAAATATATACCATATATACTCATTAATATCATATATATATTTTTAATTTTGTATATTTTATTTTAGTATGAGAACAACATATTAATTGGGAGTAGAAGAAGAAATAAAATTAAAAGAGTCGGTAAAGATGATTAACTTTTCTTAAAGAATCCTCCTTTGGATATCCTCATAGGGATAGTGGGGTTGTTATTTTGGATAAACCATAACCTCATTAACTTGTATAATGATGTTTATAAGAGTTATGGGAAGGTTTTTTCAAAGATATATGGCTCAATTATATCTAAATAAGCGATGGAGGAGGTTACCTATTATAAATATGGTAAGGGGCACATTTGAAATTTCATAAAATATTAAATTAATATAAATTAATTTTGATATCCAAATGGATTAAAGTTGATATTAATATAATATAATATGAGAATGAGTATAAATAATTTCATCTAATAAAATTAATGTATGTTTAGATAATTTTTATTACACTTATCTCTTTGTTTTAACCAGTGTTAACCAATATGACAATCACATTAATATTAATATTTTAGACATTTTATGGGTCATTAATGTTACCATAAGATAAAAAAACCCATAAATGGAATATGTTTGATATTTAAAACTATGTTAAATTGATTTTAGAGAATATATGATCTTTCTAAATTTTAAAAAATTTAATAAAATATTATTTATTATAACATAACATTAATTACAATTCTGAAACTATTCATATAATTTGACTTCTAAAACTACCAGAAAAAATGTAATTTAAAAAAGCATCCAATCATCTATAATTTGTCATTTTTATATAAAAAAATTGTGTATCACAAAATACCATTCAAATTATAATATATTAATAGTTTTTAAAATCATTTTATTAATTTTTCTACTGTTTTCACAAGCACCGCGATAGTCTCGCATAAGAATTTAAAGTAATTATTTCATCAGTAACAGTTAAAAATTTATTACCATGAAAAATATGATTCAAATTTAAAATTAATATTAATAACCAAAAAAATCCTTTATTTTTCCCTATTCGAAAAATTTAAAGATAATAAAATAAAAAGAATGAAATTTGACTATTCATTATATAAAATTATTTAAAGGGTCAAAATAATGACCAAATGGAGGCAAAAGGCCATATATTAATGTTTAAGATGAATAAAAAAATATGTTCCTCAAATAAAATTAAGAAAAGTGTTAAGGTCATTATTTAATATTTATCATTTTGTTTTTAACCTTAATTACCCAATTTACCCTTTATAGTGAGAACAGAAATTACTATTGTTACTATTCATAATAACTCAAAATAAAAGGGCCATATTTAAGAAATTTGGTACTCATAATAAAAAATATGTAATTATATTTTAAATATTAAATTTCAATAAGTGATAAAATTTAATTTAATATTAAAACACAAAACACAACGAAAAAGATGGTTTTCAGAAAAAATGCCTTTTTAAGAATAATTTTTTTACTATATTAAATCTTGAAAATTACTATAATGAAATAAATTGTATTATTAATAATATAATAGAAATAATTTTAATTTGAAACCAATTTAAAAAAAATTAGGATACAAATTCATGAAATAAAAATACGGCTTTCAGTAAAAAGTAGTATTTTTCACTATTGATTGGAAATCAATCTTTTTAAAGAAATCCTCAAAATTTACCCAAGATATTTTGAATATTATGATTTAAAAAATAAAATCATTTTTATCAAATAAATTTTATAATAGTTTCAATAAAAAATTATATTATTTTCTCAAAAAAATAAATAAAAATCATTTTTTAAGAATACATATTTTTTGGAGAATTAAATGACATACCAAAAATGGGTTATTTATTTCAAAATAATTAATCAATTAATTATCATTGAGTAGAACCATTATATATATTTAGTAATTTGGTTATCCAATTAACACTGTCCAATTTAATGACTAGGATTTAACAACCACATTTAAATAATAGTATTTCAAGGTTTATTTAAGTTTGGTGTTGTAGCGACCCCCAAAACCGGGGCGCTTAATGAGACATGATATATTTAACAATTCATCATTAAAAATTGAATATCATGTCTCATTACAACAAAAGATCACGAGGCTTAGGATTCTGGGAAAAAAACTGCTTCCGATTAACTTCATAGGTATCAACCATACCTATAAAATTTTAACAAAACGTAGGGTGAGCAAAAATGCCCAGTAAGGGGTTTTAAAACATTTTTAGAAAATACTTTCTCAAAGAAGTTCTTTTGAAGAGAATAAGACACTTTGCTAAAACAAAACATTATCTTTTCTTAAATCATGTAATTCATCTTTCTTTGAAAATCGCTTTCACAAAGAAGCACGTACTTGAAATGAGCTTTAATGTATACATGACCAAAGTGCGCAATATAAGAAAATTAAACAATGCATAATGTTAAAACAAAGTTACTTTAATTCTAAAAGAAATCTATGACTAAGAAGGGAAAACATGCATATCATGGTTCATGAGTAAAATTCAGATCATCTAATAGTTTACCATATGAAAACAGTTCTTATTGCATAAAGTACATTTTCATGATCTTGGGAGCTTTCGTCTAGGGGTTGTCCTGTTAGTTGAACTAACCCCTGGTTAACCTTTATCATTACATGTAGAGGGAATGTATAATCCTGGACATTGTCAAGACTTTTCATCAAGACTGTATAACATATTTAACAGTTTAAGGCTCACTGCCTGCCCTGTTTCCTTAGCACAAGTCAAGGCTAACTGCCAAGACCGTCGCACATGTTCGTCTCATGAGACTCCTGCTTTACCCAATGCATTGGAGAGCTGTATAATTCCAGGCGCACCCGTCACATCATTCTTTTTGTGCTATATGATTCCGGGCGCACCCGTCACATGTAATTCCTATACATCCCTCCCATATCCTAACATGGTCATTCATTCATGGGGTTTCATGCATTCTTAATTACACCCCATTTTCACATACTTATTCATTACCTGAAATAGTTCTATCATTGAAAACATTAGGACATGCATGCTAAATCTTTGTGCACATAAAAATTTAACATTTTAAACCATGGGTTTTATGAAATTAAACATAACACTTAACATTCCATACATCAAAATACCCAATTAAAGCATGGTCGTTCACATATGATGATAAATGGATAACATAGGTGTTTAACACAGGCAGTTGAGGTTACAATGGGCATAATCAAGTCCATCTTGGGAAATCATATATATAATTGTGTAAAATCTTCCATTAGCACATTAAATAAACATGAGTACATACCTATGAATACATGTATGCATTTATAAAAGTTCAAGGAGTCCATACTATCCATTTAAAAAAAATCCGGATTATCCAAAGTAGTGATAAATGAAAATTCTCAGTTTCAAGAATGATTTTGGAAACCAACCAACCCATAATATTCATCATGCTTTATTGTACTAATTGAAAACATGGACACGAAGTTCATATTAATGTATATACACATATGTGTAGGTATATTCAACAACAATATACATCATTCACCTGCATAATTTTACCTATTCATTCATTTACTCAAAATCTCCATTTTTATAGGCGAAAATGAAAATCAGGGGTATAAACATAGAGGAACGGTTGTATGCTTACATTTATCATCTTATACATATGTGTATATATATGTATATATATATACACGTATTTAAACATAAGGTGTGAAAGGTAAGAATCCCGCACCCAAAATGAAAACAGAACCTTCAGACCTTTACCCCAAAATTTATGGTTTCACAAAGAGGTTGTCAAGATCAGTTCTAGAAATAGGTAAAACATGTTTATATGGTCTTGTTTGTTTTATACAACAAGTGTATACAACTAAATAAAACTTATAAAAAGGTAGGAAACAAAGAAGAGGCTCTTCCCCCTTACTCCTAACCGATTCTTTAAGCCGAGGGGGAGATCTCAAATTATAGGTTCACACCAGGTTCAAACATACCAGAAATATATACACACATAACATGTATATATATATATATACTCCAAAACTCAAACACAACTAAAAAAAATAAACAAGCCTCTTACCTGGTTCAGAGAGGAGGAAAGGAAATTATAAATGAGGCAAGTGGATCTAGTGGATCCGGTTGTACAAACACAGTATGAATACATATATATATAGCACACACACACACACATATATATATTTATATAAATATATAAACCGAAACTTAGACATGGACCACAAAAAAAAGGCTTCTCTCTTACCTTAACTCGGAGAGAAGGAGGGGTACGGTGCAGCTACGGGATCCAGAAGCTGGAGAGTTCAAGGGAACTGAAGGTATAAACATAGAAGATGTATATATATAACAAGTATATACGTGTATATAACTATATACAAAACCTGGTGTTTACACAAACTGAAAAAAAACGACCCTTACCTGTTCGGCGAGGAGGAGGAGGAGAAAGACCGGAGAAGCGACGACGTCTGGAGGTCGGAGAGGTCAAGAAGATCGGTGTAAAACACCCTACTTCGATGCAACTGGTTGTTTTAAAAAAAGAAGATGAAGACCAACAGACTCCTCGTGGAGTCATCGACTGGACAGCCGAGGCCGAGTCGGTGCCAACTGGTGGAAAAGAGAGGAAAACTGGGTCTACCTCACCGGCCTAGACGAAGAAGACTGTGGCCCTACACCTACTGGTTCAGCAGCGCAAAGAGGAAGAAGAAAACAGCGGTGCGAGGAGGAAGATGGCTGGAAAAGTAGACGGATGACAGGGATTAAAAGAGGGAGATATCGAATGGCCCAGAAGCGAGGTGACTTTAAAAGAGGTGGTCGGTCGCGATCAAGGAGAGGAGAGGAGAGGACGGCCCCGGTGCGACGCGGTGCAAAAGAGAGGGGAAAAAATGCGGGTCTTCAACAGTGTAAAAAAAAACATTATTAACATTTTTTTTATATTTTTTTAAATCATTGCTTGATGAATTCAATTATTAAACCACTTTTATTATTTTAATATAAATAATTGGTCAAATAAAATTATAAATTTTTCTAATCAAAACGTGTCATTGTATAAACATATGTATATATATATGTATTGTATTTTAAAATACAAATAATTTTTTATTGGCCTTATTATATTAAGTATATTATTTTTAAACCTTAATTATTATATTTTGGTAAATTAAAGGTTCATTTAATCAATTAAAGAAAGTATCAATTTATTCATCATAATATATATATATATATATATATATATTTTTACTTTTCTAAATTACATAATAATTACCTAAATTTATAATTTCATGCAAACATTTTGATACCCTTCTTTATGAAAAGAAAAATAAATAGGTTTCTTAAAAGTATTTGTGTAAGCTTAAAGATGCGAGATTTATAAATAAAATCATAATTTAATAAAGTTTACAATATAGTTAATAAAGGTCAAATTATTAAAGAAATAATGTATATAATTTGTTGCAATATATATATAACTCATAAAAATTCATCCAGATTGATATAAATAGAAAATAAAAGTTCAATTGTTAAAATTAATATGTATAATGGAAGAAAACAATAATATTAATTTTCTCCATTTAGAAACATAAAATAGAATTAACATTTTGGGAAAAATAAATTAACATTGATGACACTTTAAAACATTAAAGAAAAATACACAAATATCATGCCGATCTTTTTGGGGTGAATCATTTTATTTCAAACGGTCAAAATAAAACATAGAGGATAAGAAGGACCAACGGTCAAAATAAACCAATGGTCAAATTAATATCCGTTTGGGGTTCAACGGTGAGATTAGGGTGCTTATAAAAAGGGTCCACTTTCGGAGTGTCCCTTACTCCAAGTGACCGAAGGAGAAAAGGAAGGATGGTTTGCGTGATCCCCTTGGTGATGAGCACGGTCGTGGTGGCTTCAGCCATCCTCATGTTCCTCATGATGGACGCTCGAGACCCATACCGCATTCTCGGGCTCATAGTAGTTTTAAGCATTCTTCCCATCATTGTAATCGGGTTCTTAGTTGGAATTTTTGGTTAATTTATCTTAGTGGCTGTTGTAGCCGAAGGGTTGCTTATTAGAATAAAAGGAATTTTTATCCATTTGATGCATTTTATTATTAATACCATATTAGTTTTTTTGTTGGTTCACTTAACGAGTGACATTGGAAAGTAAACTTGTCAAAAACAAAACAAAGCATGGTTTTCTCTCGGGTTGTTACATTACTTCCTCCTACAAAGAATTGCGCCCTCACAATTCTATCATAAAAAAAACTGAACACCCCATACGTACAACTCTACCGAAAAAACGGATCAGGCTCGGTTAATGGGACACCAAAGTTGGCACACAGCTCTTCAGTTTCCCTAGTCCAGATGCACCTCGAACAGTGCTCCGTGAACTCCTGGTCGTGTGTACTGCACACAGGCTTCCAAAGGGAGTCTCATGCGATGCAAAGCTCGGATACGTCCGAGTAGATAAACTCCTTGGTGACTCTTCTGGCCACATCATGATCGAGGTAGTCGAGAGGGATGATTCGGTTGAGGAGACTGAGGTTCAGAACTTGGAACATGTAAGCTGCACTGAGCTGGCCATCCTGGGAGGCCACGAGGAAACACGCACTGGAAGAAAAGTTTTGTGCCAGAGTGAAACACTGAAACAGGCCCTCAATGTACATTCCCCTTCGCCTATAGCAGGGGGGTTGAGCAGCAGCTATGAGGTGAAAGACGCGATCATTCTCTTGACATAGCCGAAGAATCTCTGGACCGTTTGCTAAATTGAGCAAACGCTGGCAGGACCCTCGCAGGTGGAGAAAGGACGGGTAATCCACCATGCATGCCTTGATCAAGATGACTTCTATTAGCTCATCGGGTAGGGATGATAAGTTCTTTTGTCTAGCCATCTGAAAAAAACATCAAAGGGATACTCTTAACAACATAGATATGGTGAAGAAATGAAAGGAAATAAGAAACTTCCATTTATGAAAAGTTTTACACGGAAAAGTCTGAGATTACAAGACGTACGCCACATAGAGCGGCAAAACTTCCTAACTCTTCAAACCACACACAAGATGAACATACAAGACTAAACTCATGGGAACATTTATAACGCCTCCTAAGTTTAGCGTGAGGAGTGTGGAGTTGGGAAACATCGGTGTGCACTTCTTGCCTAAGAGACACACAGGTGGACTCATTTTCCAATGCTCCAAAGTCCATTAACTAGCCCCAGAAGCCGTAGTGCAAGATCTGGCACAGGTAAGCCGCTCGGAGGTCTCCGGCAGCATCAAATTCTTGAAAAGTGCTATCTAACATTGTGCCAAATTCCTCGCCAATTGTAAACACTCGGAAGAGTCCTTAGTGATACCTTCCCCGACGTGCATACGAGGGAAACTAGGTCATCATCATTAGAAGATAATCCATCCCCAATCACCGGTGGAGAATGAGCACCCTAGATGAGTTTTACACATCGTACAAGTGCTTACATGTCATGCGAAGTTGGGCATAGTTTAGAAAGTTCTCGCAACTGGCTAGAGATATAATGTTCTCTAGAGCCTCAGTGGGAATTGAAAAAAGGTCGGTAGGCACATCAGCCATCTGAAAGTTATAAAATTTTTTACTTAGTTAGTCTTAGCAATATATTTATATCACCTGGTTTTCCAGAGTTTCCTGAACCCATCCTCTGATACCAACTGTAGAGACCCCCAAAATCGGGGTGCTTAATGAGACATGATATATTTAACATTTCATCATTACAAATTAAATATCATGTCTCATTACAACAGAAGATCACGAGGCTCAGGATTCTGGGAAACCAGTTGCTTCCGATTAACATCATAGGTATCAACCATACCTGTAATATTTTAACAAACCGTAGGGTGAGCAAAAATGCCCAGTAAGGGGTTTTAAAACATTTTTAGAAAATACTTTCTCAAAGAAGTTCTTTTGAAGAGAATAAAACACTTTTCTAAAACAAAACATTATCTTTTCTTAAAACATGAAATTCATCTTTCTTTGAAAACCGTTTGCACAAAGAAGCACGTACTTGAAATGAGCTTTAATGTAAACATGATCAGAGTGCGCAATATAAGAAAATTAAACAATGCATAATGTTAAAACAAAGTTACTTTAATTCTAAAAGAATTCTATGACTAAGCAGGGAAAACATGCATATCATGGTTCATGAGTAAAATGCAGATCATCTAATAGTTTACCATATGAAAACAGTTCTTGTTGCATAAAGTACATTTTCATGATCTTGGGAGCTTTCGTCTAGGGGTTGTCCTTTTAGTTGAACTAACCCCTGGTTAACCTTTATCATTACATGTAGAGGGAATGTATAATCCTGGACTTTGTCAAGACTTTTCATCAGGACCTTATAACATACTTAACAGGTCAAGGATCACTGCCCGCCCTGTTTCCTTAGCACAAGTCAAGGCTAACTGCCAAGACCGTCGCACATGTTCGTCTCATGAGACTCCTGCTTTACCCAATGCATTGGAGCGCTATATAATTCTGGGCACACCCATCACATCATTCTTGTTGCGCTATATAATTATGGGCGCACCCGTCACATGTAAGTCCTATACATCCCTCACATATCATGACATGGTCATTCATTCATGGGGTTTCATGCATTCTTAATTACACCCCATTTTCACATACTTATTCATTACATGAAATAGTTGTATCATTGAAAACATTAGGACATGCATGCTAAAGATTTGTGCACATAAAAAGTTAACATTTTAAAACATGGGTTTTAAGAAAGTAAACATAAAACTACACATTCCATGAATCAAAATACCCAATTAAAGAATGGTCGTTCACATATGATGATAAATGGATATCATAGGTGTTTAACACAAACAGTTGAGGTTACAATGGGCATAATCAAGTCCATCTTGGGAAATCATATATATAATTGTTTAAACTTTTCCATTAGCACTTTAAATAAACATGAGTACATACCTATGAATACATGTATGCATTTATAAAAGTTCAAGGAGTCCATAATATCCATTTAAAAAAAATCCTGATTATCCAAAGCAGTGATAAATGAAAATTCTCAGTTTCAAGAATGATTTTGGAAACCAACCAACCCATATTCTTCACCATGATTTATTGTACTAATTGAAAACATGGACACTAATTTCATATTAAAATATATACACATTCGTGTAGGTATATTCAACAACAATATACATCATTCACCTGCATAATTTTACCTATTCCTTCAATTACTCAAAATCTCCATTTTTATAGGCGAAAAAGAAAATCAGGGGTATAAACATAGAGGAACGGTTGTATGCTTACATTTATCATCTTATACATATGTGTATATATATGTATATATATATATACACATATATATAAACATAAGGCGTGAAAGGTAAGAATCCCGCACCCAAAATGAAAACAGAACCTTCGGACCTTTACCCCAAATTTTATGGTTTCACAAAGAGGTTGTCAAGATCAGTTCTAGGAATAGGTAAAACAGGTTTATATGGTCTTGTTTGTTTTATACAACAAGTGTATACAACTAAATAAAACTTATAAAAAGGTAGGAAACAAAGAAGAGGCTCTTCCCCCTTACTCCTAACCGATTCTTTAAGCCGAGGGGGAGATCTCAAATTATAGGTTCGCACCAGGTTCAAACATACCAGAAATATATACACACATAACATGTATATATATATATACTTCGAAACTCAGAAACAACTAAAAAAAATAAACAAGCCTCTTACCTGGTTCAGAGAGGAGGAAAGAAAATTATAAATGAGGAAAGTGGATCCAGTGGATCCAATTGTACAAATACAGTATGAATACATATATATATAGCACATATATATATATATATATATAACAACAGAAACTCAGACATGAACCACAAAAAAGGCTTCTCCCTTACCTTTACTCGGAGAGGAGGAGGGGTACGGTGCAGCTACGGGATCCAGAAGCTGGAGAGTTCAAGGGATCTGAAGGTATAAACATAGAAGATGTATATATATAACAAGTATATACGTGTATATAACTATATAAAAAACCCAGTGTTTACACAAACTGAAAAAAACATGACCCTTACCTATTCGACGAGGAGGAGGAGGAGAAAGACCGGAGCAGCGATGACGTCTGGAGATCGGAGAGGTCAAGAAGATCGGTGTAAAACACCCTACTTCGGTGCAATTGGGGGTTTTTAAAAAAAGAAGATGAAGACCAATAGACTCTTCGTGGAGTCATCGACTGGACAGCCGAGGCCAAGTCGGTGCCAACTGGTGGAAAAGAGGAGACAACTGGGTCTACCTCACCGACCTAGACGAAGAAGACGGTGGCCCTACACCTACTGGTTCAGCGGCGCAAAGAGGAAGAAGAAAACAACGGTGCGAGGAGGAAGATGGCTGGAAAAAAAGACGGGCGACAGGGATTAAAAGAGGGTGATATCGGATGGACATGAAGTGAGGTGGCTTTAAAAGAGGTGGTCGGTCGTGATCAAGGAGAGGAGAGGAGAGGACGGCCCCGGTGCGACCCGGTGCAAAAGAGTGGGAAAAAAACGCGGGACTTCAACAATGTAAAAAAAACTTTATTAATTTTTTTTATATTTTATTAAATCATTGCTTGATGAATTCAATTATTAAACCACTTTTATTATTTTAATATAAATCATTGGTCAAATAAAATTATAAATTGTTCAAATCAAAATGTGTCATTGTATAAACATATGTATATATATATATGTATTCTATTTTAAAATACAAATAATTTTTTATTGGCCTTTTTGTATTAAGTATATTTTTTTTAAACTTTAATTATTATATTTTGGTAAATTAAAGGTTCATTTAATCAATTAAAGAAAGTATCGATTTATTCATCATAATATATATTTATTTGTTTATTTATTTATTTATTTTTACTTTGCTGAATTACATAATAATTACCTTAATTTATAATTTCATGCAAACATTTGGATACCCTCCTTTATGAAAAGAAAAATAAATAGGTTTCTTAATAGTATTTTTGTAAGCTTAAAGATGCGAGATTTATAAATAAAATCATAATTTAATAAAGTTTTGAATATAGTTAATAAAGGTCAAATTATTAAAGAAATAATGTATATAATTTGTTGCAATATATATATAACTCATAAAAATTATTCCAGTTTGATATAAATAGAAAATAAAAGTTCAATTGTTCAAATTAATATGTATAATGGAAGAAAACAATAATATTAATTTTCGCCGTTTAGAAACAGAAAATAGAATTATCATTTTGGGAAAACTAAATTAACATTGATGACACCTAAAAAATTTAAAGCAAAATACACAAATATCATGCCGATCTTTTTGGGGTGAATCATTTTATTTCAAACGGTCAAAATAAAACATAGAGGATATCAAGGACCAACGGTCAAAATAAACCAATAGTCGAATTAATAGCTGTTTGGGGTTCAACGGTCAGATTAGGGTGCTTATAAAAAGGGTCCAGTTTCGGAGTGTCCCTTACTCCAAGTGACCGAAGGAGAAAAGGAAGGATGGTTCGCGTGATCCCCTTAGTGTTGAGCACAGTCGCGGTGGCTTCAGCCATCCTCATGTTCCTCATTATGGACGCTCGAGACCCCTACCACATTCTTGGGCTCTTAGTAGTTTTAAGCAGTCCTCCCATCATTGTAATCAGGTTCTTAGTTGGAATTTTCGGTTAATTTATCTTAGTGGATGTTTTAGCCAAAGGGTTGCTTATTTGAATAGAAGGAATTTTTATCCATTTGATGCCTTTTATTATTAATACCATATTAGTTTTTTTTGGTTCACTTAACGAGTGACATTGGAAAGTAAACTTATCAAAAACAAAACAAACATGATTTTATCTCGGGTTGTTACAGGTGTTTTGTGTTGTATATGATTTCGAATATATAATTATTTTAAAATATCTGAGTTACATGAACAAAAATATTTCAAATAAAATAAATTTATATATTCTAAATTCTAAAGGAATTATATTCTCCCCAACTTCCATAAATCAGGTTATCATTATTTGAACTTTCATTTTGAGAGCCAAGGGTTTGATATTTGATGATTCCTTTATGGTAAACCCACATCGTAAGAGGGTTGATAAGAAATTTTATTAATATTTGGAAAGGAAAATAATAAGGTCATCCAAAATAACACAAATCATGGTTTCCTAAATAGATAACATTATAAGTAATTCAAAACATAGATACTGAAGAAAAAAATACCCAAGGACTATTAATGATTGATAGAGAACACAGTCAAGAAAATGTTATCCATAATAAGACCGTAAATATTTGATGGGTTAAAAGGAAATTTTTTTCTCATCAAAAAAATTAATCCCATTAATTTTTATTTTAGGTTCCTTCACCTAAATTTGATGGATTACTTTACTAACTAGGTAAATCACTCGAGAAAATAAACATATTTGATTTATTTCCATGTCATATGCACAATCTCATCTTTTTATTATTCTTCGATCAATTTACACTTTATCTCTTATGATAGGAAATAGTTATTGGAGATTAATTTCTATATTATAGAAAACTAAAATAATCTTTTATTGAATCAAAAAATCCACAAGTTATTCCATCATTCACTAAACATTTACCAAAACCAAAATTGATAGCATAGGTTATCCAATATGATAAATATGACATCAGCATCAAACAATAATATCTAATGTTCAACTCAATATATTCCATAATTTTTTAACCTTATGGTTCCTCAAAAATATGTCAGACCAAATTCAACAATCCAAAATTTTTAGAATAAGTTCACTAAATTCCCCAAAACCAACTTGTTATTAAACACCCATTGTGTGATTCAAAACATCTTATGTAATTAACTTAATAACATTGTTATAAATTAAATCATAAAAAACCTTAAGGGAAACATGAATTCATACAAGAATTAAATATCTCCTTTTTTTACATAAATAAAATCTCATATTATCTAATATAAACCAAGAAATGCAGTACACATTATCCTGAATTACTTATTTAATAAATCATTAACCATCTTCAAGGTAACCAATATTATACCATTTTATTATTCCATGTCAATATTCTATTTATCAAAACTATACATGCTAGCTCAACATCACAAAAATATTATTGGATATCTTTCCATTATTCATGTAATTTCTCAAAATATCACCTTACCACTTAATCTCTTTTCATATTAATCAGTATGATTTGACATATGCTTTCAAATCCATAAAGAATAAATAATATAATACAATATTTATATATTTCATGATTATTATAACCATAATAACATTGAAAAAAATACTTCCACAATATATTTTTTTAAATAAAAATACACAAGTACTTTAATCATTTCACTTCAGCTGTAGTAATATCATAAGCTTCACCTAGATCCCATATTTTTTTGAGGTATATTACCTTGATTATTAGGGCATTAATTTTTATAATGACCCATCTTTTAACAATTTAAACACTAAAAAATAGATGTTTCATTTTTACCTTTGAATTTATGTTCTTAAAGGTTTTTCTCTCCAACCATGAAGCAAACTCACATCCTTTCCAAGTAAGTATATGGGTGTTTCTTTCTAGAATTATCACATTTTGGGAAATAATTTTTTCTTTTATTCCCTTTATTTATTTTTAACTCTTCCATAATTTTATTATATTTTTATTTCCTTCAGAACAATATTAATTTGAGAATTATTTATCAATATTTACAACACATAATTCTATATCCTCATTTGATGAGATTTATTGGGAGACTAGTTCCCTTTGAAGTATTGGTTTAAACCCATCAATGAAACAATCAATTTTTCTCTTTGGATTACATACATTGTTTGCACCATGCATTTATAACTTTTAAATTTAGCTTCATGATTACCAAAATTTGATCCATCCTTTTTACTTAGACTCATAAATTTACCTTCCATACCTACTCTTTACTCACAAGGAAAAATATTTTTCCTCAAGATTTTATTTTAAATCCTTCCATTTTATTATGTATAATTATTTATCATCTTTATAGTTCTACATAAATAATCACAATTGGTATGCATTCAATAAGATATGATAAAATACCATTACAAACATCTCCCTTTAATTACGCCCCAATGTGAGAAATATTTTCTATACGAAAATTATCCATTGCTTAGCTACAAAGGGATTTGCAGTTCCACTGAATGAAGGCGGTTGATGAAACATGAAGCAATCAAATATAGGTGAATCACATTTTAGAAAAATATGTTGCTAAATATGGTAAATGATGTCTATCATAACCAGAGTTATCTACCCTAATATTTTTATGAGCTACTAAGTTCTAATAGAAGTTATATTGGTTTGCTCAACAGAGAAATACCTACACTGCGTACAGGTGTAGACTCCCTTTCTACCATTAGACTCAATCAATAAATACTGACACATATGGAGTTAACTCATTATCATTAAAACTGAGAAATAAAATAAAATTCCCTATATTGTTAAATGTTCTCAAATACAATAAGGGATTATCATAATTCTAATGTTATCTATGTTCTTTTAAAATCATGTTCCCAAAATTTAAAATAAACTTTTTTTAATAACATATATAAGGACCCCAAACCTAGTAGCCCATATTTGGTGGTTAATTAATTAAATTAGAATAAGATACCATAATTCATATCCCAAATGACCAAATAGTTTAGTAATTTTGAAAAAATAGATATATTCTTGAGTTTCACATTACATTTGAAAACCTAATATACAACTTATAACAACTTTGAGATCATCTTTGTTACCTATAAAATATTCTTGCATATAAATAACAATAAAAATCTTAGAATCTCAAGGAAAAGAAAAAAAATAAATGGGTGACATCAGACAATCAATATGGGTATGCATACAACAGAAGCTAATATGGCATTAATAATAGGGAAAGAATAAACTATGGTCCAAATATTTTCATATAATTAATTATATGAGATGGAAAAACATCCATGGATATCATAAAAAATAAAATAATAACATAGAAATCAATAAATTAATCAATAATGAATGAATGAATAATTCTAGACATCTTTACCTTACCATCGATGCCTCAACTAATACATTTAAAAATACCATCAAGGCCTTGTGGCATGACATCTAAATAAATGGATAAGGCCTCCAAGAAAACCCAATATTTATTATCTCATGAGAACCACCGATTCATTTATGGGATATAGAGGTACCTACCCATGACCTACTAATTATAATGAATTTCTCACTTGAAAGGTGTGAATCTTTATTAATATAGACATTTTTATTGAAAAACTAGGATGTGAAATGTTAATACTTTTCCAGAATCACAAACCATCTTGAATAATATGGAAAATGGTATCATACTAGTATATAACTAGTCAAAATGATCATAAAACATTCAAAAATAATAACAAATATGATATAATTACAACGTTTTTCTAGTGAAGCATAAGTAAAATAAGGGTTGTTGTTGATGATGAACAGAAATTTCATAAAAATTCCATAAAAACATTATTGATGAAAATAAAATTTTCTCTTTGAAAATAAATTAAAAAAATTTATATTTACATAATATTAGGAAAATATATTTATTTAAAAATAACATTGAATAATAGTAGATGAAACCTGAAAGAAATTATTGGTTATGGTGTGAGGAAATTTTGTAATGTCGTATTCGTCAAAATAAGAATTATTTTCAAATTTCAAGTAAAATGACAAAAGAATATCATTTGTAAAATGACATGAAGTTTAATTTTAAAATATTTTTTTAATAAAAATACTTTAATAAATAATTTAGAGAGTTTTTAAAACATTATGGAAAATATTTTTAGAAAAAATAGATATCGAAGAAAAAAGATATTTGACCGAAGAGAGAAAGGAAGCTAACTTTTCAAAAATACATTTTCTCAATAATATTAAATTATAAAGAGATGAAAATAATACTAGTACATTAAAATTTCATCAGAAAATATATTATATTAAAATTAATTGGGTTTAAGATGTGTATATCAAAAAATTCTTCCATGGTATACTTAAACATGAACAATCAAGAATAATGATGAGATTGTGAAATAAAAACGTACCACTTTGGTATGTATTGAATCATAGAACCATAAAATAAATAAATAAAAATAAATATTAAATACCATGAAAATAAATATTTTCATGATATTACATATCAAAGTTGTAGTATATACACCAAATAAAATATATTAGAGGAGAATATGGCATATGTCACTCCAAAGTGAGATGAGAAACCCTTGCCTTAGGACTGATTCATTTAATACATATCTAAACCTCTTGTATAATATATATAGATTTATTATAAATATATTATATAACTATTAAAATATATAATAATTTATATCATTTATTGATAGCATTTTATCACTTTTTTATTAATAATTCGTTATTAAATTACTATTCTGGGTGATCACTGCTCCTTTCTTCATGTATCATTTGGTTCATTAGCCTTGGTCCTTGTACTTTGATCATGGGTACATAATATCCAGAATTTAAATCATGTTATTAATCTAATATTTATTAATTATATATATATTTATAATAATCCATAAAATTCAGTGACCAAAAATGAATAACTCCATTCATGGAGATGGTAGACCATATGTACGCATGAACGTTGTTTCGATTTTTCAATGGATGTAATGAAACAAGGGTACATAATAATTAAATTTTAAAGAATAATTATTATATAATATATATAACAAATATTAATTAAATATGTCCTTATAACCATCTATGTTAAGTGAAAATGAAAAATGGATTATATCGCTTCGTGGACGTGGTAGTCCACACGTACGCACAATGACGTTATTATTTTCTTACAGACTAGAAGGTAAGATGGTACGAATGATATTATAATTAAAGAATCATATCAATTTTAGAAATATAATATATATTTATTTTTTACCTCTTTATAACCATCCAAGTAATGTTGTGGTGACAAATTAATTACACAGCTATGTGGAGACGGTAAGTCGTATATATATATGAGCGATGCTTTCACTTTAAATAGGATGGAAAAAAGATTGTATATGGTTTTAAAATAATCATAATAAAATATTATTATATTTATAATACTATATTTATTATATTTGGTTTGTTAAACCACATTAATATTAATTTTAATATGTAATAAAATTGAAAGAGTCAGTAAAGGCGATTACCTTTTCTTAAAAAAACCTCCTTTGGATCTCCTCTTAGGGACACTTGAGTTGGTCTTTTAGGGATACCACCACCTAATAAACATGTGTAATGATGTTTAAAATATTAATATTCAGGTTTTTATCAAAATATTCGCCTCAATGTTGTGTAATGAAATGGGGGAGGAGCTTCCCTTTATAATTTAGGTGAGGGGTACTTTTGTAATTTCATAAAATAAAAAATTAATATAAATTAATATTGATAAAAAAATTGATTAAAATTTATAATATTAAAATATAAGATGAGTATTAGTCCAAATAATTCTATAAAATAAAACTTATGAAAGTTTAGATAATGTTTCTTACCCTTAACTCATAATTTTAACCCGTGTTAACCCTTTTGACAATTATTTTGATTTTAATGTTTTCTACACATTAAGGGTCATGAATGTTACCATAAGAATCCAAACGTCCATAAATTGACCATTTATGATGTTTAAAAGAATAACACATTATTGTTTCTGAATATAATATTTTTCCTTACTTTTATATAATTTAATAAAATATTATTTATTATAAAATAACATTAATGTCAATTTTGGAACTATTATTTTAATTTGACCTCTAAAACCACAAAAAATTTATCAATTATAATATTTATAAAAACCAATAAAATATTTCATTTTTATATATCAAAATCAAGGGTCAAAAAAAATAACTCAAATAATATTATTTTTTGAGTTTTTAATATTATTTTATTAATTTTTACAATGCTTGCACAAACACTACATCAGTTTAACATAAAAAGTTAAGGTAATTATTAAATAAATTATACTTAAAAATAAATTATCATGATAAAAAATTAATTTCTATTTAAAACAATTATTTATAATAGAACATATCCTATGTTTTCTCTATTTCAAAAATTTAATTATAATAAAACAAATAGAATAACTTCTTTTACTTTTATTCATATAAAATAATATAAAGGGTCCAAAATGCGGTAAAATAGAGATAAAAATAAATATATTTTAACATGGATTGATTATGGATTAAATATATTCATCTAAAAAAATTACGGTATGTTTTTGGTCCTTCTTTAATCTTTTTTCTTGATGTTATTTTTAACCTTAATTACCTGATTTATCCTTTACCGTGATAACAAAAATTATTATGGTTACTAGTCCTAATGAATAATATTAAAATAAATCCATTTAAATAATTTCTAACACATTATTTCAAATTCTTAATTAATTTTTCATGATTTAATTTGACTAATTGGAATAAATTAATTTAATGTTAAAATGAAAAGTGCAACAAAATGCAGTTTTATTAGAAAAATGATTTTTTAAGTATAAATTTTTTATTTGTAATTATATCATAAAAAATATTCCAACAAACTTAATTATAATATTTATAATATAATTTTAATAATTTTACTTTTAAACCATTTTAAAACAAAATGGGACTTCGTAAATTCTTGAGCTGAAAATACAATTTTCCTTAAAAAGCAGTATTTTACACTATTCATTGGAAAATAAATATTTTCATAAAAATCCTAAAAATTCATTCTAAGATAATTTTTATATGATAATTTCAGAAATTAGATTATTTTTATCAAATCAATTTTATAAAATTTCAAGAAATATGTTATATTATATTATCATAAAAATAAATAAAGATCATTTTTGAAGATAACATGTTTTCTGAATAATAAAATGACTTTATAGATAATTGAGTATTTTTTTCATAATAATTAATCAGGAAATTTTCATTATGTAGGAACTTTAAATATATTTCATAATGTAGCTATATTATTCATACATTCCAATTTAACTGCAATGACATAATGATCATATTTAAAAAATAACATTTCGCGGTCCATTTAAGCTCGATGTTGCAGGTTGTATAATCCTTAGATCATAGAATTATTTTAAATATTAGGGTTTTATACACCACATGTTATCAATGAAATTAAATATATATGTTAAAAATATCAGTGTGTTACTATAGGGATATGGTGTTGGGCTCAGATCGAGTTGGGTTTAGTTGTTTTATTTTTTTTCTTGTGCTATATTCGTTATGCCTTTAAAAATATTTTATTTTTGTATGCATCTCATAGGATTAATATGGTATGGATTAGTATAGTTGGATATAACTTATTTGGATTGTTTCATTTTCCTTTTAATTTTATCCTTTTCATTGTCTTTTATCTTTTATTTGGGTCACATTATTCCAAATGGGATTACTCAAATGCCCAAGAAAAATTTGCTATCTAGTGGGATTGGGAATGCCCTTTGGTGCTTGTGTTGTTAGGTCGTCCTTATTTATAGTGTGTTTCATGACTGAATCAAAGTTACCAAACTCATGTGGCCAAACCATACAGAACACTATTTATTCCCCACATGATCTTCTTTGATTCCTCTCATTTTTGGATGTCTCATAAAGTGATTATCACTTTTTGGAGGATGATTGAAGAGTGTTTTTGTTTTCAATTTTTGGGATGTTTTTTTTTGAAAACCTTTATGGATGGTTTTATAGTACTTTAACGGTGTTTGGATTTAAAACCATTTTTTTGGAAAATAGGGGTGTTTTTGTGAAATGATTATTTTTAAAATTGGGTTTTACAGATTATTAGGAAGCATAGATTCACTTGGAATTCATAAAATGTTTTTTAAAATGAGTTTTAATTGATATCATTAGTATTCCTTGGTCTTCAAAATGAAGTGTAATTTTTTAAATAAATTTTTGACATGACTTTTTGGGAAATGTGTGTACTCCACTAAGGATATTTTATTTTTAAAAGAATGAATTGGATTGTTTTTAAAGTAAAAAATTAGTAGAGGGTGATTTTAAAATTATTTAGTAACAGTTAGTGATCTAAAAAGGAACGACTATTTAATTGATAGTTTATTGTTGAGGATTGATTCTTGAATCAGGGAGGAATCATTTTTCATTTATTTTTTGAATCACGACTATAACGACCCATACTTTGCATACATTGTTAATACTTCAAAATTGAAGCATAATTATTACAACATATAACAAAAACCACGAAAGGACCGTATGGGTATAGTGTCTTTAGAAACTGGGAAACATAAAAAACTGGTTCATAAAGTGTCTAAACTGTCTCCGATTTATTTCATCATATATATAGTCCCTTTTGGCATATCTTACTTAATAACCTTCTTCCTGACCTGGGGAAAGAAAACATACAAAAGGGTGATCTCAAATGCTCAGTAAGGGTAAACAAAAGAAATATCAATCACATAATATTCATAAGAACATAACTTTTGAAAATCTTAACCTGCAAAAGAGAGAATAATTTCATAACATGGGATAAATCATAGTAGTGAAATGGAATCCCAATAATCATAACATAAAACATGAAACATTGTGTCATACACACATAATCATTGAGAATCATTTCTTATTAGTCAAGACTCATTGCCAAGACTATCTTACTGGACAAAGTCCATTTCTGAACCGAGTTGACTCCTTGTTTCAGTCCAGTTTCACTGAACCGGTATAACCTGCCATTCCAGCCATTTATATCTCATGAGATATAAAATCATTACCCAATGCATTGGAGGGAAATATAGGTCCCACCCATCTCATAATGATACCATTCTTATGTGTGCCACAAAATCATAAACCATACATCATAGCATAACCCATGAAGTAAAAATGGGAATCTTAAACATCGTGACATCATAAAACAATTTATATAAGATAAAGGAATTCATAAAAATAATTCCATCACAACATAATCAAAGAAATGTAATAATAGGGATAGAAACAGAACCCTTTATTATCTTAAATGGAAAATAATTTTGATAAAACACTTGAACTCTATTCTTAAGGAAAATATCCTTTCTACATCAAAAACACTTGTCCTTTATTAAGATGTCGTACAATTCTAAACTAAAATAAGTTGATTAAAAATAAACTTGAAAACTTGTAAAGGAAGATTCCTGGAAATAATGTTTTCAAAATCCATTCATGCCGTATAAGTTAAAAAAACATTCTTCGTACTTTTGTCAGAAAAGTCAAAAAATACCTCGTAGGAAAAACGACAAAAGATTCCTTTCATATCCTTTACTAAAAACTCACCAAAGGGTAAAATTGGATTTAAAAAATTTTTGGTGGATGGAAATAAAATTACATATTGAGGAAACATGGATTTGGATGATAAAATACACCCCAGTAATTACTAAAGTATAAACAATCTCGGATAAAAATGAGATTGTGATATTTCGATTACCTTAGGTCCGATTTTCTTGGTAAGTGTCCGAACCTCCTGTATAATGATATAAATAATGTTATTGAATTATTACAGAATCATACTTATTTTTATGATATCATATATGGTCATATTCTTATCTTTTTATTAGTAATATTTCATTACTACTTGTTATTTGTGTGTTTATTACTTTTTGTTCTTATGCGTGTTTTGTCGAATAAATTCTTATTCTTCTCTTTAGGTTATAGATACCTCATTTCCAGAATGGTATTAGTGTAATATATATCATATTCATTCATTCAATTCATTTATATAATCATTATGAAATGAAGATCATGTAGAACGAGTCGCATCACATCGTGGAGAGGGTATTCTGTATGTACGCACGAGTGATTATATCGTTCCTATGATCATGGAATTTTATTGGAGTGTATGTATACTATTTAAGAATCAATATCACTTTATAATAGTCATATATAGTCATTATTTACACCATTATACCCATCCATGTAAGGTGGTGGTTGAAAATAGATTACACCATGGCGTGGAGACGGTATTCCGTACGTACACACGTGCGGTGATTTCTTTTTCCGTAGGATGGATAGATGGTGAAATAGGGTTGTTTGATACTTATAATAAAATATCAGTATATGAATGATAATGATGTTATTACTTCATAATTAAACAACAAAAGAAGAAGTGTAAGAAGAAATAAATATGAAATAATCGGTAACAGACATTACCTCTTCTTTGAAGTGCTTCTTTGAGACCTCCTTTTATGGAACTAAAATAGGTCTTTGAAGAAGAACAGAACCTCTAGGTTGTTTCTAGGGAAGTGGAGAGGAGAAATTGGCAGGGATTTTCCGAGCTTTAAGGCTCAATGTGGTGTGAGGATGAGGGGGAGGAGGTTCCCTTTTATAAGGGAGGAGAGGGGCACCTTTGGAATAACTAAAACTATTATTTTATTATAAAGTCAAATTCGGTTTTAAATATCTCCAAATTGATTTATTTAGAAGATAAGGTGGGGATGGGTCGAAATTATCTTATCCAATAGAATTTAAACAAGTTTAGTTATCAATTTTAACCTTATCATTTGGATTTAACGTTAAGTTAGACAATTTAACTTTTACTGTGTCTTCTTGTTTTCTTACACTATAAGGTTAATAAACATACTATTCAAGCCAAAAGAAACCCAAGTTGTTTATTATTAATATATATAACCTTATCTATGTTATTTGGCCGAACCTTATATTTTGAGGAATGAAATAACAATTAGTATTATAATATTTTTTTAAAACCTATTTTATGTCAATTTTGACCATATTTAGTAATTGATTTTTTTGAAACTCATAACAGAATGATTAGTTCAAACCAAGTTACTTAAAGCAATACTAACATGTCATAGTAACCTATAAAATTATTTTAATTCATAAAAAGTCTCAAATTACATTTATTTGGGTATTTATAACATCAATTATGTCAATATTTCATTAATAAGATAATTATTGCATCATCATTGTGTCATAAATAAATTAAATTATTTAATGTCTGAAAATTACAAATAAAATACAATTATGTAGGAAATAGTTTTATCTTTCTAATGAATATTTATATTTGAATTTACCTTATGTATAACTCCATATTAAAAATTATTTACTTATTAAACATTGATTTTAACTATTTTAACGCTTCTTTAAATAAATTAATAATAAATGTCCTAATCTAATACAAGTGGGCCTAAATGGTCATATTTTATTCCTAAGGTTGTTTTTGGTCGAATTAAACTTGTCCAATAGAATTAGGACATGTGTTAGGGTAATAATAATATCATTTTTACCCTTAATTACCCTATTTACTTTTAACCGTGGTAAAAAAAGTAAAAAGTTAATATTCACCTAAACAATTATTTTCATCTCATTGAACCACATTTTACTTACTGACATCAACTGTGTCTCTCGGATTTTCGAAATTCCACTCACAGAAGTGCTAAAATTATGTTTTATGAAAAATTAAGTTTTTAAACTACCACTTAGTGGTTTCACTATTCATCAGAAATTGATAGTTTTCAGAAAAATACCAAAATTTCACCCTAGGCTAATTTCGATATTCCGAATCCAAAAATGAATTCCATTTTGAAAAATAAAATTTATAAAATTTCAAAAAGTGGTTATTAATATTCATAATGACTAGTTTCAATAATATTTTAATAGCATATCATTGTTTAGTGAAACTCAGTATTGCGTACGACGCAAGCTATCGAGGAAGGCCGCGGTTGCGTGTAAAGAAAGCCAAGCCAGTGTTAGTGAAAAATTCCTTTGATGATTTATATAACATAAAAACAAAATATTTCACATAAAAGTATCAGGTGTTACATTCTACCCCCCATAAAATGAATTTCGCCCTCGAAATTCATCACATTGTAACAAACAGATGAGGATACCTCTCCCTCATCATATCCTCAAGATCCCATGTAGCTTCTTCTAATTGGTGGTTCCTCCATAAAACTTTCACCAATCAAGTGGTCTTGCTTCGTAGGACATTTTCGCTATGATCCAGAATCTCTATCGGCTGTTCTTCATAAGAAAGATCTTGCTCCAGCGGTACAACTTCTGAGCTAAGTACATGTGAAGGATCAGTTATGTAATTTCTCAGGAGAGATACATGGAACACATCATGAACTTGAGAGAGATTAGGGGGAAGCGCCAATCGGTAAGCTACCTTCCCAACACGATCCAATATTTCAAAAGGACCGATATATCTAGGGCTCAACTTCCCCTTCTTTCCAAATCTCATGACTCTCTTCCAGGGAGATATTCGTAAGAACACTTTATCACCGACTTCAAAATCTAGGTCTTTTCTTCAGTTGTCGGCATAACTTTTCTATCGAATCTGAGATGCCCTTATGTGTTGTTGAATATATCTGACCTTTTCTGCCATTTCATCAACGAGATCAGGTCCTAATAGCTTTCTTTCCCCAACTTCATCCCAGCAAGTTGGAGTCCTGCATTTCTTTCCATATAGAGCTTCATAAGGAGCCATCTGAATTCTGGAATGAAAGATATTATTATAAGAAAATTCCACCCAAGGTATGTGTTGATCCCAACCACCTTTGAAATCCATAGAGCAAGCCCTCAACATGTCTTCTAGGGTTTGAATTGTTCTCTCAGACTGACCATCTGTCTGAGGATGATAAGCAGTGCTGAAACTCAACTCTGTATCCAGAGTATGTTGAAGACTTCGCCAGAACTTCGAGGTAAATCTCGGACCCCGATCAGAGATAATAGAAAGTGGTACTCCATGAAATCTTACCACTTCCTTTACATATATCCTGTCAAGATGATCCAGAGAGAAATCATCTCTAATAGAAATGAAGTGTGCAGACTTGGTATGATGATCAACTATGACCCAGATAGCACTATTCTCTTTGGATGTTTTAGGAAGTCCTGTGACAAAGTCCATAGTGATGTGTTCCCATTTCCATTCGGGTATGGGTAATGGTTGTAACATCCCCTTAGACTTCTGTCTCTCAGATTTAACTTGCTGACAAACCAAGCATCGAGAGAAATATTCAGCAACATCTCTCTTCATGCCATCCCACCAGAAGTACTCTTTCAGGTCCCTGTACATCTTCGTGCTTCCAGGATGAATAGAGAATGATGAACTATGAGCCTCATTCAGCATCTCCTTCTTTAATTCCGGGATGGGAGGAACACAAAACTGATTCCTGAACTTTATTATCCCATCACAATCAAGGTTGAATTCAGGAACATTTATCACCTTCTTTTGTAACTCGACATCTTCTTTTTGTGCCTCTTTAATCTTCACATGTATAGATGGTTGAACATTCATTTGAGAAATATAAGATTTTTCCCCTTCCATTATAATTCCAAGATCCATCCTTTGTAAATCCATAAATATTGGATTTTTTGTGATCCTCATCATGGATAAACTGGCATGGTCTTGTCGACTTAATGCATTTTCCACCTTGTTTGCTTTCCCAGGGTGGTAATGGATTGAGCAGTCATAATCCTTAATCAGATCCAACCATCTTCTTTGACGCATATTCATCTCCTTTTGTGTGAAAATATACGTTAAACTTTTATGATCAGTATAAATGTAACACCTTTCTCCATAAAGATAATGCCTCCAAATCTTTAATGCAAAGATTACCGTAGCTAGATCCAAATCATGTGTTGGGTAATTTTGCTCATGGATTTTCAACTGTTGTGAGGAATAAGCTATCACCATATCATTTTGTATAAGAACACACCCCAATCCCTTCTTGGATACATCACTATAGATCACAATCTTTTCTCCACTACAAGGCAGTGTGAGCACAGGTGCACTGGATAACCTTCTTTTCAACTCCTTGAAATTCTCTTCACATTCCTCCGTCCAGAAAAACTTAACTCCTTTCCGAGACAACTTGGTGAGTGGATTAGATAATCTTGAAAAATCTTTCACAAAATGTCGATAATATCCAGACAAAACCAAGAAATCATTGGAACTCAGTTACTGTTTTTGGTCTCGACCATCTTTTGATAACCTCTATTTTTGCTGGATCCACAGATATCCCCACTTTTGAGATTATGTGACCCAAAAATGATACTTTTTGAAGCCAAAATTCACACTTGGTAAATTTGGCGTAAAGCTTCTCCTTTCTCAGGGTCTTCAATATAATCCTCAACTGATCGTCATGTTCTTCCTTACTCGTTGAATAGACAAGAATATCGTCTATAAAGACTATGAAAAATTGATCAAGATAGTATCTAAAGACTATATTCATCAGATCCATGAATATAGCAGTGGCATTAGTAAGACCAAATGGCATCACTATAAATTCATAGTGTCCATACCTTGTACGGAAAGGCGTATTTGGTATATCCTCCCTTTTGACCCTTAATTGATGATACCCTGAACGAAGATCAATCTCAGAAAAGTATTGAGCTCCACGTAGTTGGTCAAATAAGTCATCAATGCATGGGAGAGGATATTTGTTCTTGATAGTGATCTTTTTAAGTTCTCGATAATCAATGTAGAGTCTCATTGATCCATCTTTCTTTTTAACAAATAGAATATGTTCTCCCCAAGGTGACGCACTAGGGCGTATAAATCCCTTATCATGATTCTATTGGAGTTGCTTCTTCAATTCCTGCAACTCAATTGGGGCCATTTTATAAGGTGTCTTTGAAATAGGCAAAGCACCCGGTACGAGTTCTATTGAAAACTCAACTTCACGATTTGGTGGAAGACATGGTAATCCCTCCGGAAAGACATCATCAAAATCCCGTACAATGGGAATATTCTTAATCGTGAGTTTCTCACCAACCATTTGAGATAAATAACCTTCATTTAGTGGAATCAAGACCCATAAGGTAGAAGGAATTTCCATTGGAAGGTTATGTTCATCCTTTCATTGATAGACGATCATAGATTGATCTGGAATATTAAATGTGACTTCCCTTCTTTGGCAATTTATATGAGCTCCATATAAAGAAATCCAATCCATGCCAAGAATCACATCAAATTTCACTATAGGAAGGATCACAAGATTTCCAAGAAGCACTTTCCCACAAACTACGATCGGAGAAGAATTATAAACTTTTGATGCGACTGTTGTGCCATTAGGTGTTGTCAAAGCTAACTCAACATCTAATTGTTGAGGTAATACGGTGATACCCTTAGAAAATTCTTCATAAATAAAAGAGTGGGTGGATCCAAAATAAAAAAAAAACATTTGCTACATTAGAGTGGATGGTACGTGTACCTTTCACCACATCGTTATTGTACTCCACATCACCGATAGAAATTGCATGAGACTTTCCATTGTCTTTAGACTTAAGAGTTTGTTGACGTCAACCATCATCATCAACCCTTGGTTAGGGAATTTATTGGAATAATTTTTTATCTCCTTGCACTTGAAACATTGAAGTGTAGTAGGTTCATTCTGTGTATCCCTTCCTTTTTTTGCATCATTAGACATCTTCTTCCCATAATTGTGGCATTCAAATGCCCGATGACCTTCATTTCCACATTTGAATCATTTACTTGTCCCTTTAAGACAACTCTCTCCATGTTTCTTTCCACACTTTGAGCATAAGGGAAAGCTCATCTTCTTTTCAGTGTGCTCTTTAGATTTTCCTTTGAATTACATTTTCCCATTCTTATCAAACCCATATGACTGATGGGTTACTCCAATCTCCATCTCGACTTTGAGATCACATTGAATGATTTCCTCGTAGCTATTGAAGTCCGTTATGGCTAAGGCCCTTCAAAGACGTGATTTTAAGCCACTAAAGAATCGATCGATCTTACACTCAGGTTGGATAATAACACCAGAAGCGTACCTTGAAAGTCTTGTAAAATTTTCTTCATAGGTACCAACAAATTCCTCATCCGTTTTCTTCAGTTCAAGAAACTATTTCTCCATCTTTGTTCGGAGAATACAATGGAAGTACTTATTGAAAAATATGTTCTTGAACTCGTCCCATTCCATGGACTCAATTTCATCCCGTTGCCACGTATTCTTAATAATATTCCACCATTGATCAGCATCACCTTCCAAACGATACACTGCTAAGATGACGTTATCATGATCAGAACATATAAGAACTGAAAATATCTTTTTAGTAGTACTAATCCATTGTTCAGCAAATAATGGATCTATAGACCCGCTGAATGAAGGTGGACGCTGTCTCATGAAGGATTCAATAGAATTTTTCTCCTTCCTTTGCTCATTTTGAAGTCCTGCATGATTCATAGCTTGAGAAAGTTGTGTGAGCATGGCTACAAGATTTTTCATTCTAGCTCCCATAACGTTTGGTTGCTCAGGGGGACAATCATTGCATTGTCCATCGCATTCCGCATTAACATGGTTCCTTTGGGTTCCAGCCATTGACTAAAACCAAGAAGAATAGTGTGAGCAACACTAATTATAATAGGAAAACCACATAATCTAGAATAAAATTTCACACTTAAGGTCTTATCCTATGTTATTCATGGCCATTTCTAAAACACTAAGATTGTGTTCTATTCTTAGACTTATCCTTAGGGTTCTTACTAAGGATTTCACATCCTAGTTTCCAAAGGTTGACTATACATTTCCTCTGATACCAACATTAACGACCCATACTTTACATACATTGTTAATACTTCAAAATTGAAGCATACTTATTACAACATATAACAAAAACCACGAATGGACCGTATAGGTATAGTGTCTTTAGAAACTGGGAAACAAAAACAACTGGTTCTTAAAGTGTCTACATTGTCTCCCATTTATTTCATCATATCTATAGACCCTTTTGGCATATCTTACTTAATAAACTTCTTCCTGACCTGGGGAAAGAAAACATACAAAAGTGTGAGCTCAAATGCTCATTAAGGGTAAACAAAAGAAATATCAGTCACATCATATTCATAAGAATATAACTTTTGAAAATCTTAACCTGCAAAAGAGAGCATAATTTCATAACATGGGATAAATCATAGTAGTGAAATGGAATCACAATGATCATAACATAAAACATGAAACTTTGTGGCATACACACATAATCATTGAGAATTATTTCTTATTAGTCAAGACTCATTGCCATGAATATCTTAGTGGACAAAGTCCATTTCTGAACCGAGTTCACTCCTCGTTTCAGTCCTGTTTCACTGAATCGGTATAACCTGCCGTTCCAGCCATGCCTATCTCATGAGATATAAAATATTTACCCAATGAATTGGAGGGAGATACAGGTCCCACCCATCGCATAATGATACCATTATTATGTGTGCCACAAAATCATAAACCATACATCATAGCATAACCCATGAAGTAAAAATGGGAATCTTAAACATCGTGACATCATAAAACAATCCATATAAGATAAAGGAATTCATAAAAATAATTCCATCACAACATAATCAAATCAATGCAATAATAGGGATAGAAACAGAACTCTTTATTATCTTAGACGGAAAATAAGTTTGATAAAACACTTGAACTCTATTCTTGTGGAAAATATTCTTTCTGCTTCAAAAACACTTTTCCTTTCTTAACATGTCGTACAATTATAAACTAAAAAAAGTTGATTAAAAATAAACTTGAAAACTTGTAAAGGAAGCTTCTTGGAAATAATTTTTTAAAAATCCATTCATGCCGTATAAGTTAAGAAAACATTCTTCGTACTTTTGTTGGAAAAGTCAAAAAGTACCTCGTACGAAAAACGACAAACGATTCCTTTCATATCCTTTACTAAAAACTCACCGAAGGGTAAAATTGGATTTAAAAAATTGTTGGTGTATTGAAATAATATTACATATTGAGGAAACATGGATTTGGATGATAAAATACACCCTAGTAAATAATAAATTATAAACAATCTCGGATAAAAATGATATTGTGATATTTCCCTTACCTTAGGTCCGATTTGCTTCATAAGTGTCCTAACCTCCTACATAATGATTTAAATTATGTTATTGAATTATTCCATAATCATACGTATTGATATAATATCATATATGGTCGTATTATTAGCTTCTTATTAGTAATATTTCATTACTACTTGTTATTCGTGTGTTTATTACTTTTTGTTCTTATGCGTGTTTTGTCGAGTAAATTCTTATTCTTCACTTTAGGTTATAGATTACTCATTTATAGAATGGTATTAGTGTAATATATATGATATTAGTTTATTCAATTCATTTATATAATCATTATTAAATGAAGATCATGTAGAACGAGCCGCATCACATCGTGGAGACGTTATTCCATACGTACGCACGAGTGATGATATCGTTTCTATGATCGTGGAATTGTATTGGAGTGTATGTATAGTATTTCAGAATCAATATCACTTTATAATAGTCATATATAGTCATTATTTACACCATTATACCCATCCAAGTAAGGTGGTGGTGGAAAATAGATTACACCACGACGTGGAGGCGGTATTCCTTACGTACGCACGCGCGGTGATTTCCTTTTCCGTAGGATGGATAGATGGTGAAATAGGGTTGTTTCATACTTATAAAAAAATATCAGTATATGAGTGATACTGATTTTATTAATTCATAATGAAACAACTAAATAAGAAGAAGTGGAAGAAGAAATAAAGATGAAAGAATCGGTAACGGACATTACATCTTCTTTGAAGTGCTTCTTTGAGACCTCCTTTTAGGGCACAAAAATAGGTATTTGAAGAAGAGAAGAACCTCTAGGATGTTTATAGGGAAGTGGAGAGGAGAAATTGGCAGTGGTTGGCCTAGCTTGAAGGCTCAAAGTGGTGTCAGGAAGAGGGGGAGGAGGTGCCATTTTTTAAGGGAGGGGAGGGGCACCTTTGGAATAAGTAAACCGATTATTTTATTATAAAGTCAAATTCGGTATTAAATAGCTCCAAATTTATCTATTTCAATGCTAAGATGGGGAGGGTCGAAATCCTCTCATCCAATAGAATTTATACAAGTTATGTATCAATTTTAACCTTATCATTTAGATTTAACTTTAAGTTAGACAATTTAACTTTTACCGTGTCTTCTTGTTTTCTTACAATATAAGGTTAATCAACTTACTATATCAAGCCAAACGAACCCCAAGTTTTTTATTATTAATATATAGAATCTTATCTAAGTCATTTGTCCGAACCTTTATTTTTAGGAATAAAATAACAATAAATATAATATTTGTTTTAAAAACTAATTTATGTCAATTTTGACACTATTTGGTACATGATTTTTATGAAATTCATAACAGAATGATAAGTTCTAAATAAGTTACATAAATCAACAATAACATGTCTTATTAACCTAGAAAATTAGTGTAATTAATAAAAAGTCTCAAATTACATTTATTTGGGTATTTATAACATCAATTATGTCAATATTTCATTAATAAGATAATTACTACATCATCATTGTGTCATAAATAAATTAAATTATTTAATGTCTAAAAATTATAAATAAAATGCCATTATGTAGGAAATCTTTTTATATTTCTAATTAATATTTATAGTAGAATTTATCTTATGTATAACTCCACATTAATAATGACTTACTTATTAAACTTTGATTTTAACTATTTTAACCCTTCTTTAAATAAATTAATAATAAATGTCCTAATCTAATCCAGGTGGGCCTAAATGGTAATATTTTATTTCTAAGGTTGTTTTCGGTCGAATTAAACTTTTCCAATAGAATTAGGACATGTGTTAGGATAATAATAATATCATTTTTACCCTTAATTACACTGTTTACTTTTAACCGTGGTAAAAAGGTAAAAAGTTACTATTCACCAAAATTTATTTTCATCTCATTGAACCAAATTTTACTTACTGACATCAACCGTGTCTCTCGGATTTTCGAAATTCCACTCACAGTAGTGGTAAAATTAAGTTTTCTGAAAAAAATCAGTTTTTTAACTACCACTTAGTGGTTTCACTATTCATCAAAAATTGAAAGTTTTCTGAAAAATACCAAAATTACACCCTAGGCTAATTTAGATATTCCAAATCCAAAAATGAAGTCCAGTTTAAAAAATAAAATTTATAAAATTTCAAAAAGTGGTTATTAATATTCATAACGGCTAGTTTTAATAATATTTTAATAGCATATCATTGTTTAATGAAACTCGGTATTGCGTACGACACAAGCTATCGAGGAAGGCTGCGGTTGTGTGTAAAGCAATCCAATATAGTGTTAGTGAAATATTCCTTTGATGATTTATATAACATAAAAACAAAATATTTCACATAAAAGTCTCGGGTGTTACAATGACTTTAGGTTGTTCATGTCTTTTATTATTTTTTCATACCACTTATAATGGTCAAAATATTTTCATCAGTTTTGATATCTACCCAAACTCTAATTGGAGTGGTGTACATACAACTTTCTCTACACTATGACCCCATTTCAGACAACATTAATCAACAACCACCATATTTAAGTGGAGATCAATTTTTAGTGGAAGTGTAGAGGGTTTGGGGGTTCAGAATCAATCAGAGATATTCCTAGGTGTTCTAGGGTTCTGAGACTGGTTGTGCCGTCGAATCCTCCCCTCCTTGAGGGGGAGGGGGGTAATGGCCTCGTCTCTTCTTCTCACGCTCACCTTTCCCCCCATTTTTCTCCATTCACTATCTTGGGATTACTTTCTGTTTTCCCTGATATCAAGCTAGCCCTGAAAGTCCCTGGAATCGCCTTTGGATCTCATTCTCTTCAAATTTATCTCTCAGAGTTTTCAAGGGATTCCTCTCTACACAACCATACTTTGGTTACTCGATTTGGTCGTTATAGGCCTTCGGTGGATACAATCGATAGATTTTTCAACACCCAATGGGTTGTTCATCATCGCACGATCGTCGGTCTGCTCAACTCTTGGCAAATGATGGTTCAATTTTCCTTTGATGAAGATCTTGATCTAGCTTGGTTCGGTGGTGCACACTTTTTCAACAATCATCTGTTCTTTCTACTTCGTCGGTCCTTCGATTTTCATTTGAAGCATGACCCAGAGACAACGGCGATTTTGCTTCGTCATCCAGGTTTTCTGCTATCCTTCCAAAATCCTTCCATATTGCGGATGATTGGTAATCTTCTAGGTCATTTCTTGGTCGCGGATGCTAGGAACCATGCGATTTTCCGTCCCATTGAACCTATAATCTGTGTAGAGGTCAATATATCAGAACCCCCTCTGGATTTTGTATGGATTGAGATTGATGGTAAATATAGTGTTAAGCACCAGGTTTTTTACGAGTCGTGGACTCATTACTACGCCTCTTACATCCTCCAAGGTCACTCAGCATAGAGCTATCATAGAGGTAATATCATACCTGCTTTGAATTCGGTTAACATGGCTAATTTGATCCACAAGGAGCCTGCCAATGAAATCTTTGGAAAGTCTCGGGATATTCCTTCCTCTGTGGAAGATTCTATACCCATTCATGATGCAGGGTGTAAAGTCATTGTGGTGGATCCCCTGGGTTCTGGGGTGAATGGGTGCCCTACGTCCCAGAATTAGGTGCAACTGGTCACTGGGGATGATGGATTGCCCTCAAAAAATCAGAAAGATCTGCATTTGAGGCCCCCAAAACCCAAGGTCTCAGAGTTTTTTGATAGATTAGGAAGGGATTTGGGTATTAATAACATGTTTTAGAGAGATTGGTAGGGGTCATGCCCGAGTTCTTGGGTCCCCTCTTCCTTTGTAGAGATGGTGAAACCAGGAAGTAGAGGTACTTAGGTGCAAGGTGCTTTGAATTCTGGAGAGGCCAGAGAGGATGTTCCACCTCTTTATAAACAAAGTCTTTTAGGCATCAAAAACACGTTTCCAGTGGTGGGGGAAGATGAGTTTTAGGCTCTCGGGGAAGGGGATTATGTGGTTGCCTCTGAAGAGAACCCCCTCTGCCAAGAGGATTCTCAAGAGGATGACTCTACTTCAGATTCTACTGTCGAACCCATGGAAACGGGAATTACATAGGAATATCTTAGATCCTCTTCAAGGAAAGGGGAGAACACTATTATAGATTCTGACGATTTCATTACACACTCCCGGAGGCCGCGAAGAAGAAAATATTATTCAAATCTAGCTTGTCCCCTAGTACAAGGACTTGAAGTAAATGCAGATCACCTCTAATGGTTCCAAAATTAGTGGAAAACAACACATCTAACAAGAATAACGACTCTGCAAAGCATACAGAGGCTATGACCCCTAAAGAGCATGAATCACAAGTAGGTGAATCTCTTTTCATGGATCTGGTGGATGATGAAACTACTATTGTAGAACCTGTTACCCCCCCGTGTGGTAAAGAAATGATGTAGTGTGATGTATGGGATGCTATCATCAACAATAATGAAGAATTTATAGAGAAGAAACTTGTGGTAGATGCAACTCAAGAGGAGTTTGACAGATTGGTTGGGAGAGGCATCGAGTTAAATCTGAATTAGGATCAGGGTAGTGGGTTTGAAAACAACTCATCATTTTGGCACTCAAATTCAACAGAAATATGATTACTATGGAAGAAATCGTCCAATCATGGGAAATGTTGGAAAATAGCATTGAAGAAATCCTCACATATGATCCTTATGGAAAGGCCAACACTCTTCAATTGAGTCTCTATAGAGGTATGTTTTCTAAAAATCTTAAAATGCAATTGGAAGATTTGATTATTAACTATGGTGTTGGTTGGTTGTTTGGTTTTGTTTGGACCGGTTTCCCACTTTTTTCCTTAAAAGTGGTTTCTTAATAAAATAAAAAAATGTTTTTGGTGGAATGGTCAGTGGAAGTAGTGATGTGGTTGGAATATATTGAGGTGATCCTGAATTCTCTTATAACACCTAAAGCTTTATAGGTAAGAGCAATCAAGATATTGTTTATCGGATTTACCCAAGTGGGGGGGGGGGGAGTTGATGATACCTACATAGATGATTGAAGGTATTTCTTAGGATATTTTCAATATAGTGTTCATCTATGTTTTCTTTCTAGAGTCTATAAAAGAGAAGAAATCATGTGTGATATTGAGTTTTTTTCAGGGTGATTGATCAGTGAGGGAATATGCTAATCACTTTTCGATGTTGGTCATATTTTGTCCAAGACTAGTTTACAATGATGCTGATAAGGATAATTTCCTCAAAGGTAGTATTCTTCAATATTTTTAATCAGATATACTTTCATCTAGCCTGACCAATTTCTAGAAATTTTTCAATGAGGCCATTCAGGTGAAAGTAGGCCAATCTAGAAAACTAATGGTGGGTGATGATATAGTTCCATTTGGTTGTCATGAGAGTATATTAGTGAGTGAGGATGTGAAATAAGGTGATTCAAAGCTAGGGGAAAAGGTAATTTATCATGGACATAAGATATATCTTGTGTTTCTATTGTGTGTCGATCTAGGTCATTCTAAAACCCATTATTTGATGTCTCCTAGAGATTTCCTTCGACGTGTTCATTTTAGTCATCTTCATATCTTTTGTATTCTATGTTTTTAGAATAGGTATTAGGTTTAGTTTGTTGAGGATTGGTTATTTTTTTAGGAAATTTACTTTGATGGTTTTAATCTTTGTTTTGGAGATTTATTTATGTTATTAGAATATTGTGGATGATTTCCCTTTTGGGGGATTTTTTTTAATTTTGATGTTTATTTATGGTATGACTTCTTTTTCATTATGGAATTCACCCTTTCCTCCATGGGTGGATTTGGGGTTGGTCATGAGTGTCATTCCCCTAATCCACGTTCTTTGAGTGAACCTTTCTAATGATTTTTGGTTTCTCCCATTGTGTTTTTGAGACTTTGATGTGCCCATTTTTTGCATATGAGAAAGGCATTAGTTTATAACTTGGTAACTAGGGTGTGTGGTTTACCAATTTATTTGGTATACTAACATGTGGTTTTATTTTTCCATTCGGTTGCACCATCTGATGCTAATCTAATTTTTCACTATACATTATTTGTTTGCATCTTGACTCGAGGTGAGATGTCATCTCAGTATTTGAGGCTGCTATTGGTTTGTTTTTATCTTTCTATGGGTTTAGAAGTGCTTATAGTTATAGAGTTATTTTATCTCATTGTTTTCTGGTTTCTTGAGGATTCTTCTCCATATTTTATGGGGTTGCACCATGTTATAGAAATCTTAAATGTTATAGAGACCATGCTAGATCTCCCTTTCTTCGTTGTAATTATTTTTTTGGTTCTTGAATTGGATGTTCTCAAATAAATTTTGTAACATTTGGGTTGATCATTCTGATGATTTTTTATGATTTTGATTGTTGGAATTGGGGTTTTGTTGAGTAGTTATTTTGGTTGGGTCCTATTTGGATCTTCCATTTCTTATTTCCTTTCTATTAGTCTGTGGAAGTTTTGGGGGTTGAATGTGGCATGGTGGAGAGTTTGTGATATCGTTATGTCACAATGGTGTTTATTTTGTAATATTTTATCTTATCTTAAGAGATCTTGAGGTATGGTAGTTTTCAAGATATAATTGTAGGGTTTTGGAACCTTTTTTGGGAAAACCATGGTTAACCCACATGGGTAAGAGTGACCATGTGGTTCCCATGCGAATGAGCCTATCATGGTGTGAGATCTATTCTTCACAAATTTCATACGGTTTTTCAAAATATGTAGAACACCCTAGAAACGATGTGGGTCTTTTTAATGGTATTGGGAATTAGTGCATGGTTTAGAAAAATGTATGAAAAGAATTATGTTTGACTCTGTTTTTTGATAGTTCCATTTGGAATGACTAAATGAGGAGCTCAAACCTCCTCATATGATTCTTGGCCTCCCTTTAGCGATTTCTAAGAGGGGTTTAGGTATTTATTCTTCTATTAATTTATTATTCCCTTATCTCCATTTTTTCTCTTGGATTTGATTTTACTTATGAACCCTATACCTTTTTAAATGATTTTTAGTTTATGAGTTAGACTAATGTTGAGGTTTTTGGTTTCATGGGTTTTTATATGCCATATCCATCCTCATTTAGGCTATCTTCATTGAAGTAGAAATGTTTTTTCTTGGTTATTTCTTATTCTAAGTAGGTGTTTCAATGAAATTGTTTCATGTTATAATTGAAAGTGTTCTGGTGATATTGGAATTTTTTTTTATAAAAGTTTTAATATATATTAAATCCTTATAGATTGGATTCTTCTCTACAAAGATAGCCAAAATGATTCAGGGAGCATGTGTGGATATTGTTAGCAGAATTATAGATTGGATTCTTCTCTACAAAGATGATATAACAAGAGAGGAAACCATATTGATCAACAATAAGAAGAATTTCCAACTCGTGGTAAATGTTGTTTTAAGTTAATTATAAATTAAATTAGAGATATACTCATTATGAATATTTTACGGTTAATTCATCATGTTTTTTAAATATTATATGTTGGAACTAATAAAAAAATTTCTTGGAAGTTCCCTTAGTAAATGTTTCCTTTATCAATTCTTTTTTTCTATTACTCAAAATGGCCACTACTATTAAATAGCTATTTTATAGAAGTGTATCAAGGCAGTTAAATTTTAATTTATAATTATTTATTATTTGTTTGATCAATTTTTTCATTTGATTATTAGTATTTGCTTTTAGTTTTTTATTCTTTTATGTAAAAGATGATATAACAATTTTATTTTGAAATGTAGATGAACAAGAACAGGATAAGAACAGAAGAATAATGTTCAAAAATCCCATAAGAGGTGCCCAATATTATATCCAACTAACATGGATACATGTGTAACTAAATGTCAAACATCATTTATCCTTGATTGACCACATAAGGAGAAGTCATTTTAATCATGGAAAACTATGTGGGGGTTGGCATGAGATGTTATTATATAACATGTATTTACCTTTAATCATTATAGAGAATGATAGAGAGTATATTACATGGAGTTGATGTACATGTTGTGTAACCCCATATGATATTGAGTATTTGGAAATCATGCAAGTCAAATGGTTAATGTATGAGTCATCATTAAAAATCACATACAAACTTCTATACATAAGATGTATCCAAAAATGTTTACACAGTACGTAGCTAGTTGTATACATTCTATAACACATGATAACTCACACGAGTCACACACCGAGTCCCTAGGTGTATTGTGTAGGTGGCCAGAAATAAAGTACATAATGTTTAGTTATATATACACAATATATAACTTTTTCCAACTCATGCAATGTAAAATTTGTGACAAGAGTTTCATGTGAGTCAAACACATTATTGTGACCAAAAACTTTAACCCATATTATAACATGATTTTAAGTTAAATATTACATAAATAATAACCATGGATCAAAAATGCCTAGTGTCTTTGAAATTCTAGGAATGTAAAATAGATAAATTAAAACTTTGTTATTTAAATAACCATAATCAGATTCTAAATTTCATGAGATCCTAAAACTGAATAGGACAACCTAAGGAATACATTAAATAAAGAGGTGAGCTAAAAACCCTAGTAAGGGAACAACATGAAAATGAAACATAACATTAGAGTCAAAAGTATAACATGCTATAATAAAAGTGAAGGCTCATGAGTAATCACATGTGATAATAACATAAAGAACCTGGTATCATAAGATAATGGAAACATATGAAATATGGAAAAAATATAACATGACATTGACATGAGTCAATGATAACTTTTAAGAAAACATCACATGGAAGATAGAGTCCCATATTGGATTATGTTTACGCTCTAATCCCATACATGATGTCTCATCAAAATAAAGATTTACTAAATTCATTGGATCACTATCTGGGAACACCCATTATATCATGAACATGATTATGTGTGATAAAAAAGAAAATTATTCATAAGGCGTAAAAAGAAGAATTACCAATGAAAATAAAATGGGCTTTATAATATTACCTCACATAATAATAAAAAGATATTTATAAAGAAGGAAATTGATGAATGATTATAATTCTTGTATTACCTAATAAAAGAAAGTGATAATAAATTAGGTATACATGTTAGAGACATATATAAAGAATCTAAAAGAATTCAATAAAATTAAATAGGGAAATAAAATGAGTTAGAGAGAGAAATTTTGTAACCCAATGAGAAATGGTGGTTCATAAAGATCCCTTATTTAAAATAAAAAATTTCTAAAAAATTAAAAAAAAATCATTGAAAAAACCTTCTAAAATATTAAAAGGACCTTTAAATAATTGAATTTTCATTATTGAAATTACCTTTATATAATTCAGGTTTTAATTATGTTTTTAAGAATAATATTTTTTTTCTTGAAATTTTAAAATAACCTTTAAAAGTTTTATTTCAAACATTTTAAGTAAAATATGAATATTGAAGGAATTTTTTTTGGTCGAAAAGACAAATAAATTTGAATTTTCTTAAAAACATTATTTCAATCATTTTATGTTCTAAAAAAGGAAAATAGAACTATTACATTAAAATTTAATTAATAAATAGATGAGTATAAATTAAAGAGGGTCATTAGATAATAATAAAATAATATCCTTTAATTTAAATTTAACCCTAAACAATCTATATTAAAATGAGATTGAAAGATAAACCCTTATGGATTTTATATCATTTGATTCATAACCCCCATAAATTATGTAAATGAATTGTATCTTAAAATACAACTAATTATAAAAATTCATTCTATAATATTTAATTTGTTATTATATATTCCATATAATTTAAATTAAGTTCATAAAATTAAAATAGGCCTCAATAAAGGAAAATTGAGAATAAATCCCTTACCTCAAGTCAAAACATATCATGTTCAAATCCTATAAAATAAACTTATAAAAATTAATATTTTTTCTTAATAACCGTATAAAGGTTTAATTATGTATACATAAAACATTTACTTCATTTATTTTAATGACATATCTAATTACATTATCAATTGTGTCTACGTCAGGTGTTTTGAGGATGCCATGTTCATAAATTCAAAAAAACATTAGTGTGTAGACCCTGGTTAAAGGGATCATTATTACATATTTTGAAAAAATATAATCATGAAGTATTTTTAATTTTTATACATCAATTAAACTCTTAAAAAATATTATTAAATATGGTTATGAAAATGAGCTACATTATAATCATGGAGGCGGTAGGTTGTAAATACGCATGAGTAAAACTTCCAATTTTAAAAAATCATTATGGAAGGAAGGAAAGTGTTATTTTATCATTAAAAAATAATAATTATATAATAAATATAATATCTTTATTTAAATAAATTTATTTATACCATCAATGTGATGTAGTAATGGAAAACGAATCACATCGCTTCACGAAAAGGCAGTCGGCCATACGTATGAATGACATTATCATTATTAATAGATAGTAAGGTAAGAAAGTATATGATATATTAAATTTTAAGAATTAAAAATATTTAATTGATATCATATATATACATTAAATCCATAATAAAAAAATATGTGATAGGTGATGATGGAAATCAAATTAAATCTGTTAGTGAGGCGGTTGTCCGCCACACACATGAACGATGGTTTCATTCCCCATTTAATGAAAAAGGAGATAGATGTACGTTAAGTAATAAATATTATTAAAGTATAGTTATGTGTTATATTCTTATTTTATTATTACATTAGGTTTTGATAATATTTTAATAAGGTGGGATAATAAAATAAACAAAAATGCTCTATTAGGAATGATACCTCTTCTTAAAACCACCTATTTCGGATTATACCTAAATACTTCATAGATTGGATTTAAGAAAAAAAATTCTGATATTAAATGTATAGGGAAATAATTAAGGTATTTTGGTAGGTATATGATAAAAAAAGTCTTTTTATGTGTGGAAATGATCAGAGAGGTGGTTCATTTTTTATGTGAGAGGGAGTGACATTTTTTTAAATAACAAAAACTATTCCGTAATGGGATGTCACACTCAATCCAAGTGCCTAAAAAATTTATACAAAATGAATTTTAGGGGTTATATAGTCATTAATAACCTATAATATTAAAAAATAAACTTATTTTAAACATGTTATTCTATTACATGCAAGGTTACTCAGTTTTACCATTATAGTTTTTTATCAGGGTAACATGTCTTTTTAAATATTTTTAATTTTAATTAAGAAAGAAACATAGATTAACTTGTTAATTAATATAAATTATTATTAATAAAAATGTTTAATCCATTTTATCAAATTCACATAACAAAATTATAAAAGTTTAATTTAAAATTAATCCTTCAAAACGTGTTGCAAAACAGTTATTTTAAGAGATTCATTTTTCAAGAAAAAAATGATGTTATATTTACACTTTGATTATCTATAATAATTATACAAATTAAAGTTAATATAAATAGATATATAATATATAATATAATTTAAATATTTCCTTAATAGGGGTTATTTTAATCAATTAAAATGGATAATCATTATGCAAAAAAACAGTTGTAGAAAATTAGATTTTAAAACATGAAAGTAAACTTATACCAAAATCATGAAAATTAATGATTAAATTGAACTAAATTATATTATTATAAATTAAATGGTTCATATTTAACTTTAAATAATAACATAAAATATAATGGTACTTTTAAATTACTTCATTTAATGAAAATAAATGACATTATTTGAATAGTTGGTACTTTGTACCATCCATGGTAATATCAATCATTTAAAATAACTCAAAAAATTTCAACCTAAGTTAATTATAATATTATTATTTCAAAAGTTAATTTAATTTAATCAAATAAATTATCTAAAATTAAAAAAGAAATAATTTTAATATTTTCTCATAAAAATAAATAAATATCATTTTTGAAAAAAAAATATTTATAAAGTCTAAAATGAATTTACTAAAATTCACATAATTATTTATTATAAATTAATAAAGAAAATAGATTTTATAAAATGTTAATAATTTTTAGTTATAATTTTTATTCATATTCATACTTATAATTTTAATGATAAGGCTATAATAATCATGTTTAAATAATAATATTCTAATAGTATATCGTGGTTCGTTTAGTATCATTGTTTCATGTTGTCTATGATATAAAACATAGTATTGTTTTAAAATATTGTCGTGTTTCATTTTAACACCTTAAATAAATTTCTTCCTCTAAATTTGAACTTATTCTCAGTAATCATGGGGTTGAGATTATTAAATTCCATTCTGGAAAAACAACATCTTAACAAATTTTAATAAAAATTTATATTAGAATAGTGAAAGGGATGTATTGAGGTTATTGGAAATAAAAAAACCAGGTTTCCACAAAAGGATAAATTTTTTGGGATGTTAAAACATATAGTTAGAAATAATGCCCATATAGAAGATAACATTATACTTATTGTAAGAGAGAAGATACCATTATTTTACAAAAATAAATTACATTTTTTATTTCAAGATAATTTTACTAAATTTGAGGGATATTTTTACCATCTATACTAAAAAAATACAGAAATATATTTAATTAAAAATCATAAATTAATCTTTTAATCATTTTCACCACAAATATCATCCATTTTTCAAATATTGAGTATTCATGATGAATTTATCATGCCTGAAGAACTAATATAAACTTCTAATAAATCTCATAATCCATAAAAATATAACAATATATTCCTCAAATTTTGTAAATATTAAAAAAATTGAAATGTTGACCACTAGGTAAAATAAAAACCAAAATGTATAAACCTTTATATTAATCATATAAACCAAATTTAAACATAAATAATTACATAAATTAATAACCCTATATCTTAAATAACCTCAAAATTTAAAATTTTAATCATGTTATTCACAACTAATTTTTCATTTCTAATCACATGTTAGATATAAGTTTTACATATACATCAACCTGAAAAAACAATTCCCAAAATTTCATTAATGACATCAAAATCCTAAAAAATCAAAAATATTTGATCCTAAAATATGTTTCCCTAAATCAACATAATATTTATCTATAAAATATTTTAAGTAAAAAAATTCATATGAACCAATACATCACATAGGCTAGTGGTAGGCACTGCACCCCTGTCACCTTTCGATTTTGGGTTCAAGCCTCTCATCCAAGCCAGATGTGATGGGTTATCGCCCGACTTATAGGTTGTCATTTTTCTAAAACTATGAAAATAGTTATAATCATATTAATAATTAAACATAATCCTATAACATTCTCAAGAATATAATAAAAATATTCAAAAATAATATTAATCATTAAATCAATTTTTTTTAACCTCCATGGGTTTCAATCCATCTCATTACTTTCCTCAAAATCAAATAAGATTAATTGACTATAATTTACTCAACATCAAGAACATATAATATATTATCTTTTACTCAATATTTTTTTTCATAAATATCACATGATCATAAAATCACATTTTTAGGTCCTGAGTACCATTCAATATATTCTTGCAAATTCAATAAGGAAAAAATATTAACGACAAATCATTATATGTTTTAATAATTCATACAACTAGAATATCATTGATCAAAATGATTCAATAATATGATTCTTCAGTTACAACAGTTAAAAAATTATATCATTCCACTGAAATGATTTTCATTAGATCGGAAATTAGGAATTAATCATTTGATTAATTTATTGGATAAAATAATGACCAATTTCCCCACATCTATGACATTGAACTATTAGTTGCAACATAGGATGAAATTTATTTTCCTAGGTATTATTATATAGACTCTTCATTTTTCATCATCAATTATCTTTATTTACCCTCCTTATATACACTTAAATAATCATCTAGTTCCTTTAATACATTTTCCATGGTGCATCTTCCCACATTTTTGACATGTTGGAATTTTAATATTCATTTCTTTGTCATATATAACACATAAACTTCAATAAGACACCATCATTCTATTATTTGAGGTGTTTGTAAATTTAATTATGCTACACCTATTCATTTTAATCCAAGATAACTAATTTTTCATGATAAAAATGGCTACCTTACATTCCTATTAGGTTAGGCATCTCATTTGGGAAATCAATATATTGCCCTTCACAATGGTTTAGGAATCCATTCTCTTATTTCCCACCATTAACTAAAAATAATAAAAGAAAAATATGAGAATGAATTAACATACAAAAGGAAAACATAAAAACATATAAGAAATAATATATAAATGATAATTGTATCATAACTTATGAGTCTCCAAATTTTTATATAGGTTGTCCATGGTAATTTTTTTTAATATGTTTTTCAATCTAACAATTCGTTCATTTCCTTAATAATGGGTTTTGAAGAGTATTTAATTTATTAAACATACCCCCTTGGAGTGTCAAACTAGGTGGGAAGAAAATATTGTTTTTGTGACATAAGTGATAATTGAGTCAATCCAAATGCACAATTTTTTAAGTTATTAACCCAAGGTAAAACTATGATAGATCCACATCCACATGTAGTGTCTAGAGAGGGATGTAATTTCCCAAAACTCACTAACACTATACCTCACCAAAATTCAGGAATATTTTTTTCACATCTATATCCTTATTTTCTTTTATTTTTCATCTTCTATTCTTGGACTATATTTTGCCCCTAGGCCCCCCTTGAACCCCCTTGAATTTTGACTAAAATTGACATTTTTGGGTCGCCAAAATAGGACAGAAAATTTACTAAACCGTACAGATAAACCATGCAAATTTTACAACTCTTTTATGAATTTATGTTATTCTAATTTTCACTTTTTTGATTAATCTTATTTCACCCCTTTATTCCCCCATTCGACCCTTACAACCACGAATGTTTCCAAAGCTCTGTGAAGCTCTTTTGGAATCCAATTTTGAAGGGGTTTTTGGTGGTGGAACTTCACGATTCTTCACGTAAGTGTATTCCTACTTTGTTCCTTCCTTTACCTTAGGGGTTTCCTTTCCATATAGATGTTAAAAATTTCCCGAAACTAGGGTTTCACTCTTAGGGTATAATTTTGTGTTTCGTGGTTAAATATTGTGGATTAGGGTTTGTTTTCATCCCCTTATGGTGTGGTGGTGGTGTGGTTGAGTTTTTACACAAATATTTGGGGTTTTTGACATCTATGGTAGATGATTATATGTGTGTAAATTTTTAGATGAATTTATCTTACTTGATTGACTATTTCTTCATGTTCCTATTCCATTATCTTTGGTGTAAAAACTATTTTTGGTATAATTTATTTAGTGGTTGATTTTAAATAATAACATTTGTATGAAAATAAGTTTATTTAATGTGTATTACATGTTGTATAATTTGGGATTGTTTTATGACTCATGTAATTGGTTTATTAAATGTTGTTAGGTCTACCAAATATGGTTGGGTGTGGTATTGTTGGGCGTTTTTCCTTAAGAATGGATTTTGAATGGATTTTGCGTGCTAACCATTATCTTAACTCTTGATTTTTTTTTATAAAATCTTTAAAGGGATTAGTAATTTTCATTAAGGGTGTGGAACATTTTTTTTACTGTTTGGATTCATAAATATAATTTATATGTGCAAATGGTACTTTCAATTATAATTGGTATTTTATAATATGTGAAACTTGATTCAGAACAATGAGGGAAACTCAGGTATCTAAGTTGGCAGACTAGGACTAGTATTCTAGGGATACGATAAAGGACACTTCCCAAATTCACTTAGCTATATTGATATTTAATGAACTAAATAAACATTGATTATGTTTTGGGAACACTAGGCCATTGGGTGTTCCCCACTCATTGGCATATGCACGAGAAGGTTGTTGGTTATGGATACTTTTACACGGAGATACGATGTACCTAGGGCCCCAAAGAAATCTAGTGCATAGGGGTGTTCCCGTAACGGGTACTAAAAGGATATATTGGTCATAACATCAAAATATTGTACCTTTTGTTTTAAAATTCAGAGTCATTTGTGTTTTATTTAAAAGTGTACATTATTCAATGTTTTCCTCTTGAATGTTGTTTCCATTTTATGTTTCACCTTTTAGAAATTTTTCTAGCATTTCTTGTTAATAAAAACTTAAAATATTTTTTCCTTAAAATGTCTATCACATGGAATATTTTTGGTTGGAATCCTTTTCGTATTAGTATCACACCCTACTTACAACTTTGGGTGTAATTAGATTTGGTAATGTTTTTCATAGGTAAGGGAAAGGTCCTGGGAGATAGAAATTCAGGTTGTATGCTTCTTTTCTGGGTGAAATGATGTCGAGTAGGTTTGGGGGAGATTTCCCCTTTTCATGTGGTGGTTATTGAGTCATAATTTCTACACCTTTTGAATTATTCCCTCTTAGGGTTTCGTTTAAAGCTATGTATTTCAATACTGAATTTTATTAAAGGCTTTTTGGATTAAATTTTTGAAATTCGGTTTATTTATTGTTTTGGTTGGTTTAATGAATGTAAACTCATGTAAATAACTCCTAAACCATTATTTATGATACTAGATCACTTATTCTAGCCCGTGGGGATAGGTAACACACTTTGGGCCATACCATAGGCTGGACCACGTGCCGGTTTGGATGGTGACCATATCTGGATCATGATTATTTTTATATATTTAATTTTTAGTATACATATCCATAGTTTTCTCACTAAATCATTCTATTCATAATCAATACAAGTAACTAGAAAATTATTTGATTTCATATATAGAGAGTCAAAAAATTTACACATATTATTACGTGTCTTTCAGTATAAATATCCATTAAATACAAACTGAGGATCAAAAAGGCCTAGTGTGTTAGGAATAGTAGGTACCTAAAACAACTAGAATACAACTTATTTATTTTAATATCAATAAAAATATTCTAAATTAATTTATAAAATAATGATAAATAGGACAAAATAAGAAATATATAAAAGAAAGGGGTGAACTGAAAATATCAATAAGGGAATAAAATGATAAGGAAACATAATTTGTGACTCAAAAGTATAACATGATACCATAAAGTTGAAGGTTCCTAAGTAATCACATGGGAACATAATATAAATAATATTATACTATAAGATCATGGAAACAAAATAAATTTGAGAGTAACATATAACACAACATAAACATGGGTCAAGGCTAAATTCCAAGAAAACATCACTTGCTGGATAGAGTCCCATAGTGGGATCCCATACATGACGTATCACGAGACTAATTATTTACCCAATATAGTGTAGTGCTATCTTGGAACTAAAATGTTAAAATGTCCATTATTATTTGTGCCATAAAATTAAATAAATCATAATTCATTAACATAAATGTAACCCATGGAAATAAATTGGGTTATATAATCTTGCCTCACATCATAATAAAAAAAGATTTATTAAAGAATGCATTTAAGGAAAGATCATAAGGAATGTATTTACACATCAGTAAATGTGATAATAACTATGTATATATGAGAGAGACATATATATACCAATATATAATTTATCAGTATTCCATTACATTAAAAAGAGAAATATAAAGTGAGTTAGAGAGAGAAAGGTTGTAACCCAATGGAAAATGGTGGTTTAAAAATATCCCTTATTTAAAATCTAAAAATTTATCAAATATTATATACAATTTTTTTTTGAAAGATCCTTGGGAAATTTTATACTGAGCTTAAAAACATTGATTGGTCATGAAATTGGAAAATTCTATTCATGTTGTACCAGTTATAAAAACATTCCAATCACACTTATGTAAAAAGTTAAAAAAGATCCTCATTTGTAAAATGAAAAGAAGATACCTTTTGAATCATATTGTAAAAATTAAAACATGGATAAAATTTTATTTTAAAAATTATTATATGTTATAAAAATATTATTTATTTTTTAAGGAAAATATTGATATGGATGAAAAATAATTTATGATAGAAAATATAATAAAGTTGTATTTTCTAAAAAAATCAATTATATTAAGCACCAGAGAGGGGATAATGTGACTATTACTTGAAAATTTCATGACTATAGAGTTGTTAAAAAAACTAAAGGGTTTTATTATATAATTTTCAAATAATTTCCTCTAATTAAAATTTAAATATAAACAATCCTGATTAAAAAGAGATTCATGACTAAACACTTACCACTTTGGTAAATTATGAATCAAAACCCCATGGACATAGTAAATTAATTATAACTAAAATGCCATTTATTATGAATAATTAATGCTATACAATGAAAATTGGGATTTTATAAACTACAAAAAATATTTTTGGAGCATAACATTAAAATATGCATTAATGATGAGAAATTGAGAGGAAATGCCTTACCTCGGGTCAAAACATGCCGTGTATGTATTTTATATCCTATATAATAAATATATATCAATGATTTTGTTTGTTAAGAAACATTTAAAGGTTTAATACATTATACTTAAACCATTTTATTCATATATTTTATTGATATATCTAATTAATAAATCAGTTATGTCCACATCATTTGTTTTAAAGACGTTCGATTCATAAATTCAAATCAACATCAGTGTGTTCACTATGGTCAATGGGGTAATTTTTACATTATATAGAGATTAATAATAATGAAAAATTTCAATTTTTATAATTTAACTAAAATTTTAAAAGAAATCATGAAATATGTTTATGAAAAATGAACTATGCTATAATCATAGCGACGATAGGACGTTCACACACATGAGTAACGTTTCCATTTTTCAATGATGATGATGGAAAGAAGGTAAGAAATATTTTATATTTATATAATGATGCTTATATCAGCAATATAATAGTATTTATTTAAATAAATTTATATATACCATACATGTGATGTGGTAATTTAAAACAAATCACATCTCTTCTCGAGGTGGTAGTCAGCCGTGTGCTCGAATGATGTTATCATTTCTAAATGTATGGTAAGGTAATAATGTATAAGATATATTAATTTTTAATAATTATAAATATGTAATTAATATCCTATATATACATTAAATACATCTTAACAAACTTTAGTGATAGGCGATGATGGAGAACGAATTACATCGGTTTGTGATGCAGTATTCTGTGTACATAAGAACAATGGTTTCCATTCCCATTTAATTTTAAGTGGATATGTATTTATGTTATTACATTAATCATAATATAATATCAGTATATGGGTAATAATGATGTTATTATATCATAATGGTTTAATAATATTTTAATTATTCAGAAGAAGAAATGAAATAAATATGCTTGGTTAAGTATGATACTACTTCAGACCAAATATTTAGGATTATACCTAAATCTTTCAAAGATTGGATTTTTGATCAAACAAAGGAATCATGGAAATGTTTTGGGAATTAAGGAAGAAATTTTTTAGTCTTTTACAAACCATATGTTGTTTTATTTGTGTAAAGGATAGGAGAGGAGGTGCCCTTTTAGAAGTTAGAGGGAGTGACATTTTCGTAAATACCAAAAACTATTCAATATTGGGAAGTCACTCTCAAGAATGGTGCCACAAAAATTGATAAATAAACAATTTAAGGTGTTATATAGTCAATAAAAACCTAAAACATAGAAAAATAAACATTTTTTATAAATTTGATTCCACTTACATCTAATGTTACTCACCTTTACCATTTTAGTTTTCCACCAATGTAACTAGTTTTTTTAACTATTTTTACTATTCATTATGAAAAAAATTATGTTTTCCACATTAAATAATATAATTGTGATTATTAAAATTATTTAATTCATTTTATAAATTTTAAATCATCTAACTGGCATAATAAAATTTAATATTAATCCCTAAATACGTGTCGAAAAATTGTTTTTTCAAGAAAAGAATTTCAAGCAATAGATGATCTTATATTAACTCTATAACTAAAAATCATCATTTTGTGAATTTAAATATATATAAATACATATATTTTCTATACATATAATTAAAATATTTAATTTAGAGGATTTATTTTAATTAATTAAAATGGTTAATCATTATCCACTTTAAAATAGTTTTCATAAAACTGTTTTTTAGGAATAAGAATAAAATTATACCAAAATCCGGAAAATTGATGATTAAAATGATCTTAATTATATTATTTGAAATAAAATGGGTTTTATTTAAATTTAATATAAAATAAAAAACATAATTATTCTTTTAAATTACATTATTTAATAAAACTAAATGATAATATTCGAGAAATTGGAAATTTTCACTATTCACTAAAAAATAAATCATTTTAGAAATATCCCAAAATTTAACAGTAATTTAATTTTGATATAATTATTTCAAAAATTAATTTATTTTTATGAAATAAATTTTCTATATTTTCTAAAAATCAATTAATATATTTTGTCACAAAAAGTAATTAACAACATTTTTGAAGAAAACATATTTTTAAAGCATAAAATGATTTACTAAAACTTGAATATTTATTTATTATGAATTAATAAATAATTATAGATTATATTAAACATTATATATATTTTTATAAATTTTTTTATATTCATACTTCTAATTTTAACGGCTAGGTTATAACGATCAAGTTTACATAAAAATATTTTAATAGCAAATCAATGTTCATTTAACCTCAGTATTGAATATTGTATATGCTATTGAACATAAAGTTCTTTTAAAATATCAAGGTGTTATAAAGAAGGATAATTAAAGAGATACATAAGTACATGACTTGTAGATAGATGTACATGTTGTGTGATAGGGGTTTTCTACACCAAGGTACACATTGAGAATTATTCGCTGGATTGTGTGGATATAAATACTTATTAATTGTTTTTTGCATAATTATTTAAAATAAAAAACATGTATAGTCCTCATAAATGTCATTTAATTCACTAGAATTTCTATTGATACATGTCATTTATATTCATGGAATATCATGTGGTCATAAATGGTATGTAGACTACACGACATAACCCACAAAACCACATGTTGTGTATACTACGACATGCCATATCATTATTCATTTCAGGTAAGTTCTGGTTACACAATAAGGACTATACACAACATAGGTCACACACCTTGTCAAGTGAAAGTACACGTTGTGTAATAGTTAAATTTCCAAAATGGATTTAATCATATGTACAGGGTAGCACTCTATGTCACCTCTAATACATATCATGAATATGTTAAATTCCAAAACTGAATTTAGACTGATAAAGAACTATACACCATATAACCCGGTCAATAAACTATTTTCAAAAAATTAGTTTTTATTAAAAATATATTTATTTAATTTTTTTAAAATTATACAGGATGAGAATAAATTATATCTCGTGGACTGATTAGAATTATAAATCTGATAATGAATAAATGTAGGAATTAAGATAAATTTTTTAATTTAAGTTAAATTTATTTTTATAATTATAATAAACTAAAACAAATATCAGAAATTTAAAATGTGTAGTCATTTCATTCTATGATTGATAATGATATTGATTGATCTATGTATGTGTTGTGTTTTTTATTTAATTTAGTTATTATTACCTGATTTTTTATGAATAATTTATTTATAAAATAAATATAAATATTTTTTTATCATCCAGGATGGAATTTTCATGATTTATTTTATATTACCATAAACCCCTGAAACCCCTCACCCATGAGTGAGTAAGGATTTGTAAATAAAGAATCCTTGAGTGAGAAGAATCTTTTAGAGACCTGATTTGAGGTGAAACAAACGAAGGAGATATAAAGGTTAATGGAGAAATGTTGCAACTTGAGCCAAGAACTAGATCAAGAAATTTTTTCCCCTAGGGTTAGGGTTAGTTTATCATTAAATTGATAAAACAAAAAGTAGATTAAAATATCATGATAGTATTGCATATTTATTTTATGTTTCAAGTTCTTGGTTATTTATTTATTTTTTATGATGTATGGTTTATGTGATGACTATTCGTTATCACATAAAGTAAACTAAAAAATAACTATCCCAATATGAATTAATATAAAATGATTATGTATAAATTATTTTATCATACATATTCAATAAATTATGGAAAATACACATAATATTAACAATAATGTGATGAAAAATGATAATTCATAAGTTAACGTAAATCCATTTATGAACAAATTAAGTTAGTAAACGCCTTCCCTCTTCATTGTTAGGATGGAACCATATTTAGTTTCATTCAGGCCATAGTTGGGGATAATTTTCAATTATCAGGGATTCTTTTAAAGGATAGTCAGTTTAATTAACCAAATTAGTAATAAGGATAACAACCATATTTAACTGAGGTAAATCTTTCCACAGTTATCACATACAGTAAAATACTTCAATCTATTTTTTCCCTTATCCATTTTCTGATCTATTGTCATCTTGTTCTCTTGCTTCCCTTTTATACCATAATTCTTATATAATTATTTCTCTATCTTTATAGATCATAAAATTATTTCATTTCATGTATAAAATGTTTTATAAACCAGAACACTTTGGATAATTGGATTAAGTCCTTTAAATAAATGATAAATCCTTTATTCTGTGTTGCGTATTAAATCCAAATCATACCTTGCTAACCTGGTAAAGGTTGAATCATACTCTATAACACTTTATTCATCCTTTTTCAAAAATATAACTAACATATTTTTATATCATTTCTTTTATTAGGCGGAATTATTTATCAAATAATTTATACTTAAATGTTCTCCATTCTATGAGTCCTACTTCTTCATCCTGTATATTATTATGGATCAATGACCACCATTGATTTAAATCTTCATTGAGACAATACACTATATTTAATGGACTAGATATTTATAGAATAATAATTTTTTAGATCCTATTAATATTTATGATTGATATATTATTTTTCTGATAGCATACTCGACACACAACAATGGGTTTCCAAGAAATCTTACATTGCACACACCTTTGAGTTATACTGAAAAAGTATATAATAATAAGATTATTTTAAATGGTAGTTAATTCCTAGCCATTGATTTTCAAGATTGAAAAAAATTAACTATAGCATGATTACACATGTTTGTTAAATTTTTTACATTTACCAATAAATTTCAGAGGCTTAAAATAAAAATGAATCTAATTTTTAGCATGAAATTCTCTAATATATTTAAAAGGTCATTTTAACACCTTTTGATGAAAACCCCTTTTTAAATATAGTTTTTGACACTTTTATATGTTATATTTGACAAAACAAACTTTTTATCCTAAATTGTAACATAAAAATATACTTTGGATTGTATTTTCGTATTTTTCTGATAAAATTCATATTTTTATGAATAGTGAAAGATACTGCTTTTTAGTTCAAAACTTTCTTTTCATCTTATTTATTTGTATATTTATATTGTATTTTTTATTAGTTTTAAAGTGTAATTGTATTATATATTTTTTCATTTAATCTGATTCTAGTAATTGAAATTAATTTAACTTTTAAATTAGACATAATCACATGTCAATATTTTGATAGATATTATTTCTTAAAAACTAGATTTTTTGTTTCGACAATGGGAATTAAATTTAAATTAATTACTAATTCTTTTTTGTTTTGAATTTTTAAAAATGGATTCCATATTTGGAATCATGAGGTCCAATTTATGTAAATAGGTACCTTTTATTTTAATACATTATGAATAGTAACTTTAGTAATTATTTCATTTACCATCGTTAAATGGTAAATATGATAAATAAGGGATAAAAAATAATATTATAATAATATTAAACTACCATCACATGTTATCCAATCATATTGGATGAGATATATCCGACCATTATTATCCTTGGGTCGTTTTTTGGACCCCATGGAGCCACTTGGATATGAAAATGACATTTTATAAGAATTAATATAAACTACAGAAAAATGTAACATAAACTTGTATCTTTTATTAAAAAAATTTATATGAGTGGTTATATAAGTGCTATTTTGGACGAAAAATAGTAATTAGAATTATAAAAATATCTTTTACATCATGATATTTTATTTATAATTTTAAGACATTAAATAAATAAATTTAATTTTGACACAATAATGAGGAAGTGTTAACTTCATTAAGAAATGATTCAAATAAGTGATATAATAAATGTTAAAATAAATTTAATCTGGATATTTTAATTTCATAAATGAATTTTATGGATGATAGAGACATGTTATATTTTTATTTATTAAGTTTTTTCGAAGTAATAAATTTTTTATGGATTTTTTTAAAAAAGTCATGATATGAATAGTGTCAAAATTGACATAATTCGTATTTTAAAATATAAAATATTTTATTAAATATTATAAAATTATAAAAATATATGATTTGTCCAAATAGTTATATTAAGTACAAAATTTTATTACTGGCTCTTTGATTTGATATTTTCCATGTTTTGGTAACTATTTTGATTCTCAAGGTGTTAGATTCTTGATAAAACAATACGAGTAAAGAAGGGTTAAATAGAAACGATAAGGATTAAAAACATTAAAAACCTATCTACCTATTATTGTATTATTTTTTTATACTTATATTCATTTTTAATTCTAAATAAATGAATTTGGACTCATTTATAATAGAAATATAATTTATAATAAAACAATATTTTGAGATATTCTTTAAGTGCCCGTGATCCCTCTTATAAAAGGTCACCACCTCTAACCCATACTCAAACCTCTCAATACCTCTTGTATCGTCCAAAATCTGGTAATATAAGCTCCAAACATCTCTTTATTACTCCTATAAGACTCACTTTGGGTATAAGGCACTTCAATAAACCCTTTTATATATAATCAAAGGGAGTTACCTGATTTAGAGGTAACGTCTTCTCTCAAGTCCTTTTATTTTATTTTCCTTCTCCACTCCCTATTATATTTTTATTCTTTGATTACCTAACAATAGCAGAATAATAAATATACTAGGATGGTGTTATTAAAATTATTCAAACTACACTTACACAAACATCTACTTAATAGATATAAACATACTGTTTCAGTGTACAATGAACTACTACCTCAAAAAATGATGATTGTTCAATTATATCCTATCACCTCTCATGGTGGAAATTACGATGCTACTATATTTATATGTGTTATATATTTTATTTTTATTGTCTCTATTCTTCTGTATTTTTCTTTTACAGCATACCTTTATGTTTTCCATAATGCGTAAATATGATAATTTCATTTGAGGAAGTGCGGACTACCGCACCATCAAAGTAATTTGACTTATTCATGCCATACATGGAATGTATAAAGGCCAGAGTTAATTAACATATGTAACATATATAAAATATGATATTATAATGGAATTATTATATACCTTTGTATCATTATGTTTTCATGCTGTTAAATATGAAATACAAATGAAACTAGTGTTCATGCGTACGTACGACATACCTGCTCTACAAAGGGTGCATTTCATTTTCTTATATCCAAATGTTATGGAATATTGTAAATACATATATAATGGATCTAAATACATATATACTGGATATATATGATATTCAAATCATGAATAAAATTCTTGAGAAAATGGGCTTTTTACCACATGGAAAATATGTAATTATAACAAGTTCATTTTTGACTCAAGTTCAGAACATCGACAAAATGTCCGATATGAACTCAAATAATTAAATAATTGTTATAGAAAGTTAATAAGAAATATAATAGTAGTAATTAAGTTAAAAAATTTTCTTAATCAATTAGAAATTAATTTTTTATTATTATTTAGGATGAAGATGGAACATACGAGACAATTCAGACGCGATGTAAGGGAACCTTTCACCCTCCTCTTTCAGTCAAAGACTTATTTTATGTTATATAATTTAATTTAAATTATATTATGTTGGGATATTTTCTTCTATATCCTTATTTATGTAAATTTTATATCCATGTGATTATAGACCCTTTTATATCGTCAACTCATTTTATGTATTTCTACGTGACGTCATTAGGCTGCTGAATTTTTGTAAGGGAATATCTAAACTCAATTTCCACTCATTGGGTATTATGCATACATTTTGATTATATTATGCCAATATTATGTATGGAATAAAATATTATCTATTTATATTGTTATTTCCAATTACCTTTGTGTGAATATACTTTTTCAACACATAATCACCCCATTCATAAATTCTTATGTCATTTATATGAACTTCGTAAGGGAACTTCTTATCCCAATTTCATTTCTTTTGTTTAATATTGTACTTATAATTATGTAGTGATATGATTATTTAAGAAATAACTTTTGATATATTATCTTGTATTTATGCATTAGTTATGTGTACTTATAGTAAATACACATAATTGATCTATTTTACTTATAAAATGATCTTTGTAAGCGAACCTTTCACCCTTCACTTTTAGTCAAATATTTATTTTATGTTATGACTTTTAATTTCCATTTTCTTATGTTGGGATATGTTCTTATAAACCCTTATTGATGTACATTTTATGTCCAAATAATAAGAGACCCTTTTCTCTCTCATCTATTCATTTTCTGAATTTCTAAGTGATGTCGTTAGGCTGCAAAATTTTCATAAGGGACTTCAACTCATTCTCCTTTCATTGAGTCATACATTGATTTACACACAAATTTCCTTTATGTAGTGTATAAATCCCTTTAGATATTAATTTAATTCATAGGGAATCTTTTTTCTACATAGTGTTTTACTAAACGAAAAATGGAATATTTCTTTTTTAACATGCGTAGTGACAATGACCTTTCTGCCGCCACAAGCATTATTTAGTATTTGGCTTAATCGTCAAGACATAGTGTTTTTAAAAGGAAAATTAAATACCATATACCATTTTTTATGTTTTCTGTTATTGAAAATTTTTTTGATAATGGATTCATTATTTCAATATCTTGAACTGATATCTTGTGATTGCAAAGTAGAAATGTTATATTTCCTTTATGATTGTGTTATTTGTTATGATTATGTTATAGTTATTGGAATTGTTTACATATATGAGTGGTTCCATGATAATCCTAAGGAGGGTGAGCCTGAGATAGTTCTCCAATTCATTGGGTTACATGACATAGGTGAACGTTAATGTTTTTCTTAAGAGATTTAGGGAATATACCATGATGGGTATTCCAAATGTAACTCCCTATGAAGATGTGAAAGTTACAATGTAAGTATCTTGTAGATCCCAAAATTAACCTTTATTATTTATGATTACTTTTTGTTATTCATAAATCTTCTGATTTCAAAATTTATATTAAATTGCTTATGTTTTGTAGGTATTGATGAACTAATGTTTTCTTTGTTTATTTTATAACCCTTACTGAGACTTTTATTGTCATCCTGAGTTTATGAAATGTTTTTCATAGGGTAAGAGGAAGGTTAAGAGAAAGGAAGTATTCAAGAAGATATATATAAATAAAAGAACTCTTTTGTTCATTTAAGGAGTTTTATTATTGTGAAAAATTGGGATAGATTAGAAGTGACTACTTTGTAATTTTTGAGATGTAATTTAATAGTTACGGCCTAATTCTCTAAATCTCTAAACCTAAAAACATCCTCAATGTGAATTATTAACTTAATTCAAGATTATATAATGTTTAAGGCTGGGTCCTTATATTACAAGTGTGATATTTTCCTTTTCACCACATCCCAAATCCATAAATATCTTCTCCAAATACATAATCCATTTCTCAGATACCATTGCATAAGTAGTCTCAATAAATGATGGGGGCATCTATCATATAAATTTACACAATATAGAATAATATAACTATGGAATAAGATGATATATCCAAGAAATTTTATGTGTCATTACCTGATTAAGCTACCGTAATATATCCAAAACTTGGTCGGTTCGAATACCACCTACTTTAACTTTCTCTGTAGGGAAATATCTACATTGTACATGAGTATTAATACAATTTATCCTCCCATTTGTTAATTATAAACATTTTAATATTCTATATTAGTTCATAAAATTATTAAATTTTTATAATTCTAAATATGGAATGACACTTAACATAAAATGAAATATTTAAGCATAACTAATATCATAATCATAAACATGGCTTCTTTGGGGATATTATTACTTTAAAATCCTTTATAATGATTTACAAATAAAATGTGAATTATCCTTAGTACATCATTCGGGAGTTTCAAACCAGGTGCGTAGTAAGAACCATTTTTGTGTACCATGTTACGCCCGAGTAAGGCCTAACACACATTGTTGAAGAAGTTCCCCCTATGTACATCTGTTCCCGAACCACTTCCATCTATAGTATCCAGACATGGATGTATTGTTTGGAATAAACAGACAATATCTGCCATACCAAAATTCTTGGAATTTATTCTATAATTATCCTCAAATTTTATTTTAGGTTTATGTTCACAAATCTATGTTTTTTAATATATTTTCGAAGGTTTCTTCTAAACATACTTCGATACCTACTATAACAATCTGACCCCAGAAGCTTAGAACTAGTGCATTACTTTATTAGATTGGCATAACTACAGGGAATAAAATCTAAAAGGGAAAAATAGTCTAATAGTTTTATAAATTTAGAGTATATACATGATACCCATTTTACACTGGGAATATAAAATAAAACAAAATACATAACAAATACAAATAAACAGCATCCTAAAAAATCATTCCAAGAACTCATCTTCATGACCTTATGAAAGGAAAAATTATAAGGATGATCTCAAATTCTCAGTAAGGGTAAGACTAAAACATAATTAATCACGAATAAATAAGAATAGACAATATTTAAGGTTATAAAACTAAAAACGCATTACATTCAAACAACTAGATATGTCATAATCAAGATGAAATGGTAATTAACAAAAGACACATTACAATAAATCAATAAATTGAGAAATAAATGCAGCCATAGATAATATCGAAGAAAAAATCTCATGGGTAATAGAAATAATAACTAAATTATCAATAAATAATATTCATAATTATTGCACTCCATGTTTCTTAGGTACATAGTGCATTTACTATCAAGACCTTTCATTGGATGGTTTAAAACATAATTTTTTATAACCAATTAGGGTTGTACAACCTTAAATATACTATCAATACCTTTCACAAGATACTTTAAAACATACTAGTTACAAACATTAAGGATTTTTCATAGAGAATTCATCCCACGAGACTACCTATACATCGAAGGGATTACATTAAATGTTCCTCAACCGTGTCATACCGGTCCAAAACATTCATCATATATCGAATAATCGATTTAATTAATTTTTTTTTTCATATCCTCAAATATACATATTAAATAAATAATATTGATTAATCAATAATTCCATAGTATAGGATATATAAAAAAAGGATTGTTTACATTGAGGAATGGAAATACCAATAAATTATCATCAAAAAAATTATTTGGAATAATAATATTTAAACATTCCAAAGTATCCCATACCACTTTAGAAACATTTGATTCATAATAACCATGTGTTGAAATAATGGGTGACCTAGACCCAAATATTAAATTCTTTTCATTACTATATTCTATATATAAATAGCTATACAAGATGTCGTCTTACCATTATAGAGTAGACTTTTCTGTGTCCACTATTGAAATAGTAATGTACAAAGATTGATTATCATATCAAAAGGTTATAGTAGTTTCAGGGTAATATGAGAACATCTAGATACTATGACATTAATATTAAATATACGTTATATAGTCTAGATACATCTTACTTATTGGACACAGTAGATGTATGACTATCAGGTGCAGGGGGCTCATAATCATTGAGACTTCTTATCATGAAGTTCACACTTGGTGATCTCAAGTTGTGAGATCATGAGAACTGGCCCACCAATAGGAACACCACATGTTTTAGGTGATATTCGATTTATTATTTACAATCATGTTTAATGGTCTCCTAACTTGAGATCATTTCCAATGTATGTAATTTGATTGCGTACTTTGATCAAAAATGAAAACCATGGCAATGAAGTTGGGGAGAGGTAGTTTGTGTTGGGTGTGTCATTAGTGGCATGACACTGGTTGAATGGTCAAGAAAGGATTTGTATCATCCATGAAATGGAAGTAATATATCTCATTCCATGTTGATATGGATGGAAATACCTTTTTTAAGACCATGGCCATGGAATTCTAGGGTAAATCTGTCCAGTTAAATCAACAAACTATAAAGAAAGAAAACGGCGATGACACCTGACTGCGTCTTTCATTATGAGAAATTACTGACAAAGAGACTATATTACACATAGTGTTTTCGTAGGTTGGTTTTCGTGGCTGTGACAATCCTTATCACTTCAGGGGACATGATGGGTTGCTAGATCCTTCTCTTGGTCTATGAATACTATTCACTTCTATCGAGATAAGGTCATATTGGGTCACACACAACTACGTATTCAAGAATCTGACCTATTCAATTGAATATTATTTTTGGACATGGTGGGCCCCACCACAGGGGTCTGGGATTTTTCCAAAGATAAACGATCACCAATGAAATAAATAAATTCACATTATTCGAGTTTAGAATAATGAGTATTGAATTTATTTATTAAATGTATTAAGAGTTTTATGTAAATATATGAAAAATATTAATTGATCAATATTACATTATTCAAGGTTCAATTAATATTTATGGGAGCGACGAGTCGAGTAAATGACTCAATTATTATCGTGTAATATAATTTAACATATTACAAGTGAAGGATAATGATATTTAGGACTCAGATTAGTAGTAATAAATTGTCTTCAATAGTGCATTATGTATCCGGGGACGGAGAGGCTATACTAGGTATTTTAATTAAGCATTATAAATAGAAGAGGAGGGTATTTTGACAAATACTATTCATGGTTCTTCTCTCTCCTCTCCTCTCTCCCATGAGTTAGAGAGAGATGCTCTGGATCCAAGTATCATAGATCAAGCACCTTCACAGGCATCGCTAGCGAAGTGATGCAGTGATCATTGGAGTGTCAAGGTGATGTCTGAATTCCACACTAGAACATGGATTACAACGAATGGAGCTACCACATATTCCTTGAATCATGTGTTGAAAATATAGTGGAATTAGATTTCAGATTCTTCATGAAGCGATCACCAACAATGAGCAGACATCGTGCCAGGTTTTAGATTAATCCATGTATTTTTTATGGTTTATTTTGTGCTTAGAATCCTTCATGCATGGTCCACGACTAAGATCGGGCTGCCATGCACCAATGTTGACATGTTTACATCGATCGTTGGTGGATTTTTTTTAAAAAGACACACCAGTTTGGGGCTTCCGAAGTTATAAATTCATATGTCCTTTCTATGGCTCACTCTTCTTAAACTAGCGCCCAACAGCCCTTTGGTTCTCCCTATCCCGCTAGAGCGCACGAAGGCCTCCCGCCACCTTGTCATCATCCCGAAGCAAGAGGCGCAAGCTCCACCACCTGAACGCAAGAAGACTCTGAGAACTGCACCCTAGCCACCCCAGCCATGCTGCTATGCTGCACCATCTCATGCTGGCTCCTCCATGATGCAGGTGGAAAAGACCTTCACCGCCTCCTCCTTTCTAGTGTTGACAAGGCCGGAAAATCTATCAGCCACCCTATTTGTAGTGCCCTGCGTGGGTACCCTTTGCCCACAGTAGCGTACCACACATAAACCAGCTCTACGATGAGGCACTGGAGACCCCTCCTCCCAGATCCAGGTACCCGGCGGCTTCACTGTCCTCCTCATCCCTCATCTGGTGCATTCATGCGGCATCCTTTCCCACCCCACACCAGCGCCTTCACTCCCTCGTCTGGAGGACCTCCGCACCGGCTGCTCATGACCGGTCGTTGAGAGACCACCTTCCAAAACCCTCTGGCCTCCTGTCTCGCTGCCCACACATACTTCCTTGGCCGCCGTAAGGGAAACTTAAACCATACCACATCCTTCGGGTAGTCAGACCCAGTCTCCACCGTGAGGTAACCCCTGTTGCGAGTGTGGGTTTTATTTGGTTTACCTCACCAGGTGATTAGGTGGGTCCGCCCAGCCAGGAACGAGCGTGGGCAGGCCTCTTCAGTCTAGAACAACCCCGCATGGGGTCGGCACAGCCCGGGATGGGCCCTCCCAGGCTCTCCCCGACCCGCACAAGCCCTGCACAGGGTTTATGGGGTTTAGGTGATTTATTTGAATCAAAATTAATTAATTTAATCAATTTAATTTTGATCTAGAATTAAATTATTTATATATTAATTTTGGATAAAATTTTATGTGGTGTCATAAAGTTAATTAGTGTTTAATAAAATTAATCAATTAATTTTATTTTGGTTTTAAAATTTAATTAAAAAATTGCGACCAAATGATGTAAATACTGAATTAAAAATTATTGTGAAATTTTTTAATTCAATCAAATAACCCCAAGTATTATTTTAATGCAAGTTTAATTTTATTCTGCATTTATTTTATGTATACTAATTAATACGTAAACTGATCATGAGATGGAGACCGACTGATGTATGTCTGGTGCATTTTATTTAATTAATTAATTTAATTATTGCATGTCGGTTTATAATAAATATTTTAATTAAATAAAAGATGATTTGCGTGTCGTCTCAAGTGGCGTTATATGTATAAGGGTCTATGCACACATTCCTAGAGTTTTAATTTTATACCCCGAGATCCCCTCACCTGCATGTGATTACTGTTGTATAATGACGAGATGAGGTATCACACACTTTTTTCCAACTAACGGCGTTGCACCAGATAGGAGTTGGATACCTTGTATGAGCAGATGTTTCTATTCAAGTTACAAGCCGTGCGACTAATGGTACTTAACCCTTTGGTTTCAGGTGGTCCATTATTCACTCAATGAATCAACCAATAGTATCGGCTCATGATCAGGTTTTTGATTTTATTTCTATGTGGTATGTTATTTTGTGAATGTGTAGTTAGATCGAAATGACATAGAATAATAATAAACAAGTATTGAAGATAAAATGAACATGTGACGCGATATATTTTTCTATTTCATGTGTATTCAGTTGTGAGTAGGATCACATTTTACATTCTTATAAAACAAAAAATAATTTCTCTCATCACATTAAAAATTATAAAACCCTCAAAAAATATATTAAGTCAAAACATCCTTTCTTCATTCAAATTTGGAAAAAAACGAATGTTTTAGGTACCTATCATGCCAAAGAAGAGAGTACCTCTTACTACTGAGGAGTCCTTATAAAAACAATGGTTTGAATTAACTAAAATTGCAGTAATGAAATATCCATAGCTAGCTTGTTGTAATTTTAGAGGCATGCATTGAGTAAATCAAGTAATTATTTTATGAAGCCGGGACTTCAATCAACAGATCAAGGAGATAGAAGTTAAAGCGGTCGGTCATCCAAAATCCCACCTAGAACCCTCCAAGTAATGGCATAGCCATAGCTTGTAGACTACGAGGGGTGGTTATGGGATCCTTGCCACTAGAATACTCAAGTGACAGAGTATTCTGATTCTAGAACAGAGGGTTCCTAGAATCTGATAAAATAATGAGATACACTAAAATTATTAAAATAATTAATCAAAATGTCTAAACCGGTAATCTAGATAAAAGAAACTAATCTGTTAAAATTTATTTTTGTACAAAATAGAAAGATATACCACAAGTTTAAAAACTACGATATTATAGTGGACAAAGTAAATGTCTACACTGACATGAGTATCCATGAATTTTACAGGCCCATGCGCATAGTACAATGATATAAGAAACTAAAGGTGTCAATGTCCCCAACACTGTAATACTAACTCAAGAAGTGAGGGTGAAACAACTTATAGAAGACTAATGCACAAAGCATATGATGGTTATATCATTATGATTTCATTAATGTCTAGTGTCATTTGTGGTCACTACACTAGGGAATGGATGATATAACATAAAGTGTCATCTCCATGATGTTTTCAAGGAGAAAGTGACACAATGATATGAATAAAGGAAAATTTTACACCGGCATGTGTAAATCGAAAGATTGATAATGATATTTAAATAGATCACTTTATCATATCATTTTCACCCCTTTACTCGAGTATCATTTTAAGTTAAAAGTTGAGAAATTATTGAGTAAACAGTGCATTACCTATCTTGTTAAGGTTCTCCAAATGAATAATAATAAAATACAGTTAAGTCTTAATTCTTATAGAGAATAAATTTAAAGATAATGAGAAAAGTCCAACAGGAATGTAATTCCAATTGCACATTTGGGACATCCATCAATTAATGAGCTATCAACAAAGGTTAATTTAATTTCAAATTATAAAATAATACAATGGAAGTTTAATAGAAATAAACTAATTTAACAGAGAAAGTTTTCGCTTCTACGTAAAGTATATTCATCAATGTAATGTTTCGTTTTATTAATTTTGTGATTAATGCTATATTAATTTTACATATGTGTATTTAAATACAATAACCATGTAAGTATTGAAACATTACCATAAGTCAGTGTATTCTATAAGTGGATGTGAAAGTCTGATACCTTGGCCAGTGGTGAAAAGTACACAACTACTTAATTTCCATTGGAAAGATTCATGTGGAATTTTTCTTGATTATAACGACACACAATAATAACATGTGTCATTGGATGCAAGGATACATTCTTTCAGGTTTTGGAATGAATGTTGTTTTTGGTAAAATCAATTACTAGTTTATTGATACATGAATCATGGGAAATGAGTGATGAATATAAATTTTAGACTTATACCTAGTTGTGATAAGATAATTCTTTGTCAATTAATACTAAAGGTGTAAGTCATGAATATAACAAGTGTTTTATTTAGGATTGTCATAAATAAATATTTTTGTTATTATCGACGTCTTTAGTTTGGACAAAGTTGCCTTTAGAAATAAAGGTATTTCAGAAAGCCTTTTGGAAATAGTTCAACAAGTAAGCGTCAACTATTCCAAGTATAAGCTAGAGGTATATAAATATACTTCATAAGATTCCTTTATGTTATTAAGGAATAAAAATTAATGTATATTCATGGTCAAGAGATACGAGTTTCATCGGTTTGAGATACTGAAGAATATCTCGACCAAGAATTCATCAATCATGATAATGTAGCGTGGAGTAATTCCTAAACACGCATTACCTTATCGACTTCACTAAATTGAATTTAATGAGGAGTAATGATGATAAAGTCTTACATTTCAACATTTTTCAACAAACATGTAGTGTGGATCAATTCCTAAACACATATGTTATATATCAAAATTTTGATGTAAGTAATATCAATGTTGAAACAAGCAGAAACTTCCATTATATTTCATGAAATGATTTCAAAATAATGGTGATATCCCACAACCAAATGCCGTCTATAATGAAAAAAACACTATAATACGAGTCATAGTATGATGTAAACCCATTATGTCATAAGGACATGTGTTTGGATGAAAAGTGTTTGTTAGGAAACAAACAAAATGCATCAAGATAAACACATTATGCATCTAAGGTACTTCTCCTAACAATTGCTTAGGATATTACATAAATCCTTAAGATAAAAAATTCATAGTCAATTTATGGACTACATATCTATATAAGGGTGCACATATCTTATAGAGGTAGTGGTATATATATTGACGAGTGTTTATTCAAATCTAAAAATGGACAAATAGTTGAAATAGGAACTAGTTCTACAAGAGCATGTGGAACCTAGTATGTTCCATAGACACATACTACGTAGGAAGGAAAAAACCATGGTGATGGTTTTTTATATTAACTACGGACGGTGATCTATTATTCAATATGAATAATATTTCCTACAAGTAAGAAGTTTATGGAAATTAGAATGACTTGATAAGACTTAATAAAATTCAATTAATGGATTACATTTATCAAATTACAGAAATAGGCTTATTATTTTTGAATACTATGGTGGGTATTTAAATGAGTTGATACATGGATGGTACAAGAGCAGTACCAATAAGGTTTTATTGGTTTGACCAAGTAATTATGCCTAAATATGTTAGAATTTTACTTTTCATAACTAATATCTACGATCAAATTATTTAAAATTGGATGTCATGACCAGAAATCATGGTTGGTGACTATATGGCACAACTAGAAAGGAATGGTCACGTCATAGAATACTAATTAAGGTTGTTAGTTATTGAAATCTATTTTAGGATTAACGTAATCATCATTATCCTAGAATATACATTTTAAAAAAATCATTTACATGTGTCTACTAGAGGTTAGTGGGAGCGCCAAAGTTATCCAAGTAAAGTATGTTTGACTTCATATGGAAAATAGATTTTTCTTACAGTTAGTTAATACCTAGATGAAATTTATTCTCCAGTGATTAACTTAAAGTAGAAACCTAAGTTCTAGGGAATCGGATGTACTGAGGTAGATCAATTGGTTGCTTGGCCTGATTCAATCGTACATATAGTGACATTGTATTGAAAAATACAAGTTGGAACAATTAAAGAGATAAATTGATACCAATTTCATAGGACATAATCTCTCATTGTTGACATGTTCTGGACATGGGAAGAGATAAATGTGCTGAGTTGAAATCCATACGTTGAAACGATGTATCAATCACGCATGACATAATATGTACAAGAACCAATATTACCAAGGTTTATTTTACAGTAGGAAAATATTAGTTATATCCAAGTGCACTGTAAGGGGTACAGTCAAAACCATCTAATTGTACATTGGTAAGTACACAAGATATGTACCTGGTAAATGGAGAGGAAGGATACTAGTTTTCATGGATAAAAAATAGTCTTCCATAGATAAATGTGATCTAGTATTGCTTTTAGGCTAAAAACTATGATCAAGTCAAGATCATATCAGCCAGTGGTGGCCATACCTACAAAGACCGAGTACGTTGAATCTTATAAGGCAGCTAAGAAGAAAATAAATGAAACGATTTAATCCAGTTCTTGGAATTTCACCTGGTGAGAAAAGTATTATCCTGATAGTCTTACTATCAAATATTTCAAGTTAAGATAGTGGGAAAAAGGGATATACATGGGATTCCATCTTTTGAGTAGTTTTACACAAGGAGACATGGTTGCAATAATATAATTTCCACGTGGTAGAACTGTGGTAGGATGAATAGCTAAAGTCATTACTCATGAGAAAAATGATGTTAATCATGTGAGTGTCTAACAAGGTTGGTATGAAAGTCAGCTTTAGTGCAAGTGGGAGTATTGAAATAGTGGGTTCCCTAGACCCAACTATTCAGTGATTTTGATTACCATATTGTGTATATAGTTATCTATACATGATGTCATCTTACCATTATAGTGTAGAATTTTTTTCTTCCACTATTGAAATGGTAATGTCTGAAGATTAATTGTCACCTCGAAAGGTTATTGTAGTCCCCCGTCTATAATGAGAACCTCTAAATACTGTGACATTAATCTTAAATATATGATCTATAGTATATATTCATCTTGCTGATTGAACATAGTAGACCTATGACTATCAGGTGCTCTGGGATCATAATCAATGAGGCTTCTTCCCATTATGTTTAAACTTTGTGATCTCAAGTAGGGATATCATGAGGAATGACCCACCAGTAGGAACACAAAATGTTTCAGGTGTCATTGGATGTTTCTATCTAGGATCATTTGCAATGGTCTCCTGCCATGAGATCATTACCATTGTATGTCATTTGATTGTATACGTTGATTCAAGATGAACCCCATGGCAATGAAGTCGTGTCGATGTAATTTGTGTTGGGTGCATCATTGGTGGCATGACATTGGTTGAATGGACAATAAAGGATATATCTCTTCTGGGTTATGGAAGTAATATATCTTTGGCCATGTTGATATGGATGACAATAATTCTGTAAGACCATGGCCATGGGACTCAAGGGTAAGTCCATCCAGTTAAATTAACAAACTATAATGTAAGAAAAGGGTGATGACACCTGAGTGCATCCTACTTTTTGAGATATTATTGAAAAAAGATATTATTTTACATAGAGCATGTTCATAGGTTGGCAGTTGCTACTATGATAATACTTATCTCTATAGGGGCCATGACGGGTTGCTAGATCCTAGTCTTGGTCTTTGAATACTGTTAACTACTATCAAGATAAGTTCCTAGAGGGTCACACACAATATCATATTCAAGAATCTACCTTATTCAGTAGAATAAGACTTTTGGATAGTGCGTTCTCCACCATAGGGGTCCAGGATTTGTCCAATGTTAACCGATCACCAATGAAATAATTAAATTCACATTATTTGAGTTTAGAATAATGAGTATTGAATTTATTTATTAAATGTATTTACGAGTTTTATGTATGTATATGAAAAATATTAATTGACGAATATTAAATAATTCATGGTATAATTAATATTTATGGGAGCGATGAGTTGAGATAATGACTCAATTATTATCGTGTATTATATTTTAATGTGTTACAAGTAAATTATAATAATATTTATGACTCAGAGTAGTTGTCATAAAATTTCATTGATAGTTCGTTTAGTATCTGGGGCCAGCAAGGCTATAACATGTATTTTAATTAAGCATTATAAATAGAAGATGAGGGGATTTTTGAAAAATACTATTCATGGGTTTTCTCTCTCCTCTCCTCTCTCCCATGAGTTAGGGAGAGATGCTCTGGATCCAAGGATCATGGATCAAGCACTCTCTCAGGCATTAATAGAGAAGCAATGCAGGGATCATTGGAGTATCGAAGGTGACATTTCAATTCTGCACAAGCATACGTATTATGATGAACGACGCTCCTACAGATTCCTGGAAGTGTGAGTGGACCATCTAGAGGAGTTCAAATTCAGATTCTTCGAGCAGCGATCCCCATGACGAGCATACTTCATTCACGATTTGAGAATAATCAAGGTATTTATTATGGTTTATTTTGTTCTTAAAATAAATCATGCATGGTGCTCAGCTAATACTGGGCAGCCATTCATCGACGTTGACAATTTTACGTCGATCTTTGTAGGATTTCTTTTCAAAAAAACCCACCTTTTTGGGGCTTTCGCTGCACGTTCGGTTCCAACACCATAATGTAATAAAATTAATTGAAACTAATAATATCATTAGAATAATGATATTAATGATATATCATGTCATAGAGTAGTTTATACATTGTATATAATAATCTAGGTTCATAATATTACTATATGCCTGAATGAAATGAATATGAGATGAAATCCCTTACCTTGCATTTACTTTTCGGTGAACATACTTTAACCTCATGTATAATAGTATTAATATTTTCATTAACTTATTTTAGAATCATAATCATATTTAAAATATCATATATTATCTTCTCATAATATCTCATTTCCCGTTTTTCAACAATCTTCCATTACTTTCACTATTTTGGATTTTATTTTCCTAGCCTTTTGGGTATGTCTTGACTTGTTACTTGTTGTTCCTATTAATTTGATGTTTATTTAACCAGATACATAATTTATACCATAATTTAAAAATCATATATATTCTATACATACGTATTTAGAATAATATATAAAATTTGGAGATAGGAAATTAAATACACCATTCATGGAGACGGTAGGACGAACATACACATGAACACTACTTCCATCAATTTTATTTATTAAAATAAAAGAAAATTAAATGATGTATATTATTATTAAAGAAGAATATTTTTGAAATATATGTCCCATATTAATAATAAAATCATCCTTTATACATTCCATGTATAATGTGAACGAATCACATCATTTTGAGGAGACGGTAGTCCACACATCTTCAAACAATATTATCTTATTACCACAAAATCAAAATTTTGAAGGTATGAGTTATACAAGAATTAAATAAGGATAAATATATTATAAATATCATATATATAATATATATACTATAAATCTATCATTATTCCCAACCATGAAAGGTGGAAATGGAAAAATTTACGACATCAGTTCATGAGGCGATAGTCCACCGTACACACGAATGATGATTGATTATCCCATTTGATGGAAGTGTGTGTGAGTGTAGTTAGAAAAATATTATAAAAAAACCATGTATATTGATAAAACTAACTCTATTTTATAAACATTAAATAAAAATAACTGAATGAGTTTAATGAAGAAATGACACAACAGTGTTCTTTGATAAACATTACCTCTTATTTGGGAATCTCCTTTTGATTTTCACAAAAAGGACTTATTTGGTTGGATTTAATCAAAAATTAAGGATTATAGGATTAATATATATATTTTAGGAGAATATATGGTAAGTGGTGCTTCGATCTATAAGTCTCAAAGTGATGTGAGGAAGTGTGGGAGGAGGTACCCTTTTATAATTGTGGTTAGGGGTACTTTTGTAAGCTCTGAAAATATTAAATTAATATAACTAAATTTTAAATTAAAAATAGATAAAAATGAGTTATTTCGAAGATAATATGATTACGGGTCCAATTAATATCAACCAATAATTTTTATAGAATTTTCGGTCACATTGTTACCCTTTATTTTGGATTTTCCCCCTTTGTTAAGCCCTTTAACTCTTACCATGACAACTTGGCTTTTTTACTTTCTAATGGTTAATATATTTACTATAAGTTACTGACAGAATCATAAATGACTCATGGATAAAATTGTAAACCTTACCCAAATATGTTGGTTTAAATTTATATTTTTAGGAATTTTATATCATTTAATAAAATATTATTTATTGTAAAATTTCATCAATGTCAATTTTGATACTATTTATTTCTTGACATTTTAAAAATAGCATAACAACATGATATATACTAAAAAACTCTTTTAAATCATCATTTACATGTCAAAGTAGTCTATAAAATTTGTGGATAAAATTATTTAGGTCAAAGTGTATTTAGTATAATATTTTTAATAACATTTATTTGATATTTGCATTAATTAAACAATCATTTCATCATCATTGCAAAAGCATTTAATTTAATTATTTCATCCGTAAAAATTGAAAATAAATTATAATTAAAAATTTAAACTTTATATAATTATATATAACATTTATAATAAAATATATACCATATTTATCCCATATTAAAAATATTTCAATTGTTGAAAACAAAAAGTATAACAAAATTGTCTTTTATTTGAATAATATACTATAAATTGATTAAAGTCATCCAAGGGGGTACAATAGCTCACAAAAATAGGAACATATAATATTTGGGTCATAAATCACTCATTAAATAAAATTAATACAATTTTAAGTGTAATTGTATAATATTGATAATATGATTTTTACCCTTAATTACCCTGATTTAGCTTTAATTGTGCCAGTAAAATTTACCAAAGTTAACTTTTCATATTTTGTCCAAAAATAAAAGGGTAATAATTAATAAATTTATAACTTATTATTTAAATGATTTAATCCATTTTTTGAAAATTTGAATCATATAATTATATAAAATTAATTTAAAATTAATCATGTTGATGGAACGAGAAATGAGTTTTAAAAGTGAAAACATTCATAATATTGAATTGTTTTAATATAAAAATTGCATTTGAAATTGATTATAATGATCTAAATCCAATTAAATGATCAAAATATTATATAATTACACATTAAAACAAGTCAAAAATTGAATTTAACACTATAAATAATTTAGATGAAAAGTTGTTTTCAATTAAAATTCAGTATTTTTTAATATTCATAAAAAATGAAACTTATTATAAAAATTACAAAACTTAACCAAATTAAATTTTTATATTCATATTTCAAATAAAATGTTTATTTTTACAAATAGATTTTATAAAAGTATCAAAAAATTGATTTAAAACAAGTGCACCATCAAAAGGTAATAAAATTTCATTTAAAAAATATATCTTTTTATGTGTAAAACTAGATTTATTTTTATATCATGTATCAAAGAAAAATAAGATGAATTATTAGAATTATATTGAATATATAATATATAAATTTAATAATTTGGTTAATACTATTCATTCTCTCTAATTTAACGACAAGATTATAATAACATTTCATTGTTTTTTTAAGTTGGGTGTTGCATGCAATGTAGTATTTAGAAAAGATTAACATTAAAGAGAGACATACCGAAAATTTTTTACTGTTATAATATCCATGTTAGAGGACATTTCGAATCTGATGGATAGGGTTTTTTGGATTTCATAATATAGTGGGGTACTAATAGAAATTATTTTATTATGTCACACTGGAGAATAATGATAAATTAGTATAATCATATTTTATTGTTTAAAGGAAATAAAATATCATTTGGCCAAGATATTTTACCTATGATCAATTTAAATAATGATAATTTTATGAATAGTTCTAACTTCTAAAAGTTTCATAGAAAATTTTTCATTATATTATGCCAAGAGTGGATGTTTTATATGATAGATTCCCCAGTTCCTTCTGATCCCTCAAAGGAGGAAACTAATCGAATGTAAACCATATTTTAGAAACATGTGGATGATGCATTGTATTTCTAGTGACTCATGTTATTATTCATGACTAGTGAGATCTATAATCTTTATGCATATCTAGATTCATACAACATGTTTTCTTATATCCATGATATTTATCAGAAGAAAGTTATACATGAAAGGTAAAAGATCCCCAAGTCACTATTTACATGAAATATAAGAATAAGTTCACTAGAAAAACCTCATGTAGTTAATATGATTAGTGACATTGATTATATGAAAATTTTGGGATTCAATATTCCTATGGAATTTTAAACAGAACAAGTAGTTACATCAATTCCTTAGAGATAATCATGTATTATTGTGAATTATATCACGAATAATGTGGATAAGATGATCCTAGATATCTTAACTCTAATTCACCAATAATATAAATATATTAATCCTTGAAAACCTTCTCCCTTTATAGTTAACAAGAGAACATGTAAGGCAAAAAACTCCAAGACTAATTACATGTAAAATTAACCTTTGCACCTTCCTTCCAAGATGAAAAAAATAAAGGAATGAGATATGGAGTATGATTTTGTGTGTTTTTATTATGCAAATAAAGTACATTGGAAGAAGAAGTATGCCTTGATAACGAAAAAAGTTTATTATTTCAATGCATTTTTTATCGATTATAATCTATCCATTAGTATAAATTGAGTATTGTAACAAACTTGTAGTTTTCACATTTGTTTCTAAACATTGGAACTAAGTACATTACAAAATATCACCAAAGGTGAGGTGGATATTTGAATGGAAAATGGATAAATAATGGCTATTCTGTCTATAAATGAATACCATCTCACATTAATGAATGAATTTATTCTAGTTTTAAATAATTTTTATCAGGTGCCTAGTGTAGAAAAAACATAATATTGGTGTCTAGTTTATACATGGATGGATTTACATTCATGTTTGGAAATAAGATTTGATACTTATATGAAGACATAATATGTTATTTGATGAAACATTTAAATAAATTATATTACGTACTAGAATATTGAAACCATGTTTTGAAAATAGTTAATGAATAAATCTCACTTGAATCATATCACACCCAATTATGGCATAATCAACTTGGTTATGTGAATAAGAAGAGTTTGAAAAAATTATATCAATTAGGTTAATTAAATTATTTTAAACTAAGAACCATGGATATATATCATTCTTGATTACAAATAAAAATGTCCAAATCTCTATTGGGGGAAAAAGAGAAAGAGATACATAGATTCTAGAATGAAGTCATTGATAGAGAATATATTTTATTTATTTTTAATTTGTAGTTCAATGATTTTACTCCAACCATTTTAAAATTTTTTGGAAAATTAATACATTTTTGGAACTCTATGTGAATCTCGAATTAAACTATTAATAGTATTGCTTTCGTGTTTTTAATTATTTTATTTATTTTTGGAATTAATTGAATTAAGCTTGATCTAAATATGATTTTTTCATATTTTTCATGTTAGTTTAAAAATACAAAATTAAAATTTAATATTTTAGTATGGATATGGAATAAATTATAATAAAAAATTCACGAAAGTACCAGATGTTGAACTGGTCTAGAAACAAAGACCAGTGGTAGGATGATATTTTATGAACATTAATTCCTCTAGATGATGGAAGTCTAGAAAAAGATGTAAAATGTTTTGATAAATTAATATAGTAAGATGATGAAATTTTATATCATACCTTCATTTCGAAAGTAGTTCCTAAAGTAAATGGACCTTAAATATTGAAAAAGTCATTTATCTTGTGTTTTTATACGAAAAATCTTATGTTTGCATTGAATTGGAATGTTCCCCAAGTATAAAATATTGTATATCAAATATTTTTCTTACATATGAGAATAATATATTATATATTGTATATGATAGTTTATTTTCTTATATATTGGGATATATTTCTTAAGTTTAAATCAAAACTATAATTTTATCAATGTAAAATATATTATGAATCTGTTGAACTCAAAGTATTTCTTACACATGATTTTTTTTTTCTTTCACATGATTAAACATTCTTACATATTATCTCAACCCAGAATCATTAAATTTTTAGTTTTTTACTTATCATGTGAGATATATTTTTCTTATATATGGTTACTTGATAGTATTCTTATGCATATGGGATAAGTAATATCATGTTGGTTGTTGATGGGTGAAACATAAAATATTCTTGAAAGTGGAGTTATATAATATTTTACACATAGAGAAATTTTGGATAGAGATGATAATGGGGGATTTATACTTTTAAAAATTAGGTAAATCAATGCCATGTACCACAAATAATTATGTCACATCATATTGAATTGTCAAGATAATCACTTAGAGATATTTTTTAGAAGATCACATTGTGGTGTAGAAACATTCACTTTGATGATATTAGGTGTGGTTAGATAGGAATATATTTAAAAAATATGTTATCTCTAGTATGTATTTGATGATGTAAAATAATTAAGAGTAATGGAGTTTCATGGAAAAAATTTCATAACTTTCATATAGTAAAATATTAGCACACCATATTCGATAGAAACCATTACATTTGAAGTAGAAGATAAATAAAATGAAAGCTGTGAAAGGACTTAAAAAAATAATAAATGTTTTATACTATATATAGGAAGGGAATAATGATTTTTACAACATTTGTGGTAGTCATCACATGTGATTGTTGAAGCCTGTTGCCAATAAAATTATTTTTCATCCACTATATTGAAGAAGGACGAGGGTGATTTTGTTGATTTGAACTAAACAAAGGACAAAAAAACATCTAAATATAAATTTATCCTTATGTGTTTAAATACATGTATAACTAAACACCTTGAAGTATGGGGAAAGTTTTTACCATAGACCCCATTCTAAGTCATTGATTTCACTTTTTTATCCAATTGAATTATTTTAGAATTTGTGTTTCTGAATTTGAATTGGTTGTTATTATTATAATATATGATTACTTTATAATTATGTTATAAAATTTTATATTTTTTTATGAATGTAAAGTAATAGTGTTTTCTATATATTTTTTATAAAAAAGGTATTATTTTAGATAATAGTGAGTTTAGTTAGTTATGATCACTTTAGAGTTATTTTATAATCATATAACTTTTAGAGGAGAAAAGAAACCCATACTAGGATTTTGGTATAATTTTTATATAGGATTCAGTTTAATTTCTAAAAACATAGTTTATTCCTTGAATAATATAACAAGATAACATGTTTACAGTGATGAAGGTTTTTTCTAGGGGTCAAGACTAGTTTTTAGTATTCTCTATAAATCTATTAACTTACTTTAGTAAAACTGCTCTTAATTTCAATTTTGTTTTTCATGAAACATAAAATAAATCCACAACCCACATTTCAATATAGGAAAAAAAATAAAAAGTAAAAAATGAACTTATTTTTATCCTCCATATGATAAAATCACAGGGATTGATATCACTGCACTATTGGTGGATAAATTTTAATATAGATTCATGAAAATATATCTTGTTATAGCAAGTTCTATATCTAGTGTGGTTGAAAAAGATGTCAAAAATTGTTTTTTATTACTGGAAACTTATTTGTTTATTTGGATCCCTTATAATAAAAAAAATTAACATTTCCTCAAGTGCTAGGGAATTTTAGTATGTGGAAGATAAATACCATATTTTTGAATCTATTAGTGAGAATCCCATAATAAAATAACCTAAAACATATATTACTTATTTTGAACCTACCAAACATAAAAAATGAGAACCTATTGATCCTAAAAGAACCATGTAATATAATATAACTCTTAATGAATTAGTTTTATCATATAAAGATAATCAATAGGACTATGCACAATCCCCTTAGGTTCTAGTTGGTTAAAAAAACCAGGTTTTATTCATCAACTTCCAAAATTCCATGGAATTCTTGAGGAAGATCCCCATAAAACACTTCATGAATTTTGTTATCTTTATGTTAACCTAAAACCACCAGGGGTAAATGGGTACCTTATATACCATATATCTTCTCAATTTTCCCTTATCTAGTGTTTAAAATTAATTAATCTTATACTCCTAATCCAATCTAACAAGGTATTGGAATGAATTGAAAAAACTTTTCCTTGAATTTTTTCCATACTTATAGAATAGATTCAATCAGTAATTAATTATATGGGATTAGATAATCATAAAGTGAAACCTTAAATGAGTATTGGGAGAAATCAATGAGGTTATGTTTTAATTTCTCCCAACATAATATTAGTGAAAAATTATTAATTCAATAGTTTTATGAAAGGATTTATCTTACATAAAGAAGTATGATATATGCTTCTAAAATAGGTTATTGGGTTGATTAAACCCTATATTTAGCTTGGAATCTCATGTCTATCATGTCCTAAAATGTTTAACATTTTTGAACTAAGTGCTTAATTGATGTGAAAAATGCTCCGTAAATACCTACATCATGTTCTGATTATAAGCCAACATAGTATTATTATCACTACGGTGATATCCATTATTTTTTCCAACACGTCACCAAACCATTCCCAAGATGAAAAAATGTGCAAACCAAAATTTCATTCTAGATTTTTTTCATAATGTAAACACTTTAGTGTCCATCATCATCAATTGAAAGAATCTCCAAAAGCATATAATGTTATATGTATCAGGATACATTCTCTATAAAACAACTATAAAAAGCCTTTCCAAATGAATCAGACTTATAACTGTAGATAAAATAACTTGACCAATGATAGGTTTAGACACCATGAATAGCATAGAATTTTTTTCCCATTATAAAAATTAAATAAAAACCAATATTCCTTAGGAGAAATCCAATTCTTATAATTGAAGTATTTTTCAATTTGCACAGACAAATAATTTGTCTAAAATTATAATTGAAGAAATGGATGCACAATAAAAAATTATGTCTTACACTTTCCTAACCCAAATAATAAAAAAATTATTTTAGTATCATAAGAAATCAAATGAATAGAGAACTATTATCAATCCTAATTTTTTTATTAAAAATGATTTTATAGTATTTCCACCCATATTTTACTTTAAAGTATACTGAATATTTTAAATCTGGTTAAAGGGGTTCAATATAAAATTAAAACGAAGTATGATTATATTTATAAATTTTCAGTGATTAAATCATTTTGTAATTAGTTGAACAATCATACATTTATTTTATAATTCTTGAATTAAATTTTAATATGGTTTTAATATTTATTTTTATTGTCATGATTCAATTATAGAATAAACATGAACAATCCTACAATAATTCTAAATATTTCAGGTTTGTATTTTTGAGGTTGAAAATTTCAAATGGAAGGGAATTTCATAACACTTTGCCTCCATATTTCATAAGAATTTAGCATGACCATAAGACTTCTAAATCTATCACATAAGACCTTTAAATGGTATCATATGAATTTCAAACCTCATTTGAATTTTCAGTAATTTCATATGACTTTGATCCATCACTTCAATTTTTTACACATTTCAAAAAATTTCCAAACTCTATCATTTGAATTTATCCCATACACATCACATGGTAAGAATACTATATGAATTTCATTAATCATATACAAATTCCCAGTGGATGAATATAACTTTACTGCTACAATGTAAGAATCATTCATGGAATAAGAATTTCTATGTAGGAATTACCTATTTCTTGAAGACTCCCATAACCCATAATATTTGTTAAGTATATTCTAAGACTTCCCTAGGAGCACATGGAGTTGGAAGTTTCATCTTTTTAAACCACGAAAACTAATATTTTAAATTACAAATATAAATTGGTTTAAACCTAAAATTGATTCATATTTTCCCAGTATTCCCAAATTAGGAAAGAATTATCTCAATATTGCATTAAATAATCATTTATCATTATGAATAAAGAGATGATCATGGAAGGGGATCACGGAGCTGGAAGATTCAAGAGATACCTAGTTGAATAAATATTTACCCTTTGATCTAAAAATATTCCTTTCATCTAAGAGGATGAAAAATGAGAACAAAAAACAAAGTAAAATTATGGGCGTACTAAGGAAGGATAAAACATGATCATGAGAGATAAATACCATGCTTATCACATATGTGATGAAGCAATTGGATCATGATCACGGAGCTTCTGATCATTATGCTACTTCCAAAAATAGTACTACTATTCACTGAAGTGGATGGTTACTAATTGAATGAGATAGCTTCTACAACTGATGATTTTATTTTTATTCATTCCCTTCTTTGACCCCACTCCAATGATCGCACATTAGAAACATAGTGGAAAAAAAAGATGATTCTCCCCACTCATGTTGAATAATTCATTAATTAATTATTAAATATATTCTACTTAATTTATATGGAAGTGTTTGATCATAGTCAACATGAAATTTATATTAATTTTTTATATTTAAATTATTTTTCCATTCTTAATTAGATTTCACTCACAAGACACCTTGACCTCCTCCACTATCTATATGATGGAGGGAAGTGGGTTGATTCCAGAGTGATTAGATGTATATGATCACTAGAATATTAAATAATCTAATATTTATTGGTATTTGTTTATTTATTCAAGTTGAATTTACCATGTGAGGGTGTTTAGTTGATGTTTCATATGACTAGTTAGATAACATGATAATTAAATTTATTGTTATTTATGTGGTGAGGTGGATATCCAAGGTTTATCCACTAATTTTAAAACCGAATTCAAATATAAATTTGATTTCATCCCTAAACATAGTTGATTCTAATTTTTTGTAATCACTGACCACTAAACACATAAAAAAATAAAATTAAAAACTAACATCTCTCTAGAGACAACCAGAGTTCCACTATTTTATTATTTTACTTGGGTTAAAATTTTATTGTTTTAAGGCCTGTGATAGCCACCATGTCAGGCTAGCACCACTTCTGAGGAGGCATTCTAGAGTTTTCTTTTTATTTTTTGATATTTAAAATGTTTTTGGTACAAAAATGAATCTATTTTAGATCAACTATTTAGTTTTCATTCGTAGGTTGAAGTTAATTTACGAGGTAGTGTAAGAAATTTATGTATCACTATACTAGTCAGGAAAGATTTTATCATAATTACATTGATTGAGTATCCATGTTATTATACTTCTATTTAATCTACCTTAGTAAGGGAAAACATACAAGGAAATCTGGATCAACTAAATAGAACATCAAGAGTGTTTTATGAACCTATTTTCAATAATATTAATACACGTCAAAAATGAAATAAATATTATGAATTTTAACTTAAAAATATAATGATCTAATTGATCGTTATGTTTCTTGGCATGGAAGGACAGAACAATAATTGACACATAAGGGAGTTTGGGAATGAATATAGTCCCATAAAACCCAAAGGAGTTCTACAAACTCAGATTGGATGGATGGTTTTCACCTTCTACTTAAATGATTAGACAAGGAGTGGGTATATGATATATATCTGGGATAATACACCACCTTGGATGATCTCCATAGATCCTTATACATGGAATTTTTCCCTGTTTTAAGGAGTACCCAACTAATGAAGGATATATATATAATCAAGCAAGAATGTTGAGAAACTCTATATGAGTTTTGGGAGATATTAAATAGGTTTAAATCATTCTTAATACATAAATAATATGAGGGACACAATTTCTTGTTTTTATTTTACCATATAATACTAGAAAATAAATGTAACATATTGGATGCATATTCTTGATGAGCATTGAACGAAAAATCACTAACTAAAGTCAAAGAACAAATAGAATGGATATCACAAAACACATAAAAATACATTTCAAGACCCCCTATTAAAAAATTATGTGAGTTAAATATTTATAACTCTCAATTACATGAAACTAAAATAAATAACTAAATACTAATATGAGATAATTAGAATATAACAATGTTTTAAAAGAATCTCCACCTATACCCCCTTGAGAAAACTAAACTTTTCACTCTCAAAGAATTTCACTTATGGTTTTCATTAAAGGAAAGAGATCTGAGATATTTGATTCCATATACCAGAGGTAGTACCACCATCTAATGCCACATAACCATATATCTAAGAATTACTCTACTGTATAGTCTAGTGCTAGGAACCAACAACTATTAAGGCCACATTTCTAGCACAATTTTAAAATGTCTTACCATCCACCACCATTAAATTTGAATATATCTATTATTTTCGAAATCTTCAAAACCTATGGAAAAATTCAACAAGCCTCATTTAAATACATAATAATATAAAAATTGGTCTCCCAATGTAAGCAACAATCCACATTCAAAACTCATAGTTCAGAACTGATGGTATTAAAATGTCTATTTGAAATATTTATTCCTACTATAAATGAATTTTTAAATCAAGGATTAGGTAATATCATTTCCAAATCAATTATAAACCCTTATAGAGATGTAAGTTCAATCTCTCTAATAAGACGTAAAGAGGTTAAAAGTTGTAAAATGTAAGAACCCAATTATTCCTTTCAAGTACAAGCCCTTTTTTCGTTTGGATTTGTTTTTAAACTATTTTTTAGGAAAAGGGAGATCTGGGTAGGTTTTGGAATTTTTCGGGTTACACGCCATGTCCTATAAAGTACATGATATGTACCCTTGGTCGTGTGTGATGGGCGTACATTGATTGTAGGGGCAATGGATGAGGTATTGATTTTACCATGTGCATGACGTGTCTTCCTAGCACACACTCTGTAGGTCTTGACCATGTAGCGACTATACATGGAGTGTAGGTGTGTCAGTGATGGTAGAAGAGTTTTGAAGGACCCCGAAACACCCTAAGAGGGGAGGGGTGAATCAGGGTGTCAACTCTTTCTTTTTAAAGTTGTGGATCTTATTCCCACGTTGGTAGGAACTTGTTAAACATGTTAAACAAATGAAAGCAGGAAGTTGAAAAAGCACTTTAACTCTGTTCACCACAAAGGGATACATCCAAGGATCATACGCCGACATGTTGTTGGTTGTACCTAATTCAACTAAACTTCACTATTTGTAGATTACAATGGTTTGGAAACTGTTACTCTGTCCCAGGTTCACTACCTTTACAAATGTTCAAGGATAGCCCACTATGTCCCTAGGGTCACTCCTGTTGACTCCCCCTGGTGCACTACCTTTGGTGAAGTCTCAATCAGTTTATAGACGTCAGGGTCTCCTCAATAGATTTGCATTGAAATATTTTCCTATGCTTAGCATGACACTCTGCTTGCATCGAAGTCCAGAAAATATGCACTTGAATGCACTGGACCATTGAACCAGATAATCAAGAACGCACAAACAGGTTATACTGAATTTTTCACTCAACTCCCACCCTTTGCATGAAATATCTCACTATTGCGCGAAATACATGATTTTCATGGGGAAAATATTTCACGCAAAAACCTACTTTTCACGTAGATTTACACACAATAATTTTTTCCACACAGCTTGGCCCTTTTCGCACAGATCATATTTTTTCGTGCAACTCGGACTTTTTCGCACAACCTAACCTTTTTCGTGAAACCCTCTTTACACAAAAATTTTAAGAATCAGCACTCGAATATTCTCTAAGTCTTCAACCATGTGGAATGAGGGGGGTCACCTATTATTTATAGGTGTCTCAGACCCCCTCCCACAAAACCACATGTGGCATGAAAAACCTCTCATTTGGTGGGCAATATTTCACACAGGTGCCATTTTTCGCACACATCTCCAGATTTTTTCACGCAGCCCATGCCTTTACCATTTTTCGATGTTCTGATTCTGAAACACTATTTGCGTGAAAAACCTCGATCTGCTTTTTTGCTCACCACTCTGTTTTTTGCGCCCAACCCAAATATTCTGTGCACAACCCTCCTTTTTTGTGCACCACTTACTCTTTGCATGCATCTCCTTTTACCAACAATCCATGTCTTCATTTTCTAATTTTGAGGCCCAAAAATTTGAAAAACACTAGGAAACATTTCCACCGTCAATACTGTTGTCTTCTTGAACTATATGATTAATTTATTGCACACATTCTGAACTTCCACATAGTATTGACAATAAACACAAACTATAATCCAATTATTGCATAGAATTGCCATGGTTCCAACAATATCTCCCTTTGGGGTTTTTTTTCAATCACTAAATAAATTCAAAAGATCCCCATCCAAATGCAATCCAAAAAAGAAAGAATCAACTCTTCCAACACTCTATGTCTACGTGAGCAATGGTCGGTGTAGAAAACTAAAGGCGAAGCTTGAATTGGGATCTCGTGTTTTGGAATTATTAATAACGCCCAAATAAATCTCATACAGTGTCACATAATCATTACATGTCCATGAAAAGCCTGAATTTATTCCTGAATTTATTCCTTTCTCCCCCATTGACAATAAAACCAAAGACTAGTAATTTTTCATTATTCTTCTCAAAACACACTCCCACTGGATAGTGTCTCCCCCACAAACCAATATCACATTTAAAAACTGATTAAAAGCAGTTAACATAACTGGGGAGATGGGTATTGTGTAACCTCATTATGAACTGGGAGGTGGCTGAACACCGAGGTTCAACCAATGCTTCTCAAACATAGCTGCTGACAGTGGCTTGGTTAGGATATCAGCCAATTTCTCATCAGTTCCCACATGATCCATTCTAATCGGGCCTCGCTCAACTTTTTCTTTGATAATGTGATATATGATTTCTATATGTATTGTATAAGAATTATGAACATGATTCTTCGTAAGATCAATTGTGCTCTTGTTAGCACAATAAATTACCATTGGTTGCTTCACCTCATCACCAATATCTGTTAGTTTGGTTGCTTCACCTCATCACCAATATCTGTTAGTTAATGCTTCATCCATAGTAGTTGAGTGTATGCCTTTGTAGCAGATATATACTCAGCTTCCACAGTACTAAGAGAAGTACATTCTTGTTTCCTTCTCAACCATCCAACACATTTATTCCCAATATAGAATGCTCCACCATTGGTGTACTTTTTTTCAACTACATATCCATCCGAGTCAGCATCAGAAAACACTGATAATTCAATGTACCTGCCTGCAACAAAGTATAACCCAAAGTAATGAGTACTTTGAATGTACCTCATGATTATTTTTACAGCCGATATATGTTCCTCCTTTGGATTACTCGAAAAGTGGGCCGCTAGAGATGTTTCAAAGACAATATCTGGTCGTGTCACTATCAGGTATAATAATCTTCCAATAATCCTCTTGTACATTGTGGGATCTATAGAGGTCCCATCCTCATGCTTTCCAGGTTTGGTTCCAACTACAATCGGTCATGACATTGGTTTGGAGTCATGTATATTAAATTTCATCAGCATCTTTCTTACATACTTTTCCTGAGAGATGAACATGTGATATTTCTTTTGAGTCACCTGCAGTCCCAAAAAACATGTGATCTCCCCAATCATTGACATTTCAAATCTTGATTTCATTTGATTGTAAAATTCATCCACTGATTTCTACCTACTACCAACAAATATAATGTCATCAATGTAGAATAGAACCATGAACTGATATTTTGGATATTTTATCACTTATAGATTATGATATACTCCTACTCTTTGGAATTCTATCTTCTTGAGATATGAGTCCAGCCGAGAATACCATGATCATGGAGCCTATTTCAAACCATATAGAGCCTTATTTTGTTTTCAAACCATTGTTTCATCAGTACCAAGAATAAAACCCACTAGTTTTTTAATGTAGACTTATTATTCAAGTAAACCATTCAAGAATGTTGTCTTGACATCCATTTGATATAATTTATATCCTGTTTGGAGTTCCATGGCAAGGAAAATCCAGATTGACTGTAGTCTAGCCACTGGTGCAAAGGTTTCTTCTACATCAACACCTTCAATATGGGAATATCCTTTACATACTAGGCTTTCCTTTTTTTTAATAACACTTCCATGATCATCAAACATATTCTTGAAGATCCATTTTCTACCAATCACATTGTGACCTTCGGGTATGTTGACTAGATCCCAAGTCTGGTTCTTGTCAATCTTATCTAACTCTTCATTCATGGCTTTCTCCCAAGATTCATCCTTTGCTGCTTATTCAAATGAGAATAGCTCCACAACTGACATAAATGAAGATTGTGTGTTATTCCTCATCCTCATTGTTTGTGTGGGTGTACTATTGTCCCCAATTATGTTAGATGGATCAATCTCATCTCTCGATTTCACCTGTGAGGTTTAGTATCATTATTTTAAGCCAAGGTTTACTCTTCAGATTCTTCTTTTGAGTCAACATCATGATGTGACTATTGAGTGTTTTTCACACATTCCTCTATTTCTTTATTTGTGTTTACTCCATGTTCACTTCATTCCTCACTTTCTAACATATAAGCATATGAAATACATGATGTATTTGTGGTTTTCTATTCAATGATATTAACCTCACTACTTTCCACAATCCTTCCTAATCGCTTGTTGAAAACATGTAGGATTTTATGTTCATTGAGTATCCAAGGAAAATTCCTTTATCTTCATTGTCAACATACTTCCCTTGATTTCATTCATTGTTACTGATGATTCATTTACATCCAAAAACACCAAAATATTTCAAAGAGGGCTTCCTTCCATGCCACAATTCATATGGCGTCTTGGTCTCACAAATATAAAGTCCTATTAGATTTTTAATATTCACTACAGATTGAAAAACCCCTTTCCAGTAATGTCATGGAATATTACCCTCAATTATCATAGTTCATGCCATGTTGTTCACATGTCGATTCTTGTATTCAATAACTCCATTTTGTTGTGGAGTTCTCACTACTGCTACCTCATGTTGTATCCCATGCTTCTCTAGGTAATTTTCAAATTCTTTGGATGTGTATTCTATTCCATTGTATGATCACAACACTTTGATTGTTTATCCAGTATCATTCTCGGCGATTCGACAATATGTTTTCATGCAGTCATGTAATAGTCGTTTCTTATGTATAACCATTACACATGGATTTCTACTGTAATAATCTATGAAAAGGACTAAGTACCTTTCTCCATGAGTTCTGAAAACATTTATCGGGCCGCATAAATATATATGAGTGAGATCAAGTAGATGCGATTCCCTTTTCTCCTTCAGCAGATATGAACTGTAGACCAGCTTCCCATGAATGCAAGCATCACAAGATTTTTCACATTCATGCTTTAGGTTGGTAATGTTCATGATAATCCTTAATTTTGATATTTTCTCCATGTCTTGTTGATTGATGTTCCCTAGTCTCTGATGCCACAAATTGTTTTCTTCTTCAACAGTCATGTAACAAAAGTTTTCTTTACTATCAACCGGATATAAGTTGCCTTCTGTTCAACATCCCTTCATAAGTTAATTTCCTATCATTCCCTTGATAGTGCAACCTTTTTGATTAAAAGTAACTACAAGTCCTGAGTCACAGAGTTGACTCACATTGAGGAGATTATGACGTAGGCCATCTACATAAAAGAATTCAGTTTTCTTTAGCTCACCATTACAAAGTTCAGTACATCCAATAAATTTGATTTTCAGAGCTCCATCATTACCAAAACGTACTATTCCATCGACCCTCCCTTTGATATCTGTTAATAGGCATTCATTACCTGTCATATGAGATTAACAACCGCTAACCGAAATCTAGGTATTGTTTCTTTTTTTAGCTTTGAGGGCCACCTCTTCAAGGTTGGATTTCTTAATTTTCTTCCTTTCTTTCCATGAGGCATTGGATTGAGTATAGAGCACTGATGGCCTTTCAATTATCTCATCCATGTACATTGGTTCTTCATAGTCAAAGTATTCTTCAAGAGGAGAAAATATGTTAGTAAGAGAAACAGTATCTTGTTGAAGAGATTTGACTTTCCTTGAACTCCGTTCTGTGGTGTCCATGTCCCTTCTCTTCCTAAAATTAATAGCCTAATGACCAAAGTTATAAGAATGAATAAAATATCCATAGAAATTGATTCTTCTAAAATAATTATGATAAGAATTTTTTCTCCTTCATTGAACTCCAATATATTCTCCATTTAGATATATTCTTGCCTCTTCACAATAAGACATGGTATGGTCCAAATATCCAAAAAATTGACACTTCATGAGAGGAAATGTCTTATCACTTATGTTTATCCTAATTCCTTCTTCGGTGGGATAATAGTTTGAGGGATCCTTTTTCCAGGTGGCTTGAGGATAATCTTCTTTTCATCTTTCAGATTGAATTTGGGGTTTCTGTTTTAGCACTTCAGATGAATTTTCCACATCACCCACTTTCAACTTGCCTTTATTTTTGTTACCTTTATTTTTAGCATTTGATGAATCTTCCTCACAACCAATTCAACTATTTCCCATTCAAGCAGGTCATTGATCATTTAAAATCTTTTCAACTCCATTAGAGCCACGTTTTTCTCTCTCCAATAGGTCAACATCTAAGAACCTTCCAAACTATATCTTCTTCCTTGATTATTTTGAAATTGAATCTCTTTCATGTTTACTCGTAATAGTAACAACTTCCTCCTCAAGATGCTTCACAGTCTTGGAGTTTTCCTCTATTATTAAGGTGAGGTCATTGATGAGCTTTTCCTACTCTTCAATTATCAGATTCATATTCACTACATCATAATTTCTTTCAAGTATTTTACAGTTTACTTTCACCAATTCTTCCAGTCGTTCAATTTGAGCTTCAAGTTGATCAACATATTCAGCTAATTCTTCTACAATTTATTTCCACTTATTGCTACCCTTACATTTAATATTAAGATTAATAATAGCATCCCTAAGTTGCAACTCCGGATTGGTAGTACTTATCAAATGATTTTCTCCACCAATATCTTCTGATTTTTCAACAGTGGCTATCATGGAAGCATGGTTTCCATTCTTAAATTATGGTTCTTCTTCATCACAGAATTCATTATCATCTTCTTCCTCTTCACAAAAAAATCTTCTTTGGTAATTTCTTTCTAGATTTTGAAGTCTCCCTTTTAGAAAATCCTTTTCTAAGGCATCTCAATGTTTTTATCATCTCAATTCTCATCATCGATCTTTCTTAAGCACTGATATGCAATGTGACCTACTTGGCCACAATGAATGAAAACAAGAGGTAACTTCCCTTTGAATTTACCTTTTCCCTTCTGGAACTTCTTTAGAATGAGAGAAAGAATTTATTTTTACTCATCATCATCACCACTACTGTATTTTGAGATTTTCAGTGTCTCAATGTCATTTAACGCCATTTATTTTCTCACTCGAGTCATAGCATATTCTGGTTTGAATCTCATCTCATATGCCACCAAACTGCTCAGCAGGTCATCCATCGAAAGTTTAGAAAGATCTCTTTCCTCAAGGGCTGACACATTTTCATTGTACAAGGGTGGGATTCTTCTTAATATTTTCATTACAATATCAATGTATTTGATTTCTTTTCCTAATCCCTGAATAACTCCATCCACTTTAGGTATTCAGTTATATAATGAGTCTTCATTCTCATCCATATGCATATTCAGATCATCAAACCCATTGTGTAAGACTTGTAGTTTTTCCCCTTCACTTTTCTATTTCCTTCATAATTATTTTCAGGTTTATCCCACATGGATTTTTCTGAGGTGCAACTCATCACCTTTAGATATATCTGATCAGAAAGTGCCATAGTGAGAGAATTTTGTGCTTTAGCATCTGCATCAAGAATTTTTTTGTCTGCATCAGTCATAGCCTGGTGTGTTGGATCAGTGATTTGTATTAATTGAACAATAGAAAATAGGTATTCCATTCCAAGAGATCTTAGATGAGATCTCATTCTGTTCTTCCAGATATGGAAATTACTTCCATCGAAGAGAGGGACTCCCCTGATAATGGCTGAATTTTCCATAATAGAATATGACAGATCAAACACCAGTTAACATCCCTCTGATAACACTTGACGGACCCCAGAACACCCTAAGAGGGGAGGGGTAAATCAGGGTGTCAGATTTTTCTTTTTAAAGTTTTGGATCTTATTCCCATGTTGGTAGGAACATGTTAAACTTGTCAAACAAATGAAAAAAGGAAGTTGACAAAGCTCTTTTACATGGTTCACCACAATGGTCTTCATCTAAGGAGCAAACACTGACAGGTTGTCAATCATACCTAATTCCACTAAACTTCACTAGATTTGGATTACAAAGGTTTGGAAATATTTACTCTATCCTTGGATCACTGCCTTTAAGAATGTTCACAAATAGCCCACTGCTCCCCTCAGGTCACTCCTGTTGACTCCCTCTAGCTCACAACCTTTTTTGAAGTCTCAATCAGTTTATAGACATGAGGGTATCTTCAAAATATTTGAAATGAAGTATTTTACACTTATTTTAATGAGACTCTGCTTACATTGATGTCTGAAAAATATGAACTTGAATGCACTGAACCACTGAACCAGATAATCAGAAACGCACAAACAGATTATACTGAAGATTTTGCACAACTCCAACCTTTTGCAGGAAATATCTCACTTTTGCGTGAAATACATTATTTTCATGTAGAAAATATTTCATGCAAAAACCTCTTTTTCACGCAGCTTTATGCCCAACACTTTTTTCAGCACAGTTTGGCCCTTTTTACACAGCTCGGATTTTTTCGCGCAACTCGGCCTTCTTCATGAAACCCATCCTTTTTCGCGCAAATCCTTTTAAATAAACATTTTACGCCCATCAGCACTTGGATCTTCTCTATGTATTCAACCTTACGGAATGAGGGGGGGGGGGGGTCACCTTTTATTTATAGGCACCTCAAAACCCCGTGCTCTATACCCCCTTATGGAATGAAAAACCTCTCATTTGGCGCCTAATATTTCGCATAGGTTCCGTTTTTCGTGCACAACACCAGATTTTTCTCAAAACTCATTCCTTTACCATTTTTCGACGTTCTGATTCTGAAACCCTACTTGTGCGAAAAACCTCGATCTACTATTTCGCGCGCACTACACTTTTTTTCACACCCAACCAAAATATTCCACGCACAACCCTCATTTTTCGTTCACCACTTCCTCTTTGAATTCACCTCCTTTTACCAACAATCCATTTCTTCATTTTCCTATTTTGAGGCCCAAATATTTCTCAAACACTTGGAAATGGTGCCACCTTCAATACTTTTGTCTGCTTGAACTGTATGATCAATTTACTGCACACATTATGAACTTTCACTAAGGATTGACAACAAACACAGACCATACTCCAATTCATGCATAGAATAGCCATGGTTCCAACAAGTTTGACCATGTAAACGACTTGTACTTCTTAGTATACGCCATGTAGTCATGTGGGCATGTCTATCGTCCACTAAATGAATAGTTAAAGAAGCATCATGCGGTGTAATTTTGGATACATGTCGTGCATTTTTTTTTTCTAGATAAAATTGGAAGTATCCTCGTTTTGAGGTAGTGTGCATAGGGAGGGGTTTGGATTCTTGTACTAAAGATCCAAGAGCCAATTTATCACCCGATCAACTATCTTAAACCTAATTCGAACATCACTTGATCTGTTAGAAGCCCCTCTTAATCCCTCGATTCCTCTTGAGTAGGTTTTACTGATTTTGTCTCACAAATGAGAAATAGGAACAAGAGAGTGTTCACTCATTGTGTATTTCTACATTGTATTAGACTGAATTAGAGGCTAATACAAGAGGAGGATCATCGTATCGGTATGAAGTAGGTTGTTCATACCTTTTTTTGTGTTTTCATGGACATTTGGGTGGCTTAGCCTTTGGCATGTCTTTGGGTATTTTTGAACTGGACCTATTTTATATGAATTTGCATATTTAATTAATTGTTAGACCCATGGGATAAATTTGGGAATCCCCTATTGCCTAAATATCATTGAGCAGGGTCGGGCGATATTGAGATGCTCAATGGGACATTTTGGCCTGGGGTGCCAAAATGCTTATAATTGGATTGATTAGTTTTTAAACTCGTATGTTTAATTTGTTAAACCATAATTAGGCTTGTTAGAGGCATTCAAGATGTCAGTGCTGTTGTGTGATATCCATTGTGCTAGTGCAATTCAACTATTTAATTTTTTTTCCTGTTTATATGTTTTGTTTAAATGTGATAAATATGTAATTGTTGAATTTCATTTGTTGTATTCTTTGGGTTGTATTGGGAATGTACCGTATATTCTTGAGTGATATTGATCACAGGTTGGGCATGGATTAGGAGGTATTGGGTGGTTTTGACCATGGGATTGGGCATTATAGATGTCGGATTGAGGTTGTGTGACAATTAGGTTTGTCTTGGACTGGGTTATTTGGAAGGAAAGGCCATCTGATTCTTGAGCGACATAGTTATAGGGACACGAGGAGTCAATGGTGATATGGATTGGGTTATATATTTGGTGATTACCGCTCATCCATGATTTGGGTCGTGTGCACTTAGATGAATCTTTGATGAGGTGGTTTTGACTACTCACGTTGGTAGAGGCCCTCGATAGTTATGTTTTATGTACTATTGGTTTTGGGGTTCTTGCCGTATGAAGCCATGTAGAACGATAAGATCCTTAAGATTATTTGGGTGTGCCTAGGGGATGTCGGCACATGAGACACGGTGTGTCAGGAGGCACATGGTGCCGGGTTACTATTTCTCGGTCATGGATACGAGACGTCGATACTTCAGAAATGAGGTGTAATGAGGCACAAGGTTTCAGGTTACTTATACATGGGAATTCCTTCAGGAATATAGCACTTGGAACATGCAGATTTAGGAGGCACATGGGGTCAGGTTACGTGACTGAGATTCCAGCATTGGCCAAAGAAAGTGATACTCCATGTTGGTTGTTGAGCACCAGTGGAGGTTGTGTTTACTTTGTGTATCAAGCTATATATTTTCGAATGAATTCATGACTATTTAAACACATATACTAGGTATGAATCCTTGGGTGGTATCCAATTGAGATTCAACTCTGACCCCGCATGTTCCCTTTGGGACGCCTGTAGACTTTATAGATTTACATGCAGGAAAGAGATCAAATTCAGTAGTTAGATCATAGTAGCTGTTGCATAGAGATTTTTTATGGACCTTGAGGTCATTCCTAGTAGGAGTTTACTTCGTTTTTCTTTATTTCCTATATCAACATTCTTACCTTTTCTGTTTTATCTACTGTTGGTTAGCCTTTGGAACCATCTTTATATCTTGAATTGCTATGGATTCATGACTTGTCTATTCTAGTAGTTGTTACAAGAAATTTCATCATGTTGTTTTGCTTACATTAAACTGCACATGTTTCTATTATTACTTCCATTGGTTTATATTCTATTGATTGTTCTTTTTCTATGCAGGCCAGGTTCGAGTCTACAGAGTATCTGATTTTATATTATACTCGGACCAATACATTATTTTTCTCTTTGAGGGTATAGCCTCCCCACTATACCTGTTTACACCCTCACTGATAGTCAGAATACTTTGGAATTCAGGGAGGTGTGCCTGAGGTTAGTAACCCCCAACCCGTTTAGCACTGTTCGAGTGGTTGTTCGGGTCCAGGATGTTACAATGTGGTATTAGAGGAGTTTTTCTTGACTAGGATTTGGTATCAGATTTTGACTGACTACTAATGATATTGAGACTACTTTTTATTTCTTCTTGTTAACTACTTTAGATTCGATAGACTAAAGATAAGTTGTTATTGTAATTGGGTTTCTAACTTGTGATTGGGTGACTGCAACCCCAGGTATGAGGGATGGACAAAGTTACATTTGGTTGGAATTATTGTTTTTATTTTTCTCATATTACAATTTATATGATTTACTCCTTGGTGGCTCACTTGGTATGTGATGTTATTGATTGCGATATGTAATGTTAACCTAGTGTGGTAAGGGAGAAATTGGACCTTGGCCCATTATGGTTAGGTGTGTTTTCTTGGATTTTGATAGGAACATTGTAAGGGTATTTCAATTTCACATCTACATGAATTCTTTATGAAGTGATAATACCAGGTGAATAATACCAATTGCTATGTTATAGATGCTTTTGAAATGTAAAAGGTTTAATTCCTTATATAATTTCTTGTCGATCTCAATGTAATATGCCATTATTAATAATATGTAAAATTTCATGTGGCATTTGATTTGGGACTAGCTCGCATATGAGAAGACAGGTACTATGAATGAGGTGATGTTTATCACTATGATTGGGTGACTTAGTCATCGGTTTGAGGAAACGATGGCTGTAGGGATGGGTATGACCCTGGGTACTTTTCATACATGGCTCTTTTGATGGCAGGTAAGGAGGCCATGAGGCCAGGATGTCGTGGGGAATGGTTTCAGTGGGGGAGAGTAAGGGTAGTTGTTATGCTACAACTCATACTATTTTACTTATCTGCATTATATATATATATATATATATTATTATATATGTGGGATATCTGAATGTATACTGTTTTCACCAGGTTCCTCATATACATCTCAGATGGAAGGTCAGGCAGGTGATGGTACAATGCCACAAATCATGAGATGCAGGTACATGCTCAGGGATAGGATTAGGATCAGGATACATTGCATTCCAATAAGCAGCTGGGGTTGGTAGTGTCTGGGCCCTGGCTCGATGAGTAGCTCTGATCTAATCTAGTTTGTGACTTTCAGGGGATTGAAAGAGGCGTGCATGGTACAAATCCTTCTATGGTGTATTTGATGTAGGATTTCTAGTCACCGAACGCACTTCTTTTCTAGGGTGAGGGTGGTCCACATGCGTCTTAGAATTAGATAGAAAGAGTGCATATGATCTTCAAGTTTCTCGTGATGCCTCTAGGGTGGAGGGTTAAGCTGGAAACATTCATGTTGTGAGAAATGATGAATAACTGGTGGGATTTACAAGTTTAGACTCATAAACATGTAGGATTGACATGGAAGTACTTCGAGGACATGTTTTTTGAGCACTCCTTCTCAAAAATTTTGAGGGAAGAGAGAGATCGTGAGTTCTTGAACCTCCAGCAGGGTGACATGTCCATTATGGACTAAAAAACTACCTTCAATGAGTTTTCTCGCTTTGCATCAGGTATGGAAGGTGATTACACCATGGGGCTGAGGGGCCTCAAGGATGGATTAATACACACCATTAAGTTATAGGTAAATATCTTCAGGCTGACATCATTCTCAGAGGTGGTGAATCAGGCACTCATAGCTGAGGGTAACTTGACAGAAAAATCCCATTTGATCCGATCGATGGATTCAGGTGATGGTTCAGAAAGCATGAAACGAGGGTGGGATGAGTTCCAGTAGGGTTTTCAGGCCCATGACTCATCTAGACCACCTCATGGATGTTCATTAGTTGATTTTGTTCAGTTTGGGCATATAGGGAATGTACGGACTCAGTGAAATAGGCCTCCAAAGGAGTTCCTAGCATATGGATAGGTCGTACATTGGAGAGGTTTTGCAGGGACCCTTCCCAAACATCTGGTAAGAATAGACCAGGATAGACGGTGGACTCCTGGGTCGATTCCTGATCAGTATCATGTGAGGGTAGCTGAGGCTCAACTTCATGTGGAGGATGTGGCAGAGACAATAGAACCCAATGCCGGGGTTAGTGGCTGATGAATAGAGAAGCTCCACAGGGAGGTCTTGAATCAATTAGTTTTACATTAGGTCAGGTTAATTCCATGGATCTCCTAGTGGATAGTAGGCTGGTGAGCCGATTATGGTAAAAGGTACACCGCGGTCATGGCCATGATTTTCTTGTTTTCATTTTGACATGGCATGTAAAGGAATGTCCGGATTGTGTGCATGAGGTGCACATGATTTAGTTGGACTGACTAGATGCTGGTCCATGAGATTCTAACCATTTTTAGTGTGTGATATATTAATTTATAATTATGATATGCGTGGAATTAGGAGAATCGAGGATGCGGGTTACTTGAGGTGTCGTGGGCATCAGGTCATCGATGATGCTAGTAACTTGAGGTTCTTTGGGAATCGGGGAATCGAGGATGTGTTTTAATTATGGTGCATGGAACTATGTTTTTGTTTTGAGCATCCATGGGATACATGACCTCATTGAGGTGGACACCGATGTGGTGCAAGATATCTTTGTGAGTTAGGAATGACACAGGATCACCTAATGGGGTGCGGGGGTGACTTGGCATCATGGGAGGAACATGAGTCTGGAAATAGGTTTTTAAACATTTTTTTATATGAGTTTTAGTCCAGAGTTATCTGGAGTTTTTCTTCACCACCCATGGAGGGGAAATTTGGGGATAAATTACTTTAATGGGGGAAGTTTGTAAGAACCTGGTTCTTACAATGGTGTATGGTCCATTTTTTCATTTTTCAGTTGTTTCTAAACTCTTTTTGTGGAAACAGGGGGATTTAGGAGGGTTTTAGAAATTTTTGGGTTACACACCATGTAATCCCAGGTACACATCATGTACCCTTGTCTGTGTGTGAATTCCATATGGCATGTAGGTGCAGTCGATGAGGGGCATATTTAACGATGTACACGCCATGTCTTCCAAGTACACACAATGCAGGTTTTGATCATGTTTTGACTATACATGGTGTGTAGAGCTGTTAGTGAGGGTAGAAGAGTTTGACCATGAACATGTCATGTACTTCCTAGTACACACTATTTAATCATGTCATCAAGGACGTCAGCCGCCAAATGAACATTTAAAGAAGCCACATGCCGTGTAATTCTGGAAACACTCTGTGTATTTTTTTTCTAGAATAAGTAGTAGCCTTATTTACAGGTAGTGTGAATGGGGAGGGGTTTTTTTCACAACCAGAAGAACAAGGGGAAAATTTCATTCCCGCTAGACTCTTAATCATGATTCAAATACTGCGTTATGCATAGGATGCCCCTGGTAATCCCTTGATTCCTCTAGAGTAGTTTGTGTTGATTTTGTCTCTCGACCGAGATATCAGACCTTCCGAATTTTTGCTCATTAAGTAGATCTACCATGTTTTTGACCAAATTAGAGACTGATATCAGAGGAGGATCATCGTACGAGTTCGAGGTATGTGGTGAATCCCTTTTCGTGTCTTCTTCAACATTTGGGTAGCGCGACCTCTGGCGCGCCTTCGGGTATTTTTTTGTGGGACCTATTTTATCTGTTATTGCATATTGAATTATTTTTTAAACCCTTGGGATTCCTTTGGTCATATTTCATTGCCTAAATTTCTTGAAAAAGGTTGGGTGAGAGGCCGATGCTCATTGGGACATTTTGGCCCAGGGTGCCAAAATGGTTATAATTGATCTCATTTATTTTTAAACTAGTATATCTAATTTGGTAAAGCATGATTAGGTTTGTTAGAGGCATTCAAGACCTCAGTGCTACTATGTGATAGCCGTTGTGCTAGTGCAATTAAAATATTCAGATTGTTTTTCATATTTATGTATTTTGTTTGAATGTGATAAATATGTAATTGATAAATTGCATATGCTTGAAACTTTGGGTTGTGTTGGGAGTGGCCCGTATATTATTGAGTGATGTTGATCATAGGTTGGGAATGGAATGAGATGTATTGGGTGGTTTTGATCATGGGATTGGGCTTCATAGACATCAGATTGAGGTAGTGTGACTGTCAGGTTGGGCATCACCTAGGTTATTTCAATGGAAAGGCCATAAGATTCATGAGAGGCATGGTTGCAGGGACATGAGGTGTTAGAGGTGTTGTGGCTTGGGTTCTATGTTTTGTGATTACCACTCACTTGTGATTTAGGTCATGTACACACAGATGAATCTGTGATAAGGTGGTTTTGACCGATCTTGTGGGTAGAGGCCCCCGATAATTATGATTTAGGTATTATTGGTTTGGGGGTGCTTGCCATATGAAGCCATGTGGAAGGTGAGGAGCCTTAAAATTGTTTGGGTGTGCCTATAGGATGTCGGTACTTGATACACGAGGTTTTAGGAGGAAAATGGTTCTAGGTTACTATTGTTTCGGCGTGCCTACGGGATGTCGGTACTTGAGACACGAGGTGTCAGGAGGCACTTGGTGCTGGGTTACTATTGGTTGGGAATGCCTTCAAGACGTCTGTACTTGAGTCATATAGTGTTAGGAGCCACATGGTGCTGGGTTACGTGACTGAGATTCTGGCAATGTCCGAAGTAAGTGATACTCTATAATGGCTTCTCAGAATGAGTGGAGGTTGTGTTTACTTTTTTTCATCGTGCTATTTACTTTTCTTATGGATGCATGCATTCTTAAACACTTATACTAGGTACGCACCATTGGGTGGTATCATACTGAGATTCATCTCACACCCTTCACAAGACCTTCAGGATGCGTTGTATAATTTGTGGATTTACATGCAGGAAAGTGATCAGCTTCAGGAGTTAGATCGTATTATTTGTTTCATGGAGATTTGGTATGAACCCTGAGGTCATGCACAACAGATGTTTACTTTGTTTTCATTATTTCATGTATCTTCATGCTTACCTTGTCTATTGTAACTAATTTTGGTATGCCTTTGGCTATCTATTTATATATTGACTTGCTATGGATGCATGAATTATCTATTCTAGTAGTGGTTACAAGCTGTTTCAGCATGCTATTTTGTTTAAATTACTCTTCACAAGTTTCTATAATTTCATCCACTGGTTTATTTGATGTTTATTGTGATTCCGCTATGTGGGTCTGTTTTAAGTCTCTTGAGTCTCTCATTTTATATTATACTCTAACCAATACCTTGTTTTCCTCCATGAGGGTATAAACTACCCACTATACTTGTTTACACCCTCGCTGCTAAACGGAAGCCTTAGCCATTCAGGGAGGTGCGCCTAAGGTTAGTAAAACCCACCCTATTTATCACTATTCGAGTTTTGTTCCAGTCTAGGATGTCACATAAAGAACCACTAATAAAAGCTAAATCTGTAAGTGGATATATCAAGGAATAAGATAAACCTTAGAAGATAAAATAAGTGGAGGTTCTTATGGAGATACAATCAGTGGACCAGGGAAATGGAAAATCTAAGCTGGAAGAAGCACCCCAACCCCAAAAAACATTCCCTTCATGAATAAACCTACCCAGGGTGGCTGGTGAAGAGGCCATACCATAATAGAAAAAATACACCTTCATGAAATTAGATGTTTGCATACCTTCACTAGATAACATAAATCAAATCCAATTATCTGATAAGCTTCTCAAAGAGATGTTTATAAAGATAATAAAACTCTAATTTGATGAATATGTGAGTTTAAGTATAAATTTTTCTACTCTAACACCACAACCACCTAAAAATTGTCAAACATTTTTTGCATTCACTATTCATTTTACTATATGTGATATAAATTACAATAATTCATTACGTGATTTGGGATATTCAATCAATTTCATGTGTTACTGAGTTTATTCTTCCTTATATATATAGGATTATTGAAGCCAACTAGAGTTGTTGTACAATTATCCAATTTTTCCACTTCATACCAAATAGAAGTCTTGGAGGATGTTCTAGTAAGAGTGAAAGTATTATTATTCCATATTAATTTTTATGTGTTAAACATGGAAGAAAAAATAGGTTTGTTCAAATACTCTATAATATTATGTATTCCATATAGTGACCCATATTTTTAGTACAAGTTTATTAACATAGTTAGTTAAAAAGAATTTAAATGAATAACATTGAAAGACGTCTTGATGTTTAGTGTCTTATAAACTAGGTATATAATATAGTATGTAAACAAGGAAAAAGAAATAATAAAAAATATTTTTTAATCCTCTTCAAATAATATCTTATTATTCCTTACTATTTCACATCACTACATGTGATTTTCTGTGATATAAATAAATATAAATGGGCGATCTTTATGCCAAATAATTGATGAAAAAAGGAAATTTAACCTGAGTGATTATCATATATAAAACATGAATCATAACATAATATCATAATCATAAGTATATAATACATACCATAGAAATGGGATTACAATGTAAAAATGATAAAATCATAATCATATCACCAAGTATGAATACTAAGGTTTCATAAAAATATTAGTAAGGTTATTTACCAAGGTATTGTAAAACATGTAATCTCTAGAGATTAATTTACTACCCAAAAAATTATATTTCTATTAGGTGACACCCTTCATATTTCTCAATTAGTTTGTTCCCCAAAGATCATAAGAAAACATTTCATTAATAACCAGAGAAAAATAAGGAAAAAATATCGTAAAAATCCTTTCAGTACATAAGTGTTTAAATACTTCAACTTTTTATCATTTCATGACATGTGAATGGATTTTCAATTCATACATGGAAATACCAGAATAATTTGCGTTTAATTACTTATATATGAATACAGTTTAATAAAAAAATGTTTGGGAAATAAAAACATTGAAAGGTGGTATGAAAAATTAATGAATTGTTTTAGCAGTATAAAAAACATAAAAAGTGGTTTATATAAAATGTTTAATGAAATATAATGGAAGTATCTTATCGATAGAATAGAATTTGGACCATAATAAACAGATCATATGTGTATAACAACATAATAACATTGAAAGTAAATTACTAATTATAATGGAAGTACCTAAATAAAAAGGAAGAGGAACAATATCCTTTACTATGCGATATAGATTCTTAAATCTTGAGGAGAGTTCCTTGGAACCTCATAAAATCCTTGAATAAGTGAAAAAATAAGAGAAAATGAATTATTAATATCTTGGCATTCAATTAAATGGGGTAGAGAGGTGGGTATTTCAATCACATTGAGGACAGATGTTACTTAACCTCTAAATATATGCCTTGGAATTATAGGTAGTTAAAAATAGAAAAACAATAGATTACCCCTGGTTTTAGCTCATGGTTTTGAACATTTTAGGATTGATTTTTTATTTTAATCCATGAGTGATCTAAAATCCAATTTTATTAATACTTTTCGCATAATTAATTACTATTTCCATAAATTATTGTTTTAAAAATATTAATTTCCATATTAGAATTTAGAACGTTATTTATAGGTTTACAATATAATTTTGTTCATTAAATAAAATATATTAATAAAATATCTTTTTTCCATGGATTTATATATTTTAATTATCACATTATCATTACATATTTATGAATCCATAAAACATTCTGAAAATAAAAAACAATATTTTAACTATTCAATAGAAAATTAAGTATTTTACAAAATTCAAAAAAATTCACCCTACCTTTATTTCAAAGAGTTGATTTCAAATATAATGTTTTTTGATCAAATTTGTTTTCTAAATATGATAATTTTAACTTTTAAATAAATTCATTTTTATTAAAGAAGAATAGTTTTTTATTACATAATCAACATTCTTTCCCTTATGAATATTACATGGGACAATATAAATTTTATTATCATTTATATTTTAATAAATAGTATTTTATAATAATATTTCATTTAAATAAATTTTATTAAAAATATTAATTTAAATTATGTATTTTTCAAAAATAAAGTCATGTTTTATTTATATCCAAAAATATCTTTTATCACATTCATCTTATATTCATGTTTATTTTGTTAAAAAAAATTAATAATAAAAATGGGGTTAGAGAAACATATATTTCATTTATAAGAAGAAAATTTACCCTTTATAATATTATCTTCTAGACAAATTTCCCTTATTTACATTAGAATACACCATTATTGTAAGATTTGTAATGGTGGTACATTCATAGGGTGGATCAACTAACATCGATATAGTGGTGATTTTTACTGACATGAACTTCTCCCATAGTTTAATCCACTTGATCCTTACTTATTGAAGACCTTCTTGGCATTGGTTAAGAGTGGACCCTAGTAACTCTACCTCCCTCAAAATTTCAGATAAATGGGATTCAAAATGCTCGATCCTAATAATTGAGGCCACAATTTAAAACATCTACATCAATTAAATCTGGTAATTACCATTTGCCTACACTAATTGTAATGGTAAAACTATTATGAATGGGAATAATTCCCAACGGTCACATTGACCAATGGTCAGGTAACAATTAGATCCTATTAGACACTTTAAATTTTATAACCTATATATACTCCACCATTATCATACCTCAACATTAACTACTTTACCTAAAATGGTTCTACACATTCCTTAATAATGTTTATCATATTCCTGACTATTATATCTCAATTTAGTATTTTTATAATTAGGGTGATTATAATTGGAGAATTCAAATATAGGGATTTTACATTACTATGTCCATTCTTTCTTTTCATTTTATATTGATATTGTTTCAAGATATTATATTCAATATTAATCCATGATATGTATTTAAATATAAAATTCCTTCCTTGTGATTCAATTTTTAAAAAAAATTAAAAAATAATTGTGAAACAAGAGTTCTTTTATTAAATAAATGGAAATTTTTGAGTAATTATATTCTACCCCTTTAGAATTTTCACCCTCATAATTTGTGTCCTTCCTCAGGAAAAATGGTCTTATTTATCTTTCATTGCCTCTCTATATTCCTTTGTTTCTTCTTCAAACATGGGATTTCTCCATAAGAATTTTACAAGTTGGGTTGTCTTGTTCCTTGACACCTGTTCAATTTCATGAAGAATTTGGATCATTTCTTATTTATATGATATACTAGGTTTCAATTCCATACCATTTGTTTCTAGTATATGTGTTGGTTCAACCATATACTCTCTTAACGGTGATATGTGGAAGAAGTCTTATATATTGAAATGATTTTGAGGTATTATTAACTGATATGAAACTAATCCAACATGATCTAGATTCTCAAATGGTCCACTGTGTCTTGGAATCAGTTTAACTTTCTTTCAAAATATCATAACCTGTTTCTATAGTGATATTATTAGGCATACACGATCCTTGATAAGAAACTCTATGTTCTTCCTTTTTTTTCATGAAAACCATTTTCTCAAATTTGAAAATACTTAATATGATTTGGTATAACATGTATCTTCCTAGAAGCATATTTCGTAATGTTTTTTCCAAACAATTTATATTATATAACTTCATCCCAAAATATTAGATTTATATAAAACTTTCCATAGAGAGATTCATTGGGATCCATTTGAATACTCAAGTGAAAATTATTGTTATAATAAAATTTTACAAGTGGATTGTGTTGGTGCCAACTCCATTGAAAATCAAGTGGGATTGCCTATAAGATGACTTCCTAGATTGTAATAGTCCTCTTAGACTACCCATATTTTTGAGAATAATATGTAGTGAATATATTTACTTTAGTATTCATATAATTTTGAAGGATCCTATATAATTTAGATCTAAAATTTAGATTATGGTCTGGAAAAATGGATAGTAGTGCTCCTTGAATTCTCACAACTTATAGAATTAATAGATGAGAATGTATATTAATTTAGAAAAACTCTCCTATAGTGATAAAATGGACATAATTTGTTAATATATCAATGATTACCCATATAGAATTGTTTCCCTTAGATTCCCAAGGGAGGATAGTGACAGTGTCCACAGTGATGTTGTCCCTCTTCCCTACAGGTATGGGTAGTGGTTGTATCACTCATTTGGGTAGTTGTCTCCCCACCTCCACGTAGTAACATAACAAACATCTTGTAGTGTAATCAATAATCACCCTTTTCTTATTATCAAAATATTACTGATCTCACAAATCTGTATACATTTTTTTCTTATAGGATGTATAGAGAATATAGAGCTGAGAGATTCATCCCTCAACTATTTATTTAATTTTTTTTATTAATTTGAGGCATATAATTGTAACATACCACATTACTCCCTCCCGATCAATATAAAAATTAAGAAAATTCTCATTTTTGAAGGCTTATATATTATTTTGTAACATAAGATCATCACATTGTGCCTTCTAGATCTTCTCTAGAAATCATGGTTGGGAAATAATTTAGTATAGGATTAATTATGTCCCTTTTATTATGAATTCAATATCCATATTTACAAATTCACTGATTAATGGATCTCCTTCAATACTCATGATTGAAAGAACTTTTGGATATTTCTTACTCAAAACATTTGTGATTTTGTCTATTTATCCAAGGAGATAATGTATTGAACAATCATAGTGATGAATATAAAAATTTCACATATTTTATACAATTAATAAATGTTTATAAACACACCATAGACTTTTCATATGGCCAATTTCCACATTTTAATGTTTTTGAAGTAAATTGGGATTAGTTTAAAAAATGACTTAATTTTTTAATATAAATATTTTAATTTTATTTTTTATTAAGCCCTAAAATAGTATAAACTAAGTAAAATCATGAAATTACATATTGGGACTCATTTTAGCCTTATGGAACAAAGTATACCTCCATCGTTTGGATGCCTAAAAGCAGCTCAAAAGCTAGGCCTCGAAAACTGTGCACAAATCCGTACATATTTAATTATAAGATTATATGTCAAAGTAAGTGGGGATAATGAAGCTTAAATTCAACATAAAGATAAATAGGGAATTAATTTAAAACATTAATAAAGTAGTCCATGTGTGAATCTACCATTTAAAAGTACATAATGGCATTGAAATTTGAAGCATTGGAATATAAAGAGTCACTTGACCAAAATAAAAGTCTCAGTGTAAATATGACAAAACCCATACATCTAGTACAAAATAATACTGAATGTTTTAGGGTAAATGAGATATATATAATGAAAAAAATTTCAATAAGTGACCATTTACCAATTTTTTCATGAAATTTTTATAACATGTGTGATATTTTGGTGGAAGGAATTGGAGCCAAAACTATTTCCTTCTTTTTTATATAAATTATCATAACTTCTCCCATTTCAAAGGATAACCATTTAAAGGGGGAAATTCTGAGTTTATTTTATATAATAGATTTTTATATTTTCATTATATATTATCTTATCTCAATTCTTATTCAATTCAATTCATTTATTTTATTTTTTTTGTGTTTCTCCCACCATACATATTTTTATATCAATGATTGTAGAGAGCTAACCCTCAATATTGTTCAAGGGGGTAAGTGGTGGCTCTTGAGTTTTCTATGATTTATTATGTTATGATGATTTATTATAAGAATTATGTTTTTGGTAAAATTATTTTGGGGAGATGTCTCCCTACTTTATCTATTATCGTATTCTTCCTCCTCATGTAATAACTTCCCTTCTCATTGATATATAATTCATTTAAATGGTAGAGTTTATATTTGGTGTTGATGTGGAAGAGATTACTCCTAAAATCAAATGTAAATATTTATGGTAATAAAATTAAAATAATAGGGTATATAATTATAGGTCTTTATTATTACATTGAATAAAACATTTATAGATATTTTGAATAATAAGGATAACACGACTATGAAACCCTAGTAATAATGGTTTTCTTTTTCTCACTTATTCATGATTTATTCTTATTTTTCACTGTGTTTTGTATTTTCATATATATATATATATATTATATTAATTTTTTTAAGTTATAAACCCCCATATATATTAGTTTAATATAATTACATTATTTAGAATATAATAGTGGCGATAGAGAAATAGTGCGAGTGAGTGGCCTCCATGAGAGATCGAACCTGAGTGTGAAATCTATATTGCATATTTTAGTAAATAAAATATAAACTAAAGTAAAATCTGTAAACCTCTATCTTAAATTTGGCACCATTTCTGAGGATTCCAAGAGCATTCACACACTATCTTTTATAAAAAAGAAACAAAATAAAAAAATTCAAAAACTAAAAAAAGAGATCTATTGAATTTTTTTCCTTTCATGGAATTAAGATGGATTGATTCGGTTTTTTTATTATTATTGTTTTAATAGTTAAATTTATTTTTGGGAGGATACATTAATGTTTCAAATGGAATGAAATTCTATAGTGATTGAAAATAATTTCAAAATTATTGAAAAAGCAAGCAAGATGGTAGCATCGCTGGCTACTGATGATGAATATATCAAAGTTATATAAATGGAATAAAAAATAAAAGATGAGGAGAATTAAAATACTATTCCACCAATATTTAATGTTGAAGTACTAAAGGAATACATTAATATTCAACTTTAATATCTAATCATTTATAATAGGCCATTTTTTGGTGATGTTCCTAAAGATGTCATGCCAACTGATGCAGTCATTGGAGAACATCATAATTTTAATGAGAATCTGTTAGATTTTATTAAATACCAATAGGTATGTGATCCTACCATATATTTCAAATAATAATCATCTCTACTAAACCACTAATTCATTGGAAGAATATAAATATTTCCCTACTTAGATATAATTTATAGTGGTTTTACAAAAATAAATTTACATTAAATCTATTTTAAATGATGGGGATGATTAATTTCATGATTATACATGTTATAATTCACATAAAAATTCAAATCTCAAAAAAATTACAATTCCTAAAATTATGGATGCGATAAATTCACCCGCACATGCCCCGGTTGAATTTATCAATGTTGTGTCGAAATAAGAAGAGGACCCATTCTTCCTCCTCCCCCTTCATCAGATATATACCACATTCAAAAAGGGGAGGGATTGATGTACTCTATCCATGGATTCCTATAATACCTTTTCAAGATTAAGATAACAAATATTCTTAGTTTATTTCTAATAAATAAAAACCATCAACATTTGGAATGGGGTTAAACCACTACAACTTCTTGAATAGGGGTACTAAAAATCCATCACCCATACAGAGGGTCCAAACCACATTCTATACTCTTTTAACATCCTCTAAATTTTTCAATATTCTTTATTATAAGTTATTAATTTTTTACTTTCTAGGTAAAGTTTTCATATCTAGGATCTTAACAAAAATTTATCACTAAAAAATAAATCCATGTTGTATCATTCCATCCCTATATTTTTCTTCACATATAATTATTTTCAAGGGCTGTAATGAGGGGTAGTGAAATCTATGTGTAAGAGAGTGTCAACCTACTTTGTTTTTTCAGTGTGTTTTTTTATTTTATTTTTCATGTTTTTAGGATCCTTGAGATTTAATTAATATTCTAATGAATTTGGAAACAATAATTAATTTTGAGAAAGTTAAAATTAATTTTGAGAAAATTAAAATTAATTTTTAAAGTATGGATTTTAAATTAATGTTGATGTAAAATCTTTTTCCTTGAATTGGATATTCATGAATTTTTATGAGTTTAATTTTTTTAAATCCATGACCATAAATAAATGACTCAAATTATTTTTCCAGTGCTATGATGTATTCAAAACCATTTGAAAATATTCTTTATAACAACCACACTTTCATAAGAGAAACATTAATTTTGTGTGACAACCAGAACTTGGGATTTTTTTATTTCAAAGAATTGGATTTATTTTTTTTAAAATTATTGAGTCATTAATTTAGATATCCAAATTTATTACTTTAGACCAACCCTTATATATGTACTTTATTATCCCTCAAAACACATGAACATCCGTACATGTTTAAGACATATTACATTCCAATTTTTCTTAACATACTCACACTCTTGGTATTTTTTCTTGGATATTTCAATGTTGGGTTTTGGTGTAGAGATTTTCCTGTGAGTTTTTTGGGTTTTTTTTCATTAATGGGAGGACTGAGGTGATTTTCAACATTTTGGGTAGTATATAACAAGAAAAATGGATTAAGTCAATATTTCATTATTCATTTTTTGTTTCATCCAGTTATATTTAAAAAAATAAAAAAATAAAAATGAAAAATAGAGATGATATTGAATTTATCATTATTAATTTTTTGTTTCATCAATGACGTGGATGAAAACATTCATTTCAATAATTTCATGGATCACGTAACATTTCATAAAAAATAGTTTGCTGTTTTTTTCAAATTATTTTTCAGTAATTGAGTGTTTAATTTCAATTTTTTGACATGATTATTTATGAATTGTTCTTAAGAGTCTAAACCTACTATTATCAGAATTATTTTTTAAATGATTTAAACCAACAAACCTATGTTATAGAATTAAATTGGAAAAAATAACATATTATTGAAATAATTTTCATGTTATAAACTATGGAGAAATGATAATTGTCATAGGATTATAGTGATACATTAATTTTCTAAGTATGAACATAAATCTAGATTTAATTTATATTGAGTGAAGAGTGATAAACAATTCAAGGTGAGATAGGGTGTGATTAAGACAAGGATAGATTTATGAGCTTAAAAAAATTTAATTTGAGAAAATATAATGATTGGGAATGTTTTTTCATAGGATACACATGATAGATTTTTTTGGAAAAGATCATGGATGTTTTCTAATTTTTAATTCTTTTTCGGATTTTGATTTGAATATATGATGATTACATGGGATTTAAATAGTTACATGTGTGGTTGTGATAAAACTATAATTTTATCATATTTTATACTATAATTAAATATTTATAAACCCATTATTGTGTTAATTTATGGAAAGTTGTCAAATGTTTATGTTTTTGAAGTAATTTGAGATTAATTTCAAAAAATTCCTAATTTTGGGATTTAAATTTTTTAATTTACATCCATATTTCGAAGATAACATATAATAAGATGATTTAAATCATAAAATTAATTTTTTGGGATTAAATAAATCTTGTACATCATTTAATCCTTATGTACATAACGATCTATGCATCGTTTGGAGACCCAAAAGAAGCTCACAAATTTAGCATTGAAAAATATGCATAGATATGGAAATATATAAATATGAGATTATATATCGAAGTGATCTAGCATAATTAAGTTTAATTACACATAGATATGTATAAATAATTAATGGAAATATTTTTTTATAAATGAGGATATACGTGTATCTTCTAGTTACATGGTTACGCTGGCATTGGAATTTGAAGCAATGGAATATGAAGAGTCACCTGGCCCGAATAAATACCTCAAAGTAAACCTTCCATAAAGCCTCCATACTGTAGAAAATAATTCATAAATTTTTAGATTAAATGAGGAAGACAAAACTAAAAAACATTTATAAAAGGTCCAGTTAATAATTCTTCTATTCATTGGTTGTAACATGCATTATCTTCCGGTGGACCAGATTATAGTGAAAACCTTTTCCATCCTTTTTCAAAAAATTCTCATCTATTCCCTCATTCCAATGGATATACATTTCATGGTGTAAAGGTAATGTTTATTTTATGTAATAGTTTTTAATATTTTAATTATATATTTTCATACCTCATTTCATCTTATGTGCATTTATTCTCTTTTAAATTTTTTGTCTCTCCCACCATACTTCTTTTTATATCCCTGATAGTGGAGATCTAAACCTCACTATTGTTTGAGGGGGGAAGTGGTGGTTCATGAGTTTATTATGATTTATTGATTTATAATGTTTTATTCTATGAATTAATTATTGGTTAAAATGATTTAGGTGATAGGCCTCCGCACTTTCCCTACTATCGTCTTCTTGCACCTCGTTTAATAATTTCCCTTCTCATTGGTATCTAATTCATTCAAACAATGGAGTTTAGATTGGTTATTTTTGTGAAAGATATTACTCCTACATATAGAAGAATTAGTTTATAGTAATACCATTTAAATGAAATGTTCTATAGTGATAGGTTTTTATATCTACATTGAATAAAACATTTATATATATTTCGAATAATAATTATAACACCACCATGAAACCCTGACTACAATGGTTTTCTTGTACTAAATTAATTGTGTTTTACTATTACTTTTCATTGTTTTTTATTTTCATATATATATATATATATTATTTGTATTAATTGAATTCCAAATTCCCCATCTATATTATTTTAATGGCATTTTATTAGTTAGAATATAATAGTGACAATAGAAAAATAGTGTGTATGAGTGGCCTCTTTGAGAGATCGACCCTGGGTGTGCACACTATATTGCATATTTAGGTAAATAAAAAAACTGAATGGGGTGAATTTACTAAATCCATATCCTAAAATAGATCATATAATTATCCAACCATCATATTTCTCTCATGTTTGGTAACTTTTATGTGAGTATATACTTCATAAATTTGTGATATACGTATATATTATACTTCTCCCTATAAATACAATGTCATGAAATCTTTAATGAAAAGATAAGTGGAAGTAAGTGTATATCATGGGTTGTATAATTATATTCATGCATATTTAATATTTTAGATTCATATTCAATAACCTTTTCATTGCATATGAGTACACATTCAATTCCATTCAAGGATGAATCCTTAAAAATGAAAAATGCTTCTGCATTAGTGGAAAATGTTAGCACAAGTGAACTAACCGAACACTTATTCACTTTTAAGATACTCTATTCACACTCCTTTGTCTATATAAACTTAAATTTCTATCAATTTAACTTGGATAGTGGATTATAAATTTTTGAAAAGTTTTTCATAGACCTTATATAGTATGTTGTTGAAGTAATAAAACTATGAATATTAGTTACTATTATAGGTTGAGGCTACTCCTCTATGGATTTTTATTTGATGGATAAAAAAATCTCATCCCTAGTCATAATGTGGCCCAAGAATTCAAATTTTTGTCAAAATAAATCACATTTACTAAATTTTACGATAATGTTTTTTCCATTGAGATTTTAATATTACACTTTGATGAACTTCATGCTCCTCAAAACTTTTGAAATATATCAAAATATCATCAATAAATACCACCACATATTTATTAATATAGTCCTTAGAAACATTATCCATCATATCCCTATATATAGAATGATAATTAGTTAATCTAATTTGTATAAAAATATAATCATAGTATCTATATCTTAATTGGAAGGAATTCATAGTAATATATTTTTTCATCACCCTTAAGTAATGATACATTAATCATAGATCAATAATAGAAATGAATTGTTCCCTATGAAATTGGTGGAACAAATCATCAATCCCTGGTAGTGGGAATTTATTCTTTATTTATATCTCATTAGGTTCTCTATAATCACTACCTAACCACATTGATCCATTATTATCCTTGTCAAAAATAATAGGTTTTCCCAAGTAGACACTCTTGGTTGAAGAAAACCCTTCTCTAAAAGATCTTGTAGTTTCAATTTAATTCATCTAACTCAACATATACCATTCTATATGGGGTATTAGATATTTTCCTAGATAAATGTATTAGTTCAACTAATAAATTTACCTTTATTTGTAGTGGAGGTCCAATTAACTTTTCATGAAATACATCTATGTATTCCCGAATAGTGGGTACATCTCCAATATTTATACTTTCTCTTTATTCTCCTTCATCACTAATCAATTCCATAAATAATTAAATAGTAGGTGGTTCTTAATTATAATAGGGATGTGATATCTCTCATTTTAATACAATTACATTTTTTCTCTACAAGATAACAAAAATTTCTTTACTTCTACAGTGGATATTATAATTATACTTTGACAACCAATTCATCCCAAGTAATATGTAAAATTACACCATTGAAATTACCACTAGGTTAATAGAGAGATTGTTCTCACAAATTTAATAATGTAATCCCGATAAATCATTGATGTTTAAATATTTCTTCGAGTAGTTTTAACAGAAACATCTTCCACTAGTAGTTCATGGGTTAATTTGATGTTTGTTGCAAACTTGAATTATATAAAGGAATGCATATAAATGGAATAAAACAATGAATTTTCTATTCTTGAGTGAATGATGGGTTTTTTATTAACTACATCATTAACATTCTTGAATTTAGTCATCAGGATTTAAAAGAACGACCTTGTTCCCTTGGCCTCTACCCGGGTTGATGGTAATTTCCCTCTTTTATCTTTGGATTTGAACATTGATTAGTAAAATTTAAATGATAAAAACACATGAATAACTAAATCAATGGTTTTACATACCCCATATTCATTTTTTTCATTAACATTAATTTTAGGATTCTTTACAGATCCATGATTTTTTCAAGCGACATAGCCATCTCTTTTACTGTTGTAACACATTCCACTTCATTATAGACAATTATCTGAATTATTCTATCACACTTATTTTACATGATTAATTTTTATTTCTTTCATTCGATTTCAAGTATGAAATTTTATCCAAAATATAGCTCCATCCTCCTCCTCTTTCTTGATGAACTTCCAAATGGTATGGAATTACCACACTTTAATTTGATTTTTTATGAAAAAAAAATCATGGGGTCCAGATTTCATAGTCCCATTTCCTATTTCTTAATGCTTTACCTATATTATGTAAGAAGACTATGATTATAAGTATATTAAAGACCAATAAAATAGAACAAATAATAAAGTATTTGTTATTGAATTCATAAGATTACATATCTTTTTTTTGTTTTGGAGTACCATAATCAATAATCAGTGAGAAGGGCACACATTTATAAAAGAAAAGCATGTAAGCACTCATAGAGACGTATGGTGTACAATATAAGAGTATAATATAGACTGATCATAAAAAATGGTTATGATGAGTTATCCAATAGATAGATAAATAGAATTATAGAAATGATAGTGTATCCTAAAGGGAAATGTTAGAGTTGGATGTTATAGGACGCACTATGGAAATATAGAACTTCCTTCAAAGATCTTGTTATATCCCCTTTCATAATTGTGTATGGTAAAAGCTGACAATTTCTTGTTGCGATATAGAAAAAATCATTTGATTCTATGAAGAAAGTGAACCCAGAATTTAGAAAGGTTATAAAATACTGAATGCTCCAAATTATGGAACTAAATAAGCTAATAAAGGAATCATATGAGAACTACCTACTTTATAAAGAAAATTTCAAATCTATCTATGAATTATTCATGAAACAAACATTCAAGATGGGTATAATGATTTTTTATTCAAATTAAGGAAGAAACTCATGCCTAGTATGGTTCATTCTAAATAGATTAGAACCTTTATGGTGTCAAAAAAATTTATATATTGTGCAGTTGAGATTGGTGAAATTGAATCCTGATAACCTTTAAATGTTAATGGATAGAACCTACTATAATTGCATAATGACATTTTTGAAGGAATAAATAGATTATTATAAACTTCTCATTGCAGAATATGAATAAGAACCACCATGTTTTATCATTCCTACATACTAGTATATACACTCGTTTTTTCAAAAAATATGTTTTTACTTAATAATTGTATGATGAAATTAATTGGAGTGGTGTCAAATATGAGTGTGAGGATGACGAAAGAATAGGAAGGAGGTAAATAAATTTTCTATTTTTTTGTTCATGTCTTGAAAATAAAATAAAAATAAGATCTGTTTTGGATATTTCATTTCCCCACTGAAATAAATAAATAACCTATTTATAATTAGAACAATGTAAAGCTTTAATAAATTCTCTAGGAATAAGAGTGTGATAGAAAAAAAATATGAATCAAAATTATAACACGGTGAAACTAAAATTTTGAAATTAAACTTATATATCCTACCCATTGTGATAGATTAACATCATAGGTTACCTACCTGAATGAAATTTTGATAGCATATATAGACGTGAGTAAAATAAAAAGATTGTAACTATTTAATAAGTATTTATAATAAAAAAATAAAATGTATATGTGAGTTATCCATGAAATAAGAATTAGAGTGAACCAAGAGTCTAAGGAAAACATATTTATTCTATGTCATGATTTTTAAAATTATTAATGGGGTATAACTTCTATATTCGGGTGGTTTAGTTTCAGGTTTACCAACACTCAAATAATAAGTGGTTTTTAAAAACATAGATTGAAAAAGTCAATATGTACTAATTTTTAAAAGAGATGAAAAAATTGTGTAATTATAAAATTAGATGAATAAGGTAAGGTTATATATTTACATTTCTTATTGGTAGTATCAAAGAAGTATGAAAAGAAACTTTTGAAAATGGTGATTTGGGGAGATGGATTTACACATTTAAAAATTTTAATTACATTACATTTTATTCTATTTATATTACTATATCTTGAATATTTTCTTGATAGGAAGTATAAAACTTAATAACATGATGGTTAGTTATTTTTTTCGTATGGGGGAGTCATTGATCCATAAATATTTAATTTTTTTATGATTTTATAGGATTTCCACCCTTATTTCCCATTAATAAATAATAAATAGTTTAAATATGGAGATAGGATTGGATTCTTAATTACACTTAACATAGACTTATATTTATAATTTTTCATTTATTAAATCATTTTCTAATTAATCGAGGTACAATAAATTTAGTTTTTAAATTATAGAATTAAATTATCAACATGACATTAATTCATATATTTATTGTTTTGATTCAATTCTTGACCACATTTATGATGTTAAATAAACTCTTTATAAAATTTAAGAAGCTTTTATATCTTCTTAATTTATGTTTATGACCTTTTTCTACTGTGTAATAGTATTTAAATTCACAATACATTTTATATATTCCTTCTATAATGACATGATACTTCAGAAATTGATAATACTTGTTAAGAATCTTACGAAGCGTCCCGTAGTCTATATAAATTTGGACCAAGGCACTTTTTGAACCATGGGTATTAAAATCAGTAATAAAAGATAAAAAATTTATTTAAACCTATAATGGATTATCATTTCCCCATTATATTGATATCTTTAATGAATAATATTGAGGTTCAACAAAAAAATCATCTTTCATGAAAAATAAGGAGAAGATAATGGGAAGGGATCATGATTTTTAAATATTCATGAGATAACTTGTTGAATAAATTTTATTCCTTCATGTTTAACACATTTATTCCATCAAAAATAATGTTAAATGAGCATTTAGACATTAAAATATTCCAATCATACCAACGTAGGATGAAACTCGATCAAGGGAGATCAATCTTCTAGAGCCCTAGAATAGATCCCATGACCATTATCCTACTTTAATAAAGAGGAAATTTTTTTACTAAAGGGTGACATTGACAGTTAGTTAAAGATATACACTATTATAGAATATATCAATCGTATTATTTCAGTTCTATAATCCTTCTATAGTGATGGAAAATTAATCCCTTATTGGTTATGATAAGGAGATTCTGCCGACCCCAATTGAAGAATTCTATGATTAATTATTAAATCTATTCTTCTTAAATTCATTTTAATTTTTTGATTTCTTATTAAATATAATTTTTGAAATGATATTTTTATTTAAATTCATCTTTCCTTTATTCATTTTTATGCACACACATGCCGCATGGACCTTCTACATTACCAAAAATATTGATGGAAGTGGGTTTATTTTGGAATGATTAGAGATATCTGATCAGTAGGCGGGGAAGGAATAAAGAATTTAGTGTTTCTTTTAATTATCAATGGAATATGAAATTACCATGAGAGTGTAATTAGTTGAGGTTTTATTTTATTTGGGAGAGATAGTGAACATGATATTTAAGTTGAATTATGACTTAATATTTAAGTGGGGGGAATATTTCAGGTTACACCATTACCTTTAAAAATGAATTGAATCAATAATCTAATTACATTCCAAAACATAATTTATTCTTGAAATTTATAGACACCAAACCCACTCAACATAAGTAAAAAACACTAATTACTCTTTCCTCTACAGTGACAGGCCAAGTCTGAATATTTTATTCATTTTACTTGGGTTAAGTTTTCTTTAATGTTAGTCCCCTGACAACAACCACATCAAAATACCTTCATGGACTAATGTGAACCCCAAAGTAAAATAGAATATTAGTTCCATGAAACATTTAAGTGGTACAGAGTTTTAAAACACTCTAGAGTTTAATTATAAATTAAACATATAATGGAAAGTTAGACACCTTGTTTACTTGACTTAGAGCTTGTTTTGGAGAACTCTACATATGTTAATCCTATTAAACATTTACAAATATATATGAAATAAATCCATTGTAGAAAATAATATGTTTTAATTAATATGGACCATTGATATTGGATGAGGATGATATGGTATTATGGTGATAAAAATAAAGTTATATATGACCAAGATATACCCGAACAACAACCTCCTTACCCTAGGTACATTCCACTAGTTAAAATGAATGCTGAGAGTGAATTATATAATAATATTTTATATACTTTAATGAAATTATAGATTAAAATTTTATTTCCATATGTGACAAAATAGATTTAAAAATTTCTATTTTTTAGGAAATTGTTTCTCAAAATAGGAAATTTAAGAGAGGTGAGAAAGTGAACCTTGTGAGGAAAAATTATTCCATGATTCAACATGTACCCCCAATCAAGTGTAAGTATCTAATAACATTCACCATTTAGTACCCTATAAGGGGTTATGAATTTAATGTTGTTATATTTTACTTAAAATATTCCTTAAATGTGATGCCACACTCTATTTACTCCACCATATATGATGGAGTACTAAAAACTGCTAGGATTATGATATAATTTACCACAAAAGTGTTTTCAAATATACCGGAGTCATTGAAGCTGTGTTGGTAAGAGTATGTGATATGGTTTTACCTATAATTTTTTAATGTTTTATCCATGAAATATGATATATTAAACACACATGAACTATAGATTTCAGGAAGATTTTTTCTTAAAACTACTAAATCAATTACAAACTTTCACAACGGAATGCTGTCACTTAAATTTGGGAAACAAAAGTTTCACTTTTACTTTTTTAAATATATGTAATATCTAATATAAGATCATGAATATCAACAAGTCAATATGAATTATTTATTATCCACTGAATTATTTTTAGATTTTATAAGTAATGAACTACAATTCGATACATATCAAAATAATCATTTTCTTCATATTTATCATGATTTAAATGATTATGATATTTTTAGATGTGAAGAGAATTTGAATACTAGAAATTCTACATGCGGGTCTTATAAAAATTATAATCTGGTTGTTGATCTCATTAAAAATATTGTGAACCTTTCATGTAATTAATTTGTTACCAACATTATTGATCAAACTGATAAAAATATATATCAATAAATTCTTTCATGTTCTAGTTTTTTTTGAAAAGGGTTCTATTAATTCATAACATGATGGTCATATTGAAGTTAATTTTTTTAAAATATGAATATTTTTCCGAGATTGTTGAGAAAGATTCTACACTATTATTGTTAAAAAAATTTATTGTATTTAGAATGATTTAGAAGATAATTCATATGTAGTTGTGTTAATAAAATACTCTTTTTAAATGTAAAAAACAACATGATGTAGAACCAAAACTCTTGAATGAGAATCCTAAATATTAATTTTTATAGGAAAATGATTATTTTCCTATGATAATTACAAAATGGTTTTCTATATACCTTGATAACCATATTCTAGGAGTCCTGAGAGAGAAAAATAATGTTATAGGATAGATACCATCCAACTTTCATAGAATTGGCCATTGGGTATGCATGTAGAGAATAATGTTATTGGATGATGCCAAACCTATTAGTAAGTTTCTAAAATGGTTAAATTATATAATTTATGATGTAGTTAGGATATAATTGGAAAATTTTATGGCTAGTGGAGTAATATTTATAATTTTTAATAGCTACTGGGTGGGTCTAGTGGAGACTGTAAATGTTTTGATCATAGCAGAAGCAGTGGTTGGGAAATTTCAAACTTGAATTTTGTTATAATCTATGAATAATATGTTATGTACACGATGAGGTACATCATGAAAAATGTAATTAAATCATTATTTAATTTAAAGAATCCCCATAACAAAGAAGATATGATATTTTCATATATAGTATATAATAATTTTTTAAAAAAAATTAAGACATTATCTTGAAATTCCATTATTGTTGTCAATGATTAAATGAATTTCTATTGTTGAACCATTTTCATGTCAGAGGAATCAAGGGTAGATTCAAAAAAGTGGTATTCCACATATGTTCTGAGAACCGATGATCATTAATGTAGAATTATCTAGGTGCTAGTGTGGATGATTCTGATTCTTGTGATGATCACTATTTATCATAAAAAAATCATTCAAGGAATGAAAAAATTATTTTGGTATAGGAGGAGAGTTGATATAAATTCTTAGTAGAGTTCCAGAAGAAAGGATATATAGGACTTGAGAAAATTCTCCTTATAACTCATTGTGATCATTTTTTAGAAAATGGATAGGGTTTCATAAAATGTCATATCTGAGTTTAAATAGAGCTAGGGTTAGAAATAAATAATTACACAAGGGACCTCACTAATTAATTAATCCTCAACAAACACCTTGTATAAATAATAATAGAATAATGATTATTTACAAAACATTCACTAAACTCATGGATAAAATAAATAATATTTAGTAGGGAATTTCTCACGAGACCATTAAAATCAGTGTCAAATTCCTCCAATATATTAATGAGACCATGAATAATGACTATTTATTTAATAAAATATATATCACCAAAATATTTTGAAATAAATAGATTAATATTATATTCACTAGGTGAGTGAATAAATATTATATAAATATTAACATTACAACATAAATATTCTACCATTGGAATAAACCAAAATAAATAAATATAATATATTAATATAATTAAAAAAATAATTACCCAATTAATAAATATTTATTAAATATTCAACACACACACACATATATATATATTATCTCAAATAACTGGTGACCTAATATTTTCAATCAGTCTAACATGAATAATTATTAAAAAAATGTACAATAATAATATTTATCCAACATGTTAAATTCATATAGAATTTAACTAAGGTTCTGAATACAATTAATATGTGACCATCCCAGACCCTTCTAAATGGAATTAGGCTACACCACCTAATGTACAGGGTTAGATTCTAGAATTACCCAATGAATTCCATATGGAAAGAATTTGATGTCACATCAAAATTCAACCTCCAATGAATGTACATTGTGTTATATAATATCATTATCATGATATCTAAAATCATGATTGTTACATGCTAGTGTTATTATCATATGGGATTAATGCCACTTTCTTTGAAATTGTAAAAATAAACTCCCGAATATGATTCCATGTCAATGGACTTAATCAAAGAGTTCAATTCACATCAAAGGGCCAAAGATATTAACTTCTATTGAAGAACGGAATGAAAAAATCATTTCTTTCATTACTCATTAAAATAATATCAATAATGACACACATAATGCATCCAACGTAACCATGAACATATTTAATCATGGATTATAAAAATAAATAAAAGTACAAGACTAATTATATACATTAATTATAATGATAATGTATAATGACCAATATACATGTATATAGATAGAAGAAACCAAGAACATATATAAATGTGTATTTCTTACTAGTGGGTCAATTTCTCTTAACATTTATTCTTAAGATTACCTGGTTTGAACATCATGAGAATAAGTCACGATGATATATAAACCCCCTACCATTGATATATTATATCATTTGTGTCCTGTCAAATGATATCATTTAACCACATATCTTCTTTTGAGGAATAGTATCATGGCACTTATAGGTTATCATCATAGTTGGTAACTATTAAGAACATTCCATGTGACATGTACACTTAGGACATTATATCATAATATGTCTCATATAATAACAATCATGATGTGACAATACTTTATTAATATTAAAAATATATAAATACATGTAATTATAATGTATGTATAGTTTTGTTTTAGGGCACTAAAACCAAGGGCCCTTCCATATTTTCTTATATGGAAACTCTACTCATTATGAATTAACCCTCTGGGAACAATCCCTCAATAAGTGATACTTATAGAGTATGTGCATATTCCTTTGATTTATCCTTGAATAATTTATGAGATCCACCATTATAGTATTATCTTAATAAAATGTGATAAAATATTTATTTACATTAACCACATTGATCTCTTTGATTATTTTTTTAATTGAAATTATTTATTTGGATATATCAGAAGCTGAAATATACTAAGATTCCATTTTAAATTAGAGAAAATTGGTTGGTTTGAAATATTCTATCCCAAAACTCTTTTTTCAATACTAGATAATTTTATTGATTATGGATTCAAATAATTGATGATCTATTTGTAAACTAGAATCAGTATATACTCTAATGACTATCTCCTCATCTCTTCTACATACTAGGAACTTATCCTTACTATGCCAAAGATATTTAATGATTTCTTTAATAGAATGCCAATTTTGTTCCACTAGACCATCGTGATATCAACATACCATGATTAGAGAATATAAAACCTCAAGCCTAGTATATAATAAGGAATACATGATAGATCATATCACAAAATCGTTTAAAATCTTATCCAGTAACTCCATATCTCTCTATGTGTGTGTGTCTATGTACACATTTTCATTTAAATATGTACACCATGTGACACTAGAAACAACCCCATCTTGTATTATTATATACAAAAAATCTTTAGTATCTGGGTAATGTATGTACCTTGACATAGTCCAAAACAAATCTTGGATCAATCATGAATGTTCTTGAACATAATATTTTAGGCTACTAATCCAAAGTCATTTATGATGAAACATTTGTTTAATCTACCTAAATTTAATATGAGTTGTATTGCATTTTCAATTAGTAATATGGAATCAATATATACTACTGGTAATATGTTCACACTCCCACTACACCGCTTTTACACACACTGATCACATTTGTAATTTATGAATCCATATTCATTATGTCTTTATTTAACTTAATGTTCCATGGAAAAAATTATTTCTTTAATCCATAAATGGATCCTATAAACATATATATTTTATTGGAAGAAATTGGATTCATTAAAAATTTAGGCTTTTTCATATATACATCATCTAGAATATACATGGTATGTAAATATTTGTAGACATCCATCATCTGAATATCATAGTTATGGAATGTTTATATGTAAAGTAAAATTATAGTGTATTTCAAAAAGGAAACTAGAGAAAAGGTTTCATCATAGTAAATAATTTTATTCTTTTTAAACCCTTTAGTCCCTAGAATTTTTTTATAGGTATTCACTTTACCTTCCATGCCAATTTTCTCTTGAATGCCGATTTTCACCCAATGGGAATTACATTAACTAGTAGATCGACAAAACCCATACATAGTAATAATACATGGAATCCATTTTATAATTCATGGGTTATTTCCATCTTATTTATTTTATGCTCTCTAATACCTTTTCATAGGAAATAGGATAATTATTTTCAACCATTAATGAGTCACCATCTTCAATGTTTAGAAAAATATATCTTTCTATCTCATTAACCACTCTAGTGATCCTACAAAGTACTTACATTTTAGGAAAAACAACTTCCAAAAGTACTTATGTAATTTGTTCCTACACTAACTGTTGTGTATGTCGAGCATATACATCATTAATGTAAATCATTCTACCACAATCCGTATTGAGTATGCATCCCCTCTGGTGAAATTTGGGATACCGATCGATAACAATTATTTAATATGAAAGTTTGTATAAGTAATATCCATAAATTTAATTAGGATTATCTATAAATATACACTTCATTCCTCAAGGTTCTTTTTTTGTCTATTTTTAAGCCCTTATAAACTAATCACATCCTCGTGCATGCATATTTGAAAATTATGGTTTCTTTCAAGTCCATAACTAGTATGTGATTCTATTTTCTTCTTTAGTTTCCATACAATATAGTGAGTATGTTGTAGTTTGTAATAAATATCCTCAGAAGGATGATCGAAGAATTGCATTACCTATCATCGACCTCACCATGTCAGGAACGATATTGTTCCTCCTGTCACTAACACCAATCCATTGTGCTGTATAAGGTGGAGTGAGTTGGGATAGGATCTCACACTCCTATAGAAATTTGATGAACTCTTGTTTAAGATAACCACCACCTCAATTAGATCAAATATTCTCTATCTTATTTCCGAGTTCATTCTCTACTTTATTCTAGAACTCTTTGAATTTGTCAAAATATTCTGACTTTATCCTCATCAAATAGAAACATATATATAGACTTAAGTCATCAGATATAGTTATTAAATAAGCATAAAAAAATCTAGATTCTATGAGAAATGGTCTTCATGAATCAGTATATACCAATTCTAGAAGATTTATTTCTCGTTCACCATGTCTACAAAATGGTGTCTTGAACATTTTTTCTTGTAAACAATCCTAACATCTATCAAGTAATTTAGCTTATAAGAGTCTAAGAAACCATGTTGACAGATATTTTTCAAAAACATATTATTTATATGACTAAGCTAGTGATTCCACTACTCAATGTGAAATGATTCATGTGAACATAATTACTTATCTATTTCCAAAATATATTTTTTAATTTAGAGCATGAATACAATTATTTTACAATATCATACAATAAAAAATTTATTATTAAAAAATAGAAATCATTATTTCCAAACATGAAGATAAATCCATCCAATTGAAGAAAATAAATAGGGATAATGATATTGGTAACACATGGAACATAATAATAGTTTTTTAAACCAAGATTAGTATTGTTGGAAATGTGATGTGGTAGTCTCCAAGGGATAGAGGAGATAGCCTTACTCCATTTTTATCATGTATATCCACCTAAACTCCTGTGGTGTTTCAAGATATACGTGGATCCTAAGTTTGGTTCCTATATTTTGAAGCATATATTAACACCAAAATATGTATCCACTACCCTATGTGTAGCTATTTAAATATTTCACCCAATAAAGAAAATACATGAAGCTTCCCATTTCTTGTTTAACTAGGTGTGATTTTTCTTCTAGTATCCCGGATTGCCACATACAAAAAAAAATTACATCCATTTCCTTGGTCTATATTTGAATATTATTTTTCATTGAAGGATAATACTTAATATCTAGACAATTTAAGTGAGTCTTGGATCCCTATTCCTTGTTATTCCATTTATTCACAATTAGGACCTAAGGTTTTCCATGCCACATGTTCTTGTCATCTTGGTGAATTAAAATAATTAATCCTGATAGATACTACTTAACATTTCTCATATTACAATTAATAATGAAACCAGAGAATCTATTAGGTAGTGACGATAAAATAATATCTACCTACTGCTCATCAGGAATCATAAATCCTAAGATATATAAGCGATTAATATAAAGAATTAAATTTACTACACGAGGCCTAGTTGGCATTGAATCTCTAATATTGAACATGAATAGTGCATCAGAAATCTTATATCTTTGTCCTCTTTCCTTCTCATGAAAAATATAATAAAGGTGGGACATGATGCTATATGAATTCATATCCACATGTTACGGTAAAAGTTCACTAGATATAAGTGCCAAGATAAAACATTGGAGATCTATAGAATCATACAAAATTTTTATATAGAAATAGATTTCATCCTCACTAACCTCATTTACAGGTCATTTAGGAATATGGGTTTCTAGTACATATACTTTCAGTTCATGGTGTATTATAACACAATAGCATCTAAACCATTCTATAAAAATTTGTGCTAGTGAGAAGGTTATCCTTAAAAAATATGGATCATTGTGATATTATTGAATCCATACAGTATTCCATTTTTATAATACATAAGGGAAGGTTTCTAGTACTTTATCTTTATTACAAAATAGATAATAAATTTTATATAATTTTTTAATCTCTTGTTATTTTCTCAAAATACAATATCCATAACCATTTGTTTTATAATATCCTATTATGTGGATATGTTAGTGGAAAGGATCCATCCATTATTTCTCATAACCAAGAGTTTGGCCATGAAATTTACAAAAGGAAACCATATTAACTAACAACTCCTTGATCTATTGAGAGTACTCCCCAGTCCTGGAATTTTGGACATGGATTTCCTTAACAATTTCCTAATAAATGATATCTGATATGCTTTTACCAATATAAATGATAAAAATTTTGTTAAGATAACATAAAACCCTTATAATAATTTCCTATTATAAATAATTGTTCTATTGTTGGACATAAAAACACTTAGTTATATGGTAAGATTCTTATTCGAGTAATGGAAGGCCAGTATAACATAATATTTTATTTGAGGTGTTTTTTTCTTTACGTGTTACCATCAAATTTTATCTTATTACATGATCATTAATATTAATTGTGGTTTACTTAATTGAATAACCATGTATAGATAAAGGTTACACACACATATATTTTTATTCTATCTTACATTCTTGTTATTGAATTTATTTAATTATTAAACATCCATAAATAATTCACCATGAAATTCAAATAAATAAAGTAAATAAATTGTAAAGACCAATAGATTTTTTAATGGTTGGTTTATCTAGTGGATGATAAACCAAACCCTGTATATAAGGAATAAATTTTGTAACCATTTCTTATTCAGGTTGAAACATTCCACTTGTGTGTATGTGTACCTCCTGGATTAATTTTTCATCAACTATATACTTGAACTGTATCGAATCTCATTGGATATTAATCCAATTAAAATATAATTTACTCATACACATGTGAGAGGAACTAAAGGATTTATTAAGGGGGTATGTATAAAAGAAATCACGAGCATGCATGACCTTACGTAATGAGATTAGGGAAACGACATGAATTCCATTATTTAATTTAATAAATTATTATAAAACCAAGTAATAATAATAAATTAGAAGAAACCAATCATGTACACATGCTGGTCTAAAATCATGATTAATAAATAAATAGATAAATAATTTTTTTTACTAATTTCCATATGAAGAATCTTGGAGATACCCATAATCTATTGTTTCACAAAAAATAAACCAGTTGACCAACATTTATAGATAATTACATGGAATTAATTGAGAATTTATTAATACTGAATTTTTTACATAATCTAAATACCTACTACTATCAGTATAATTAAGTTTTAAATATATAATTAATTATTCATTATGTCATTTCCTTCTTCTTATTATTGGGTGACTACTTGGAATGTACTAATTATATACCCATCATGTTTTTCAATTACCACATATCTATGATAGACACCTAGGGTCTCAGCATGTGTCTCAGTTAGGATATAAGGAATGTGCTAATGAGAAACATGTCATGTGTCCATGAAACTCTCATAATGACTCAGTGTGATTCCCTAATACAATGATTAATGATACACATGTAATGTATTCCAGATAAACACACCATTTTTCTCATTAATGTTACAATATTTAAATTTCATACATCCTATGAAACATATATAACAACATGTTTATCCCGAGTTTCAATGCTAAAACGTGTGGACTACACATCATGTACAAAAGATACATGTCATGTGGTCCAATAATTTTTGTTCCAGGATGGCCCGATCAATACACGATGTGCATTAGTTATGATAAATTATTTTTACTACTTTGTGCCTTTTGTATCACACAACACATCCTAGTGATGTGACCTTCCATAAATGATGTTTACTTTCAGTCACACGTTATGTATCCATGTATACTATCCAAAACCCATACTAGATATCAATTTCATCTCTGATCATTATTTTTTTATATTTTTTATTTTTAATATCCTATGAAACATTAAAAAAAGAATTTAATATGTGAAAAATGTGTTAAATAATGTTCGGATTAAATAATGAAAAAACATGAAGTGAAAAACTAAAAAACAATTCTCATAATCCATCAATCAATAAAAAAATATAAACGTTTATATTTACACTATTATACCACTTGAAGGTTATGAGTTCAGAAGAAGAAATAGTTGGGTAATTTCCAACTTGATTTTTTAATAGTCAATTAATAATCCTTGAACACTTGATGGTTATGAGTTTAGACAAAGCACCTGTTAGGAAATAATATTTTTTACAAGGTTAATCTCAAAGGCTTAATCCTTTCCATGATTTGTTATTCACACTAATCATGGCTTCTCAACTATAATAAAATTTTTATTATGATGGTTTTGTTATTACCAAACTTTAATATATTCCCACTATATACACATGTTCCTATTACTTAAATGAATTATTTTTATAGCTTCTCATTACAATTATAGAGTCAAATTGTGATCTCCCTTTTTAACATAATTCCCATAAGTTATATATTTTTGTACCATGTATATACAAGTGTTTCCTTTCATCTAATTCATGAATAGATATATAATAACAAAAAATATATCCTATAATTCATAAAATAATATCCTTACTCTTAGAAACCGATTCTTTTATTGCTTCTTGTTCTTCAAGAAAACTAGATATAGCTTGGTATCTTCTCATAGTTCAACTTCACTAAACATCAATGAATATATGATCCAAGATGTCACAACTCACTATGCCTAAATTATAATCTCAAATCCAGAATATCTTCATGATATAAAATCCTCAATACCAATAATTATAATATGCACATTAGGCCAGTCTCTCCTTAGATCTTCTTTCTTATTTCTCTTACTTTTTAAAACCCAATAGGTAGGCTCTCTTCAGAACTATTTTAGTTTCCCTTTATCTTATTCCTTGATATAACATATATTGGATTTTATTACTTCGTATTACTATAAAAAATCACAATTATCTTATATCCTCTCTCACACAAATGTAGCAAAAACTTCTTCACCATTTTTCATTTCTTCCTCCCTAAATTTTTCTACAATAGCTGCACAAGAAACTGAATTAATTTCTACATCAATTTTCAATAACCAAAAATACAATACCATGGGGAATTTCTCCCATATATCCAAAATCACCATCATTGAATACCAAAATCTGGGTTCTTATGGTCTTAATTGTCAACTTATAGTATATTGAAAAAATTTCCTTAGCAATTTCACCTAAAATGGATGAATTAATCTACTATTTTTATATGACAACCTCAACATTATATTCTTCCACAAATGATTCCATAAAATAAATCTTCTAGGATATATTAAGCACATTGTATTATCATTAAATATGTTAGAGATTCCTCATTTTGTATTGAATAATTCTTTAAAGTTCTATACATTTTTAGTAAGCAAATTATCATCAACTCATTTTCTTATGTTCAAATCACAAAAACTCTTCTTATTTAATGCACTAATTTATAACCATACTTTGATGGAAATTAATCTACATTTTCATTAAAATGCACTAAAATAATTTTTCTTCCTCAAGAAAGTCATTGAGTTTATCTTTACATAAAATCAATATTGAATCGTTTTTTTAATAATTTTTGTTATGTTTACAACCCAAAGCACAAATCTACCATCATTACATTTCATTTCGACCATAATTTATAATTCTGGGAACTCGAATTATTAGAAATTAAAAAGTATCAAAAAATATCTTGCATTGATCTTATTTTCTCTTGATATGAAGACCACATTGTCAAAATTATCTTCATTTAATACTAAACATGTCTGGGTGTCTGTGATGTATATATAATTAAAGAAAAGAACATGAAACATTCCAATTAAAATACCTATTAAAATCATAATTTTGAAAACTCATGTTTTTAACTTTAAGAACATATTATTTTATCTACATCTAGTATAAAAAAATTTGTAGATCATAGATAAAACATATACATGATGTCAATGAATCATACACATAGATAGTTGACTCATACATATATCTGAATAAAATATAAATAGCACTAGTTCATTTGTAGACAAATCATTCCTTTGATATATTTTCAATATATTTTGAGCATTACACATAAAATTTTGTTTGATATCACATACACATATTGAATGAATCTTACATGAATGATTTATCCTATGAAATGATAGATACAAAGATAAAAAATGACTCATATGTCATTTTGAAAATAAAACATACTATTCTTAGGAACATTGATAAATTTATGATTTCTACATTAAAATTATTGAACACTTTAATTATAATCACATTAACATATAATCCATCTCAGTCCATATAAAATTCATTAAAATAATCTTGTACAAATTTTAATTAATAATAGGAACTATTAAAATAATTAAAAACCAATAAATATATCTTCTATAGAACCTTGCATCATGTAAGTACTCAAATAGAGTGTCTCATGAACTTTCATTACCTTTATACATTTATCGTCATATAATTCTCTTAAATCTATCATCCAATTTTTTCCTAAAACTGGTTTTAGTGTTTATTTATAGTCTAAAAAATGTGTGGACACTCCCACATATCATATATCATTTCACACCAATTATCCATTTTCATAAAATCTCTCTATTTATCTAGCTCCACCAAATATATCCAAACCATCAAAGACAACACCAGAATATCTCCATCAACACTTTCCATGTTCTTCCATGAATATGAGATATATTAATAACTATATTTTAGTCATGACCACCAATCTAAAGTCTCTTCCACACTTTGTTGGAAACATAAGATAATTTGCCCTTTATATCCAATGGTAACCAAATCTATTTTTCATTTTTTATAATACATGGAATCCTTCTATTCATGAATTTTGTGGATAATTCCATCCATAACCCATAATTTACCCACTATTATTGACATTATCATTGAAAACCAATGATATTAAATAAAAATGGACACAACTTTGGTCACTATAATTTTTTCCTTTTTCAATACCATTGAACTAGTCCTCTATGATGCATTTATATAACAATTCACTTTTACTCTCCCCCTAAAAAAAATATAGACAAAAGAGGGAACATTGTTTAATATTCCCCCAGTATAGAAAATATATGATAAGGGGTGCATTATATGGGAAATTGTTTCTCCCACTTACTCATTTGATTACAAAAACCATCCCAATCCTAATGATTGTTAATTTAGATTTTAGAAAGAATGCACCATAGATTTATTTGAAATTATCATTATGTAATTTATATATAAGTATAAGTGTGCTAAACCATTGTAGAAAATAAGTATTATTTTACTAAATATTATAATATGTATATAAAAATTTATCAATGTATAACTAGATCTGAATTTAGTTTCTTTGGTGCTATTAAGAATGATTTTCATGATGATTCAAGAACATGCACTCATCTTCACAACCCACATGAAAAAATTTAAGTGAATGTAAACTATACATTCCCATTTTGTTAGAAAATCACTATACCATGATTATTAGAAAGAGTATAAATAAAAATAGGTACAAGAGAGTGAGCATAAAACCTCTGAAAATATATTTTTCTAGAGGTGTCCATATTTACATATTAATGAAAAAACCTAAATAATTTAAAAACATGATCTTCTTTTGCAGCTCCCCCCAAGAGATGTATTTTGTACAATCCTCATAGTGGTAGAATTATTTCAAAAATAAACTCCCAAAAATATTAATTCCAATTATTTTTGTATACAAATTGAAAATGAATACCAATTTAAATAATATCGGTGATGGTTATCTTTATTCCAACTTTTTATTCAATTACCTCTTTAAAGATTAACCATCAGAATTTGGGAATAAGTTGAGTCCTCCAATACACCTAAATTGTAGAACTAAAGATAAGACTTCCCTATTGGCCCAAATTATATGATCTTGAGCATCGAAAATCTATGGACCCCTTTACATTTTCTCATATTTTAATTTCTATATTTGAACATCTTTAGGTACCATGGATTATTTATGGTTTTCAAATCTATTCTTAGCCGGAATAGGCCTATTGAATTTTCATATCAATTATTTTTCAATATATTTTTCGTGTTAGAAGGTTATATATTATTCTATATGATATTTAATATCAATTAAAATATATTTAGAATCATTCTTAACCATCTCATTTTTTGTTGAATTATTCTTTTTCATAATATATTTTGAACTAAAAGTCACAAGTGCCTTTTTCCTTATCATTTGTCAACTCATTTTGACCTAGTATCCATCATTGGAATTATTTAAGAGTTTTAATATCAATATGTCACCTTTTACATACCTTTATAATAGCTCTCATGTCACCCTTTTTGGTTATCCTCTCAAGTATTTCATAAAATATTTATTTTACTATAATGCCCTTCTTATGCCTTTCTTTGATTGATTTTTTTTTATTTTATCTTGATCCCTTACTCCAAATACATTTTATATATTTAATAAAGGCCACTTTAAGGTTCAGTGGTAACCATACATTTCCAAAATAAAAAGCATCACCCAAGACCAAATTCAAAATATAGCACCTTGACTCAAAAACAAAAAAACATCCCCTAGAATAAAATTCAAATTCAAACACGAATTTTAAATACGTTAAAGCTATACCAAACCTCCTCGTGTTGTGATATCCCAAACTGTGTTCCACCCTGAGCCATGCATCCTAGCACTGGAATAGAGTACCTCACTGGAGAGAATCCACTGGTCATCGTTTCATGGAAGAAAATCCACAACACTAACACAAAACATCAGTGCGATTTTCCAGCATGACATAGGAAAAATGATTTTGGAGGAAGATGACCACCACACCACCAATGAACACCATTGTTGTAACCAAATCACAAAAAAAAAACAATGCCCCACCATTTTATGAATAGGATCAATAACCTCCATCGTCGACTTTTGGAAATATCAAACCAAAAACAGAAACAACTTCATTATCAACCAAATGAATAACCATCATTGATACTGTATGAGATTAAAAATTATTCCAAAAATCAATTTCTATATTCCAAAACCTCTATATACATCAATATATTCCATGATATATGTTTTTTCCATTTTAGGTGATGACTGTAAATGTTTAAAGGGTTTTTGGCCTTAAATGTTCTGGTTTAAAATCCCCAAATTTTGGGATCATTTTTGGGTGGTTATATATTGAAAAATACTCACCCACCATTTAATTATTATTGTGTTTTTTTCAATTTTTTTTATCTATATTTTTCTTGATTTTGAGTTGGTTCTAGTACAATTTTATAAAAAAAAAGCAGTGCATGTAGCATCATTAGGACACTGGGAAACCTTTTTCCAAGATAATTTAGTAAATATATGTTTAAGAGTTATCAAGCTCCTTTTTTCAATTGATTTGATCATACTTTTAACCAAGACATATATCATATGTATTAATGGAAGAAACTATTTTTTCAAAGGTTTTTTAGGATTCCAGTTGATAAGTATCTATATTTATCAACATTAATCTATGATCTATGAAATTCATGTCGAGGTAATACTTTCCATACTTAAATGATGAAATTATGTAATCCCAATATCCCCCAATCTTCTAAACTTATACATCATGAATCTTATTACTATATTTTAATTTTCAATCATGTTATTTAACTCTTCTAGGTTTCACTTACAACCATCCATACATGACATCTGCTATGATTTTATGATGATTATTTAATTCATGGAATAATTTTATAGAAACAAACATAAAAACATTGTTCTAAAAAACTATTATTTGAAACTTTTCGTAAATAAAAACAATATTATTAGTACAAAGTTAATATATTTCTCCCTTGGATTTCCAATGTTTTGAGAGATTGTTACATCTACCTACTTATTTAGCTAATTCTTCATCTATAGAATTAGTTTAATTTTTAAACTATGATTTTTATTCAATAATCCCATGATATGATTAAAATTATATAAAATAACTCCATTAGGAAATTTATATGAATATCCTTTGATTTTAGAATAAAATCCATGATGTTATTTATTATTGAGATCCTTTTTTGTACATTGTAATAATTATTAATTAGAGTAATAATAACAAACATGTTAAGTAAGAAATAATCCATTACGAATACATTTAGGTAATGTTGATTCCTCTAAATTATTGTTAAATTTATTTTTTTTCATGTTATCTTTATTTTTTCTGCCTATAGAAGATCATGCATTTATTATTCAATGAAAATTACCTTGATCAATCATCAGATGTTGGGGCTTATCACTATTTAGTGAACTCCTAAAAAATAAATTTTCAACATATAATTATAAACATTTACATTTAATGATATCCAACTTCATTTTTCATGACACATAGTACATGGAAATATTCACTTCAGGAATTGGGTGGATACATCTATCCATCACCCATCATATCCAAATTCATAATGACATTCTCATTAATAATTGTTGATAATAAATATAACCATTTATAGGTTTGGGAACTTAAATATATATCTTTATTTTTTTTTCAATACCATTGAACTAACTCTCTTCAATTCATGTCAATATATGTTCACTTTTTTCTCCCTCATAATGAAAACAAATATAGAGTAATGTTTTACCTCCCCCTAGATAAAAAAATCTATGTTAGGTGAGTCCTTATAAGGGAAATATAATCTATCCCTTACTCATGTGATTTCAAGAACCATATTCTACCCAATTTTATTTTTTTATCTTTAGAGAAATAAGGAACTAAAATTTCTTAGAAAGTAGTCTTATTTAAGTCATCTCTAAGTCTTCTTGGGATAACCCTTTTTAAAAAAAGAGTTATTTTACAAACTCTCCAATGTTCTATATAGTCATTTTTAATGTGGTAATAACTATGAATTTAATTTATTTGTGGTTGTTAATGTATATTAAAAAGATTACATAGGAACCTACACTCATATTCGAAAACCAAATCATAAATTTCCTGTTAAAATAAACCACACTTACCCATTTTGTTAGAAAATGACCCCGTTTTATGATTAGAAAAATTATAAATGATAAAAGGTATGGGAGAGTGAGGATAATTACTCAAACAAAAATTGTTTTAGGGCCTATCATGATTTTTAAATTCATGTAAAATCAATAATTATATAAAATATTTCTCTTCTTTTATAACAAACCTTCACGGAATTATTTTCATACAACTTCATCCTGGTAGTATTCTTCAAGAAAGTAGATCTGAGAAAAAATAATAAAATTTGTCATTTGATACCAATTGAAAATGAATACCAAAGAAAATTTTATCATTAATTTTTTTCTTTATTCCACATTCTCCTCCAATTCCCTCTTCAAATTATAACCATCACAATATGGGAATAATGTGAGTCCTATATTACTTCTACTCAGTTGTAGCACTAGGTGTGAAACTTATGTATAAATCTATAGAAACTGTTATTATAGGGTATAAATTGTATGGACACCATCATATATAACTTATCTTTAAAATTCCAAATCTAAACATATTTAGGCTGCCTAGATTCATTTGTTTCAGATTTCTTCTTAGTTAGAATAAAACTTTTGACATTAACAGTAAATTCAATTTCACTAAAATAAAATTGTTCCAATTTTCTATATTCTTTAATATAATATGGACATATGAAAAAAAAATTAGCAACATGATCAACCTTATAATTTTTTGATCAAATATTCTATTGATTAATATATTTCGAACAATAATCCACTTGTTATTTTTCCTTGTCATTTTTCAACTCCTATTGAACAATAAGGGATGTTAGTAATTTTTTAGAAGTTTGTATAGATAAATTTCATCTTATAAAAACCTTTTTAATAGTTCTAAGTTTACCCTTTTGTGAATCCTATAAACTTCTTCATTATATATTTCTTCCATTATGCCAATATTCCTATGCCTTTATTTGATTAGCACCCATTTTGGTTTCAATATTTCCACTTCTGTCATCAAATTAAGATACAATTTAAAATAGCCCCTGATGTGGCCTTTCCTAAAAAAATAGAACTATATTCTTTTCCATCATGTGAAATATTTTTCATCCTTCATCATTTAATTCTTGACAGTGTATTTCTTAGTATCTTTCTTCACTTTATTACTTCTCAAAATAAACATTTCTTCAACCTTTTTTTCGTTGACTATTGTATACATTTATTCTTATTAGTATAATTGTAATGTTGGGATGATGAATTCCAAAACACATCATCTTTATGACCATAATTTATGTGTGTGTTAATTTTTTTAAGGTGTCCAAATATTTTCTTTAGTAATTTTTTTTCATCATCTGTGAAAACTTATTTTGCACTATAGGTCTTGTTATTCATTCAGACCACCCCCCATAAATATGGAACGAAACCAATTTTATAAGTTTAAATATTATTCAAGAAATCAATTTATATACGATAAAACCTCCCTCAACACCAATATCTTCTAAAAAATCTTGTTTTTTTAACATTAGGTGCATGCTATCTTGACTTTCCAAAATTTAGACCTTGCTTATTTTGTGTTGAAATACCAAAATTTTGGAATCTTTTTAGGGAGTTTTTATTCTTTAAATTTATATTATTAATCGTTTGATTATTGTTTTTTCAAATATTTTTTAATATATATATTTCCATATTTTGAGTTTTTTGTAGAATTATTCTATATAATATATTTCATGTATGTAGCTTTATCAGCACCTTGGGATACCTTTCTCAATGAGAATATAAAAGATGTATATTTTGTAGATATGATGATATTTTTTTGAATCATTGGATACTTATTAATAAAAACACTATAGTTATAATTTACTTATATATAAATATTTCTTTTAGTAGTATGGAAGGATTCATGATTAGGAGTTTCTAATGTCTCAACTTTACTCCAATATTTAACCACTCAATGTTGTGGGAATAATTTTCAAACTTAACTTATTTGATAATGTTCTTAAAATCTCTCTAAAATTTATTAATTGTTTTATCATTTATATTTTTCATTTATTTTAGTGATATATCATTTTTTTTACTATTTTAGATTTCACTTACATTTTTTCTTCTTTAATATTTACTATGACCTTATGACCCTTCTCTAATGAATGAAATATATATGAAACAATATCCTTAAACAAATATTTTTTAAAATACATTTTATGAAATTTTTCATTAATAAAAATAATATGACCAATGAAAAGTGAAACTATTTCAATATTATCTTTCACTAGTTTTGATAGGGTGTTATATCTTCCTACTTGTTTATATAATGGCTCCTCCATAGAATAATATTAAATTTCAAGGTATAATATTTATTCAATATTACATTGATATGAGATAATATATATGAAATAAATTCATGATGATATTTATTCAAACAAACTTTTATTTTATGAATAAAAACCATGTAGTGATTTATCATTGTGCTCCTCTTATTCACTGATCATATTTTCTTAATTTTATGAATAATAACATAGAGGTCGATGATGATATATAAACTTATGAATACTTTCAGTTAATGGTGATTCCTCCAAATTATTTATATGTTTCCCATTTTCTCATACTATTTGTATTTTTTATTTTTCTTTTTATTCGAATAAAATTATACATGTTTAATAAAAATATTAGAAACTATATTTTACATCTAAGGCTAATCTTTATATAACCCAACAAATATTTTCTTCACTGGATTCTGGTAAAAAGTAATTCGGTAAATAAGATTTATATCCAACCAAAATGAACCTATGATATGATAAAACATTAAAGTTCCCCTATAGATCAATCTAGACACATAATTGTGGGGAGTTGGGGGAAATAGTTATCAGATATTTTTAGGCAATTAAAAATTCTCTCTGAAACTTTTAACCTCTTGGAATTCAAAAAATATGTATCTGTTTAGGATATTCCGATCAATTTATATATTTCCAAGAAACCATACCACATGCAATGAAAGTAATGAAAATAAAGAGAGGACATAGTGTTTTTATAATGGTTTTATTAAAGGAATAGTAATTACCCGACTAGTTATTTACCACAATCATTATTTATACACTATAATTAGTTATTGAATATAATGGTTTGGTGCTTTCCAAACCAACACAAAGCCCCACATTGTATAAAATTTTATTCCTCTTAAATAAATTCTTTTAAGAGATTACTTATTAAATCATAGAGTTTTCCTGTAATCTCACTATATAAGATGAGTCCCATATGTTATATGGATTCAAACCATGTATATGAAAGTGTTTAATTTTTTATAGTTATTAAATTAGATCTCTATTAAACAAAATCATATCCCAACATCCAAAAAATGGTATAATTCCAATAAAAAATAAAGTATTTGACTACATCTTGTTCCTCAAGAGTCCATGCATGTTCCATGGTTTCCTCTCCCAGCTTAGCTTCACATAACATCAAAAAATATGATTTGAAGGATGTCTTATCTCAATGGGATCCTAGGAGACTCTCAAATCTAGAATCCCATTAAATGGTAAAAGTCTTTACAATAATAATAAAATCATGCATAACTAGTCAATCTCTCTTTATATAGTCCTTATTATTTTATTCTCACTCTTCGAAACTATGTAATTGTTCTCTCTTCAGAACTTATTTGGTTTCTCTTTTTGTTATTACTATATAAAACATAAAATGTAATATCCTTCTCCTTATTATAACATCTAAATCAGGTTTATCTTATACAGTCTCATTTATATGTGGAAGAAACTATTTCCTTCAAAATCAACATCAAGGAATACCCACAATCCAGTTTCAATGATTCTGTATTCCAACTCATAGGATATTCAAAAAATACTTTTATTTATTACACTTAAAATGGTAAAATTAATCTACAATTATTATATATAATCCTCTATATAATTACCTTCCTAAAAAATATTCCAAAAAATAAATATTCTAGGATAAATAAAATATGCAATATAAAAATTACAATAGGGGGAGAATGAATGATTCTTTAAATTTCTATAAATTTTCAAAAAAGAACATAGCATAAAACTCAATTTATTTGGCTCAAATAAGAAACATTCTTATGATTTTGAGAACTAATGTATAATCGATCTTCGATTGAACTTCATCTGCATTATTCTTATAAATTACATAATTTCATTTTTTTCAAGAAACTTATACAGTTGATTGTACCTTAAACTGAAGATTGAATCATGGATTCACAAAGATTTATAATGTTTATAACTCTGAGGCATATCTCCAACATCATCATATTTCATTTTCATTAAAATATATAATTCCAAAAACTAAGCTTTTCTTACTTTAAAAAGCATATTGAAAACCTCTTGCTTTGATCTTATTTTCCCTTGAATTAACATTTAAAATCTGATTAATTTATTAATTAAATGAAAAACATGTTTCAGTGTTTATGATTATTATATCCCTTAAAAAATCCCTTGAATCATCCAAATTAATTTCTTTCAATAGACAATAAATATAGAAACTCATGTTTTTCACCTATTAGAACATATGAAATTTTTTATATTTTACATGACACAAACATTGACTTCAACTAACACTTATACAAGGTTAAAATGACCCATATGAAAAAAATAAAATTACACATACATATAGAACAAATAAATCATTCACGATGTGAGAAATGGATCATATGGTGGTCCATTGATTTGCCAAATTTTTTATTTATATAAAAAAATTCAAAAACATTTTAAAGTAAAAAAAATTATTTCTAATCCATATCATTCCATAAAAAAATTCTTAAATTTATCTTGGACCAGATTCAAACAATTATAAGTATTATTAAAATAAGTCCAAAATTATTGATCTCAGATCTAAGGACCATTACAATATATAAGTTATCAAATAGAGTACCACATAGACCTTTAATACCTTTATACATTCACTATAATTTCAATCAATCTAAAAATTATCTATGTGTTAAATAATACTATTTTAGTATAATTTTCTAACAACACAACATGAATAGTTTACCTATCACATTAGTAATATTTTCACACAATTTATCCTCAGTTATATAATCCCCCATTTATATAGTTTCACAAAATATCTCCAAACTATTTTTAATTCCAACAGAACATCTTTATAATAACCTTCTATGTTTTTATTTAATTACGATCACTATTAATCATTATATGTTTATGCTACTTACTAAGAAATCGACTTCCAATCCCAATTTCCGACATATAATAGTTACCTCTTTTACATCCAATGGTTTCTAACTATATTATCCTTTACTCATAATACACGAGAAGCTTCACTTTAGGAACTATGTGGATACTTCCTTCCTCCACCCGTATTCCCAACATTACTATCAACATGATTATTAACAACCATTGATAAAAAATAATACCATACAACTTTTGGTCACTTCAAATATGACTAGTAAAAATAACTCTCATATTCCATTACTTGGATAAATTATTGGTATACTTTCTAGGAATTCACAGTTATATTTTTTGATGGGTTTTAGGATACATTTAGATTCAAATTTAATATAAGAACCTAGAAAAATCACCTTTACCTATCTTTTTGATACTTATTGTTATAGAATAATTCAGTTTTGATTTTGCAATGATTCGTGAATATTTTAATGGTTTGTTATGAGTATTTTAGTTGAGTTTTTAAAATAATGTAAAGAGTATTTTATGGATGGTTTCACATTATATGAATCTTATTTTTATAATTTCTTGAACGGTGATAGTATTTTGCAAAGAAATTTCATTGGGATTTTTTTAAACATTATGAAATTCCAATGTATGATGAATAGAGGCATTGTACTTGGACGGTAGTATCTAGGGATGAAATCCTAGTGGAAAAGTACAAGGTTGATATTATTTACTGACTTATATACCCAAAATTAGTGAAGGATGTGATCTATTTTCTTATAAATATTAGGATCTATATGTGGAACATAAAGGACTTCAACAAGACTACCTTTACCATTTCGATATTACTAAAATAGAGTCTCTATTTTTCATTAATGAGAGTTATGTAGAGTCATTTAGGGAATTAAAATAGAAGTCGGTTTCTCCACCCATTACGCATCCACTTAGATGGGATTTACCATTTTAATTAATGGATGATGCTATACATTTCTCTATAGGATATTATTTGAGTCAAATAGTGTAAAAAAGATCCCACACCATAGTTTAGTCTTATAGGGATTTAGATTCAGCACAAGGTAATTACACAACCATTAAGAATGAGTTTCTACCTGTTGTTTTTTATTTATACAAGTTTAGATGATTCTTTTTAGGCTCTAAAGTGACTTCTTTTAATAACCGTTATTCTATTATATTTTTTATGAAGAAACGTGAAGTTTAAAAGATGATACTGAGATGTATTTTGTTGATTTAAGAATTATATTTTGAGATTAAGGAGATGAAGTGTACTAAAACATAAGGGATGTCCATTTATGGTGACTCACCATTCTTCAAGGTAAAAAATATCATATATTTCCACTTATTAAATAAATATCTTAATATGATGAAATTAACTAAATTATGATTTTTAAGACATGATTTTCTGACCTTGTTAATTATATGGTTACCAATGAAATCCCCCAATAGTTTTTAAAGAAACCATATACTAAGTTAGTCAATGAAGCAAGTATATAATGATGGGAAAGCCCTTATTTTTGGAAACCTGGAAATGAAAGAACCATAATCAGATGCATTACATATTTTAGATATGATCAATCCTGAATATTTTTCTACATTTATAGTTGTGGTGGTCGCTTTGGATAACAAATAATATCTAGAATGTGCTAGATTAAGGATTGTTTTGGCCCACTATTTTCAAGGTTAATTTTGAATTTCATAGAAAATATAATAAATTCTATTTTAAGGGATTAATTATAAGATAAATGAAATTCTAAAACAACCCATCTTGTTTTGTGATGTATATGGTATCTTGGATGTGTATTTTATGGGTGAATCTTTTAATTATTTTTGGTATCGTTATATTATTTTAGTTTTAGACTATGTGTCCAATTGGGTAGAGGCTACTCCCACTATAATAAATGATAGTAAGGTTCTTTCCCATTTTATAAAAGTGGAAACCTATTTAAAAGGTATGAGACGACCTGATTTATAATCATTGGTTAAGGTATCTAATTTTAAAATAGAGCCTTAGAATATTATTTAAGAAAATATAAACCTCATCATAATGATTATAATATTGTACAACCTTAAAAAAATGGAATGTTTTTTGTATCAAATAAGAAGTTAAAAAATAATCTTGATAATAACGTTTAAAAAATGTGAAATATTAGAACATGCGATTAGATTCTTATCATCATTATTATAAGGATAATAATAAAAATCCAATTGGAATGTCAACTTTTATGGTAGTGTATGGGAGAGGTTGTCACTTCCCTACAGGGTTAGAATGAAAATCCTTTTAGGATATCATGATATAAAATATGAATATGTCTGAAGCTATAAAATGTAAAAAAATATTATCAAAAGCGTTATAATATATTACAAATAAATATTATGAAAAAACCATTATATAAATAGATAAAACCAAAGAAATATATGATTAATTGATTCTTATTAAATATTTTAAATAATGATATAAATAAACCATTATTTATTAATTTCAGTTTTCTATTATTTTATTAAAACCCTAGAGTATTGAATAACTTCTGTAGAATTTCTTTGAGTGATTCATTAGATTAGAAAGATCCTTTTCAAAATACAATTTTATTATGGCCTACCCTTTATATCTTACTTATGTAATCCCCTATAATTCATGAATTAAATTATTAGGTTTGAAAATTATAATATTTAATCCCCTTTAAAACATAATCTTGAATTAATTTAATAAGACTAATAAAAATCTAGTATGGGGGTTGTTTTGTGAAGAGGTGTATAAACTATTTTTGGAATAAAATTTCATCCCAAGAACATGTTATTTGTGATAATATGGGGAGTAACATCATCTATGGGTAGATTGAATAGAATTATAATTACAAAATTGATCTAGGAAGTTAACACTATAATTTGAAAGAAAAATAATCATCCCTATCTGTAATATAAAAATTTGTATAGAATACGAAAAAAAATAGAAGATATAAATTCATTGATAATATTGGATGGAAAAATGTTCACTACTATTGAAGTGTGTTATGTTCGAGCATTTTATTAGAATATATATGATGTTGGAGATTAAATATTTATAATGGGGACTATGTAAAGATATAGTTCATGAGTAATACTAGAAATCATGCATTTTTGTTCATATTAAATCAAAACCTCTTTATTTTGGATACGAAACTTTAATATATAAAACCTTTAAACCCTTAGCCATAAAATAAAAATGTAAATTACTAATTAAAAACACGTGAATTTGAATCATTGGGTGATGATGTAGGATCTTTGCAGGCCTATGGTAACCCATGTATGGGCTAGGCATGAGAAAATATTTCCTATAATTCAGTATTTTGGTGATGAGAGAAATACTTCATGAGATGTTGGTATAATTTTATTGGGGGGAAGAAAAAAGTTGAAATAAATTGAGTGTACCTCATGGAGAGAAGTTAATGAAATACATTTAAGAGGCATGATAATTTTGAGTGACTAGAATATTTTAAAAGGATCTCACATTGGCCAATGTTTTTATTATTTCATGGGAAATATTTTTGATGTTCACTTGTCTGAGAGTTGAGGGATAAAATGTTGGGGAATTAATATAAGTTATATTTTCATCATTTTAAATTTTTAATTAAATAATTTTAAACCCACTATTTTAACTATTTTATTGAAATTAATGCATTATTATAACATATAATTAATCTATAAGTAAATTATTAAATGTATTTAGTTTGTTATATTTAACTTTTTATTAATTTATGCAAATATTTGAATAATTTCAACACTAAATATGAATTTTCAGAAATTTAAGGTATGTTATAAATGATATAAATAAAATATAACATTTTAGGATGAATCTAAAATATAACATAATCTATATCATAAGAAATTCTTATATTCCAAACTATTCATTTAACAAATTTTAAGGGTAAGATAATATTTGATTAAAATTTCTTCCTCTAGAAGAATGATATATAAAATATTAATTCAAATGTTTTTAAAAATGAATTTTGAAAGAGGTTGAAATTCCAAAAATTACCTATAGTTCCCATGTATTTATGGATGGAAAGGGAATTTTAATATTAGTAACGTCATTTATCTCATTTTTATACAATAAAAATGTTACACATGAGTTGAATAGGAATTTTTGAAAAGTACAAAATATTACATATGGAATATTTTTCTTATGTATAAGTATAAAATCTCATATATCCCATATTTTATTATAATATATTATATATTGGGATAAATATTTATGTATCAATTAAAATAATATTTTGGCAATGTAAAATATATTATTCATATGTTGAAATCAGAATATTTATTACCTATGTAACACTTTTTCATATATATGAATAAATTTTTCTTGCTAACATCAAAAAGAAAAATATTTCAAATTGTATTTTATTACATATCACAAAATAAATATTTCTCTTTATATATGATGAATTTTATACTAATTTTATGCCTAGGGGATGCATGATATTTTTTTCATCACAAGTTCATATTTAATATATTTTTAAAAGTAGAGTTTCACATGATTTAACACTTTGTTGAAATTTATATAGATTTTATGCATGAGTATTTAACATATGATAAATAAAAGAAATTAAAGCAACATTTCATAAAGAATGAATTCATTCCATGATAAATTCTCAAGGTAAGAAGTTGGATAATACATATATAAGATCATTTTGTGGTGATGGAAATCATGTCATGGAGAGATGATGTGTTCATCGATAGGAGAATCCATAATAACTATGTCATGGCCATTATATATCTCATAGAATGTCACAATTAAAAGAGTGTAATATTCATAGAAATAATCCAATGACTCTTAACTAGTAAAATACTTTCTTATATTCTTTAATTATGATCATTAAATTTAAAGTAAAAGATCATAGAATAATTTAAAATAAAAATAAATATTTTACGTAGATGTATGAAAATGATAAGGTTCTTCACAACATGTGTGTTAATGTCCCCACATTATTATTTAATCCTATTATTGTTTAAATTATTTTTCCTCCATGAAGAATAATAATGAGGGAATGATTTTTAGATTTGAACTAGAGAAAGGAAGGAAGCACATCTTTAGAAGATTGGAGCCTTCTGTCTTCACAACCATATCTAGATAACCCCATTGTATAATTGAGCTAGTGAAGACTAAAAATCCCCATCTTGAGTATTGGATTTTAGTTTTTTACCTTATTTAATTCGTCTAAAATTTATTCTCCTAAAATCAAACTATTTTTTAATCTAAAATTTTATTCTATTCTAATTATTTTTTACATTGATTTTCATTATATAAAAGTAAAGTAATTTAGTTTGATATATAAATTTATTAATAAATTCCTAGTTTAGGAGAATAATGAATTCAATTAGTTCTGATCACATGAGTGTTATTGATTAGTCATATCACCTCATTGGATAAAAAACTCATTCTATGGTTTTATTTGATTTTTATGCAGGATTAGGTGCAATTTCTATGATCATAAACTGGGTGTTGAAGAATTGAGTAGGTAAAATTATTGACAATGAAGAATATTGTATCTTAGAGTCAATACTAGTTCACTGTTGTTGTAATAAATATGTTTACAAACATTATCTAATATAATTACTCTTGTTTTCTAAAAATTTATACAAAAATAACATAAATCCTCATCTCGCTTTAAAAATATAGAAAAAAAGAGATAATTTGATCTTAGTTGGAACCTACACATTAGATAACCTTGAGGATTTCTCTCACTACACACATAGGGGATAAATTTTGATATATATTCACAAAAAATATATTCCTTCATTCATACTGATATGTATGGACCTTTTCTAATAGAAGATATAGGTGGATACTCAAAATTCATAAATCTTGCCAATGACATTTGTAAATATGGATATTATTTTTTAATGAGGTATAATTATAATTTAGTTTAAAAATATAAGGAATATAATAATGAAAAAGAGGATCATGTTGGTATTAAAATAATGAAATTCCACCTCTTCCATGTTGGAGAGTATCTTACCAAAGAGTTCTTCAAATATCTAAAGTATTTTGAGATATTATCTTAAATCACTCCTCTCTATACCCTACAATGAAATAGTGTTAGTGAAAGGAGGGATGACACCTTGTTAGACATGGTGAGATTGATGATGAGTCATGAAATTCTTCCATTATCATTTTGGGGATAATCATTACAAATTGTAGCATACATAATAAACTGAGAGGTAAATAAAGTGTAAAATGGTATTCAAATGGAGCATTAGTATGGGAATAAACACATTTTTCACATATTTGTATTTAGGGATGCAATAAATTTGTTAAAGTTAATCCCAAAAACAAAATAACATGAGGAGGAAAAATGTTCATATTTATTGGATATCATAAATAAACTAAAGGAAATTATCTATAAAAACCCTCAGATAAAAGGGTCTTCATTTAAAGATGAACCATCATTTTTGAAAGGAAACATATCTCTGAATTATATAATGGGGACAAGGTAAACATTATTAAAGATGAAGCTCATGATGCATAATATTTCTCACAGGAACAATGTTCACAAATCCTTGTATAAAAGATTGTTCTATAGAAAATTGTACAACATATAACTAGAGAAGTTAGTGAACCCGATATATATAGTTTTTTAGTAACTATTAATATTAAAACATTATTTGTTAAATATAATGAACCTCTCCCCTAGATGGAAGTCGTAAACAACTTAGAAGTTATAAAATAGACAGAAATCATAATTTCTAAAATTATTTCTACATATTAAAACCAAGTATTGTATTTTATAGATCCTCTAGTTGATGTAAATACCATTGATTGGAAATGACTATTCATGAAAAATGTATACATAGATGTTAAATTCAATAGATAAATAGCAAGTCTAGTTACTAAAGGTTTTAATCAATGTCATGACACATACAATGATAATCCTTTTCCCACGTAACTATGAAAAAATAAATCAAAATTTTATTTCCCATTGTAAAATAGTCTGAATATGAGATTTTCTAAATGTATGTTTGGATAAACATCCTTAATAGATATCTTGTGGAAGATGTATGTATAAAAAATGATTACGATAAGATGTTTAAGTTATAGATATTTATTTATGGCTTGTATTATAAATAAATAACACAAAAAATTCATTATTGATGAATTTGTAAGGTAGATTGGTTACATACATATGGAATTTTATCTTTGGGTCTAGAAATTGTTTAGTGGGAGTGTAATAGATTTTATAGTAGTATTTGTTGATAATATTACTGATGTGAAATGAGATAATGTTTTTATAGGCATTGATCACATGGTTAATTGAAATCTTATCCATTAAATAATTAGGTGAAAAAACCTATATTCTAGGTATTAATATCTATCAGGATAGAAAGAAGAGATTGGTTAGACTAATTCAAGTTATAAACATTGATAAGGTATTGAAGAGTTTAAAAATGGAACAATCGAAGAGGAATTTGTTTCCTATGTCACATGGTAAAAACATCTCTAATAGAACATTCCCTTATACATAATAGGTGTGAGTGAGAGAGGGAGGCTGGGAGAAAGATATTGAGAGCAAGATATATATATATTTTCAAATAGAGATATATAATGAGTATAATCTCAAATGATTTATTGATTGGATCATTCATGTATGTTATTATTAGTATGAGGATTGATTTTTCCAATTTAATTATCATGGTATGAATATATTAGGAAGACCTAGCAGGGCCACATTTAATGGTTCTAAATACTATCTTGATTTATCCAATATGTAAAAATGATATGTTCCTGGTTTATTGGGGATCTGAGGAAGTATTTGTGAGGAGATACATAGAAACTAGGTTCAAAATAAATAAGAATTATTTTGAAATGACAGTGATGATAAATAGTATTATTTAATAGAGGATATGTGAGATAAAAGATTTATAAGAATCCAGTGGTCACCAATTCTATATAGGAGTCTGATTATATTATTGTTTTTCATGCATCTAAAGAAGTAGTTTGGATACATAACTGTATACAAGAGTTTAATGGTGTACCTAGAATTTTAGATAGAGGTGATGTAAATTTCCGTTCACCAGAAGATCATAATTAATTATAATTACATTCACTATAATTTTGTTACACTAGATTATGGGATGGACATAAGGTATAAATAAAGATAATAGGATGTCTATCTGGGTAATTGGATCATCAAGAGTTTGTATATACCGATGGACATACAACAAAATATTGGATGTCAAAAAGTATAGATAAATTAGAGAGACACCAAAATAGTAATCAAGATTAGGTGGACAAGTTTAGTGATCCATAATTTTAGGGTAGTTTTTATTTCAAGATGAGAGGTTAGTAATTTATATGTAAGTGTGTGCTATCTTAGTGGAAAGTGTGGGGTATTAGACCATTAGTAATGGATCTATGTAGATGGTGAGGGTTTGTAGTCTGTTGTAATATATTTATAATCCCATGTATCTTAAAATTTTAGTAAAAGTACGAAGAAATATTTTTCTCTCTTGCATGTAGTACTCATTTTTTGATGAAAGATAAACTATATATTCTTTCTTAATTTCTATTTATTGAATTTTATGTATTTCTGTTTCATTTTATTTTTGTAAATCTTCTTGCGAGTTTGATCAATGGAGGGTTTTATGGAACGTATGGTTCTAATTATACCAAATTATGGCACACTTGGTCAGAGGATACATCCCTAGGTTTGGTATTTTTTCATGTTATTGTGTATGAATTACATGTTTATCAATGTGATAACTTTTGGAGGATTTAATGGAAGCACAGAGGATCATAGTTTTCATTCTTCAAATAGTATAATTAGATATTATTTTTTGGTCTATGTAGATTAGGTTATCTCTTGATTTATTATTATTAAATTTAGTGGGAGTTTCTGAATTGTTGAAATGGAATCATAACATAGAATGGTTTAGGTGGTTAGGTTTTATAGAATGGAATTGGGCTTATGGTGAATGCAGAATTAATATTATCTAATTTAGAAGGACATTACTATTACACTTATTGTTGTTTTCCTACAGAAGACATACAAAAAGTAGTGATAATATAAGGATATGAAATATTTGACATTAGTGAGGATGTATAGAGAATTGAATTTTCTATTTGAAATATATAGAAATAAAACTACACTGAATGTGCTGATTGATTTATTATACATTTATAAGAAACATATAACTTTCAACAAAGCGTTCATGTCATTGAGGCTATTATGCCTAAGGTTTTCAGAAGGAATACAATCATAATATCACATTAATGATTTCAACATTATTCAAGGGTAGTTTAAGTCAGTATGTTATGTTCATGGATGATTTATGGACACTCCATATACTCTTAATACTATAGGATATTTGGGATGTGATAGTTACTATAGTGAGTAACTATTATGAAATAAACATGGCATTTGATGATATCCAAATTATATACTCAATAAAAAAATCATTATATTGAATTCCACAAGCCATTTGACAATTCTCTTAGTACCAATGGATAAGGATGTCCACTATAGTAAAAAAATGTAAATCAGAAAAAGATATCATAAAATAATACAAGGGAGAATATCCAAGTAACATCAGCTAGTCCTATCCCAACCTACTAGAAGTGTGTAAAGAAATGAAAGCTCCAAAGGACAATATGAGTCATAGTGAAATCTTTATAATACCATAAAATTTTATAAGATCAAATTCATTTGTAATAATATATGGATCCATCCAGTTATTTCTTAGTGTACAATTTTGATGGATTCATGGGAAGTTGACTTTGGTCCATCATTATATTAAATTGGAGAGTATAGAAGCATTAATTAATTGTATTTAAAAATTATATAAAATCATATTTTTTGGTTGAAGAATCTCTGTAAATTAATGTAAAAGGATATTTGAACATCCAAATGATGAATGAGGAGTCTTGAAATTGAAGAATGATAGAATATTCTCAGGCTATGGAAGTACCAAATTTCATTTTACCAATTTTATGAAGTAAGGTATCAGACTTCCTATTCTAATTGAGTATGGAAATTTCCATTGTGGTTTCAAAAGGAGAAAAGGATGAAACTCTTTACTTGTAAGGAATCATAAACGTAATTATAATGGATAGATGTTAATATTTAGATGATTTAGATGTTTGTAATTGTTTACTCAATCATTTAAAAGATAATAACATAAAATATCTAACAAAAAATGGCATCCCAAATCTTTATCCTAAAAATATCAAAAAAATGTGGAAGATAAGTGTTGGGAAGGCAAAGGTGGGTGTACCTCTATTAGGATGGATAAACTAAAAAAATAATAAAAAACTAGAAATAGTCCATTCTAATGTATAGGGACCTAAACCTATTTATTTCCTTATTGGGTCATTATATTTTGTAACATTTATTGATTATGTAATAAGAAATGTTTGGATTTACATTTTTAAATAAAAGTCTAATGCATTTTAGTATTTCATTAAATAAAAGGCCATGGTGGAATGGTATTGTATTCAAAAGTTGAAATTCATATGATCCAAGAATGATGGTGAGTACACAACATACAACTTCCAAAACTTCTAAAAGAATAAAGGAACATGGAATTAGAAAATGGTTCTTTGAAATTCAAAACAAAATAGAGTGGATGAAATAATAAATCATACATTGTTAGAAAAGGCTAGAAGTATTAGTTTGTACTATGGAATTTCGCATGAAATTTGGGTGGATTCTATAAACACTATGGAATATCTATTCAACATATGTATAAAATTTGCAGTTGTGAATAAAATATTAGAGGAGTTATGAATCATAAAGTGACTAGGAGGTAACCTTGTCCAATCTTTCAAATTCTTGTAATACATGCTTATTGATTCTATGGATAGAAAAAATCTTAAGGATAATCCCATTTTTTGTTTCATTCATTAGGTATAGAGATGGGAATTCTACCTATTGTTAAGGGGATAAAGGAGAGATACATGTCATCATAATCCAATATGTTCACTTCAATTAAGGGGATCTATAAAAGGACCAAAATTTTTTAGATAAGTAAATTTTTAATAAAATAAATATCATGGTTCAAGTTGATATGTGTTATAACCCAAGATGTTTTCAAAAAATAGACAACTCATATGAAATAATCAGAAGATCATTAGAGTGTCTGGTGGAAGATGATTTAGAAAATTTTATAACTACTAAATATTGAGTGGATGTTCTAATAGTTAGATCTTTGTAAATTGGAGTACAAAAATTTCAAGTACCAGATTAAAGGACTAATTTATGTGCTACATAATAGACAAATCATTTGAGGAGATAAAATAGACTTATAAATATTATCCAAAGATTTAGGGATGGCATGAATTTTCTAATTTTAACGTACGAACAAGAACTATAATTATCAAAAGAAATAATATCCCTTAGTTACTCAAATAAATAAAATAAAATAATGGTTGGATAAATGGATTCATTGATGTTCAATTTTTCTTATTTTAATGATTTTCTAGAGTGGAAAATATAACTCAATAATAAATGGATTTATTGGATAAAGGATGACACTGATACAAAATGTTCTATAATGCATGAATAGTGGTGAAGGTATTTAAATATAAGGAATATAATAACATTAAAAATATATTTTCACTAATAGTTAAGCATGACACCATCCTTATAGTGACATGCATGGTAACATTAGAATATCTATGCTTCAAATAGATGGATGCAAAAACAATATTCCTTCAAAGTGATTTAGAGTAAAATATTCAGATGAAATATTCAATATATTTTCAAATATAATGAATTATTAATTTTTTTTATAAGTTGAAAAAATTATATATATGATAAAGCAAGAACCATGAGAATTGAATTATAAATTTTATTAGATCATGTCAAAAGATGGTTTCAACAAAATAATTTCAAACCATTTTTGTTACCTAAAATAATCAAAAGATGGGATATTTATCATATTTCTTTCATATGTTGATGAAATCATGATATGTAGATCATATTCTGGGAAAATATGATAGTTGAATTGTGATTTCTATAGAATAATCGAGATAAATGACCTTGGACAAAAAATATATATATTGGGCATGAATATTGAGAGATATAGGAAAGTTATAACATTGATGTTATCTCAAAGGGACTATATCCAAAAAATCATAATGTTATTTGGGATGATAATAAGTAATTCATTATATTACCCACTTGTGGATTGCATAAAATTTTCTAACTCACAATCACTAAAAAAAGATGTTTTGAATTTGTGCATGTAGAATGTATGTACACATCAATGATTGGAAGTCTAATGCAAGCCTTAATTTTCATGTATCCAAACATTTTCCATGAAGTGGGAGCTTTAAGTTAGAACATGGAGAGTCTAAGGGTAGTTCGTACGGAGGACATTGAAATTCCTCAGGGTTTATACATGCATTTGAATTTTGATAAGGAACTTTCATTTTCAGTTAGCTGACTTGATGAATTTTGTACCAACATTTAAACATTATTTATAAATTATGGAACCCTAAAACGTGTGTATTTTATATGTGGAATGGATTTTTAATTGTGGTTGAGTTGTTATTAAGAGAACAATAGGGATACTGGGCTAACTAGGTAACTGGGCTATAGTCTGAATCCACAGGCTAGCTGATATTAGGACATCACCTAGCCAATTGGGTGAGAAATGGATTCTGTTTAAATACATGTTCCATCATCTATTCACCGGCCTAGTACTATCCAGTTGGTGGCGTTAAAACAATGAAAAATTAAAAAAAATATCCATTGAATTTTTAAGGGTCCAAATCCAATTCCCCCTATTTTTTATCGCATGAAAGGGGGTCTTCTCTCATTTATTCTCCTTTAAACACTTCAATATGGTTGTTATAATGGGTATTTCTCATTGATATAAGGCATGGATTTGACTTCCATCCTATTCATCAATCACATCCACTCTCTCATCTTAGTTTTACCTTCCTCAGCATAGTGTTTGATTCTCATTCTATCATAGCATGGATGAAACCAACAATATGTATTGGGATTTAATTAGGCCTTATAAATAATGTTCTAAGTTATCATCCTCCATCCACCACTCATCAATGGAATGAAGTTACATGCAACCATTGAATTTATTAAGGTGTTTCTATTGATTTGAATTTAATTTGAAATTTTTTGGATTCAATTTATTGTGGGGTTTTTAGAGTGGTGTTGGAGGACTAACACAAACTATACTAGTGTTTTTTGTCATCATTTTGATGAAAATCGAGTTTCCATTAATAATTGAGGTTTTATGCCTATTTTAATGATTATTATTTTTAATAATTTTTAATTGGTTATAATTAACTATTTATGATGGATTAGTGTGAGTTATGTTTCAAGGATATAGTAAATGGTCAGTTGTTCTGGGAAATACTTCTTTGATATTGTGTAAGGCTTGGTATGTGTTTTCAGACTTAGAAAAATGGTTAAAAGATAAAAAATGATATGTGGTTATAATACTCAACCTATAGTATATTGTTTATTTATTTTTATGACTCATTGTGACATATTTCCTAATCAACATGGGAGATGGATTAACCATTTTATTTAATGGTTTGGTATAAACGTGATTCATGAGTTAATAATCAATTCGAAGTTAATTAATTAATGTGATATCCTATAGATGACATAAAGAGACAATGGCCTTGATGGCCCCATACGCATTGGCTTGATATCTCGGCCACCAATGTTCTGGGCTACAACCTTTGTTTGAGTTGGCCTTAATAGCATTATAGTGAGGGGTTTTCATTTAATTAAATTGGAATGGTTATGATGTGGTGGCCTTTTATGTGATCTGTAGACACCTCCAAGGGGAGGTGAGAGAAGACCTATGCCTAAGGGACCATGTGGGACTAGTAAGAACCTATGTGACACCTTAGAGATGAAGGGATAAAATTCATGTACAAGGGTGATGTGACACCGTATGATACGTGTTTGGCCAACATGGTTGGACCATGTGAATAATAGACAAGGGTTGGGTGAGAAAACCGACCTTGTGGGACTTTGGAGAATAAGATGAGTTGTGGGACATGTATTTTTATATTTTTATATGGAATAACTTATGTAGTTGTTGAGGATGATTTATTTTCATGGTGATTTCGTGGGAATCGATTTCCTTAGGGACTCAGGTGTTTACCTAAGACCTTAGTTGAGGCCGATGAACCATATGAGGGGGACTTAATGGTGTCATGACCATAGAGGCACGAGTTTTTCCCCATTACTAGACTGAACATGAGTGCATGAATATGAATATGGGTATTTGTGACTATAAAGTTCACAATAAAATTCCATTTACATTATGATCATAGATGGTTGTGATGATTGATGGGGGTCACGCATGTGGCCGGCCTCTTATTTCTTTTTACTTCCTCATGTTTGACATATTAAGATGGTGGATTCCCTAGGCATGTGATTTCATTTTTAGGTATGTTTGTTTGGCTTGGGGATGGGTATATTACCCTCAATGAAACAAGTATGGGTTTATTACCCCCAATTGTCAGAGCCAGCATACATCAGGGATAGGTATATTACACATGGTAGGCATATGCTCCTTGGATGATTTAAGAATGGGTATGTTCTACCAAATTGTATTTCACATGAGGTGGATGATAAATTCCATGATGTTGGATATATAACCTCTGATTGGATGATACTATATTTTCTATTGGGATGGATACATTCCCCCTAGTAGGTATGTGCTCTAAGTATCTCATTGTATTATCTTGGGATTGGACAGATGGACATATTTGTAGGAATGGTCATCATGAAATTATCATAACCATCACAAAACTAACATAATATGGTATAGTTGATCATGGTTTTAGACTCAAGAATTAGCAGTAGTTACTATAGATGGAACAATCATCATGACGTTCTTATAGATACTATATCAAAAGGTTGAAGTATGTATTGCTGGTTTATTTTTTTTATTGTTCAATAGTTTATTTATTTTTATCAAGAAGGTCACATGAATATTTTACAACATGCATAAATTAGTATGGTACCACATTGGTGGTTACCTAATTATATTTATACTCAATTTACACTTAGGTCTCCATTTTACAAAGGTACCTGAGTACCTCTCACAAGGTCATTGTAGTAATAGTTTGTGTTGAGTTCTGATATCATGTTTTTCATGGTTGCTGGAAAGCTCGAAAAATTTTGGAGATTGAGATTACATATGACTTGGGATCTAGAGAATTTCCTCATTAATTTTGTTATTATATTTATTTTATATATATGTTCATCCTATGGGGTGATCAGTTTTGGTATTTTATATTCCAATAATGATAAATAGAGTTGTATGTTTCACTTCATTTCATTATAGGGTGGTCCATTCATTTTTTTCTTCACAATTTGATGTGACAGATGTGTATGAGATTAGGTTATTTTATTTATTTCTTCAAACACTGATACAATGGGTATAGCCTTCCCATGGATTTATTGGTGAAGTCTCGTGTGCATAAGAGGTGTAGCAACCCCAATGGGTCAATGTGGGGATTAGGTGCCCTGGTAAGAAACCCCTAGTGGGTGTTGTTATTTAGGCTTGGTTATTTAATGTGTCCAAAACAATCTATATGTTTTTTAACATATATCTTGGAATGGAACTCTACCGAACTGATTTGGTGACCATTTTTCCTTCAATAATGTTCATCTAGTATGATACCATTATTTATGGCATTTATGGCCGATGGTTTTTGTAATTTGATGTTGCGTGTGTTGGATGTGACCCATGAGTGGGTTGCTTTTTTTGGAATGGTCATGTTGGATTCCATTTTTTTGTGAGACCCCTTTAGTGGGTAGTTTGGCGTGTGAGATGTCCAGTGATGTTTGATAGAAGATCCATAAGTATTATCATATGAGTTATGAACCTTCATGAGATATGGTTTGTGGGTATAGGAGGGAGACACTAGTTACCATTAAGACAAAACACATTTCATAGTGAGTTGATGACTGGTATAATCGAGGGTGACCTATGAGATGGGTTGTATTATTCTTATGTGTTCCTTAGAGGTGGAAAGGTATGGGTAGGGGTTTAGTGACTGGGTGGTATGGGATTTTATGCCCATTTTGCTTCATGGAGATTGAGGTAGACACATGTTGTATACATGTAGGGCCTTTTAAATTGAAATTGACTATGGAGGTATGTGAGACAAGGTCATATGGGAATCGATGAGATGCCTACCGACATTATGACTTTGGTATAGATGAATATTTTAAATTTACCTCTATAGAATAAAGATGAATTGGAAATGAAATTTTTATATAAGGATGGTTGACCTAAGTGTTGGACACATAGATCATAACATAATATGGGACTAGATGTGTCCATGTAGAGAGAGGGGACACCTTGACTAAATCATGTACAATACAATGAGCCAATCCTTGCTAGATCTACACATAAGAATCAAGGGTTGTCATAACACTAGATCATGGATCGGGTCAGTGGCACACATTTGGTGATGGAACTGTCTGAGGTAGCACTCAAGGAGATGTATAAGGTAATCCATATGGTGGGGGATTTAACATTGGTGGTTTGAGGGTGAAAACCTTGTTATCAATAGAGTCTCGTAATGGTACAAATAATGATGTTCCCATGTGGCAAGGATGTGTGGAATTTAATGATTCATCTTAGAGCCTAGGAATGAGCATTTTGGACACACCCACTCATCACATTCAACAATGGATGGAGCATAGGTTGTGATGGTAGAGAATTGAGGTTTAGAATGCGATGAAGGTGGAGCTATCATGGTGGGGGAGCATAATATCGATCATGGGTTTTACAAATATTTTATATATGAGTTTCTCATTTCGTCATAGTACTGATTGTTAGAAGACTATCTTTCTATTTAAAGGAAAATGATCTATGAGTCCTAAATTCTAACATATTCTTGAGGTAATTATGGAAGTGCATCAGTAAGTTATTTTGGATAGAGTATGTCCATTCAAATCAGGATTATTATATTTTTAAAATAGACCAAATGTTATAGGACCAAGAGTATATCAATGTCTGTATTAGGATCATGGAATCCAAGTCGACTGATTGTGGATTAAATTGTGTAATAATAGTGAAATCTATGTTGTGACCTTAGGGTATGTATTAGAATGATCTCATGGTGCCTCCAGGGGTAAAAGAATCAAGATAAGGTATATTTATGACATGTAGATGTCAAAAGTGGAGAGTTTTCATAAGAGATTGACTTGAAGAGGTATGATTAAGGGTTTTATTTGTAATGGGATGAAATGTGAATGTGACCACATTAGATACACCATTTTAGATCGGACATGTACATTTTAGGAATTTTAGGCTTTTCGAGGAGAAGTACGCATGATCGTGTTTTGAATATATGATGGGAATGTGTCCATTTTTGTTTTCGGATAAAAAAATGAGAATAGGTGCCAATTTTAAAAAAGTATCCCCTTTTTTGGGTTTATTTATTTGGAAACAACATTGAACAGGTTGTGAGAACATGGTTGGGTTTGTCAATGGAAAATATTTATAATAGGTCAAATCATGGTTTGGAATCATCCAGTATGAGAGAACACCAATTATGGGGAGTATCATATTCTGATGATTAATTAGATGATAACATATGGGTGTCTCTGGAGGAATGTATTTCATGGAGAACCATCTCGGTGTTATGGAAATAGAATTATAGTGATGGATCATGCTTTATCTGGTTGAGTGCATTATGTTCAATTTTTTTATTTAGAAGCGTGTTGCCTGTTTGAGGATAGAACCTAGCCATTAGAATGGGTTTTTAAAATAATATGAGGTTTGGTAATGTGTTTAGATGACCACTTGGTCTTATTGGAGATAATAAGTGTTATGGTGGGGAATTTTTTAAGGTCTTGAGGATTGTATTAGAATATGAATTTGGAGAAGGAACCTGTATTTTTAGTTATTTGACTAGCCAGATTTTAAATAAGGATTAAGACATGATTTGTGAAGGTTGGGACCCAATAAAAGGGGTATTTTGGATATCTAATAGTGGTCCAATGGTATATAGGAGGTTTTGGAGATAACTATATGAATTCACAACTAGTTGGGCTACAATATGAACCTACCATCTTGCCAACACCCACCCACTTACTAGCTGGTGGGGTATTCTGTGGTTGATGGTCCACTATCATCGCCACCTACTATCCATTGGGTCTAAATGAGAAAAAAATACTATTTTACTCCTAAATGTTTTAATTGTTAAATCCCCTTTATCCACATTATTTTCTCTCATGTAGTAGTAGGTATCCTCCCCTTGGTACTCCTCCTTAAAGCCCTATTATAGGGGTGATTTAATGTGTTTTTCATGATGATCTAAGGTTTATCTTTGAATTCAATGATCTTCGGCAATCCCATCCTCTATCCAATATAATATTTCTATTCCATTGTTTGGGGTTTTATTCTGATTCAACCAGACAATTGAAAAATTAGATGATTTGGATCTATATTTAATTTAAACCACTTGGTGGATATACCAAGATATTGTCCACCTACTTATGCTCATTATTTTGATGAAGGTACATATTGCTGGTGAATTTATTTAGATTTTTTCAATTGAGATTGATTTTTATTAGAAATTTTATAGAATTGAATGATAGGTATTTTCACTACAGAGGTGTAGGGGGAACAACATAGACTATACATGTGTGGTTGGTCACTATTAAGAAAGAAATTGTTGTCCATTGAGAATTTAGTATTTATGCCTACTTTAAGTATAATTGTTTAGTTAATTAAAATTGGTTATAATTAATTAATTATTATTCCACGTTATGAGTTAGTTTTCACATATGGGGGAAGTGGCTGGTGTTGCTAGTATGACCTTTGATGAGATAGGATAAGCCTAGAAAAACGTTTTTTTTGTGGTAAATAAAGGGGAAAAGATACCAAAATGGTAGGTGATTCTGATACTCACCCTATGGTATATTGCGTGTTTAGATTTACTATGCTCTTTAACTTGGTGCCCTACCACTAGGGGCAATGACATAACCAATTTATTTAAGGTTTTTGGATAAATTGGCATGTTGAGTTAATAATAATAAAAAATGTTAATTAATAACATGATATCCCATAGACCCTATAGATATACCAGAGCCTTGGTAGGACATTATGCTTTGGATTAATTCAATTAGCATCGATGGATGATGTTTTAACCTTGGTTTGAGTTATCCATATCCCCAACACCCCAAGGGGTGATATATGATTTAAATTTGAATGGTTATAACATGGTGTCCCTCCATATAAGTTGTAAACATGCCAAAGAGTATGTGATATTGGACATATAGAGATGGGTACACGTGGGCCTTATAATAAACTAAGGGATATGTTAGAGTTGATGGGATCAATACCATGACCTGGGGGGTCAGCATCCCCGTTTGATATTTTTTTGACGGGATGGTCGAATCATAGGTATAACAGATATGGGTTGGGTGACCGGACCAACCTAGTGATTCCTTGGAAACCAATGTGAGTTGTGGGATATCGCTTTAAATTATATTTACTTGTTGTACCACATGTAACCGATGAGGAAGGGATATTATAATGATGATTCCATTGGAAACGATCACCTTAGGGAACAGGGAGTTGAACCAATACCTTATTTTAGTTGGATGACCCTTGTGAGGGGGACTCAGTGGTTTTGTGACCATAGTCAGGTTCCCCATTGATCGAGCGAATATTTGTGGGTGCATATGGTTGTGAGTGCAGGAAATTATGGGTGTCCCCTTTAAACCCCAATTACATCTAAGTGGAGATTGATATGGTGGATAAGGTATGTTAGGCATATGAATGACTGCTTGTTTCATTTTTAGATGCTCATTCATGATTTCTTGGGTTTATAGATACACGAGTAACGTGTTTTATTTTTTGGTGATTTTTTTGGGCCTAGTTGTGGGTATATTACCCTCAGTTCCTGATTGTGCCGCAAGGATGGGTATATTACTCCAGTTTGTCATTCCATAATGTAATAGGGATGGATATATTACCCATGATATGCATATTCTCTTTGTGTGATCTAGGGGTGGTTATATTCCCTTGAATGATATTGCGTTTGAGGTGGTTGATCTATTCCATGAGGTTGGGTATATTACTCCATGATGGAGGAGAACACATTCTACAAAGATCTATATATTTTCCAAGGAAGAAACATCCTCTGTGGATCACCCATGATTACCTAGGGATCAAACAATGGTTCATATTGGTAAGCCTAGTCATCGTGACATACTTTGAGACACCTGGAAACTTGAAAAAGATGTTATAGTATATCGAGGTATCAAATTAAATAATTGAAATTGGTTATTTTGGTAAGCATTATCATCATGATGTTCTTAGAGACACTCCAACATATGGCCGAAATAGGTACTGTAGGATTTTTTGTTTATTTTTTATAACTTTATTCATTTATTCTATGCATGTCACATGTACATTTCACAACATGTACAGGTTAGTATATTACCATGTTGGTGGTGCCCTACTAAGTTTGATACTCACACCGTTATCTAGAATCCATTTAAAATGGGTACCTAAGTAGCTCTCATATAGTTAATACATGAATAGTTAGGGTTGTGGTCTAGGACCTGGTTTAACATGGATGAGAAATACAACTTAGATGTGAATAGAGATCAAGATGAGTTATAGCTTAGAGATGGATTAAATGTTCATGAATTTTATTATTTTGTACATATTTTATGTATGATATTCTATTGGGTGATATGTGTTGGTAATTTATATTTTGATAATACTTGTTCAATTTGTGTATTTCATCTCATTTCATTACAGCATGACCGGTTCATTTATTATTCCACAGACTCTTAAGTGATGCATGTGCATAATAATTTGTTTTTATTATTATTTAAAACTATAATAAAGGTGGTGTAGTCTCCCCCGAGTACCTCCTTAAACCATCACTACTAGTTGGTATCCTCTGGCATTCAAGGAGGTGTTCTTGAGGTCATGTTGTAGTGTGTTCTGGATACTCTTTAGAGTGAGTTGATATAGGGATGTTATAGAGTGGTATTAGATATATTTTTATTTATCATAATATTTTTTCATTGTTAATAATAAGATATACTAATGTGTGAAATACTATGATGGATATCAGGTTGGTTAATTATAAACACATATTATTCTATGAAGTTTATGTTACCACAGATGGGATTGAGGTTCTTTCTATGTGATGATATAGTTAACTGATTTCCACATAATGTTACACACATGGTGTTTGATATTTATGATTTCTTGATGTATTTTTTGCACATAGACCATTATCAAGAAGTTAGATGTTGGATTTGGAACTTTTATATAAATGAAATAGGCTTCACATGCACCATGATTAGAAACGTAGGTTCTATAAGACATGTAAACATGCCTTTGTGTAATTCACTGACGAGGATTTCAGCTATTTAAAGTCTAAAAAATCAACGTATGGTGCTTTCTTGTATAAGTTGTTGGTGGAACTAGACTCAGCTAAGATAACTTGTATATGTATTTTCATCTGATGATAAATCATGTGGATTTATGAAGAGATTCTTGATGACAATTACAACATTGATGTCCCATGTGAAAAATATTTACAATGACCCAAATGGGATTACATGAGCATCAAGTTCCTTGGTAATGAACCCATAGTGGTTTTTTATTTAGGTTTAGTAATTTAATGTTTTAGTTACAACCTATATTGATTTTCCCATATATATTGGAATAACACTCTACTTAACTTAGCTGGTGACTGTGTTTTCCTCAATGTAAGTAATCTTGGATGATGTCGTTGGTTATGGTAGTGATGTTTTATGTTTTTTGGTAAGTGATATTGGGATGTCTTTAATATAAATCATGAGTGGGATTATACCAAACCGATCATGAAATATATTAAAATTACATCACCTTTGCATAATACTTAATACATTATTCAAAAATATGCCCAAAGTTTGTACTTGTTTAGTTCCATTGCAGACTTGGACACATAAAAACTAATACATATGTCAGATTCATTATCTCCCATTATGTTATTTTTTTTAATAAACCATATTATAAACATAAAACATAATATGTATCTTCATAACCTAGGGTATGGTAAAATTAAAAATGGTTGAGATCATTTTCACAGTAAGGGTAAATAATGGAAACATGTAAACACAAAATGAGCATAGGGGTATGAGAACGTGATTATATCATTAAAATATCATACCCTAAATAAAAAAGATCTTAAAAAAATTATATAAAGCATAAAAATTCATAATACATGAATCATGAAAAAATAAGGAACATAATCCATGAAAGTGAAAAATTATAATAAAAAATGGAATTGTGGTAGACACATAAGCATATAATATGATTTCCATAGTATCCATGGCATCGCTTTCCAGACCGTCTTAGTATTATAGTTTTACTCACCATACCATCTTGGTAGTCATTGTTCACTCCCATGGCCTTCTTAGTATCATGAGTTCACTCCTCATTTTATATTGGTAGTCATGGTTCATTCTCATGTCTATATTAGTAGTCAAGGTTCACTCTCAAGACCATCTTAGTCTATCTAATGATATATAAATATTTAACCAATGAATTATAGGGAGATATAGGTCACATCCGTATCATAATAAAATCATACATACATGTTCCAAAATATAATAAAAAATCACAACATAACCAATAAAATGAAATGGGGATCATAGACATGTAATCATTGAATAACCTGTGGAAAAAGATACAAGTTTCAGAATAATTTCATCAAAAAAAAATCCTGTTAAACAGATACAGATTTCATAAACATATAAAATGTAAAAGATAAAAGGGTTTCGTAAAGACTATGAATCAAGAATAACCCATTAAAAGAAATAATATAAATAGAATCACTAGATAATTTCATAGAAATGCATGAATAACATCAAAAAATGTCATCTTAGATGGAATATAATTTTAAATTATATTTAAAAAATGTTTCTTTAAGAAAATATCCTTTATTATTTTAAAAAAGATTTTTAATATGTAAACCCATTTGAAAGTAATTTTCATAGAAAATAACACGAAAGATTATATGGAATAATTGAAATGATTTTGAAATTTTTATTTCTTCAATACTAATAAAATAAGATTTAATTTTTAAAAAAATATTTTTCTTTAAAAACAATTTGAAAACATTAAAATATAGCTTGAAAAAGTTTTGAAAACCATTTCAAGGAATATACTTTGAAAACCTGTAATGAAATATTGAAAACATTATGATAAAAATTTTCCATGAAAATTATGTTGAAAAAAAATTATAAACAAATTAACCATTCAAACATTGATATAAAGCTTCAATGAAATGGTAGCGATTAAATGCATACATGTTGTATGAGCTAAAACGAATATTCCTTTTTGCATGGTAAATGTTTAGAAAAACTATTCAATTGGAAAATGATAAGAGGATTCTTTTGGAATCATTGGTAAAGTATAAAAAGTGTAAAATTTTATTTTAATAATCATATGATATTATTAGAATTTTATTTTAATCCCTTTTTGCATAGTGTGGTTTTGAAGGAACATTGATTTTCGACTAAAGGGTAGGTAAAGTTGGGCCTTCATTAATTTTTTTTACCTATCTTACATACCAAATATTGAAATGATGATACCAATAAATGAGTATATCTTTAATATACTGAGGATAATAAATTTCAGGAATTTTATTGATTAATGGATCATAATATTTCATTAAAAGAAGCATAATCATTAACTATGTTGACAAGTGATGAGATTATTTTAATAAACTCTTATAATATAGTAACATTGAAACACACTCCCCATGTAATAAAATGTAATTTCATGAAGCATAAAATATCATGAAATGACATATATTCATGAAATAACACATCAAATGTAGTATATACGTCTCATATAAAAATATAGGCGCATAACATGGTATGTGTCTCCATGAAGAAAAATTGAGACAAACATTACATTACCGATTTGGTATCTTTTGAAACATAAACCCAATGATATAAAAATCATATAATGATTAGGAAAAATAACAATAGATTTAAGTATAAAAGGCATATAATACATCATTTATCATATACAAACTGCACAAAATTAATGAACGGTTAATAAGGCTTGTATCTCACATAAATAAGAAGTGAGATCAAATTCCCTTACCTTATGTCCTGAATCTCTTCGTACTCGTAGAAACCAACTCTATAATAAATATAAATTTATTATAAATATATTTAAAGAACCATATTAATATATATGATACCATATATGGTTTGATTATGACTTTAATTTACCAAATCGTTATCAATTTCATGTTAAGGTTTCACTTCGAGTAATATCCTCTTTGTTCTTCACATGTATATTAATTTGTCATATATTTGGTACTTATATTTATATAATGATTTAAAGAATTTAAAATAATATTTATATATAATATATATTCATTATATTTGTTTATAACAATTCATATCAAATATAAGTATCAAACAAAATACACCGTTCATGTAAACCATAAGTAGTACGTATGCATGAATGCTATTTTCATTTAATTGTCGTGTTGAAAGAATGAAATTGAAATAAATATATGCATATATATATATATATATATATTTTCATATATATCCTGATTAGAGTAATTTTATTTAAACATATATTTCATATATATTCACTAAATCCATATTTATTACAATTCATGTAATGTATGAATGAATCATAACGCTCTAACGGGGTGGTAGTCCAAACATCCTCTAATGAAATTATCATATTAACCCCAAATGAAAGGAATAAAGATATGTGTTTTAAAATAATTACAGACATTTAAAGACATTTAAAATATAATATATTACATATTTAAATATTGTATCCATCATAATTTCTACCATGTGAGGAGGTAAAGGAAAAAATGAAAAATCATCATTTAGTGTGGTGGTAGTCCACCATACATGTAAACATTATGTTCACTACCCATTAGATGGAAGTGTGTGTAAGTGTAGGGATAATAATTATCAAATAACTTCCAATTATATTAAAGATACTATTTTTGATACAAGAATGTAATATGAAGTTTTGAGGGAGTGGATAAAGAATATAAATGAATGAATTCCAAGGGACGGTGTTACCACTTAATCGAGTAACTTATTTTGGTTTTTGCCAAAAGGATTATTTTCATTGCTTTATTTCCAACGGGAGGCTTCAAGTTAAAAGGGAGGGAATTTTGGGAGCTATTTTTTTAGAGTTTGGTCAAACCTTAGGTGGATTGATAGTTGTGAATATGTGGGAGGAGATGAGGCCTTTTAAAATGGAGTAGGGGTGGCACTCTTGTAATATTATAAATGAAAGAAACCCCACCATCGTTTTTTTATTCATGTTGTTAAATAATGTTTCAAAGTTGATTAAAATGAGTATAGGGTCTAAATATGTCTATAAAATAAATTTAGGACTTGTGTATAGGTCGTTTTAGGCCTTAAGGTTATGGTTTAATTCTTTATTAAGCATAATTTAACCTTAATCATTGTAATTAATTTTAATTACATCACTAATATTTTTGGTAAAAAACTAATTTGAACTTGGTATAAATTATAAATTATTCTTAATAAAAATATGGAATCCTTTTTTTCCAAATTAAAAATATAAGAGTGGCAGAAATTATTTTAAATTTAACCTTATAGTTGGGTCGACAATGTGAGTTTTTAAAGTAAAAACATTCAACATATTGCTATGTTTTCATAGTCAATTTCATAATGAAATTTATTCCAATGAACTCAACTAGATTTATTGATAAAAATATTATCTAATTAAATTTTTTATTCAATTACAAATATAATTTAACCTTATAAATAAATTAAATGAAAAAGAAGTTTTGAATTAAAATCCACTATTTTTATTTATTCACTAAAAAATGAAACCCTACAGGAAAATACCAAAAAAATTTCCTAACCTAATTTTTATGATTAGAATACATATATTAATTTTATTTTGAAATATTAAATATATAAAAGATCGAAAAATTGGATTTAAAATGAGTTCTCTATTAAAAGGCAGTTAAATTATCTTTATAAAAATATATGTTTTTAAGCATACAATTGGGTTTGTTCTTATCCTATATCTATCAAATATATTGGTTGAATATAAAATATATTTTATTGATTATATAAAAATAACATCACAAATAATTTTAATTAATTTAATTTTTTAATATGAAACACCATTAGGAGCACAAAAATATATCATTTATATTTAAATGTTTCATATATTTTTATTTCTAATTAATTATTAACTTATGTATTAATATTATATTTTTGTAAACAATAAAATTTTCATAAGTTTGTTAATAATATTTATAACCTCTATTTTAACATTTAAATTATTTCATTTTATATTAAATAATCATATTTTAATAACATATTATTGTTTGATAAATCCCATTCATGCATGTTACACAAGACATGGAGGAAAGTCATTGTTTCATGTTACATAATCTATCCTCAGTGTTATGTGTATAGATAACATAAATTTGTGTTGCGTGTAGTTCACGTAATCCAAACATAGTGCTTTAATATAAAATAAACCATTTTTAGTGTAGTTTGAAATGAAAAATATCAGAAATATTAAATTAATTTAAAAATAATAATTCACAAATTCCTTGGGTGTTACATTTTAATCCCTTAAAAAATCAATTTGAACCTTGAAATTCATATGGGTTACCAAAGGTTTAATACTTGAGATTTTCTTTCACATAAATCCACATCATATAAAATAAGACCAATAATTCCTTTTAAAAAGGAAATCTGGAAACAAAATGGTTACCAAAAGTTACATAAAACTAGATTTACACATAGAAGATCATAGGTTTGGAGTGAATATTGGACATAAAGAAAAATCTTATATATTTATAGGGAGTTATCTAGGTCATCAATCACAAATAAGAGATTGATAAATTAAATGTTGAGTTCCTCAAAGTCAAAAATATGTCATTATTTAAAATGCCATAATCTCAAAGAAAATTTAGTTATTAAGAGAAAAAAAAATCCGATCATTTCCCTAACTTTGATTAAATATTTTATTCACTAAGAATATAAGGAAATATAATTACTCAATATATTAATAAAAAAACATTCTTTGGATGTGCTTTTGTCAATTTATAATCTATCCATTAGCCCAAGGAATGAATGTACCAAAATTAACATTGAAACATAATGCACTAAAATCCACTTTTAATGAATCTTAAGGCCCAAAAAAGAATTAAATGTATAACTATTTGTATCTTAAAAATAAATATTCCTTAATTTATAAACATAAAAATTAATAATTATTATTCATCATTAATATTTATGCATAAAAAATAATTATACATTATCCTGGACATTGAGTATGCTAGTGGTAAGTGTGAAACCCTTATCATACTTCGATCATGGGTCAATGACCCACAGTCTTACTAGAATTTGTTGGTTGTCACCCGATATACATGATTTCATTTTATAAAACCAAACTAATATTATTCCCCAAATAAATAATATGTAAATGCTTGAAATAAGGTGAATCACTAAATATCCTTTTATCAAGGGTTATCAATACAACCTTTATACATACATAATTCTTCCGATGTTTTAACATAAACTTTTAAATAATGGTTAACCTTATAACCATTTTGAATGAAGAAAATAAAAAATATTATAAAGGGGTTTACAATATCAACATAACATTGATCCCACATATATCAAAAACAACTCTTGTTTGTCACATTTCAAACATGTGAATACCCTCATCATATATTCTATTAAAACATAGTAGAAACTATAATTACCTTAAATACATTTGAAAACCATGCATGATTACTTATTCCATAGTTTACTGTATATATTTCATAAATCAAATAAGTTATAAACTTCATCCATTATAACATAGACTAATTTTTCAGCAGATCCTTTATCAGTTCTGAGGTAATAAATACTATCCAGTTTACTTGTTCGTATGCAATATATATTTATACAAACAAATTTATCATAACACAAAGAACATATTAAGGCATATATTACCTTAGTCAAAATTTCAACTTTTCATTAAAACACTTTTTCACCTTTTCTATGTACGAATGATCGCACAAGCTGGGTAGAAGAGACTACGGTGGCGATGATCTATTTTGAGCAAGATCTATCGATTCCCAGTCCAGAGAAACTGTCCCTAAAGGTGAAAGATTCTTTCTTCTAGAACCATGACTTCGTCTACCTGGCATTTCCCAAGTATTTCTCTTCCTGTTAACTCCATGGGCATTCCTTACAATTCTGCAGGAATAGGCGCCTTGATCCCTGAATACCTGCACCTGGTGGCCCCCCAGTAGGTGAAGATCCCCCGTCCAGGGGGCATGGCCCTGTTTATGGCCACATGGTGCCAGGGAATGCACATATCCTTCTATGGGGAATGGACTACACCCGCGGGTCATAGAGTAACCCTCTCCCTCCAGCTCTCAGGAACAACTTCATAGCATGGAAATGGTACCGTACAGAACGCATGCCCCCCTGCGGTCACTGATTATGTACCTACTTTATTAAACCCCTCTCAGCGGCTTCGGAATGGAGTTATCCCAGGCTGTTTCCTAACATTTTCCCCTCTGATGCTCCCCAACATATTGGCCCCTATTATTGAAAGAACCCATAAGCCCCTCGATGCTCATTGAATCCTGGATGGAAGTGTCCAAGATTCTCTTGTTCTCGAATTATGGGAGGAGGATCGGGGCACTATGTGGTATAGAATAAGCTTAGATGCAAAGCCGGGTCACCCAGAAGACCGACTAACCAAAATTACCGGGACATTCGATCGGTCCCCGCCGAGCGGGGCAAGGGGGAAATCCTTCAAACCATCACCACATCCTCAATGGGTGAATCCAGAACCGGGAACGCTGGGCTCGAGGATGTGTACAAGGCTCCGTTTGAAGCAAAAATAGATCCAAGAATGCACATATTACCTATGAAAAGAGACCATGTCACCTGGGAAAAATTCCAGGATTTTATTTCCCAAATGATACCCATTTTCATATGGAACTCCCGTGGCATCGGTTCACGGCTTAAAACCGACTTCATCGTATCAGAATCCATGAAACACGGGGCTCATATTGTCGCCATACTCAAACACAAATAGAATCCCATTAAAATCAAGGATTTTGCTCGCAGAACTAGGATGCATGGCTCACTACATGCAGACCCTATCAACAAACACATATGGTTGTTTTGGAATAGGGATACTCTGGTTACTCTCATCCAAACAGGTGCGCAATATATTACAACCAGCATAACCCCTAGCATGAGAACTATCTTGGTGACCTTCATCTATGGAAACTGTGATGCAAAAACGAGGGAGATGCTATTGGAGGAACTCAGCGGTTTCGATCCTGGGGTCCTACCCTGGATCATCGAGGGTGACTTCAACGTGGTAACAGAACCGGTGGAGAAGAAAAGTAGAGTATTATTCCCCAGAAAGGTGAGCATGTACTTTGTCATGTTCATGGCTGGCAATGGATTAATGGGTATGGGGTATGTGGGTGACCCTTTCTCCTGGTGTATTAATCAACACGAGATTAGCCGCTACTGGAGCTAGCTGGACCGTTTCCCTGCTAACATCCATGCTTTGTCTATTTTTCCAATGGCCATGGTCAACCACCTTGTTCACGGCCTATACGATCACTCTCTGCTTCTCCTTTATCTATCCCCAGCACATTCCACTAACGATTGGTTCAGGTTTAGTATTCGGTGGAACAATAACCCGTGTTATGATCAAGTGGTCAAGGAAGTGTGGAGAGAACCGGCTCAGGGTCGCTCATGGAAGACCATCCACAAGAATTTGAGTAAGCTGAAACATAGGATACAAGTGTGGGATAAGGATCTTCCTCCTATCGATCAGAATATGGAAGTGAATAGGAGGGAGGTGGAATTCTTAGAGACCGAACTGGAGGAGGACTGGTACAAGGTGGTGTTTGACAAGCTACTTGATAATAAAACTATCTGGCTAATCTGGTTCTGGCCCAGGAGGGTCGGGAAAGGGATTACTCGAAGATTAAATGGCTCCTCAAGGGTGACAAGAAGAAGGGCCTCTTAAATGTCTTCATTAATAAGAGTTGAAGTCCAATAAAACCCAACATAATTCTGGGTGACGACACGTACACTGATAAAAGCAATGTGGTAGGGGACATGGCTTATAGATATTTCAAAAACCTCCTGGTAGGACCTAATTTCACAATTCATAATGGATATCAAGAAGGGGGTGAGGAGTTTTGGGGGGAGGTTCCTAGACTTTTCTCCGCCCATGAGAGTGCATCTATCGAGCATGTCCCCATGGAGGGAGGGATCCATGAGGCCATGTTGAGGCATAACCCTGAGAGCGCACCCGGCCCTGACAACCTCTCTGGTATGTTCTACAATGGCTCTTGGGAAGTAGTAAAAAATGACATTTCTACTGCAATACAAGACTTATTCCGAGGTTTTGGCCACCCTCATGTGGCTTGTTCTACGACCCTCATACTCATCCCAAAGTCCAAGGATCCATCCTCCCTCCTCCACTATCGATCGGTAAGAAAGTGAAATTTCCCATACAAGATTCTAGCCAACATCCTCAATGCACAGAAATCTACACTTCTCCCATGATGGATCGCACCTGAGCAACATGGAATCGTCAAGGGGCGCTCGATCCAAGAAAAAATATCCCTATCATAAGAAATACTAAGGGATCTGAATATCAGGACACATGGCTCCACAATAGCTATCACGTTGGATATGAATAAGGATTACGACTGTGTGGAATGGTGGTACATCAATAGGGTATTGGAAAGACTGATCTTCTCGTCTTGGATATGAGATCTCTTGTTAGGTGTTACGGTTCCGCTTGGATGGATTTCATATTCATGGGGAGGAGTTGGGGCTTCTTTAAGGAAACCCATGACTTATGTGAAGGTAACCCCATCTCACCCAACATCTTCACCATCACTCAATATATTCTCAGCCGAATGATCAACAGAGAGATCTTCAATGGTGCCATCCAATCTTATCGCAGGAAAGGGAATCTTCCCTCGGTTTCCCATCTGATGTTCGCCGATGACACATTCATCATCATGAATGCTGGTAAGATTTTGATGTGGGGGATCACCTAGATAGTGGAGGCATACAGTCACTATAGTGGAAAAATGATTACCAAGGATAAGAGCAACTTCTATATCTCAAGTGGCTATAAAAATAGGATGGATGCACATTTGAGTAATAGGCTGGCCATGCAGCGGGGCGCCATTCCCATGGATTATCTAGGCACACCAATATCCTCCAGAAGTATGTGGATTCGGGACTTCGACCAGGGGTAAGAAATATTGTGGGGCGTGTGCTTAATTGAAAAAACTACTTCCTCTCATTTGGAGGCCGGATTGCGCTCACCAACAGTGTCATATCGGCAATACCTATCCATTCTATGGCAGCATCCAATGTACCTAAAGGGGTCATTAATACCATTTATAACATACTCTCTAAATTCATCTGGGATACCGCTTTAGAACGAAAGAGACGCTGGGTATCTTAGGAGCGGATGGAAAACCCAATCCAGGACAGAGGTATCGGCGTGAAGAGTTTGGCAGTTACCATCCACATCATGCATAAAAAACTGGCGTGGGCTGTGATGGGGGAGCACACGTTGTGGGGAAGTACCATGTCTTGTAGCCTCGGTAGGAGCAGAGACAGTGCACCCCTTCACAGTTCCCCCATATGGTCCTCAGTCACCAGCCTCATCCCGACCCTTCAGCAGAACTTCCAATGGATCGTTGGAGAGGGGAGCATCCGGGCCAGGCATGAAAACTGGGTTGTCGACGTGAATGACTTCCCCAACTGCCCCGCACCCATCATCAGTTTAATGGATATGAGCCTCCACCCTCAGTTCATCAGACTGGTTCTAGATAAAAAAACAAGATGTTTATGACATCACCACCCTCAACTCAGAGGCGGACAAGTGCGTGTTCACCCCTTCATCTTCGTGGCTCTTTACCATGAAGGATTTTAGATGGTTGACCTCCTCCCAGCCCCAAGTAGATAGGTGGCATGAGATCGTATGGTGTACAAAAATACCCATAAAATATGGTTTCCTAATATGGAGGATCAGAAACCAAGACATCATATCATATTAAAGCATTAAAAAATTGGGGATCAAGATGGCCTCAAGATGCCATTGCTGCAGCAGCAGCGATGAGGAGACCACACAACATCTATTTTTTAATGGAGGATGGGATCATGAAATGTGGAGTTTCTTCGGTGGTTTTACTATGTACGAGGATTGGGACCTTCATGATGATTCCTTTGTTGTGCGCTGGTACATGAGAGCAGATAGTGTGGGACCGGAAAGAACAGCAAGAACTATCATTCCCATTGCAGGATGCTGGAGTTTATGGCAGTCGAGGAACCGTGTAAGATAAGAGGGGACTAGGTCTATTGGGAGATCATTCATTGTGTTCACAAGGCAGCTGGTAGCCGACTGGGTAACCCACATCAGCAACTGAAGAGATGCACCCTCACTCTAGCTCATGCACAGTGTTTTTTCTGCCCCTCATACCACAAAGTAGGGCCATTGGGTATGGTGGATACCCCCGAATAATGGGATCAAGTTGAATACTGACGGGTCCTACTCATTAGGTATCATATGAGGAGGTGGTGTGGTGAGGGAATATATGGGAAGTATTGTCCTAGCCTTCATCTCCCACTATAGGAGCGGAAACTCTTTACAAGCCGAGGCCAATGCAGTCCTAACTGAACTCACTCTTTGCAAGAAAAAGTAGGTTTGCCTCTCTCAGGTGGATATTGACTCAATGATCATTCATGATGCATTTCTTAGAGGAGGATCCACAACTTGGTTGATATATTACATCATTAGGAGGTTCAAGATGCTCATATCCAACAATATTAAAGTCGCCCATTCCTGGAGAGAGGGGAACAAAGTAGTCGACCACCTTGGTTCTTAGGCAGGACAAAATTTTGAGGTCACATCTCTCCATAACACTTCTTGTTTTAAACACAAGGGGGTGAATCTGATTAGAGGGTATTCCCTTGGACTGCATTACTTCAGACCTCCTTAGATCCCTGCCACTCTTGGACCTTTCCCTTGTCTTTTTCTTTGGCTTCTTCTTCAAAAAATAAAAAAATAAAATGATGATGATGAGTGAAAAACATAGATAGAACAATACTTGTATATTTTACAATTCATATAACATAATCTTTGAGTCCAAATATATGAAACCTTTGATTATTGTACTTAATCATTATTCCATTAACAAGGTTTCATAATCCTATTACACAATACCTCTTTCTTTTTACATTTCATCTGTAATATCTTCATTATAAGAAGTGTAACCATTACTCACACCACCTTGATGAAACTCTTTAAGAGATTTAGTATTGGGATATTGAGTTTCATAATGACCAATTATTCAACATTTAAAACACAAAACATTAAATTATGTCTAAGGGAGGCCAATATTCTCATCAATTTTGTTAACAGAACTCTTCATTTTTCCATTTTATTCCCTTGGTTCATGTTTTTATTTTCCACAATATAATCATATTTTTGTTCCTCTAATTCATTCAATTAGGTGATTATTTACATATTCATGACATAAATAAAACTGAATGTTCTTTCATCTATGGTATCTATTACCTAAACTCTTAGGGAATTCCTTATTTTCTTACATCGTGAGTCAAAGATTTGGTTAATGTACATGTTGTAGATCACGTTCCTTGAAAACTGATTAGGCATGATCACAACATCCTTCAATCCAGTGATCACCCCACTTTAATTCTCATCAACATATTTTACATCACATTCAACATTAATCGATTTCCTTTTGGTTCCTGCCATTGACTAAAACCAGAAGCATAGTATAAGAATTAATTAGCATAGAAGAAAATCACATAGTCATGAAAATAATTACTTATATAAACTATAAATATTAACACCTTACATAATATATGACACCCTAGGATCATACTAGGTTATTAATATCCATCATACATTGAAATACATCATGATTATTTGTGATGATTTTGTGAATTTCCAAACCATATCCCCTAGGAGTGTCACACCAGGTTTTCAGCAAGGCCAATTGTTATGTACTAGATTACCCTGATTCAGGATCGAAACATCTTTCAGAGTTGTCACCCTAGGTACATCTATGCCAAATCCACATCCACCTTTAGTATCCAGACAAGGATGTATTTCTAGGAGACCACTTACTCCACCATTTACCAAAATTAGAGTATATTTTCCTAAACATTAAATCATCCTTATACTTGTCATTGGATACCTCCATATAAATATCTTTTGAAATAATCCTAGGGATCTCACTAAATTATTCTCATCCTAGATTCCAAAGGTTATCTAAACCTTCACACAAATACGAACTATAATGACCCAATCTTGACATAAAATAACATTACATCACTTTTTCAGAATATATAAAAAAGTATACAAATATATACCCAAATACCATACTAGTCTAGTTCATTTGGAAACCTAGAAACATAAACACTGATATATAAGTGAGATGAATTAGCTAACACTAAGTTATTCTTGACTAGAACCATTCCTTGACACATCAAACATAATAAGAATCTTCCTAACATGGGGGAAATGAAACATAAAAATGGTTGAGATCAGATGCTCAGTAAAGGTAAACATTAGAAACATATAAATATAAACATGATCATAGGGGTATGATAATGTGGAAAAACATTAAAGGATCATACGCTATATATCAAAGATCATAGAAATAAAAAATGGAATAAAAATGGGAGTTAATAAGACATGAATGACAAGGAAATAAAGAATGTAATCCATAAAAGCATAAAATAAGAATAAAACATAGAATTACAACAAACATATAAGCATATAATATGAATTACATAGTATCCAATGAATCACATCCAATGCCATATTAGTAGTATGGGTTCACTCTCCATATAATCCTGTTAGTCATGGTTCACTCCTATTGTCATATTAGTAGCATGAGTTCACTCCTCATACGATCTTGGAAGTCATTGTCACTCCCATGTTCATCTTAGTCTATCTCATGAGATATAAATATTTACCCAATGAATGGGAGAGATATATAAGTCCCAACCATCTCATAATAATATCATACATACATGTGAAAAAAATCATAAAAAATCATATCATAACCCATGAAATGAAATGGGTATTATAAACATGTAATCATATAATATATTTTGGAAAAAGATACAAGTTTCATAATCATTTAATCAAATGTATAACTCTTAAAAGATATATAGATTTCAGAAACATGTAAGCTATGAAATAGAAACATGTTTCATAAAGATCAAGACATCAACCATAACCTACTTAGATAAAGAATATGAATGTAATGATTTGATAATTTCCTATAAAGTAATGAGTAACATCAACAAATTTCATCTTATATGGAAAATAATTTTGAATTATCTTTCAAAAAAACTTCTTAAGAAAAATATACCTTCTTATTTGAAAAATAATTTTTAATACATAAAACCATTTGAAAATAGTTTTCAAAGAAAATACCTTGAAAAATTATAAATAAATCATGGAATCATTTTGAAAAACATTTTTCTTTCAAAAAATATACAAAAAAATTAAAACAAGTTTAAAAACTTTTCATTTAATAATCATTGAAAACATTAAAATAAATCTTGAAAACATTTTGAAGAACATTTTATTTAATATAAATTGAAAGCCTGTAAAAAATGTTCAAAAAAATTTTGAAAACATTTTTTCATGAAAATTACTTTAAAAAGATTTTCTTAAAAAATAACCTTTTAATCATGGAATGTAAGCTTCAATTAAATGATGGTTAGTAAATTTTTACATGTTGTATGAGGTAAACAGAATAATCTTTTTTCATGGTAAATGTTTAGAAATGTTACATGAATGTAAAAAAAATAATATGATTTCGAAAACATTGTTAAATGAAAAATAGGGTAAAAATTTCTTTTAATGATCATAGGATATTATTAAAATATTCTTGTAATCTATTTTTTGGAAGTGTGGTTTTGATGGAACACTAATTTTTGACCAAAGAGAAGGTAATGTTGGGATTTATTAAAAACAAGGTTTTTACTATATTATGTACCAAAGAGTGAAATGAGGATACTAAAAAAATAATATATATCAAGTATCCATAGGTAAATAAATTTCATGAATTTCCTTGAGTGATGGATCATAAGATTTCATTAAAGGAATCGTACTCATTAAGAATCTGAAAAAGTGAGGAGATTATTTCAATAAACTCATATAACTTGGTAACATTGAAGAATACTACCCATGTATGAAAATGTAATTTAGTAAAGATTAAAATGTCATTAAATTAATTAGATTGATGATATAACATGTCAAAATATGAATATACACCTCATATAAAAATATAGTGGTGTAAAATGGTAGTGTCTCAAATAATGAAAATCGAGTTAAAAATTACATTACTGATTTAGTAACTTTTAAAAGTTAAACCCGGTGATATATAGATCACAAAATTGTTATGTAAATACCCATATATATAATCGTAAGAGTCATAGAATACATTAATGTATATTATATACACCACACAAAATAAATGAGCGGTGAATGAGGTATGTATCTCACGAAAATAAAGAAAAGATGAAATTTCCTTATATTATGTCTTGACTCTCTTCATACTCGTACAAAACTCCTATATAATAAATATAAATTTATAATACATATATAATAGAACCATATTCTTATATATATAATACCATATATTATATTATTGTGACTTTATATTACACACTCCTTAAAAATTTCATGTTATGGTTTCCCTTCGGGTAATATTCTCTTTATTTTCCGCTTGTATCTTAATTTGTCATATGTTTGGTATTATATTCATATCGTGATTTATAAAATGAAAAATATGATTTTAATATAATATATCTTCATTATATGTGTATTATAATAATTTATATCATCTATAAGTATCAAATGGAACACACCGTTCATGGAGATGGTAAGCAATACGTACGCATGAACCTTATTTTCAGTTAATTGTCATGTTGAAAGAATGAATGTGAAATAAATATATGTATATATATGATTATATATGTATATATATTTATTAAATTATCTATATTATATCATATATATGATATATATTCAATAGTTCTATCCTTAATACATTCCATGTCGTGTAAGAATGAATCACATCGCTCCGAGGTGGTGGTAGTCCACTTTTCCTCAAATGAAATTATCGTATTAACACAAACTGAAATGTATAAAAATATGTTTTATAAAATAATTTAGAAATATTAATTACATAATAAATATAATATATAACATATATAAATAATTTTTTCAAAATAACATTAACTTGGATAAGCGTTAAAGAAAAAATGAACAGTCATTGTTTAGTGAGGCGATAGTTCTCCATACACTTAAACATTATGTCTTTTACCATTAGATAGAAGTGTGTATAACTGTCGGTCGAATCAACGAAATAAAAAATACTAGTATATTTATTATACTGTTTTTTTATAAAATCATGGAATAATAATTTTTGAGGGAGTGGATAAAGAATATAGAAGGAAAGATTTTGAGGGTGGGTGTTACCTCTTAATTGGGCAAGTACGTTTGGTTTGTACCAAAAGGATTACTTGTATTGATTTATGCCTAATTATTGGATTCAATTACTAAGGTATGGAATTTTAGGATCTATTTGATAAGATTTTGGCAGAACTTAGGTGTCTTGAGGGGTGTGAAGATGTGGGAGGAGAGGAGGCCTTTTATAATGGAGTAGGGGTGTCACTCTTGTAACATTTAAATAGAAAGGAACCCTACACACATTTTTTATTTGAAGTGGTTAAATAATTTTTAAAAGTATATAAAAGTAATGATAGTTCCAAATATAGACATATAATGGATTTATCACAATTTTATAGGATGTTTTAGGCCTTATGGTTATGGTTTTGTTCCACATTAAGCACAATTTAACCATAATCATGGTAATTAATTTTAATTAATTCACTAATAGTTTTAGTCAAAAAACTAAGTTGAACTTATTTTTTAATTATAAATTATTTTATTTCCAAATATGGAATCCATTTTTCCAAATTCCAAACATATATGTGGAATAAATTAATTTAAATTTAATCTCATAATCGAGTAGATAATCTTGTTTTTTAAATAAAAACCATCAAAATATTTCTTTGTTTTTATAGTAAATTTTAAAATGAAATAGACTCTAATGAAATAAATTGAATATATTGATAAAAATACTATCTAATTATAATTTTAAACAAATTAAAAGTATAATTTAACCCTTTCAATATTTAGATGAAAAATTAGTTTTAATTAAAATCAAGTATTTTTAACTATTTCTTAAAAAATAAAACCCTATAGAAATATAAAAAAAAATATCCAAACATATTTTTTTTATTTTTATATTCAAAATAATAATTTCATTTTGACCTATTAAAAATAATAAATTTTTAAAAATGGATTTCAAATTGGTTCACTTTTAAATGGTGGTAAAACTATCTTTATAAAAATACATGTTTTAAGCATAAAATTAGGTTTGTTCTTATATTATGTCTATAAAATCTTTTGAGTGAATATAAAAAATATTTGATTGAATATATAGCAATAATATCACTTAATAATTGTAATTAATATAATTTATTAAGACAAAATGCCTTTGGTAGCATAAAAATATATCATTTATATTTAATTGGTTTATATATTTTCATTTCTAAATAAATAGACACCTATAAATTATTCATTTATTTTTGTAAACCATATATTTATCACAGGATAGTTAATAATATTAATAACCTCTAATTTAAAATTTATATTTTATATTATTATATTAAATAATTATATTTTATTAATATGTCATTGTTCGGTAGACATCAGTCATACGTGTTACGCAAACCATTGAGAAAATTCATTATATCATGTTATGCAATATATCATCAGTGTTCCATGTAGATCAAGCTAAAATTTATGTTGTGTATAGTCAACATAATCCAACAATAGTTCTTTAATATAAAATAAACTATTTCCAGTGTTTCCTGAAATGAAAAATATCAATAAAACTAAATCAATTCGGGAAAACATATTTCACAAAATATTGGGGTGTTATAGGGATGAAGGTTTTGGTAGGGAAATGTCGGATGGCATGGTTGTGTGATACCCTATTAGTTGGTAGTTTTTCATGTGAGATACCATGTGATGTTTTAGATAGGTACAATGAGTACTGTACCATTATTTATGACCCTTCAGGATACCTAGTTTGTGGGTCTGTGGGAGAGATCCTACTAATCATTGAGATATGGCTCACACATCATTCAGTTGGTGAGTTGTATGATTGAGTGTTACCCATGAAAGGGGTTGGATTATTATTTTTAGTTTCGTATTGGTGAAAAGGTTTTGGTAAGGTTTTGAAAATTGGGTTGTATGATATTGTGTTGAAATTATGTTCTAGATGTATTAAGGGTGGAACATGTTGTTTACACATGGGACCTATTGAGCTAAAATTGATGATGGACTTCTGTGAGTGATGTTATGATTGAAATAAATGAGATTCCGATTGGTAAGGGGTATTTATTCTACATGATAGTTTAAAATTTCCTTATATTTTAAAGGATACAATAGAAATTAATTTGGTGTTAAGGGATGGTTAAACCAAGTTTGGTCTGAGTATCATAATGATTATAGTGAGACTTGACATATCCCTATAGAGAGGTGAATCCTTGACTTGATTGAGTATGGTATTATGACTGATCCACATTTTATGTATAAGAAAGAATTAATGGTTGATGTATTATTGTAGTTTTTCTCCATTAGATAGACACATGCCTGGTGATGGAACTTTTCAAGGTATTGCATGAGGAGTGGAATAAGGTAAGTAATATAGTGGGAGATAAACCTTTGGAAGTTTGAGGGTGTGAACCTCATTATTTATGGAGTTTTTTGGGTGGTTCATAATTAAGTTTCGATAATTTGGGGATGGGATGAAATATACACATCATGTTAGAAATTGGTCATGAGATTTTTTACACAACCACTAATTGTGTTCATCTATAGATGGAGTGTGGGTTGTGATGGTTGAGAATTCTTTTTCAGAATGAAATGATATGGGTGATCTTATGGTGGAGAGTCTGCAATCAGTCATGGGTGATACTACCATCATGTGTGTTGTTTCATGGTATTATGTTAGTACTGATAATTATATAATCATTTTTCCCTTTGTAGTTAGGTGAGCTATGATACCAAATTCAATTAGATACCTAAGATAATTTTTAATGTGAATATGGATGTGGTATCATATGAAGACCGAGTGTTGGATTCATGATTGGGGTAATATTCAAATGGTTTGAATGTGATCCAATTGGGAATGATATGGTGCTTGTATTTGGGGAAGTATAGAGGAATTGTATTATTAATTATTTAACTACAGAATCACAGTAGAATTTAGGTGGAGACATTAGGGAATGTATCAAAATATTTCAAGGTTCCCCTGAGAGTAATTTCATTGAGACCGGGTAAACAGATGGTGCATTGATCGCTTATGATGATCATTTTTTAGAGACATTATCCAGAGGAAGTTCGATTGGGTATTTTATTTGTAATGGGTTGTGAGGAGATAGCGATGAAATTTGATATGTCATTTTTGAGGCTATATGTATGTTTCAAGAATTGATAGAGATTTTAAAGGAGAATCCATGATTCTTATGTTGTGAATGGATGGTGGATATTCACCCATTTTTGTCTTGGGATTTAAAAAAATAATGGGTACCGATATTCAAATAGATTGCTCAGGTATGTTCATGTGAGGTTCATTAGAAATAGAACCAGGAATTTAATTAGAATGTTAATGGGTGTGTTAGTAGGTGATTATGATAGTGGGTGGAATTGTAGTTTAGAATTAGCTAGTATGAGCTATGACGTATGGTGGGGATCACCATAGAATGATGATTAATTGGATGATGACACGTGGGTGTCTTAGGATATATATATATTTGTGTGTGTGTCGTTGAGCATTGTTTATTGTTTTAGAAAATAAATTCAAGGGATGTATTATACTTTAGTAGGTTGAGCACCTTATATTGTATTTTCACTTCTGAAGCTTATTGGGAATTCAGGAAAGAAAGCAGCTGTTAGAACGTGTTTTAAGAAATGAGGAAGGTCGTGTGATGTGTTTATATTACCATCGATACATCATGAGGATGATAATATTTTTATTCAAGAAATTGTAATGCCTCAACATCTATATTAAAATTTGAATTTTTAAATAGAACATGAATATTCTATTAGTGGATCATCAGGATTTTAAATCTAGATTAAAAATTGATTTTTGATGGTTAGAACCACTTAAAGGGGTTATTTTGGATGTGCAATAGAGGTTCAAGAGATTAATAGACGAATATTGGACTATCCATGAAGTAGGATGCAGACACCGGCTAGTCGGTTGGGTTGGTAGTGTCCTGGGTACTGTTGATGGTGCCACATTTATAATGGTAGATTAGTACTAGCTATATGTTGGAAAAAAGTAGGTAAATGACTAATCTACCACCCCATAATTTTTTAAGAGGAACAACCACCTTCCCCTTTTTTATCTATCTCACAATATTTGGTCTCCTCCCTCGGGTTTTCCTAATTCAAACCGTTTAATAGTGGTGCTATAATGGGTTATTTCTTCATGATCTATGGTAAGGATTTGACTCTGATGATCTTTGTGATTCCCCTATTCCCTCAATACTAATTTTTCTCTTACTCGATTTATGTTTTCATTTTGATTCCACTATATCAAGGAGGAATTGGTTGATATAGAGAGTTATTTCATTCAGCCCTTATAGAGGATGTTCTTATATTCTATCCACTTACCACCACTCACCAATTTTTCAAAGGTGCATCTGGACACTAAATTTATTGAAGGTTTTAAATTGAATTGTATTTAATTACTCATTTTATTTAATTTCTTAATTGGATTATTCTTGAAGTGGTGTTAGGACCATGACTCATATCATCCACATGTGGTTGGTTTCTGTTCAGTTGAGCATTGGAAACCAGGTGAAAATTTAGGTTTTATGTTTATTATAAAGATTAATTGTTTAACTAGTAATAATTGGTTATAATTAATTAATTTTGTTGAATTGATTTGATTTTGGTCATAGGGACGTAGCTAGTGTAAAGTGGTGATGTGATGGCCTTGAATGAGATTGATATAGACTAGGTGGGAGTTTTGAGGTATGAAATAAAGGGGAAAATCATAAAAAGTCGTAGGTGGTTCTCGTACTAACCCAAGGGTATATTTTGTTTTTTGTTTTATGATGCATTGTGACTTGTGTTCTCACCACTGGGTGATGGTCTGTATAATTTAATTAAATGACTAGGATAAATGCACTTCTTGAGTAAGCAATTAATGAAATATTGATTATTTAGTGTTATATTACTTGGAACCAATAGAGATCCACATTCCACATGGGTCCTTATGCTCTATATAGACGCTTTAGGTTCTGATGGTTAGGGACATGAACTCTGTTTGATTTTTCTTTGACACCATCCCCCGAAGGGGTTCTCAAAATTTAAATTATAATAGTTATGATGTGGTGGATCTTCACATGAGCCTTATAAACCACCAAGAAGATGTTTGAGTAATCCTTCATCAATATGACCAAGTGGGACTAGTATAAACCTACGGTATACCTTATAGATGGTGGGATCAAGGACATGTCCAAGTGGGAAGTGACTTTCAAAACTAAGATGTGTTTTTCCTAGGCAGTTAGACCATAGTCAGAATTTATATGGGATGGGTGCGTAGACAGAACTAGTGAGACCTTGGTAACCACAATGGGTCATGGGACATAACATTGACTATTTCATATATGGAATACCTTTTTTAGATGGATATTCTAGGTTGTTATAATGATGATTCTTTAGGACATGATGTCCTTATAGAATCATGTGTTGACCCAAGACCTCTGTTAAGACTGAGGACCAATGTGAGGGGGCCTTAGTGGTGTTATGAACATAGGGACACAAGTGGGTGCCCTTTTTATAGACCAACCCCAAGTGTGTGCATATGGTTGTTGGTATATGTGACTATGAGTGTCCCCGTATATTCCTAATAGCATTGTCAATCAAAAAGGATATAGTGGATGAGGTGGGTCTTCCATGCGACCAACCCATTATTTATTATTACTTACTCATTCTTGATGTATGTGGATGATGGATTCCCTATGTAGGTGTTTTATTTTATAGGTATTTTTTTATGGCTCAAGGATGGATATACTACCCCTAGTACCCAGCTTTTCTATAGGGTTGTGTATATTTTCCCATTTTGTTGAGCATGTATTCCATGATGATGGGTATATTACACCTTGTAAGCATGTTCTCTCTAGATTATTTGTGGGTGTGTATATTCCCTTAGATGGTATTTTTCATGATGTGGTTGATATATTACATGTGGATGGGTATATTACCCTTTTTGGATACGATAATGTACAATGGGGATGGGTATATTTCCCTCGATAGTTATATGCTCTATGGATCACATAGGATGAATTAGAGATCTTCCAGAGGGACATGTTAGTAGGCATAATCATTTGTGACATGCTCGAAGACACATTGATACTTATCGATGTAGGTATAGTTGATCGATGTCTCAGACATTAGGGTCGGCACTGGTTGTTGTGGTCTGCAAGATCATCATGACATCCTCAAAGAAACTCTTTCATTATACGGAATTGATTATTTTTGTTTATTATATTTTATGTTCAGAAATGTATATTTTTATACTGATGATTTCACATGAACTTTTGGAAAGAGAAGATACCAACCATTTTTTTCTATCTTGTGTTATGGATTAAGCTCTTTGTTACCATAATTTTGACATTTTTTATTATAGATGGTTACTTCTTAAATCAATCAGCTCTAAACTATTGCATTGTGTGGATATAGAAAATTTTTATTAAATCAAGAATAATTCCTTAACTGATGTTGCAGAGATTCTCTATGAATTTTGGTATGATAGAAATGCTCTTGTTCATAATAATTTCTCATCCAGTCTAAATGAAGGTTGGATGCAGATTCTCATTCCCATTTGGGAATCTGTGTCAATTCATAACGCTAATAGTGACAACACAGTTTAAGACTTTGGGATCCTCCAAAACATTTTTATGGAATATATCATCAAACAATATGCACTTTGAAGTATTCTGGAAATCCCCGCTCCTAGGTTGGATTAAAGTGAATGTTGAGGGCATTTCTAACAACAATCCAAGACCATCGGGTTGTGGTACTATTTTCATAAACCACATTGGGCATTGTCTCAAATGATTCTTTTTCTGTTATAGAAGTGACTCATATCTAGAAGATGAAATGATGATTGTTACCCATTTATTTTCCATTGATCATCAATAGTGCTGGATCAATATTTGGATTGAAAGTGATTTGACCACTATTTTCTACGATATTTGGAATCGTTTTGTGCATCATTCCAGGATGCTTACAACTCATTGGATAAATTTCCTCCTTTTATCTCTAGAGATCATATACATTGTCATACATACATTTTCTGTATCAAAAATGGTTTTAGATAGCCTTTCTAACAAGGGAGTTAACCATGACAAAACCTGGCTGGATGACCTTCCAATTGATTTTCTTCCTCTTTATGATAACGATTGTAAAAAGATTCTATCTTTCTGAATCATGTAACCCATTTTTATTTTTATAATAATTTGTGATTTGGTATTTGACAAAGGCATCACCTTCTATAAATAAGTGGTTATCCTATTGGGTGATCGGTATCAGTACTTATTTTCTAATCTTGAACATTTGAGTTGAATGTTGAATCTAATTTCATCGTCACACATTTAGTTTATTTATTATTCTATATAATATGATACGATAGATGTGTATGTTATTTGGTTATTTTATTTATGATCGTTCACTGTAATATAGGTGGTATATCCACCTCCTTGTACATACTCAGATCCATAGTACTATTCGGTATCCTCTGTCGATTGGGGAGGTGCTCTAGAGGTTACATAGTGACCCGGTTTAGTTACTATTTATAGTGTGCAGGGATGAGGATGTTACAACAATGAAGGGGTTCCTATGGTATTTTAAAGGAATGGTATATATAACTCTATGTGTTGAATGGATGATCCACTACAATTTTTTTTGGACTTTGAATTTAATTATAAATTACATACAAGGAAAATTATATTTGTTTTTGTGTTTACTTTTTTTGGAATGAATGTCATCTAGCCATCATAGTTACAAAATATTATTACTCCATGTTCAATTTGAGATTAGTTTTCTGTAGAAACAAATGATAGGAATGAAATGACGTTATTATGTATTTTTATAAAATATTTGAGAAGATTTCAAGAATAGTAAGTTAATTTCTATGATATCGAAAGTACATTTGACTTTGCTAAAAATTAAATCTTCCACACTAGGATATAGAACATCTACCAGAAGTATTTGTTTATTATAAATTAATGGGAGGATAAAGAGTTAGAGTTTAAAGAGTTAGAGGGAATCCAAAATTTGGAAAATATGTTTACCATGGTGGTATCTTAGGAATTACTAAGGTATCACCATGCCTATGTGAGGCTTGAAATAATGGAAGGAAAAAATAGTGGAACAATAATTATTATAAAGGTATGAATTTACATAAATCTTGGTGAGTTTCCAAGGTTCCGTAAAATAAGTATTCAAGTGGAATATTGTTTGGAGGTGATTCATGTTACAGTTGAACAAAAGATTATTTTTCAGAATTACATTCATTTAAATTTCATGCACTAGATGATGGGATGAAAATGAGTTATAGATAGTGATAATAAGACTTCTACTTGGGTAAAAGGATCATCATAATTTGTCATCAAATATTGTATTCAAAATAGAGCACCAGATTTTTGAAATTTTAGTGAATCTAAAGGGTTGCTATGATGGTAATCAAGATTATGTGGTCACACTTACTGATATTTGATTTTAGGGGAGAATCTTTTACAAGTTGACCAGTTGATATATAGAATATATCTATGTGGGAACCCAGTGCAGTGTGAGTGGGTTCAAGGCATTAGTTGTAGAGAAGTATACTTGGTGAAAATTACTTGTATTTTTTAATCTTTTTTTAATCACCCATTTATTACGATTATAATAAATTCAATTAATTTTGTGTTTATCCAATTCATGTAGGACTTGTTATTCAAGGAATTTTAAACAATTGGTTTTTTATTTTTTTATTTTTTTCCATTGTATTTATTTTCTCTACCTTGAATATTTGTGAGTATTCTTATGCATGGGATCAAGGGTGAGTTCATGTGGTGAGTAGTGTGTTATGTCTAGATACTTTCTATACACTTATACGTAAGTTGATTATGGTGGTTTTGATTTTATTTTAGGATACTACATATAAAATTATAGTGGATCAGTTTTCAATGTTCCTATGGTTTTAAGAGAATAAAAAAGGATCATAATTTTCATTATCCAACATAGAAAATATATAATATCTTTGTATTTTGTTAATAATTCAATACTGGCTCTAGCAAAAAATCTATAGTCACATCAAAGGATGATGCATATAATTTCTAGGTATAACTTTTTGAGTCATTTTTCTCAAAGGGGAGTGTTATAGAAAGAATAGTAACCAAAAAAAGAAAACATGTAAGACCCATTTATTGATTCCTAATTTTGTTGAGTCATGAATTTCATATGGAAGTTAGCGGACTCAATGTTGTTAGTATTTAGATCTAGTGAAAGTGGGAAATTTTTTTCTTGGTTCCATAGATCCAACTAACTTTGTAAAATATATTTCTAGAATATTAAAAAGTATCATATCACATTCTGAGTGTTTTTTTTTGTTTCAATAATATGATAGTGTCAATCACGTATCTCTCATATCAATTGGTTATAATAGTTACACAAAATAATGATAAACATTTAATTCCATGAAAATATTCTTAAACACATGTCATATGGTTTGGATAACATCTATCTAGTGACGCACCAGTTATGTTTCACCATCATGTTTTGATGGATTATGAAATATTGAGAATTATTCATATGATATTTTCACTTAGTAATCTACCAGAAGGGAGGTTATGAGTACAGAACCATCAGTAGGAATTGCACATGTTATATATTTCATTGGATATTCTTATCAATGGATGTGTGTATTATAATTTAGACTTGATATTATTATTAATTTATATATAGAACCAGGTACTTTTTGTATGCATGAAAATCAAGACAATATATTATTTTAGCGAGGAAACATAAATTAGGTTCAATAATAGTGATATGAAATTAATTTAATAATACAAGAAAGTATTTATCCCTTACGATTTAATGGAATAATATATATTTTCCCCTTTGATTTAAAAGAGACCCTATGATCAAATCCATGAAAATGTTTGTTCATTTATGAGTTCATTTAATGATTCATAGAATTATATATCATTTATATTGATTTTTTTTCAAAATTATGTAAACTGGATGATCAGATATTTAGGAAAAGGGATTTTATTGCACAATATACATTAAAAGGTGTTTGTTTTCATCATGAAATTAAATTTTTTCTCCATGGTTGCCTCAATGTGTTGTTAATAGATGATATTGTACTTTAGGTAATTTCACCTAATACAACTAATAAATCACTATAGAGGGTCACATACTAAGTGTATCTAAAATTTGAGTTAATGTTTTTTTTCAAATTTAAAAAATAAAACAAATTATTCTCAAATTGTTAAATAATAATTATTCAAGTTAATTTGGTTTCTTAAAATGAATCACTAGATACACATGTTTTGATTATGTGAGTATAATATTAAATAAATATTTATTCATTGGTTTAGTGAATATAATATTTATTCATCTATTTTTTATTATTCATAAGGAAATAAATAAATATTTATTCACGAGTTTGGTGAATATATTAGTATAAAAAATTATTCTTTTATAAGGATATTTGTATAAATATTTACTCATGATTTTAGGGAATTGAATATTTATTTATCTGTTGATAGAAAAATTTATACTAATTTAATTAAATATTTATTATTCGTGGTTTGATAATTATGGATTATGATTAACCGTTGAGTTTAAGGGATAAATAGAAATGATATATTTCAATTAATTTGATTTATAAAATTATAGATTTAGTTAATTAACAAATAATATTTAAATATAATTATGTCAAATGGAATAATAAAAAATTCACAATAAAATTGTTTTTCACCACCCTGACCACTTCCACTATGCCCTGGAACTTTCACAATAATGTTAAACCCCATCCTATTTAATCCACAACATTTCACTCCTAAAAGTTATCATCTTATCCAAGATAGAAGACAGAAGAAATGATATAGGGTCCCATATCTACCATAGAAGGATACCAATATTACCTATACACCATGAATCGACTTTCCCATTAGAGGATACAGGTGGGATGATGGTCTCATCCATTAATATCACATAGCTAAAAAGAGGTAATACTAGAAAATCCCATTATAACAATGAGTCAGAAAAAATGGATCATTCCAATACAGATAATTTTTTGTTGGGGAAGGAATATATTTTACTAGGAACCATGCCTAACATGGATCAATTGAAAGACTCCAGAGAAGGTGATTTTCCTTCATCCTATAAAGGGTCACCCAAAAGTGATGGAAGAGGGAGTAGATTGATAAATTATTCACCTCAAACAAAACCTGTTGCACCACCAACTCCTATTCTATAGATAATTCATTGGCGATGTTGGATTAAATTATAATTCCTTCTCAAATCTACCTCAATGATATTTATTATGTCCTTTGAGTTTACATGATACATTGAGCACCACATCAAATGATTACCTTGTGAGGTCTGTAAACCTTAAGGCATACTTGTATATAGTCTAGTTTTCCCATTAATCACACAATACCTCCTTCACTCATATCATACCCAACTTCACCAAATAATATTTCCCACCAAGAACTCAAACTCCAACCAAAACAGCAACCTCATCAAGATATTGATTGGTCAAATGTCTACTTAAATATCAATCTGTAATGAAAAATATTTAAATTATAACCAATATTTGTTTAGTGCGTGTATAAAATGGATATAAAACATCAATCACTAAATCTAGATATTATAAATCATTTCAATTGTGGATTAGGCTCACATATAAACCTATATATACCATAATTATAAAGATCATATAGCTCACATATCATACATGTAGTCTCTTCCCACCTGTTGGGGAAACATTTTTCTCTATAAGTGGAGAATAAACCCTCAAAACAATGAGGTGAAGATGACTGCTAATAGAGTCCCTGAATGAATAACTCATCACTCAAAATACTGATGAACGTATTCTATTTTATTGGAATGGGACATCACAACCCTACCTATAAATCATAGTTGGATCTATGTAGGTTATCATAATATGTATTTGAGAATGAACCCACTACTTGTAAAGCATTTATGGGTAATTTAAATCATGAATAACATAGAGAAAATCATAAATGTCATGTTAAATGATTTATTTATCAACTTTTCTATTCCCTAAAACTAATTCCTTAGAGGTTTATATAGATAAATAGATTATTAGATTCTTTCTGAATGGATACATCAACTACCATGCAAATACTAGGTTCCCTTATCTATAAATAGAACACTAATCTTATGGAAATAATTTCCCAACATCCCAAATCAATCCCAATAAGACTCCTAGATCTTACTCAATTACTCTGAAACCACTCTAACATGGCCAAAATCACATGGCCACTGGTTGAACATGCTTGAAGAAATGTTTTCCACCTAAATATCATCTTAAGTTGGTTAACTGTTAGTGAAAAGGACCAAGAAGAAATAACACACATGGTAGACCATAGCCTATATAAAACCGACAACAAATATAAATATCTATTATTTACAATATAAAAATATCCAAATAAAATATAAAACTCATGTATATGATAACAATTATCTAATAAATATCCACACACAAAGACTCTAATAAATGTAAAATATAAGATCTGAACATCCTAATATGACTTACCTATAATAAGGTAATGCTCTTATCTACCTTAAATCCAAGGACAACAGACTTCCATTAGAATGGACCACTTTCAAGTTCCACAAAACACTATTGTGAAGAAGTCACTAATGACAACCATAATTTGGTTCCACTAGATTCATTAATGAATAAACTCTACACGAGTCACATTTTCTCCACACTCAATTTGATCATATTTTAATCATGAATCTTCTGCACAGTCACAATATGTGTGGGCACAAATCTATTGTAGGGGTGAGTATAAAAATAACTAATATGATTCCCTGAAAACATTATGAATAGAAAAATTAAAATAAAAAAGACATATCATTACCCAAGATAAGGGAAATAAAGAGTATCATTAATAGAACAATGTTATGTTTTATAGATAATGAACCCAATGATATAAGTAAGTACATGTTGCCTCGAGTCTTCTCCATAAAGGATTACAACTCAGGCGCAATCAGAGTTTCTTTTTAGTAAAAGATACAAATGGTCCAAATTTTATATCCTAGAAATATATAACACATCAATGGGAACCTATCATATAATATTCCATAGGGAATATATAATCAAGATTATTGAGTCTCTATTATTCCAAAACCACTCTCAAAATGGATTTGGTGGATCCCTCAATGTTGAGGGTTAAGTGAATAGAAAATGGGTGTACCTAAAACCTTAAAAATATAGGAACCCGCCATGGTGCATGAGAGAGTACTAACACCCCAACTACCCTACCCTTTTCGCCTCTATAGAATCCTTTCAGGGGTCTAACTACTCCCACTGAATATGTGTTTTAGTCAAGGAAGAATCAACCCCTATAGATAGTGAACCCACATCTATACTCATGGAGAAAAACAATACCTCCAATTGGTGGAGGACCCTATCCACATCACATAGGGGATTACCAACATAGAATATAGTATGGCAGACCCATACCACATAATGATCATGGGAGTACCATCCCCATACCCAAATATAGAGGACATCCTCTATAGACTCATCGGGGAGTTCCTTAAGCAAATTTTTCATATGGGTGGACTACTCCCAATCACAGGTATGCCACTATTGGAGTGACCAAACCCCATGATTGGGAGACCATACCTTAATATATAGAGGAGTAACTAAACTCTATGTCAGCTCTGAATGCCTCAACCAATCCCTATCATTGCCTCTATGGAGATAAAATCAATGAACTTACCATAGTTTTGGGTAGACATTTGATGATAAATAAGATAATTTTACCATCAAAATATGGGGAAATTCAATGACAATGTACTATTTACATGTGTAGTTCTGAAAATTCGGTGAGATGATATACCAGACACCAATAAACACATAGTACACATCATATAACTAAATGTACATGGACTAATGATGATGGTATAAATGTAATCCATGTATGTTTTATGTGAATACACATACATGACATTTCCCCATGGCATACTTGACATATGGAACTCACCTATCCATCCACGCATGTACCTCCAATACATGATGATTCCTAATATTTATTGAAGGATGATGTATCAGTAATATATAAATAGAATATGAAGTAAACAGGTCTATTTTAAAGTACTCACTTGGACCATGGTCATTGGACCCAAAATTAAATGACCTGTACACATAGCCACAGAATGTATGGTGCCTGAGGGATGCCATGGGAAAGTTCCATAACCCATACCATTTCATGTAATCTGGTATGGCATGTGTACCAAACGACACATCATATACACTATATGAGGTGGTTAGTAATATACTCCATCACACTTAGAGTCATGTACCTAGTGACCATATATGGTATGCACAGATGGAATACTCACTATGTTATATTTAGCATCATAGAACATACCATTTCCACATTAATTATATACAAGGTTTATGTTACAAAACCAACAGGCCAAACATCTCAACAAAACTCTACCCAAGGGTAATAAACACACCCTATGATCAATATAATAATAGTTTATTTGAGATTTTTTCTATGTTAAATTTACCATCCAAAACCATTTTAGGGGATTAGGGTACCAAAACTAAAAAATGGGAAAAGTCATGACCATAAAAAACCTATCACATTACACTCCCTCTAACCATGACATGATAATTCCTCTATAGGTAAGATAAGGATTGAGAGAGAGAGAGATAGTGTGTGTGTTTGTGCATGTGAGAGAGAGGTTTAATCCAAGATGTTTTACTATCATTAATTCATAATGTCTTAGTGAGACACATGATCATATTTCAATATTTTTCTATAAATATAGGAGGCTCTGGAATTTCTAATGTTATAATAGTTTTAATCAATTTGGGTAGTAATATATTATTACTCTAATAATGAGATATTATTCTCAACCAAATCCTATTAATTGTTTAATTCTTAAAATATATTTAAATATATTGATACTATAATAAATAATATCTAATGATGTGTTGACCAATAATTATAAGGTAGATAATATGGAAATCATGTGAATAATAAGGCAGTATAATGAGAAATATTTTTCCCAAATAAAAAAGTAAATACATTATAATATTTAAGGATATTTTTATAACACCATGATAATTTATAATATATTTATCAATAAAAGAATTATAAGTGTTTAATAGCTTGCTTGACAAACAACCTCAAGCATAATATGAAACATGATATATTATATAATAGCTATTAAATTTATGGGAATGAATAGGGTTATCTACATTATGAATGTTATTACATAATTTCATATCATTTATTGATTCATAATAAATATGTACTAAATTTTCAGCAATGTCAATTAATGCTTCAATTATACATTTTCTGGAAAATTGATTTTCATTGGATTTTGTGAATGAAAATTAAAATTAATTTATAACATTTATAAAAATTTTATCTAAAAAATGATATCATTTTTTAAATCATCATATCAAAATTAACATAGTGCCAAATTATTATATTTTTCTCGAAATATTGATTTGTCAGTGAATAGTAATAATAATAAAAAATTTATAATTATCATCTCTTCTCATTTAAAGGTACATTTATTCTATTAATGTGATATTAAATTAATTGAATTAAAAATTTGTTATAAATAATACAATTAATTACATAAGAATCAAATTTTTACTTGATTTTGGTATAAGTTCATTTATAGGATTAAAACACAATTTTCTAAAACGGCTTTCAGGTGCACAATGTGTTTTTATTTTAATTAATTAATTGAATTGATTTTAATTAATATTTTAAATTTAATTTATAGATTATAAATTCAATAATATTTATTTAAAATAATTTTATGGTTTTTTCTAGTCATGTAATATGAATAAATCATGTTTTATTCTTGAAAATGCATTTTTAAAAAGACGACATTCAATGCATTTCCAATGATTATTTTAACAAAAAATTTGTCCAAAAATAAAAAATTATTCATGTAAAATTGTTTCCATATGTTTAATCATCATAATTAAGTTACTTTAGTTGGGTAAAATTAATTATTAGTCATTGTGAATAGTAATAATGGAAAATATTTGTCACCTCATTAAAATAGGAATAACTGGGTTGAAACTATTTGGTAATGCTTTAAAATCTCTCTCACGCATGATTTTATCCTATTGGATGAATGGTTTGTAACAAAAAAATATGTTTAAGGATTTAAATAATTTATTTTAAAACATTTTTATGAAGCTATTAACTCCTGATTTACTTTTGTGATGATAAGCTATATTTTATTCAAATTTAAAAATATGTTTGGGTCCTGAAATTTAATGATATAATTGGAAGACTCCATTTTATATTGTCTTTATAAAAAAGTATAAAAATTTCCTTTATATATTATTTAACCAAAATATTTTCTAAACCAATTTTTTTACTATATTTTAAGATGAATTGATTTTTAATCTCAAATTGGGTATTTTTAAAAAGAATATTTTTCTTACATTTTTTCTTTTTATATTAAAAGTAATTTCTAAAATGTATATAAATTTAATCTGATAAAATAGATTAAAAATTTGGAATCATAAAGTATATTTTTTTATAAGTTCCATTTTTTTATCATATAATTCTGTTTTTGTGGTAAAAAATAAATTTACCATAGTTAAGTAATAATGGGTTTAGAGCTGTTTAACTTGAAGATAATGATTAAAATGAATAAAAACACATCTACATGTTATTGGTATAGTTATTTTTACCCCAGTAAAATATTATATTCAAATTTTGGGTGTCTATATTCCAATTTACATGATTATGATATATATATTCATATTATTTAATCTTCTATGTAATATTAAGTTTGTCTCTTCCCTTAATTGTAAATGGGAACCTGTGCTCCTCTATAATTAACATTGGTTAAGAACTATATATAAAAAAATACTAACAATAATACCTTCCTACATTCCTTCACCTAATTATAGACTTTATTTTCTTTCCCTAAGACCATCCTAAAAATTGTAAAGGTGTATACACTATGAGGTCTCCCAAATAATAGGTAATCATCTTACTCGAATCTTTTAAAGATTATTTCTTCTTCAAATATGAATAAATATCTTATATCCATCCAAAGATGTTGATTATAATATCATAAATATATTGATTTTTTTATGATTAAGACGAATCCATTTCATCCTTCATTCTATCAAATATAGAATGAAAGTATCACTCATGCGTACTTGTGGACTACCACCTCCACGTAGAAATGTGATTCATCTTCTATCACCATATTTCACATTTGGTTCATATGATGGATTTAATAATAATATATAATATTTATAATATAATAATTATTTTCCAAAGAGGAATATTATCTATTTTCTGTCACTACATCTATTAAAAAGTGGAAACATCACTCGTGTGTATGTACTGATTACCATCTCCATGAAGTCATGTAAATCCATTAATCATAATTTTTTTTGAATAGTTATAAATTTTAATATAATGATTAAATATGATACTTATGAAATTATTAACATTCTAAATATCATGAAACCCTGATCAATGTTCAAGGACTTGGACTGGAGAACCGAAACATGCATGTAAAACGATACAACTATCACTTAGAACAATGATTTTAATAAAGAATTATTAATAAATAAGTGAAAACATGTTAAAAGTAAATAATTAATCATATGATATATAGTATAATGATTAGTTAATATATTTAAAATAAATACATATTTATTATATAAGAGTTTTTAATGCATATCAATTAATACAAGACTTCAGGGAAGGTATTTATGTCTCATTATCATTTTAATCAGGATTTTTTACACTTAAATTTACATTTTGAGAAATTATATGATCCTTTTATGAAAAACCAATTTTATATACTCATCCAGAATTTATTTATTAAATTTTTTTTAGTACAAATTTCATATCTTTGGTACTCAAAATCGTTGAAAAAACGTTTTTCGGAAAAGATGACCTTAATTAACTCTTTTGGCCAGGAATATTTTTCCACCACATCCATGTTCAATAAATTTACTTTAATAATGTTTTTAATAAACTTTAAAATTTATAAAAATTCATTTTTATCCATGTGTTTATTTATATAAATTTGTTTGAAAGGAATGTTATTATTATTTTCGGAATGTGGTACTTTTTATTGAATGTCTGAACAAAATATTTGTTTTTATCGATTATAGAATGAATGAAATTTCCCCCAATCATGACTTATAAATTCCTGAAATCCACCTTTATTAATTTACAAATCTATTTTCAATGATATGTTTTCCCAATTTTTTTTTTAAATTTTTAGAATATAAATAATTGATTTCAAAATAAAAATCGTATTTTCCTCAAGAAATATTCTGATGATATTTAAAGTAATTTTTCATTTATGATAGAATACATTGATTTTACTTATGATATATTGTTGATATTATCCAATGACACCATCCATACTCTCTCAATATGTTTTATGTGTTTAATGATGAGATGTTTAGGAAACCTATTTATTTTCCATAGGTTATGATATGATGATAAGATGCATGATTTATGATCTTATTGAATATATATGAATGGATTATGATTTTATAATGGGTGGTATCAAATATATATATCCCTCTAATGAAAATGGAAAATGATGAAGGAGTTGAGAAACTCCTAAGTGATTATAGTGTTCCAAAACACCAAAGAGATGTTGTAGTTGAGAAAATACTACGAGATGGTGGAGTTAATAATCTCAAAATGTATGAAACAATGAAGTAGCTAAATGTTTCCATTAAAAGAATGTTTGAAATAACTTATTAGACATTTTTATTTTGGGAATATATAAAAAATATAAGTCTTAAGAGTGAATTTTGACTAAGGAAGTTATTTCCTATGCTTATGTTTATGAAACAAACTTATGTAATATGATTATGATATGTTATCATGCCTCATGATTGATTATTGATGATTAAACACACTTATGAATTATGTATTTTTTTATGAATATTACTTCTGTACTGATTTATGATCAACTATATTTTACTGATTAGGTATAATTATTGTATGTTATGGCCATTTCATCACACCTAAATGGTTATATAATGCTAACTTATGATATTTGATTGATATCTTATATGTTTACCCTTACATAGTATATAATCTCACACATTATTCTGTTTATTTTACCTAGGTTGTAATTAAATATTTTAAATATGGTATTCCTAATAAGTGTTATATGTGAGAAGATATTTGTGGGATATGTTGAAGATATTTCATGAAAGATTTTTATTATTTATCAAGTATTCAAAAACTCTAAACCTTTATGATTTTGGGGAATTTATTGTTATGATATATATTTTATATCTATCTAAAAAATATGTAATATATATTTATTTATAAATGAAATTATTGCTCCACTATAGGATGATATATATATATATATGAAATTCTTGGTCCACCACAGTTGGAATCTGACTATGGTTTAGTTAATATTTATATATTAGGGTTATAAAACATTATAAAAATCCCTAGTGATTAGTCTATGTATAGGATAAAAATGATAATTTTTGGTTTGGTATAGATTATGTGGTTTTTCAGATAATATATCTCCAAATGGATATTATAAGTAGAAATGGTTTTGTAGGAGATGAATGTGGGGGGTAATTACTACAAAATTATTTGGTCAAGTATATCATATATTTTATTCTAGTGCATGGTGAATTGGAACTTACTGTACACCTGTTTTGAAATTCCTATGGGATATGTTTAGGTTCACTCATGTTTTATTTTATGAATCATTAAGAAGGATTTGAATAGATGGTGACCATGAATGACATAGGTTAAACCAAAAATTTTATAGATTAAAAATAATGTTTCATGACTTAGTCATCCTATGATTTATTTTTCATGATTACATTATTACTCACAATGATTCATATTGATCGCATAATGATATTTATTTAATGAATGGATGGAATTAGAAGGATTAACGTTGATGCTGAATCTGGTGAACAATGGAATGATTTTCCTCAAGATAAATGAAATGAAATGAGAGATTGAATGATAAATATAGTGATTATTCCTAATCATTTATCTTTTTATATGATCAATAATCTAAAAATGTATGAGTTTCTTAACACTCCTAACAAGATAAAAATGGTGTTTCATGGGAGTTCAGTTAAAAAAGGCCATGGAGAGAAAAAGATTCAACTTTGTAAATTTCAATTATGTTGGAATAAGTAACTAGATAAATGCATAAAAGGAATAATAAGATGTTTTATATGTTGAAAATAATGTCATAGACCATGTAATAGTTGAGGATAAATAAATTATTCAATGGAGGAAAATAGATTTCATCCTAAGTGATCATTTATATTTCATGGAATTTATAGATAACTTGGGTATTATTCAAGTCAATACCCTATAATGAGGGTAAAATCCTATACCAAAGATTAGACTTTGATATTCTAATCATTGATTTGGAATGATTTAATTTTCTATGTATTACAATTCATTTTTTTGTATAAGTGTTTTATCAATAATATTCTAGTTAAAAAAATCTTGGAACATCCGTGATTTATTCTACAATAGTTTTTCTTAAGTATCTAGAACCATATATTGAATGATACTAATAAACTAGAAAAATAACTTATTGATGAAGGGACATTTTTTTGAAAAACATAATTGAGGGATAAATAAACCTTAATATGTTCTTGATATTGAGATAATAATGTTTATTTGGGATACATATTTAATTAATATTCATAATGTGAATTTGATAGTTTTTTATAGTTTATTTTTGGAATAATTTATGTTTTTATAAATTTTTTATGAGATTTAGGTTATTTTGGGAAAAGCGTTTTATATTTTAGGCCAATATATTATCATTATATTCACTGAATTACTAAAAATTTAATTTTTATTATGAAAATATCATTTATAGTAAAAATAGGAAGCCATTCATGTTTAGAAAAATCAATCAACCTACACCTTAAAAAATTATTGAATCATTGAAATCATGTTTTACTCTATTAAAAACATTACCTATGTATACACTCCATTGAAGAGTAGTGAACATCATGTCTGGGTCATCCATGATGATGTGTTCAAGAATTGCTGAAATCTTGTCCCATTTTTGGATATAATATTCCAAACCAATTGTCATTTCATTTAATCCATGTGTCAAAATTTTATTTTTTTGATTGATCCATACACAGTATTCATTATTGAGGTCTACTCAAATCATCCTCTAAACCATCCTATGAAATTACTCTAGGGTTACATTAATCTAGAATTACTTAATTAAAATTTCTTCATTGGAATTATTGATTAGATCACATGTTTCCCATTTACCCTATTCTCCTTATCTATTTCCTGGCCATAAGGTTAGTTACCACCTTCTCCATAATGGGGTCAACCATCATACCACCACTCAATTTTTGTTCCTTGGACTCACCACTCCCGATCATCTAGTTTTCACACTGAATAATTGTACTATAATTTTATTCCTGGTCCTGAGTCAAGTCCTTAATATCCATCCTCTTATGCCCTTTGGTCAGGCTTATTTCCATAATCTTTGGTAATTGAGAATAGTCCTTACATTTTTAGACTTCATTCCCATTAACACCATAAAACTCCCTAAATCCCTTTTCATTTCCATCCATTATTCCTATTAGGGATGTGTAAGCTTCTTCCAAGCACTTTATCAAAACTATCCAATGAAGAATGCCTAGATATATCATCCTCTAAATCTATCCCATAAAATTTTTGATCATCAAATAGGTTCTTCATTGGTATTGGGGTTTGGTAGTCCATTCCCACTTATGCTGCATCCCCTTGTCAATGTACTAAAACTTCAAATGCATGTTATTCAAATATATTACTAATAATAATGTTTAAATTGTTCCATCTCAATTTTTACCTTCTTATTACATTCACCCAGACCCCCATTGCCTCCACTGGTTACACATTCCATTGATTCATTCTCACCTACCTCTCATAACACCTTCAATCATTTATCTCCATCACCAATCTCCATGGCCTCATCCTTGTATTCCAATAGATCTTCCTTCATTGGATTCTTCATAGTCTATGGTGCACCCCCCCAAAGTCACTCTTCAATCTTCCATAAATTTTTAAAACTATAGAATGCGGGATTAACGACCATGCCACTTTCTTGATTGTGACCTCCTTTTCTATTCCATTTGAAGACAACTGATCATATACAAGACTAGAAGGTAGTTAATTCCCCACCAACTCCCGTTACTAATGCATTAAAACTCAAAAAAACTTATTTTTTACTTCTTTGATAACCAGAAACTCAAAATTAATCATGTTTATTCATACCCTCATAAGAAACAACTACCAAAAATTTAAAAATTCTTCCCCATCATGATTTAATTTTTTGAATTAAAATTAAGCTACCATTCCTACACACTTATATAGGGCCACCCATTTTCTATAAAAATGATAAAAAAAACTATGACTCAAATAAATTGGTAACTTATAGTGAAACTATTTCCCAAAAACTATGAAAACAAACTATATTGGAGATATTTTAATATCAACTTCAACAAAGATTCACAGAGAAATAGTGTGACAAAAAATAAAGTTATAATATAAAAAGATAGATATTTACCAATGATATTCCCTAACATTTGAATAATTAATTGATTTTGAAAAGGAATAATAAGATATAGAAATATAACCCAAATCACTGTGATCAAGGTATCTCATTTGATGGGGAAATCACAATTCCTCCTGAATAATAACAATTGGGATCTGTTGTTGATGTGGGGAGCACTGGTCTAGGCCTAGAACAAGTCGTCCTATAATGATAACACAACAATGATTTGTCTGTTGTTGAGATGACCCACTTTTTTAATCTTGTAGACCACAAGATCTGAAAATACACCTATAAACTGAATCAACTGGCAGATGATATTGTTTAAATCTTATTATCATTGTTAGATTCAAAAGAGATGAGGAATCTGTGAACAATGAAGGTGAGATCATTTTTTTTGGAATCCATAGAAAAAATATGGAACATTTGGGATAATTGTTATATCAGGGAGTGAAGGAAGAAAATATATATTTTAAAAAGGAGAGAAGGAATGAGGCTGATCTCCCCTAAAGAAGAATGGTGGTCCCTCCCCCACTATGGGGGGAGGGACCAGCTCATTGACCACCGTCATCAAGGGAATAAAATGAGGCATTATTCCATAATTACTGTTCCACTACCTAAAACTCTGGCCATCATGTTATTCACATGTATAGTTTTTAAGATTACGAGATTGTTATTATTTTCAAGGGATAAACTGAAAAGTTGAATTTGGAAAACAAATATGTGATCTTATCTTTTGGATTTTTGGGTTTTGAATATGGTCATACATATTTTAGAGGATTTTAAGTATAACTATTTATGGATAAAAATATTTTGAACTCTAGGTGATATTGTTGATATTTTAGAGATTAATATATTATATTTATCCATATTTGATAACATGTGCTATCAATTTTAGTTTTGGTTAATGGAAAAAAATAATAAGAATAAATTTCCATATTTTTATTGATCTCATGTCCCACTGAATGTTAATTTTAGTTCATCAGGAACAAAAAATTACATCATGTATATCTATAATATAGAATAATAGATGAAAAAAATTATAGAAAAACTTCTTTAAGAATAATGAATGGATGAAATTATGCTTACGATATGGAAATAAATCAAGAAAGTATGATATCACATATTTTATACCTCGATGGTAAATGATTTCCTCAACTCAAGTAATAGGTGGATAAATCTATTAAGTCTTATGTGCAATGTGTCTCTAAATTATCAAGGTATATTTTTATATTCTATTAAGTCTTGTAAGGATACATACTCAGTTTTATAAATAATTAATTAGGAAATACTATGTTTCCTAGCAGCCATAGAGAAACTAGATATTGTGAAAGGATCTAGATTATATTTTTTTTCTATATCATGATATACTTATTCTAATTAGTGATATTTAAAATTGTGAGTTAAAAAATTATTTATGGTGGGTATAATAAAACACCCTAATATTTTATAATATATTTCTCTTTAAATAAACTATATGTGTTTGATATATTTCTTGACACACAACATCAAGTGTAAAACGAATGACGATATATTATATCTTATATGTATATTTGATGTATAATAATATGATTTACCATATTATGAATCATATATATAAATTATTTATATAATTCAAATTTATTTATTTTTTCATAATAAATAAGTACTGAATTTTTAGTTTTATCATTTTACGCTTCAAAAATATGTTTTTATGAAAAATAGTTTTTATGAAAAGTTGAAAAAAAATTATAAATAATTTATTCCATTTATATGAATTAAATTTTATAAATAGGATTTCATTTTTAAAATCAGTATATCAAAATTACCTTAAGGTAAATTTTTTTTATTTTTCAGAAAAGAATTATTTTTTAGTGAATTGTAAAAAATAACGAAATTTGTAAAAGAATTGTTTATTTTAATTTAAAGGTTTCATTTTTATTTTAATTTGATATTAAATTAATATAAGTTTACATTATTTATAAATAATATAATTAATTAAATATAAATTTTATGTATACTTTATTTTCGTATAATTTCATTTTTGGGATTAAAAACACATTGGTCTAAAATTGTTTTTACATGCGAAATTTGTTTTTATTAATTAATTAAGTAAATAAATTTTTATTTATTATTATAATGAAATATATATATTATATATTCAATCAAATTATTTTACCTTAATGCAGTTTTATGTTAAAAATTCATTTTTTCTTAAAACAGTTTTAGTTGTGTTTTAAATGATAATTTAAAATTGAATTTCTTTCAAATATAGAAATTGAATCTTGTAAAAGGTATTTATTTTATTAATCATCATCAATAATATAATCTAATTGGTTAAAATTTATTTTTGGTCATTCTAAATCGTAACAATGGTAAAGATTTGTCACATCTGTAAAGGAAGTAAAATTTAATTAAAATTATTGGTTAAAGATTTAAAATATTTATAATTATTTATTATATCTTATTATATGAGTTTCTTCTTACAAAATATTCGTTTATAGAGATAAATTATGTATTTTAAACTTTTTTTTTCTAAATTTTGAACCCAATATTGAATTTTTTAATATAAGTTTTATTTTATTCAAATTAAAAACTATATTTAGGCATTTGAATTTTATGGAATGGTTGAAAGACTCCATTTTTTATTGATTGTTATTTTAAAACCTTCCTATTTAAAGGTGGAATGATTTTTACACTTAAATTGGGTATTTTCCTAAATACTATTCTTCATGAATTTTTGGCCCTCAAATTTAAATTAAATTTTCTAACCTGTAGAAATTGATTCTGATAAAACTTATTTCAAATTTATAATAATATTTTTTAATTTTTTTATAATTACCTTTTTTTGATCATGTAATTATTCTATCAAGGTATAAAATTTATTTTTTCATTATTAAGGTTAAAATGGGTTGAAAGTGGTTAACTAGAAGATAATGGTCTAAATGTATCCAAAACATGTATAAATGAGATTGTATGAGTATATTTTGACTATATAAAATATTATATGTAAATTCATAGTTCCTTGGTTCCACTTAAGATGATTATTATATATATATTATTTAATCTGTTATGTAATTCCAACTATAACATTTACCTCACCTATAAATGGGAACCTAATCACCTCTCTTATTAGTTTTTTAGCACCATAGATTAGAAAATAACTTCCTTAAAACATTCCTAGTTTTCTTTCCTTAATATTATAGCTTATTTTCTTCCCCCAGGACCATTATAAGAATAGTTAAGGTGTATGTTAAATGATGAATCGGAAAGAAGAGGTAATTGTCTTTCCAGACCATTTCAAAGTTAATTACGTATTCTTATTCATATATATATATATATATATATATATATTACATCAATCATAACATGATTAATAAAAAATCATAAATATACTAATTTTTTATTATGACTATTTTCCAACCATTTCCCCGTGTCTTTATATCAAATGGGAAATGAAACTGTCACTCCTGCATATGTGTGTACTACCACCTCCAAATAGTAATGTAATTTGTTTCCCATTAACATATTTGATGGTGGGTTATTATTATTTATTTAATATATATATATATATATATGATATTTATGATATAATAATTATTTTGGAAAGGTGAAATTTTATTTACAACCCTTTCATTACATCCATCAAAACATGGAAACAACACTGGTTTGTACGTACAATGTACCATCTTCATGATGTGATGCAATTATTTTTCATTAAAATTTATAGGAATAGTTATAAATGTTTATAAAATAATTGAATATGGAACTTATGAAATGATTAATAATTTTTAGACAATGAATCTATGATCAATGCATAAAGGATTAAACTGCTGAATCAAAACATGTATGAGAAACAAATCAATTGTCACTATGAATAGTGATCATAAAAAAATTATATATAAAATGGTGATAATATGATAAAATTAAATATTATATATTATGATATATAGTATTTTTATTTTTTGATATATGTATAATAAATCTATATTTTGTATACAGGACGTTGGAATGCATAAAAAACACAGAAGACCCGAGGCAAGGAATTTTTGTTTCAATATCATTTAAATCAAACTAGTTATGATTGAATTTCCTTTTAGGGAAATTATATGATATTATATGATAAAACCATTTCATTTCCTATTATTATAGTTATCTTTCTGAATTTTTAATTCTTGGTTCCAATTTCCTCTCTTTGGTAATCAAAATGGTTTCGAAAAGGTTTTTCAAAAAAACCATCATCATTCCTTTTCTTTTGCTAGAAAATATTTCTTATCTATATCTATATTCCATTAAATGTTTTTAATAATGTGTTTAATATACTCAATTTATTGTAAAAATTATTTTTTACACATTTTTTATTTCTATAAGGTGTTTTAAAAGGAATATTTTTATGAATTTCCGAATGGTATAGTTTTTATCGAAGGGGTGAACACAATATTTGTTTTTAAAAATTATGACATGAATAGAATAACCACTATCATAATCACATTATTATCTGAATATTACTTTATATGTTTCTTTGTATCTTTTGAAAGAAATTTTTTTATATAATATTTTATAAATTTTTAGATGCTAAATATGTTATTTCAAAATGAATTTTTTTTCCTAAATTAATATTCTACTGATATTTAATGGGATTTTTCAACTATGATAGAATAATTTCATGTTACATATTAATTAATGGAAATATAATCCAATGATAGAATCCTTATTCCTTCTCTAGATGGTTTGTGATTATTATGATGTGATGTTTATGAACCCCATTAATTTTCAATGAGTTGTAAAATAATGATGTGATGAATGATTTATGATCTTTTGGTATACATATAAATAGATTATGATTATAAGATGAGGGGCCTAGAATTATATATCTCTACAATGAATTGGGTAATGATGATCGAGTTGGGAAACTCCTAAGAGATGAAAAATTGGAGAAACACTTAAAATATTACACAATTGAGAAACTCCAATTATTTTATGATGTTAATAAACTAATATGAGATGAAAGAGTGAACTAGATTGGAGTTACTCTTAATATAGTGTTTTAAATGATCAGTTAGTCATTTACTTTGTGGGACATTGTCAACAATTATATTCCTATGAGTGAACCTTGATAAAGAAATTGATTTCCTATTATTATGTTTATTGAAAAACACATACATCTTATGCTTATGATATGTTCTGGTGGATCATGATTTATTATTTTTGATTCCAAAAACTTATGACTGACATCTTTTGGTTTGAAGAATTCTCAGGACATGATTTTTTGTTAATGATCATCATCTAATTGAGTTTGAATATTCTATTTTTTGATCATTCTCTCATAACATTATACTAATGATATGCTCACTTATGATCATTGATTGATATCTGTTATGTTACACTTATTTATATTCTAAGTTAACACTTTCTTATATTAAGTTTCACCAAGTTATGATGAAATATTTTAATTAGTGTATATCTAAAAAGTGTTCTATGTGATAATATATTTTTGGAGATGTTTAAGAAATTTGGTGAAATAAGTTTATTATGTATCTAGTCTCTAAAAACTCTAAACATTTTTGGTTTTCAGGTGTGTATTACTATTAGATGTATTTAATATTCATCTAAAATTGTAATATATATATGAAACTATTGGCTTTCCTCACTTTTTCATTCTTATATATATTTTATATTCTATAAATAGTTTCCAGTATATTAGAGTTTTTATGTTTTTTTATTTAATCCTGTCATGTTCATCATATATAATTATAATTATTTGTATAATCAATTGATTCATGAATCAAATATTATTTTATTACTATAAATGATTGTCACTTTATATAAAAAACATTACATGAGTATAATGAAATAATAACTAACACATATATTTGTTTTATTAGTGCTATAAATTGCATTCATCGGTGCTAAGAAATCCCTGATGTCTGTATAAATTAAGACACCATGTATTCTTTATTCTCATTTATAAACTAATTTCTACAATCATTTGAATATTTGGATCATCGAATGTCTTTGTAGTATTGTAAAAATATAAATTATTATAATATTATTAAATATTCTTCATGAAATTGTAATTATCATCAAAAAATCCTTTTTAATGATACTAATTTTTTGATGGAGTACAATATCATTCATAAATTTTCAATCATAATTACTGCAATATATTACATTAGTATTTTTAAGAAACTAATAAAACATTTATTAAAATAATTAATTTGTTTTGATATATGTTTTGACATTGAAATATTATTATATATACAGTAACACTTATCCAGTAAGAGAATTGGATAGGATTCTTGTGGTCATGAGCCGTCCTCAAACAATGATTTTGATGATATTTAAACACCACCCTATCAAAATATGATTTTCATTAAAAAATAATATAAAAAATATAAATTGATTTTATTTATTAATATATTGAATGTATTTTATTAAAAATTGATAAACATAATCACGTAGGGTCAGTTTGTTGGTATCCATGAATTAAATCAAAAAAAATCATTAGAGTATCCAAATTGATTGCAATGCGAAATGAATGTTCCATAAAAAAGGAACACGTAGTGAATTAAATGAAAGTGTATTTGATATAATTATATTGTAGAGTTTTATTCATGCGTCATTGGTATTAAGAATATTTTTTCTTTTATATGCTTCTTTTCAAACATTATGCTTAGATGGTGAACCATTTTTATATATTCAATTTCCTCTAATTAACATTGTTTCATAGAAGTAATTTGAGGACAAATGAGTACAAATTTTTAGGGGGTTCCCTTCAAATTGTTACTATATTTACACCTATTCAAAATATGAATATAATTTAACTATAATTAACATAGTATATTATCAATTGGAAAAAAAGATTATGGAAACTCACCACATGTATAAATTTACAACTGACAATCACAAGCATACATGCTTGAGTATTTTATATATATATTCTCAAGACCATGTTAGTATATAATGACTTCTCTATATAGTTTTTCTTAAAATTCATTTATTTTTATATTGTGAAGTTGGAATGTTTTATTTTCATGATCATATAATATTTTTAAATGAGGATGTTGAACTTATAACATAAAGGTCCTCTCTGAAGGTATTTTATTTTTATTGGATGATCCATTTGATTTTTTTTAATTCAAATTTGTATTTCCACTTCCCATTTTAAATATATAATAAAATTCCTTAATTCATGTCTTTTTTATCAATTATTAAAGGTTTTTCATAATAAATAAATTGAAAATGAAATACCCCGTTGTCGAAATGCATTTTTACAATATCAAATAACCATTTTATGAATGTTACTATAGAATGTGTAATCATGTGAACATCTAGATCATCTAGGAGAATAGAAATCTTGGCACTCAACTCCTGTGCTACATGAATCCCTACTCTCACATGATATTTTGGAAGTTCATTGTTGTGTAGAATATCTCCTTGAATGTTGTACAATATACTCCTCTCTATGAGAAAATGGGTGGGTATTGGCAGATATAAATCTGAATGAATTTCAAAATGTATAATATTTTTATAGGAAAGGTATTCTTATATACCTAATAGAAATTTCATATAAAAAATTATGATTTTTTTTAACACTGGTAAGGAAGGCCTTTGAGGAGAATGGCTTGCCTCGAAGATGTGTGTGTATGGGTGAGATCTTTATGTAGTGGTTATTACTATGTTTTTTTTTCATTTTTTATTCCTTCCCATAAAATTATCTATCAACTCAAAATACTAATTATTTTTTTATTCTAGTATATTTATTCATGCCTGTACCACTTACATTTTCATATCTTTACCCCATGTGCGTTTGTTTTCTCAAAATATGTTTAAGGTGGCACTCCGAAATCTTCACCTATGATGAAACCATATTGTTCGTGTGGCTTCAAGATAAATGACTATAGACATTCATCAAGTACAGCTAATAATTACTATTTTATTTTCATTAAGATAAAAAATATTGAAAAAATAGTAGTCATTGTTATTTAATACTAATTCAAAGAAGAACAAATTTTTATTATGTCTTACTTACACATGATTCCCATACTCATTGTTTGTTTTCATATACTAGTATTCTATATTTATTTACATGATCCTTATTTCATAACACACTCCATGGTATGGAAGTGGACAAGAATTTAGATTAATCAATTTTCATAAAAACAAGGGAACATGATTATGTTATTCTTTTATTCAACAAAAAATTATTTCTATAGATTTAAAATACATACCATTTATGTTCAAGTGAAGCATACCCCATCCTTAATTTATGAGAGGTGTAAATTGGATATGATTCATGTTTCTTACTTTCGTCACTAAGTTTTTATTTCATAAATTATAAATTCATAATAAAAATGATTAATACATATATTTTCACCTAAAACGATGAATCCTCACAAAGTACAATAATTGAATTCTATGTTTAATGTTTTCTCTTTTGTGCATATATCTATAGTGGGTTTGAGTTTACTTTACATTAAATATCACTAATATTATATTTCGTAAGAACTGATTAAAAGGATATACATGCCATTACACTAACCATGAATAAAATGTTTATTTGACTGTCATCTAGTATAAATGCACTCTAAATGGGACAACAATGAGAAAATAAATGTTTTACTATATTAATGTTCAGTAAAATATAGAATAGATATCATAATGTTGTCATAATATCTTCCCAAATTAGTCCCTTCATCTCATAAATGACAATGTTCCATATATATACATCAATTAACACGTGCATTTGAATGGTGACCCCAATGTAACTAATTAAAATAGACGTATTGGGGATAATAGGTTGGTCATGTTCATTTTATCCAACCTTAAATTATATGCCTATACTTCTCACCTTAATAATTCTTTTTAATTACCTCACTCTATGATTCTCCAATTTTTATCAAACATTGGTTGTTCACATTATACAACTTCCTTTGTATCAACATTTTCAATATGTTTTTCCTCGAGATTAGTAGCACCAAAATGTATAGAAACCTATTGTTCCTATATACTGGGAGTAAAAACTAGGTGAAAACCATGTTTTCCCTCATTATCAGGAGAATATACATGTGGATAATACATTATAGTAAAAATTATTTTCAAATTTAATTTAATTTACATAAATGAAGTAGTGAATACATAAAACTATGAGGTAACCCAATGCATATTAAAAAAATATAAAATTATTATTGAACTCTCTTTTTTTCATTAAATTTTAAAGGGATTTGAACCCTCTATTAAATATATATTTACCCTAATTGTGTTCTAATATGATATATAAACCCATTATACATTGGGGCCCCCAAAAAATGAATGGGATGACCTATTGAAGGGGTCATAGTCGGTTGAATTTTCATCTGATGTTGTACTAGTTTTGGTTGATAATAAAATAGCCACCCACTTTTTGTTTATGCGATTTAGGATATAAAATAATTGAAATAATTGATATTTCATTTTGAACTGGTAATCCTTGAACCCTTCTTTCCTGGAATTCAATTTTATAAATACTATCTCATCAATTTTAATCGTCCACCTATTATTAACCAAATTTCATTAAAAAATAAACACTTGGAATTTGGTGTAATATTACTCCAATATTTTTTTGATGATGCCAAAGTATTAAATATTAATAAAAGTTAGATTTCTATACTTGGTGCTAGATACATGCATTGGTTATACTATTATACTAACTCCAGTATTTTGTGCGGTACTACATTCATCATGTTACTTTGTATAGAATGTATAACCTATAATAACATAACCTTTATTACATAATACATATAAATTTAGTCCTTTGTCTATCCATCAATGTCATTTAAAAAATTAATTTGGATTTCTAGTTGACCAATTAAAAATATGTTCTAATAAACATCCTATAAAATTTAAATTATATGTATTTGATGTCTATATTTCAACTTTTGATGGATTAAAATTTTTAATAATTACTTTTTAGTTTTAATAATATGATGTATCCTCTAAAATTTTATGTAAAACATACAGATGAACCTGCTCTTGATCTCTAATGGAAGTTTTTATAACACCAATTCCTGAAATTAATTCACCCAAAAGTCACCCAATTTGATGAAATTTTGGTAGAAAATTTCTCTCCATATCGAATGTGTAGTTATTATAGGATGAAAAAATTCCTTAAAAATAAATCACTATATAATAAAACCTTATGGATGAATTTTATTTTTGATATACACATTAAAAAATTTCATATACTATTGTATAGGGTAAATTTTATTATAATGTACATGACCACACAACCAGATCACTCAAACCAATTAAACCATCATGTAAATAATTATATCAATGAATCAAGGCTAGAAGAACATATATGATCCACATATTATAATTTTAATTTCATTTTCTATACCAAATTTTTTTTCAAGTCTATAAATTTACGACTTATAGATTTGAATAAAATTGGCTAATTTATTTTGAACATTTTAAAAAAATCAATATAAATCTACTTGAGTTTAATCTTGCATTTAAACATGATTGTCATGTGATTTTAATCCCTTTAAATTTAAATCATTCATTGATATGATATTCTTTATATTTCATGAATTACATCATTCCAGAAGTTCTAAAACTAATATATCTATTTGCTGGAATGTATATAAATAGCTAAAGGTAGAAAGGTTGATCTTCCTCCCTTCACTAGTTCCAAATCTTACTGCATCCCTATGTCAATCATGTCCAACCTAGCCATAATGTGTTCCTTTATTTTTTCGAACACATTTATTAAGGTTTCAATTGAATTATAATATGAATTTTCTTCTACATACATGAAATGTAGAAATTATTTGATGTATATACAATTCCAGTATGGTAATTTTTTTTAAAAAAAAATTCAAAAATGTTTTTATGGTTTTTCAAAATAGGTTTACCCAAATCATTTAATATACACATTAATTTATCATATAGTTTATCACATTTTAGTGGATATGGTGTTGTAATTTATTCCTAATTCTCATCAAATACTTTTATCTATGATTGGGATTAATGTCAAAAGGGTAGAAATCTTTGATGTCTTACAAACACAGCCTTCAATTAATGTTTCAACTTACCTGACTGTATTCATTGGTTGGAAATGAGACACCCTTTGTTTTCGTTAATGTTATTTACAAAAACAATTATACAATAAAGAAAGTCATTAATTAGAGAATAAAACATGTATCCCAATGGAAAATCACCATTTCAATAATAATCATACATTGTCACACCTGAATCCCACATTAATTTATGATTTTTGATCAATGGATCCCAACAAACATCATTATCATTACTGAGTTATCTGGGTCCTGATAAAACCATAGACAACATAATCTATTTCAACTTATTACATAACCATGATGATAAGTTATAATTTTCCCACATAATTTTACATTTATTGTGAGTGCTACTTTTTACACCAAAAGTATTCACTTTATCTTTAGATAGTACAAGATGAAGGTTTATCAACTCATTTCCAAATTAAAGATACCCAAGATAAAATTTTTCCACTTAGGAGAGTCTATTTGGTGATTTTTTTTCCCATATTTATTTCCTATATTGGCATACCATGTCAATTTCCCTCTAGTATCATCACTTCCATTTATACTCACAAACCGTGTAATTATTAAAATGTTTGGTAAAACTTTCAAAAGAATTGATTCAACTTTCTTTTATCGATATTTACCATAAATTGGGAATTTTTTAAGTGATTCACAGTCCTTTAGAGAAAATATATAGAAATTTATCTAGGTACATATTATTTTAGAGATAATTCCCATTGAAAATTACATTCCTTTAGCATTATATGTTCCGAATGGAAGTTCGTTATCTTCTAGTAGAATATCTTTAATGAGAGTAAGTACTTCTGTAAAGCTTGTTTCACTGCATCCATTAATAGATTTTACATTATATATCTTCATTATAGATGAAAATGTTCTATATTTTGTATAATTATTAAAAATGGAAACTTTTCACAACTCCTAATCTTTTGAAATAACTTTAGACAATTATGATGTTCATCCTCAAATATTATTTTAATTTCCTCAATATGATCTTTATCATTTCAAATCCCATAATCATACCCTCAATACAAATTTCATCATTGTTTACACATTTAATCATATCTGATGATCCATAAAACACAATGATATCCTAGTCACTAGCTATATTTAGTTCTTCCTAGTGTTTAATACAACATTTACAACATCAATCTATTCTGTGATAGATCATGTGTTCATAAAACTCCTCAAACTAATTATTATTGAATAATCATATCAAAAACATAGGCAAATGATTTGAGAAGGGTCATATGCCGGGTCTTTTGAAAAATTGCTGAGTAATTTCACCCCATAATCATAATATTTTTCATATGATTATAATTCATCCATTTTTGATTCATAACCATCATATTTTTTTAGTAATATTCATATTTAGAAATAAAACACATAATTTATGACCTTTGAATCGTAAAATTCAATTCTTCATATTTACACACAAATAGTCATCATATTTGATATGAATAATAATTCGTTCAAAAAACATTTAGAATATATAATGACCATGAATTATATGAATTTATTATAATATATAACTAGTTTCTTTATTTAAATAACTCAAATATAATAACTCATTCTATTTTGTTTTAAATCGATTCATAAAGGGAGATAATAATATAATATTTTGAAATGGAGATCTTCATCTCAAGTCACTTCTCTTCGTCAAGGTCATTATGGTCATCGGAAGTCATTGGAGGTCACCTTAATGAAAAAAATTATTATAATGAATTTTGATTCTTTCAAGTTTACATCTCATATAGTGTATTTTGAGTTTTCATAGATAGATTTTGGTCAACTATAAAAGTTATTGTTTCTAAAGTATAATACCAAATAAATATAAGAAGTTCATTATTAAGTCACAATTGGTTGAACCATGTTTTACAGTGCTAATTTATTTTAATACAAAATTCTATTACGTTATTTCAAAATTATTTGGATATGAAACAATTTAAAACCCTCTTAAATTATTGGTAACGTCTTCACTTAGGTACACACTTTGCTAGTTATGTGAAAAAAATTCTATAAAATTTTCAATATTATTTTTTTCATAGTTATTTAATATTTTCGTACAATTAAAAGATTCCATATTTATATTTCATTATAAATACATATTTAGAATACTAAAATAATGTTTTAAGGTAAAAAAACCATAAAAACAACTTTCATGTGTACGTTTTGATCCACACACATATGTGATGATATTACAAACCCTATGTTTGGGAAATAATTAAGTCTTCTATTAGGGTGCTGATTATTTTCCTAGTGTGAACTAGGTAACTTCATATATAATATAATGATATATGGAGTTGTTTTTCTTTAATGGAAGTTTATGGATTTAAATATAATATAAACTAATAATAATATAATAATATATAAATTCATATGTACACAGATATGAACACATAGATAAATAGATACTCAAACTGATATTAATATATATATATATAAACATTTTTACTTATACCTAAAAAATATACAAAAGACACACACCCACACAAATATATATATCTATGAAAAAATCATACCTCAGGCCATGTTTGTATAAAACTCATCAATCACACTCTTTGATCAATTCCAATCCAAATATAGCTATTAGTTTAACCCAAACCACAAAAAAAAGAATAATGTTGATTATATTAATATTTATAAGACCTAACCCTATTTATAACATTATAAACATTGATTTATTATCTAAAAATAACACAAGTTATCAATTCACCTTTTAATTGATAAAACAATTTTCATTCCATTGAACCACATATAATTTTTTAATTATTATCAAACAATATTTTTTTTGCATTATTCTCAAGGAAATCACTTCCAATAATCTATATTTGTATATAAAAAGAGGCATACCAACCAAAAAATTGGAAAAAATCTACAAATACCCACGAACTAAAAATGGAAAGCACCCTAAACGGGTCGACTCATCTAAAAAATATATATAAAAAGTGAACAAAACTAATTAACAAAGAACACATAGGAGGGGAAATATTATAGAACATCATTGGATATTATAAAAAAATAAATAATGAAAAAACATGAATGATCCATTGTACATCCTTAATTTTTTTTGGGATATCATAACATCAATTAAGAGGTTCAATTTGTCCCAAATAAACATATTCGGCTGTTGTAGCCAAACTAGTGCTGATAAAATAAAAAATTCCAGATAGATAAATTAAATATGGAGTGAGAATCCTTAAAAACATGTTCATAATTTCATATATATGGTTTTATGGTTTGAATTAACAAAAAACAGACTTCAACTATTGTAGAGGTTCGGTTTTGCGAGAGCGTGAATACTGTGGAAGGGAAAGTGATCTATTATGGTTTATTTCAAAATTTTTGAAGGGATTTATCATTGCTTACAAAAAAGCACAATAAAATCCCAAATTTATCCGTGCTTAAAAATAATGCTATGGTCAACAAATTTTTAGTGCCGATAAATTAATACCTTTATTGGTGCTAAAAAATGACAAAAGTGTTATTTCTCAATTCTTAAATTTTAATGCTGACAAAATTCACTTTTATTAGCGCTAAATTTACTGCTGAAAAAATATGAAATAAATTTACAAAAAAAGAATAAATAAATATTTTTAATTATATAAAAATTAAAATTATAAAAAATGAATTATACTAACAATATAAATTACCTAAATATTAAAAAATTATTCAATAAATTGATAAAATAAATTCCAAACAAATTTATGTACTAAAATCTTATAAAAAAATATTTTTAAATAAATATATTAACATGAATAAGTTTTAAAAATATTTAATATTAAATATTAAATATTTATAAATAAAATATAATACATGGATATTAAAAATGAATAAATAAGTATGATAAATTTACAAAATATTTATAAAAAAGTGATTTACTAACATTAATTACATAAATTAAAAAATATATAAAAAATGAATAAAATTGAATAAATAAATAATATTAATTATATAAATAACATATATTATTAAAAATGAATTTTATTATCTATTTAAATAAAAATAATATTAAAAATGTATTTAAATCAATAGATTATAAAGATTTTAATGATTTTAAAAATATTGAAACATAATAAAAATTGTACAAATGTTGTTCATATAAATTACAAACATATTGAAAATATTAACACATATTATATAAATATGTTTAAAAAAGAATTAAAAAATGAATAGATTCTAAAATAATTGAAAGTGAGTAAATACCATTAACTAAATGAATATTAGATATGAATAAATAAAATTTATTAAATTAGAAATGTATTTTTAAAATTTAATTATTTAGATTAATTTCAATAATTATAAAGAAAAAATAATGAAAAATGAAAAATCAAATAAACTAATTTATTTAAATATGAGGACTACAAAAAATGAATTATATTTTCTATTTAATTATAAAAATATTAAAAACTATATTTAAATAAATTAATTACATTTATTTCCAACATTTTAAAAATTTTATAACTTAATAAATAAAAATGAATAAATATTAGACATATAAATTGAAAAGATATTGAAATATTGAAACATTGAAAATAAATATGTATAAATAAATAAAATAAAATAAATAAATTAAAAAACAATATTAATAAATATTTCAAATGAATAAGTAATATAAACTAATTGAATATTAAAATTGAATAAATTATATTGAATAAATTATAAAAATATTTTTAAAAAGCGAATCCTTAACAATAATTAAATGAATTACAGAAACATAAAAATGGCTAAATCAATATATTCAATTATATAAATAAATATAATTAAAATTCAAATGTATTAAATATTTTAACTATAATAATATTAGAATTAAAATTAATTTAAATAAATAAATTATATAAATATGAAACCTATTAAAATTTTTAAAACATAATATTTTTGTTTGAAAAATGTTAAGTGTCATGCCCTTTGAATTGTATGAAAAATGAAGAAACTCCTTTTACAAGAGACGTTTGAACAGGTAACCCATTACAAAACAATGGAATAAAATACTAAAAGGAAACAAGTCCCAAAGAAACACAAGGGCCCGTAAAATCAAAGGGAATCAAATGTTACAGAAATCATTTAAAGAAGTCTCGTCGGTCCCCCATGAGACTATAAAAGAGAGTATCATAAACCCAATGAAAAAGGACCAACCAAAAAGTGTATCATGAACCCATTCGTTCAAGAGAAATCTAGAGATGCATCACAAATACTATTCACACGAGATCATCGGAAATGTGCATCATGATATCAATTCACACTGAAGCATCCAATAAGTTAATCATGAATCCAATTCACATTGGATTAGTTGAAATGTCCATCACGATGCTAATTTGCATCAGAGTAGCTGAGAATAACATCACCAATCCATAAACTAATACACCACGTGGCAGAGCACCCATCCTAATGCTAGTAAAATGTGGACAGATGGCCAAATGATAGGTCTCAACATATCTATCTTTATTTTGAGACACCAACCCAAAAAAATTAGTAGAGAATAACACAATGACAACCTGATGCAACACCAAATCCGAACAAAAAATTAGTGTAGGATATCAAAGGAATTGTCAAAATCCATCCATATATGGATAGAAAGATAAATGATGGGTGTCAACAAACCCATCCCCAAATCAGGGCCATCCAACAAGCAACACCTATAAAGAGATACACCATAACCAACGAGACAACCAACAAATCCAGCTAAGACATTCCACTACCCATCACAAATAGCAACTAGAGATCTTCATATAAAATGATACCAAGTAATGGTATAATAGAAAAGAGATCATAAAATTGAGAACCATTCAAGAAGAGGACTAGTCCGGACCAGAGGCCAACCAAATCACTGACAATAGGAACTCCAACCCTTAATTAAATCACATTGTCTCCTATGTCTCGCATACCAGAAATCATGCTCATTTCCTAAACATCATCGTTGAGATTTCCGAAACACCAAACACCTCTTCATGAGTCTATCCAGCATCCAAAAAAATGAACGCCATAGACATATAACTGAACATATCTGAACGTGGGAGAGCCATCGACTGACGCCACCACCTAACGAGCAGCCACCACCCAAATACGAAATAACTGTTTCACGAGACAAATGTTGATTCAAGTCAAGGGAGATTATATCTGGAATAGATCTACGGAGGTGGGTGATTGGGGAGGCCGCACAACAAGGAGGGAGCCACAGAAGATGTTGAGAGAGATCTTCAATGATGATTATAAAAAAATCCATCACCATAATCACAGATAACAATGAAGATCCCGAGAACCGAGATCCCATCAATATCTCATATGTAGCCGAGTTACATGAACAACACCAAGTTGAGTTTCAGAAAACCCTAGGAGTGGGAAGCGTGTCTCCTGGTGAATGAGGCACCATATATTAAAACACAATAAATGAAAACAAATAAACATAAGTTATATAAATTACAAAAATATTGTAACTATTAGAAATATATAAATAAAAATCTATAAAGGTTAAAATATGAATAATTTTCCAAAAAAATAAAACATAAATAATAAAAAAATGAACAAATACTATTAAATTAAATAATATAATAATGAATAAATAATATTGAATAAATTACAAAATATTTTTTAAAAATGGGATTCATAGCATTACATACATTAAATAAAAAACATAAAAAATAAATAAAAATAAACTAATAAATATTATTAATTTTGAAAATAATTAATTTATATACATTATTGATAATATATAAATAATATAATTAATCATAAATATTTATAATTTTAAATGATAATTTGAAATATTATTATTTAGCTAGTTGTATAATTATTTGGAAATATATAAATAAATATTAAAATTGAATATATATAAAAAATATTAAATGAATAAATATTAAACTTGACTAAATTAGAAAAAAATGTAAAATGGTAGAAATATTAAAAATGAATAGATAATATTTAATGAATATACATACAAACATGTTACATACATACACATACATTCATACATACCCACATCTATACATGTACACATGCGTACATAGACACACATACACACATAATACACATACATGCATATTTTGTAGTGTTTAAAATGAGTTTAATAACTAATAATAGATCAAGAGAAAGTGATTCAAAACATTTTATGAGGAAATATCATGCATGAAATATATTTTTGAGTATAAAACCCAAAATGGAGAATGGTTTTAAATGGAATCCATTACACTTAAGAGAATCTCCAACATTTCTCTTCATTTGATAATTTTGATAAAGATCACTATAAGAGCATACAAAATACATCCTATCTACATGGGTATCTGTTAATTTTTCATAAATCATCCACTATATAGATAAGATTCATCCATCTTCATTGGGATACTAAACCATCTAATGAAAAAGAGTTGAATGAATATGGAATCAGGTTCAAGGGATGTTCATCCATGTATTAATGTATGTATATCACTATCATCACATGGCATGGTTTATATATAAGAAGATACAGTAAATCCTTAATTTTTTCTTAATTTATTCATATGTTACAATTTATGAATAAATGTTGTGGCCAATAGTTTAATTCCTCATTTGAAATAACAACATATTATGTGTTTCCTCTTATGAAATGGTTCCTTAATAAAAGATTTTTTCATTGGAAGAAGGCTCAAGTATCTATCCAATACTGCCAAAATTTATAGTATTGAATAATATACCTCAATATATATGCATATAAAAATTGACATGAAATAACCTATATCATATATATATATGTATTTTGTGGATACATCTCCTTAAATATCCCACTTACACTAAAGGCTAATAATATTTTTTCAATTTTAACATCTATTGTATCATATATGATAACCTGAGAAACCATATCAGAAAATTATTTGGGATATATTCCAATTTTTCTTAAAGTAATCATTAACTCCACCTTGTTCCACATCACATGAATTACCTTGTGAATAAAAATCCAAAACAATTTTTTATTAACTCTAAAACACTTTTAGAGTATCCCATTGAGTAAAAATCAATCATCATTTAATCAACCACAAAGTGTGACCCCATGGGCCTTTATAAGGTTGAGAAAATAGAGGAATCATTAGATCTGTATATGCGAGGGAAGATTGGCCTCTAGAAAATAGTGAATACTACTCAAGATATAAAGGGTCCTGGTGTGACCTTTATCATAAACATATATATTTACACCTATTTCCACCAGACAAAATCATATGAAAATGTGCATTCTCATATTTTCCTATGATATAAGACATAATGTGAACTTGGGACACAATAAATGTTAATACCATATAGAAAATTAATCTATTATTGATTCCCATAGTACATATTTATATATTCAATGTATACATTACATGTCATTTATCATTATAGACAAGAACATCATATGTCCCTATTCAAAATAGATATACTATATCTAGGTGTGGTTGCAAACTTGCACATTCTATCATAAACAAGGTTCTAGAATTCATACTCATAGTATGAGAGGAAAAAAATAATATTGGTTAGGCTACAATCAATTACATGATCAGAAAAATTACCAACCACCCCTATATTATCTATGTTAAATGTAGATGTTGAGGACAAGAATCTCAGAGTTATTGTTTGTTGAAAAGAACATCATTGTAAAGAATGGATGATTTCATAATAATTGTTTTTCATACATAAACTACTTGATTATATTTGTGCCTTTATTATAATTTTTTTTGATATAATGTCCTTGAATATGATATACAAAGTGAATGGACAGAGTCCATCAGACTGATTCCAATAGAATAAGGTGATAAGACCATTGTGAACAAATTGAGTCCTTGTTGTTCAACAAGATATAGATGATTGGAAAGTAAAATCCAATGATTCATTGATTATATTCACAAGTTAAAAAGATAATATTTATAAATTGATATTATTAATTATACCCTAATTTTCTTGAAGGAAGAATGTTTTAATGAAATTTAACAGAAGATTTGTGGACGTATATTATTATGTTTGATTTGAATACAATAAGTATGAAGTACACCAAATGATCAATAAAAATCTATAAGATAGAGGTTTCTAAGATAAGAAAATTCATATAGGTTTTTGAATGAATCCATATGATAGAGTCAAACAGAAAAAGGTTTACGAATAGGGTTATTAAAATAGAGGGACCTGAAGTGCACCTAGTACAGGAAACTTGAATGGTTTTATGAAAAGATAGATATGATGTATACTATATTTAGGGAGAAAAAAAGTAGAACCTTAAGAGGCTACTATATTTAGAATTATCTATCAAATGGAACTAGATGATTTTTTAAGAGTCCTTACAATGTTGTTATAAAGTCATTAAAGGTGATGATACTCAGCTTGATGATAAATGGTTCATAAATCATTGAAGGAAGATCATGATTTAGGCTAAGATATAAGGATATTTAAATAATTCGTTGACATTGAGACCTAAGGAATGTTTCCTATGATGTTTTTTTAACTTCTAATATTTTAGGAAGTTTAATGCCATTTAAATATTAAATGTTTTTAATGAGATAGACAATGTTTTAGAGGGAAATTTGAATTTAAATTTCATGCTACTCCATATGTTTTCAAATATCCAATGCCTATATATAGGGGGAGTAGTTGGACCTAGATCTGTTATTTCATTCTTGTATATTTTTGAAGAAGATAGGTGCTAACCAATTATTGAAACATCATATGTTGTAGAACCAAACAAATTGGTAAAAGAAATAGTGTTCAAAGTAGGTGGCATCATATGATCAATGTGAATAAGATACTTGACATAGGATACCCATAAACGTTTTATAAGGTAATTAGTTAGTATTATAAGAACATGACATCATATAGAGTGATAGGGAAGAGTTTAAGTGATGAACTACTACCAGATGGAGAAGGCTAGGTATGGACGTTTATAAAGAAGTTATTTATTTCTTCTGTGTAAGAAAGTGAATAGGAAGAAGAAGAACTTGAGATAAACTATGTTTAATGATTTTTCAAGCATCAAATTAACAATTTATATAATCTAGTCAATAAAGGTTCTTATTATTGCTGCAAATGCTTCTTATATCATATTAACTATGTGAGGTTGAAATGAACTTTCAATGTACTATAATTCTTTTCATGTGAAGGATATTCCCTACTTACTATTAAAAAAAGGTATTACAATATAATGGGTTTTTGGTTGTTATCCCAGATTGGTGAAATACACTTGGGGGGGTGAACCCAGGTATGATAGATTAAAACAACAACCCCTTATGATATTTTTTGATTGTAAAAAACTCCATTCACTTTCTTTTTATGTACAATGTATGATCATAAATGAAATCATGCCTGATAAACAATAATTTTACTCGGTTCACCCATATTGGTCCACGTCCAAGGAGCATAAGAAATGATGTTTTAATATACAAAACCTATTAAGTCACACTACCAAAATATTATTCATGCTAGATCACCTATATACACAGGATCACTATATTTTCAAGGTGTTGGGTCAACTCACTACTTTGTGAAGGGTCACTCCCTATGTCTCTATATCTTGATCACTACTTGTGGAAGGGATCACCTTATTACTCTTCCATTTATCACTGATCATGGAAGGTACTCACACATAGTTTATGGAATTGAAGGTCCCTTCATTAAACATAATTAATACATCCTCAATTTTAGATAAATACTATGTTTAAGTCCCACTTTCATCTAATTAATGAATAACACATTCCCATATATTCATTTGGAAATCTCTTTTGAATACTTTAATAATTACCAATACCTTCACGAGCTCACACAACATTCACTAAGCACCGTAATTATTCACAAGTATATAATTATTATGAGAACCCCACAACTTTCACAATTCTAGCCTCTTTCGCAAAGCTCAACCATCCTTCACAAAGAAACCACGTATTGTGAAGATCAATCAACATTAGAAAGGAAACCACATTTATATTGTATTTTTGTAGCCTATGTGAACTTCACTACATTCAAAATTCTCAAAACATTCATTCGACTGTTATAGACTTCACAGAAATTTTCACCAGAACTACCTTCACAAACCACCTTCAAAAATCAAGAGCCTATGGATTTCATTTAAATGTTTCTATTATTTTATTAAGGGGGAAGATGACTATTTATAGTCATTTACACTGATTTTAGAATCTTTAATCAACATCAACACTTTTTTATGAAGATCCCCCATTTCATTCATAATGCTCCCTACTTCACAATGTACCATGAGAATTTTCAATTCCCAAAGATTCTTATAACCATGATGATCACCATAAAAACATTCACACCTTTGTGAAATCCTTGTAGTGAATACTATTATTCTATAAAACCACTACATTATGATATTTTTATATGGCCTTCAATGAAATCATTTTTTCATGATCATTAACCCAATCTCCAAATTTGGGACCAATTTTTTTTGGAAAATAATGGGAAATGAAATCACCTTATCTCTAAATTTTTTTGTAAAACATACAAGGTATAAATCCTTTTTTGTTTGATCATTTTCATAATAATATGTCAAAAATATATATATATCATTAAAACTAAACATGAAAACCTTCTCTGTCGACAAATACAATCAACCTAAAAACATGAAAATGTTATCTATTTGATTTTCCACAAAAATGGTCTTGGATAATTTCCAAACCATTACAAGAACTAAATATTTTTATTGAGTTGTACACCTTGTAAATATATGTGTTCTTTTATCTATATATTTTTTTTCTAACCAAGGATATTGTATCTAATTTGAGGCGATGGTTGATTCATATATAAGAAAAAATAAAAATATAATATCTCTGATTAAATACCTCACCCTATAGGTGATAACATAGATCTTTATTGGTACTTTTAAGTGATATCAGAGCACTATTTCATTATTCACTATTTTATAATGATTGAAGGTAAGAATTATTTTTATGTATGTTCAAAACTTTTCTAAGAGTAATGGGATTCCTATATTTGAATGAAATAAATAACATGTTTAAAATGAGAGAATGTTACCTTATCATATATTAATTGTATACGATTTTATTGAAGATAATATTGATGGGTTCCTTCCTCCTCTTGATGGATTTCCCATAATAGTTTTTGATAAAAATAATCTAAATAATTTTGGGTGAGTAGAAAATCATAAACCTTCATCCCCCTCATAAAGTGAATTTCTGAGTATTAAAGGAATTAAAGCTTTTAATGGAATCTAGGAAAATTTAAAGAATATCCATGAAGGAAACATGAAAGAGAAGTAGGATACACTATAGATATAGAAATTGAATTATGAATATATAAAAAATGGATATGATGAATCTCATTGTGAATTACTTATAAGGGTCTGTGATATTACAACCACCATAAGATGTTTTAGTGAGAAATTTGGAGATTAAACATTTTTTGAAATAATTTTAAGAATTATTCAAGATATATTTGATGAAAAAGTGTCATCATTAAAAGATATATATCTTTAAACTATCTATTTGGATGGTATAAATTATCATGTCTTCAAAATTGAAACAATAAGATAGAAAACTTTCATAAATAAGGAAAATTTTGTTTGAAAAATCTATTTCAATGTTATAATGAAATGAAATTCAATGAAATTTCCTATGGATGAATTCAGGGATGAATCCGACATTGGAGATGAGTTATTTAATATATTTTATGTATTCATGTATTTTTTTATAGAAAGGCAAAAAAATTCACAACAAATATAAAGGAAATTTACCGTTTAATTGCTTTGGTTGTGGATCTATTGGAAAAATTTCTATAAAATTTATCAAGACATCAGAAAGATGAAGATCGTGATGTAGATATTATAAGTTCAAGAACACCACTGAAGAAGAAGATCCAAAAATCAATGTCAATTTCAAAAATACATTATATGAAGTTATATAAATATATTAAAATAATTTTCCTATCCAAATATGTGGAAATTGATGATAGTTGTTGGCCCATAAGAGACTGTTGGCCACCCTCTCTAGTATTAATAGTTTTAATAATAACAAATCAATTAAATTCTTATTAATCAGGTTTAAACAATTTAAATCATGATTATTTAAGTTTAAATAGGTGATTGTATGTTTATTTATGATCTCATATAAGTTTATAACATTATATTAATATTTATATTGTAAGGAAGTCCAAACAAAAATATTTTATAAGTGTAACAGGTTGAAACTGACAGAAGAGATGAGATAAAGATAGTTTAACTGACTCATTGATGAATGAACTACCGATGAAGATGATCTACTGATGTAAATGACCTACTGACATAGATGACCTACTGAGAAAAATGACCTACCAATGCAGATTACCTACTGAAGAAAAGGACCTACAGATATAAGGAATGACTGACAGTTAAAATGATTCACTGATGCATTGAGTCACTGATGGAGGGAAAGACTGAAAAAATGACACACTGATAGAATGATTCACTGATAGAAGGAGATACCGACTGAGGACTCACTGATAGAATTTTTAAAATCTCATTTATTTTAAATTAGTTCTAACGGTCATATTTTTGAGTGTTTTAATGTGAATGATTAATTTAATGCCTTTCTTGCAGACATCTTAAAAGAGGAAGTCATAAATATGTGCAATTTTTTCTACCACAAACATGCACATTATTGGGATATAAGAATATATATACAATGAAGAGAACATGAAAGATAGAATCACGAGAAAACTCGCATAGACACACATACACAAGAAGATATTAGTAAAACCCCCACAACCACCATGCAAAAAGAAAGAACACACAAGGAATTATTCGTCCCTACTTACAGTGAACTTGAGAACTGTTGTTCATTATAGTTACATCATCTCAACAGCATCCAACTAAACCTAAGGGAAATAACATATCGCCTTCTTAGAATACAGGACGCAGTGATCCAAGACACTCTTGTTTTAGTGTCTTTTTCGAGAAGAGGAATTGAGCATCAACTATGATACATTAGAGAGTCCATAGATGAATTGAATAAGAATTGCAACATCTCTAGTCACTTATTAATGTATTCTACTCTGTTTTATACTATTTTGATAAACTATCGAGTAGTGTGTGTGTCTGGACTAAGAACAAACACTATCTCCCGCACTAAAATGGAGGATACTAGATATCATCAAACAACTGTCTTCTTACAATTATTTATCCCACAAAAAATATAGAAGAGGTCATGTTTGACCAGATTGTAATTTTTGTTCTCATAATGAACTGTGGTAGAGGACTTGTGATCTGGACAATCTGTTTATTATTGTGTTAACCCTGATCCAAGGTGTGGATGAAAATAATTATTTATATAGATTACTTAGTGTAATTTGATCACAAAGTGGAGAGGAATATGTCTCAAATTGATATTGATCCTCTTGTTTTATATCCACTATGTTTTCAATTTAGTATTCCTGTTTTTTAATTCATTTTTATAAAAACTAAATTTTACTTTGATAGTTAGTCACGGATAAAAGTTATAACAGTTTTCCCTTATAAGCTTAGTTTGAAAAGATTTATAAATATTTCAGATTTTTATAACTGAGAATTAATCAATCTTCTGAGAAACTATTTGAATAGTCAATCTATTATAGTTTTACTACCTTGATTAACTATCTAGTTTTAATTTTAATTTGGGGAACCTTTTAAAAAACACTTTTTAACAAATTTTTTATAGGAATTAAATTCACCCCCTCTTGAGTATCCTACTACGATCAACATTTCATTTCAGGGGAATTTTTTTAAGTTGTGGTTTTCAAAATATTAAATTATAAATCTGTTTTAGAATATTTTTCAACTGTGATTTTAGTTGTATTTTAAATATCTTAAAATTCCTATTTTTATAAATTTATAGCTCATTAAAAATATATTTCTTTATCATTGATAATATATTGGAATGTTCAACTACTAATTTAACTCCATTATTTAATGTAAAAAATTATGTATAGTGGAAAATATAAATTATACTGCATGAAGAAAGTATGAATTTTGAGATTTTTTCTTAAGGAGTAAATGAATATAAGATTCCTAATACTTCTAAAAAATACTTGGGATTACCCAGCTAAGGCTACCTAAAACAATATTTGCAATTATATAAATTTCCTATAATGTTATTTAGGTGATTAAGAGTTTAATAGAATTTCAACATGTAAAACATCCCATGAAATTTGGGACACTTTATCAGTTTCACATGAAGGAACCGTTAGTGTTAAAGAAATGAGACATAGCCCATATGCTATTAAATATGATAAAATTAAAATTAATCTTGATGAGCCTATTTTTGACATGTATCTTAGGTTTAATGAAATTTTGAATAATATGATCTCCCTGAGAAGGGATGTTATATCCATGGAGAATATAATGAGAATACTCTAATAATTACCAGTTTAATGGAGATGAAATTCTATATCAATTAGAGAATCCTATTACATTAGCAAATTAACAGTAAATGAGATTATTGGAATGTTGATGATGTGTGATGAAGTAATAAATGTTAATAATGTAGAGGATGATAAACACAAAATAAAATCCATTTCTTTCAAATATAATGCCTCCAAGTACTATGAAAATGTTCAAGATAAAACTGAAATTTCATGTGACGAACAATAATCAATAGAGAGTGATGAGTAGATGGATCAAATAACCAGAAATTTTAATCAATTTTATAGAAATAAGAAATTCTTATGAAATATTAACTAAAAATATATGAATGATCACAAGAGATACTGGAAAACATATTGGAAGAAATTTGATACATCCAGTGAAATAATATGTTATAAATGTATGTGAAAGGAACATGTAAAGGCTGACTGTACCAAGATAAAGTACAAAAAGAAATAAGATGACAATGACAAAAAGTATAAAAAGTCCATGAAGTCAACTTGTAGTGATTTTGAGGACACCTAAAGTGACTTAGAATTCTCTCATGAAAAGTCTTACAAAGAAAATATGGGTTTTATGACAAACAAATCTAAGGAAACACTAAATTATTCTAAACAAAATTCTTATTATTCTAGAGATGAAAGTGATTATGAGAATATAAAAAATGAGGACATGTTTTAATGTTGAATAATTCTTGAATACAATTGTAATGAATTAAAATATAAATACAAATATTTAAAGAAACAAAATTTTTTGACTACCACTGTTAAATATGAAATTGCTGTGGAAAAAGAAAAAAATCTCAACATCAGAAGGAGAACAATGAGCTTATATTATCAATATAGAAATTGAAAAGTATATAGAGAGTTTTACCAAATTTAATGAAGTATTTGTTCAAATTTTTGGGAAACAATTAGCTCCTAAGTATACTACTAGAATAGGATACCAATGAAGAAAGTGGAATATGGGAAAAAACTAATTTTGTATCGAAGTATAGAAAATCTAGTTTTATGAACAGTTTTGAAAAACATTATTCTAGTCCTAGATATGAAACATATTCTCCTATTTCAAGTTTTTATGGACCAAATAATGTTTATTTTTCAAATAAATTATATATTACTTATTGGAAACCAATAAAAAAATTTGGGTTCCCAAATATCTTATTACTAATGTTACTATAAAAAAAATCTACATACCGAAATCTATTCTTTTATAGTATATTTTGTAGGGAAATTTCATGAAGATATCCTGTAAAAGATTATGTTAATTGGACAGTGGATGTCCAAGACACAAGATAGAAGATTACTCATTCTTTATGAACTAGATAAATATTAATGGTGGGCATGTCACCTTTGGGGAAAATGATAGACCATATTGGTAACTCTAACACGGTTTTCATTTTAATGTACTTTTTGTTGATGGATTACAATAAAATCTACTAAGTATATCTAAGTTATCTGATGATGGTTTTAATGTTAAATTTGAAAATGATTCTGGCAATGTTTTTTACAGTAAAAATAAGTAAATATTTTCTGCTCCATTAAATAATAATGTATATGGTGTTAACATAGATTCATTATCTTCATAAAATGTTTCGTGATTTAGTGTTTCTCATAAATAGTCCATGCTTTGGCATAGAATATTAGGACACAACAATGTACACTGACTTAGAAATATTTTGAGAAATGCCCTTTACAAGGATCAAAATAAACTTTTTTTTTCTAAATTATAATGTATGTAATCCTTCTCAAAAGGGTAAAAACAAAAAATATGTTCCGTACGAAAGAAATAAGTTTCAACTTATCATCCTCTTGAGTTGGTTTACATGGATTTATTTGGAATTTAAAGAGTGGCATGTCTATGTGGGAATCATTTGGTATATGTTCTTGTGGATAACTACTCTATATATACTTGAACATTTTTCTTGGCTCAGAAAAGTGAACATTTCTCTCATTTTACCAAGTATGATATGAATGTAGTAAATCTCAGTGGTATTAGAATTAAAACCTTAACAAGTGACCATGGTCGTGAGTTTGAAAACCAATAGTTTGAATCATTTTTCTCAAAAAATCGCTACAATCATATCTTCTAGGCTCCTAAGACACCCCAACAAAATAGAGCTATAGAAAAATTAAATAGAGCCCTGAAAGAAATTTCTAGAACTATACTTATTGAGATTGGCCTACCTATAAAATTTTGGGTAGAACCTTTCAATAAAACATACTATATAATCAATAGAGTCCTGATTAAAGATATTCTTAAAACAAAACCATATTATTTTTTGAATAATAGAAAATCCAAGGTTAACTACTTCATTGATTTTGGTTGCGAATTCTATATTCTTAACACTAAGGATAATATGGAAAAGCTTTCCTACAAGAGTGATGAATTAATTTTCATAGGTTATTAAATTTATATTAAAGACTATATAGTATTCAATAAAAAAATTGTGTTGAAGAATCTATATGTATCAATTTTGATGAGATAGATCCTCATGATCCAAATACCTCTCCAGAAAATCTTGAGGATGATAGGTTAAACCTCGAAATCAATACAAAATCATCTGACCACCCTATGAAGAAATCTGGTCAAAATTCTAGTTCTGTAAATTTACTAGAATGTAGTCATAATAAACTTGAATATATTGAAGAATAGAAAGTAAAAATTGCTTCATTTTTAGACATGTCAGAACTGTCAAGAACCGTCCTTAAATTATATTGTTGTAGATTGAGATAGAGAAACACAGACTAGAGCTTATCTGAGAAATTATGTTGAACATCAAGCTTATCTATCACATCTTGGACCTAATAAGATCAATGATTCATTCAATGATGAATTTTGGGTGATTTCTATTCAAGAAGAGTTAAATTAGTTTGAATAAAACAATATTTGGAAGCTTGTAGATATACCAAAAGAAACCTTGACTATAGGAACTAAATGGGTGTTGAGGAATAAAGTACATTAAGCCGGTAACATAGTTAGAAACAAATATATATTGGTTTCACAAGGTTATAGTCAAGAAGAAAGAATTTACTATGATAAAGACCTTTCACCATTAGCTAGACATGAGGCCATTAGAATCCTGCTTGCCTATGAAACACATCTAGATTTCAACCTTTATCAAATGGATGTCAAGAGTGCATTGTTAAATGGGCATATACTTGATGATGTTTTTTTGAACAACATCCTTGTTTTACAAACCCTCATTTTATAAATAATGTTTTTATGTTACCAAAATGTTTATATGGTTTATGGAAAGTTCCATGAGCTTGGTATGATAGGATCAACACTTATTTTATTTCTAAAGGTTTTACAAAAGGTATAACTGATCCTACTCTCTTTATAAAACAAATTTTCAAATAAGTTTTAGTATTATAAATTTATGTAGATGATATTATTTTTAGAACATCTAAAAATTATTTAGGTGTAGATTTTTTAAAGGTGATGAAATGTGAAATTGAAATGGGTTTAATGGATAAACTCAATTTTTTTCATGGATTTAAAATATTTCAAAATTAAAGAATGTATTTTTTTAATCCGAGTAAATATACTAAGAATTTTTTAAAAGGATTTATCTTTGAATGCACTAATAGAAGTGACACTCTGATGAGGAACACTTTTATGTTGGACCTTGATGAAGTTATTAAATCTATTGGTCAAACCACTTACAGAGGAATGATTAGAAGTTTACTAAACTTATCTTCTAGTAGGTTAAATATTATTTTTATTGTATGCTTGTAGGAATGTTTTACAGAAAACAATAAAGGATTTTATCTTATTGATATTAAAAGGATTTTCAAATATATAAAACATACCACCAACCTTGGAAAATTATATCTTAGAAGTCAAAATTTGGATTTAGTGAGTTATTCAGATGCTGATTTTGGTGGCAATATGTTATATAGAGAAAGAACCTATGGAACATGTTACTTTTTGGGAAGTCTCTAGTTGCATGGTGTAGTAAGAAACAATATTTTGTGGCATTATCTAATACTGAAAAGTTCTATTAATATTTTTATGAATCCTATTTCACATTCTAGGAAAAAAACACATTGATGTAAGGCATCACCTTTTGAGAGACCATTATTAAAAAGTAGATATAAATTTAGAGTTCATTGGAACTAAACATCATCTTGCTGACATTTTCAATGAGCCATTTAACATTGAATGGATGAAATACATAAGACATGTGTTAGGAATGATTAATCTATAGGACCTTGTGTTGCTATCTATTTGACCATTTTATGTGACATTGTCATACTAACATAGTTTTCATGCCGACCCAGATTCTTTGTCTTGCTGACATAATGAATGTTATTAAAAAATATTCATGTTGACCCAGATGACTCAATTTTTTATACGCTTAATGTTTCTTCCTAAAATGAAACTATTTCATTGATTTTTTTGAACCGAGTTTATGATTTCATGTTTTTTATCTGAGAAGACCTAAATGATATAAATTAGATTTGATACACTCTACTCCTTTATCCTACACTCTCTCGGCCATTATTCTCTATACCAATGACCTTTCACCTTCTGAACTTCAAAACAGAACTATTGGAATGGCACGTGTGAAGCAATCAATGGATGGTGGCGAGTCTCGTGCATCGAAGAAAAAAATAAGGTGAATTGAACAAATCTTAAGAACTTGTAAATAATTCTTTGCAGAACTGTGTTTTAACTCTAGAACAATATGTCCTTGCAGAATGGATGTTGGAAAGAAAGTATCTATTGATCAATGTTCTACAAGATTAGGGATGGATTGAGTGCTTCTCAGATAATGAAAGACCCTTTTACCCAAACCTATTTCATGAATTTTATATGATTATGGATTTCCTACTAATAGGAAGTGATGTTTCCTAGATGAAGTCCATAGTGAGAGGAAATAGAATCTCTTTCTCTTCAATAAAAAGAGATTAATGTCTTAAAGTCCCTCATGAAGGTGCATTTGATTATTGTCAAGGTACATTTCCACCTTAGAGTGATATGTTCTTCTTTGAGACAGATCTGAAGGAGATTACTAATAATAATGATCACAAAATACCCATTTCTACAGAGTAAAGTGGAGAATGTAAAATATTGTTTATGTTTATTCCGCATCAGATCGATCCCAGGAAAGGGAAATTTAATTTTATGAAGTATCATGATGTATACTTGGTTTATCTACTAAGAAATGGGACCAGGGTAAATTTGTGTAGATATGTTTCTGTGAACATGAATGAAGTGATAAAACATTCTTATAAAACTAGCTCCCTATTTTCTTCAAATATGATATTAGCTATGCTAAAAGATAATTGTTGTGTAAATGATGGAGAATATGTTGTTTCTGATTGTCGTGGGATTTGAATCAATAAATAGATTTGTAAGGGGATGAAAATCAACTAGAACACAAGAAAGACGGAATGGGTTGGAGATGAACATAAGATTTATAATAATTTCAATTAGGTGGACTATCTATCTAGGCCAAATTATATGGATAATAATGGTATGGGACCACGTGAGGAAGTTGTTAATCTTCCAAAGTAGAAGAAGAAGATCCTTCCACTCCAGATAGAGATTAGGGCTCACCTATCAATGATAGAAGTGATCATGACACCACTGAACCTTGCAATGTTTTTTTCTTTTGGACCTCTTAGTCCTATAATTGTCTTACCTTATGATGATTCCACACTTTAAAACAATAGAAATTAAGAGATGGAAGTCTCAGGCAGTATGAAATGTACAAGTAGATCTAGTTGATCTGAAGAAGAAGAATAAGAAAGTGAAGTTGATAAAAGTGGCAGTGGCAGTGAAGATAAAGAAGGTGATGAAGATGGTGATAGAAGTGGAAATGAAGTGCATGTATTTGGACATGATGATGATGAAAAGAGTCAATGTGATGATAAACATCATAGGTATGATCAATGTGAATATGTTGAATGGTTGATGCTGAGTATTAGGATTGGTTGAAAGAATCTCCTAATGTTTTTGTTAAATTGGATGCTCAAGAAGTTTAAGTACCTCATTCAGTTTATGAAAGAATGAGACCTCGTGATGAAGATGAGAAACTAGTGAGGGGAAATCAGATTTAAGGGGAGCCTCATGAAAGGGGAGATTAAGATTCTGAAGAGTATCAACATGGAAGAGTAAGACTTGATAATTTCACTCTTCTACATGATGATGTAATGGTTGAATGGGAAATGAATCCAGGGTATTTAGCATAGGGTTCATATTATGAGGACTCAGATTATGACGTTTTTTTACCTTTTTCAAGGGAATCTATGTATGAGACCCTTCCTAGTGACTCAATCACTAAAGAAGATTTGAAAGTTTTAAATAAGAATATTTTTCACCTGTATGTATATCTGTTCAATATCAGATGGTGAATTAGATTCAAATATCAAGAAGAGAAAAAAACGAGATGGTTGATAAATTACACACTCTCAAATATTTAATAGAACAAATAAGGCAGTCTGGGAGAGCAGTTCCTATTCCATGTTACACAGTAGGTATAAGTGAGGCAAATTCAGTAAATGTTTCAATGAAAGTGATAGAGGATATCCAACCCAACCTGATTAAAACTGCTGTGACAGTTGCTGAAAGAAATGCCATGTTGAGAAAAGAAATGAATCAGCATACATATGAAATAAATACTTTGACCTCAGATTACAAAGGCTGTCTAGAGAATGTTCTTAAAACATTGAAGGCTCATACCTTACTTCCTTCTGATATTCCTTCTAAATCTGGTCAAACATGATAATATCTGGGAATTGAGGTAGATAGAACTGTTGTAAAGGAGGATCTTCAAGATCTATATCATGCTTCTAGTTTGGAAAACCTTGAAAATATTGAGAGTAATGGTGATCATTTTCATGATATGGTCATACTTTTTTCCCAGAGTGATGAAACTGCAAATAATCAGATCACAGAAAAGGTGGATTACTATTTCAAAAAGATCATTACGAAGCATTAGTTGACCAGTGTATTTATGTATTTGATAGAGAAGCTCTCTTTGCCTCAATTTACCCAATATTTTATAGATCAAGTACATATTTTGAAAGACTTCACTCCTCATTTTAAAAAATTTATTGATAATAAGAATGACTTTGAGAAAGCAATGATGTATGATGGTGATATTTTTGGGTATTTCCTCAAGCTATAAAATCTATACCATCATGTACAATGTGAAGCGCCTGTAATGCCTATTGATACACCTCTTAGACCTCCTAGATCAGTTCCTACACCATGAATGTCAGTTTATCACACTTAGACTTAGATTTTACCAGTGACCCATGAACTGATTCAACCTCATGTGTTGCAACAACACAAACCCAGCCTTGTAACTAATGTTCTAGATAGAGTGATCCGAACTCCTCTGAAAATTTCTTTAGACCCACCATCTTCTCATCCCCCACCAACTAGACCCTCTATTGATTCCTCTAAAAAAGGGATGTCACCTTTTAATCCCCATCTGTAGTGTGGATAATTCTCAAATAGGGTTGTTTTCTTGACTTTTGTTATTTTAAATTGAAAACCTATAACATATTTTACTTTATTGATAAATAGAATTTTTTGTTTTGGTATTTCCTATATTTCCCTGTATCTTTTACTTTATGATACTATTTATTTGTTTGCAACCTATTTTCTTACTGCTTATCCTTCATAGGGGGAGAACAATTTTTTGCCCCCCTTTCCCCTTTTGATAATACCAAAAGGGGGATAACCAGTTTGGAATTCTCTTTATATATTTTATCTTTGATCTCACTATTATATATGTTATTTTTCTTTGATCCAATTACTCTTTGTTTTACCTATGAACCTTATCTATATATTATAAATAGTCACCAATAAAGGTAGATGATAAGTAGAATGATTTCATTCCACATCAAATGGTTATACCGATTAATTCAATAATTTTTTATCATCAAAAATGGGGAGAGTGGTTTCCCATTGGAGACTATTGTCCACCCTCTCTAGTTTTCAAAGATTTAATAATCACAAATCATTTAAATTCCTATTATCAGGTCTAAAATATTCAATAATGATTATTTTCATTTCAATATGTGAAAGTATGTTTAACTATGATCTAATATAAATTTAGTAAAAATTGTTAATATTTATGTTGTAAGACAGTCCAGACAAAAATACTTTCTAAGTGTAACAGAATGACACTAACATGAGAGATGAGATACCAAAATTTCAACTAACTCACAGACAAATAACATACCGATTCCGATTAAATAACGATATAAATGACTTTCTGACATAGATGAACTACCAATGAAAAGGACCTAACGATGAAGATGAACTACTGATAAAAATGAACTTCCAACACAAGGACTCACCAATAGTTAAAATGAGTTACTGATTCAATGAGTCTCCAAAGCATGGAATGACCAAAAAAACAACATATTGATGGTATGATTCACCGATATATGGAGATATCAACTGAGGACACACTAATAGACTATTTAAAATTTCATTTATTTACAATTATTTATAATGATCATATTTTGGGTGTTTTAATGTGATTGATGAATATAATACCTTTTTGAATACATATTAAATGAGGATGTCAGAAATATGAGGTACTATGTCTACCTCAATTATGAACATTGTCAGTCTGCAAGAATATATATATAAAAAATGGTAGGAAAGATAGAACTGTAGGAAAACTTGGCAGACACGCATACACATGAATATAAGAGCGTACCCCCAACGAGCACCTTAAAAAAGGAAGAACACATGAGGAATTATTCATTACTATTGCTGTGAACTTGGGAACTTATTTTCATTATAGTTACATCATCTCAGCAACCTCTTGCTAAGCCTAAGTTAAAGAGAATCTAACCCTCTTAGAAGAAGAAACACAGTGCTCCAGGACAACATATTTTCTGTTTATATTTCTAGAAGAGGAATAAAGATTCAATGATAATACATTAGTGAGTCTTGAGATGAATTGAATAAAACTAATATCATCTAAAATCCTTTCTTAATATATTTTACTCCATTTTGGAATATTTTTTTAAACTTTCGAGCATTGTGTGGGTCTGTACTAAAAACACACACTGTCTCTTTCACAAAACTGAACGATACTATATATCCTTAACCAACTGGATTCTTATAGTTGTTTATCCCATGAGGAACAGTGGAAGAGGTCTTGTGTAACCTGGTTGTAATTTTCGTTCCAACGTAGAACAGTGGTAGAGGTCTTGTGACCTAGATAGTCTCTGTACTATTGTGTTAACTCTGATCCATGGAATGGATCAAAATATTTATTTATATAGATTACTTTGTGGAAGGTTATTAGAAAGTGGAGAGGAATAAGTATCTGCTTAATACTAAACCTCTTTTTTTATATCTAATTTGTTTTCAATTTAGCTTTTCCCTTTTTAAATTCATTTTTCAGAAAATTATATTTTACGTTCATATTTAGTCTTGGATAATAGTTATAACTATTTTTCCTTATTAGAGTACTTTAAAAATTTGTATCAATATGTCATGTTGTTATACCTAATAATTAATCAATCTTCATAAAAACAATTTTAATAGTGAATATATTATAATTTTACTACCTTGGTTAACTGCTCATTTTTATTTTAAATTTGGAAAACCTTTTAAATAAACATTATATCCAAAATTTTTATAAGAACTAAATTTTCCCCCTCTCGAGTATCCAACTCTAAAACCAATGGAGAAGTGGAAGATGAAAACATGAGTTATGATGCAGATGATAATTTACTTTATAAAAAATTGAATGATGAATGATTTACCAGTGATGAATACAAAAACTCTGAAGACTCAAATAAATTTTGTGCTTAAAATAGAATATAGAAAATGTCTGTAAATGATTGTTAGACTTAAAAAGAGTGTCAAATGTTGAAGAAATCATATTTTATTAAAAAAAAATAGAGTTTTTAATTGATGAAAAATATAGGTTATTAAATGGACTGATGATATAATGATTATACATGATGAAGAGAAAACAAGGAACATTAAATATGAGGATAAGATTATGTTAAACGATGAATAACTTTACCTTGTTCAACATGAAATTATTAAAGATGAGAAAGGAATGAAAAATTTCCAATACATAGTTATAGAAATTTGTGAATGTTATATGAAATGTAAACCATATAAGAAAATCAAATTCAGAGGTTAATTAGAGGGTTAAAAATTTTCAATAGGAGATACAAGCTAAAAAGACCATGCATGTTTCCAAAACTAGGAAATTCAAATGTTTTGATATTTTTGATAAATCAAGGGTGGAAGAAAAAAATAAAACCAATGGAGTCATTATAAAGGATATGAAGAATTATAATCTCTATAAAAATTAGGGTATGAAATATGATAGAAATTAGGTGCATAGTTCTGAACAACATACAATTTGCAGAGTAAAATATGATTTTTATAGTTACTTCTAGCACTATGGTTTTTTGGGTATACAATGAATATGTTCTAGTTCAATTATTAAAAATAAAATAAATCCAAAATGTAATGGAATTAGAATTTTAGAGGGAGTCAACCAAATTAATGAGTAAAATATAAATAATCTAGTCCTAAAACCAAAATAGATATCTATATATGAAAATATTTTGTGAGTGATGTAATCAGATTATATATCACTCTAAAGGTTGTCTTGTTATACTAACAATGAAAAATGTGTCTTGTAAAATAGGGAAATGGTAAAGAAACAACCATAGTCATTGAAAATACTCTCAAATCTACAAAATTAGAATGGAAATAAATATTGGATAGTCGGATTTTTCACATATGACCCAAGATTTAATGTTTAAAAAAATGTGAATTGTTCTAATGAATGGATATAGACTTTTTGAAATGATGAGTCTCTCATAATCATAGCCATTGGATCTACTATCATCGAAGAAGAAAAATTGAAATCAAGAATCTATTTTATTGTTGATATACTAAACTACAAATTGTTTTGTGTTACACTACATTGATATGTAGTAAATTAAGTTGTTTTAAGAACAGATGATTTTTTTATAACAAAGATCAAATATGGGAATGCTATAACATGAGGAGAAAGTTCCAAGGGAAGAATAATTCAAGTTGGATGCACAAGGATCATGCTCTCAGACCATGATAGAAGAAAATTAGTTATGGCATTAAAGAATTGGACATACGTTCCATAGTAATATGAAAAAGCTGATGACAATAGAAATTATTCCTGAAATCCCTAACAAGATTATGAGAAGAAAATTGATATGTCAAAAATCGATGATTTCAAGATAAGTATATAAGAAAAATGAGATATATTCAACTTTTCCCTTAAATATTTTCCATTTTTAAATATTTATAACTATGATAAAGAAATAAAAATATATAAATAAGTACATTGTTTCCTATATTTATGGTTTTAACCACATTACATGTACTATTCTTATAAGACATAAATCATATCCTCTCAAAAATAATTTATATTATTAGGAGAAACTATAAAAATAGTGTGGATATTCTATAAAGAAGATTTAGAATGCTATTGGTTCTGAATAAACTAATGGAAAGTTTATATATGGTCTATAAATATATAAATCATTCATAAACATAGTGAAACATACAAAACACTATATAATTGTGTTTGTTCAATAATGCATAGAAATTTTGTTGGTATAGATCAAACTATGATAATTTATCATGATACATATCATTTTTTTGGAGACAAGCTATTAGAGTTATAGTTCATATTCAAAACAACTCTTTATATAGGTAAAAATTAGTTATGACCACTTATGAGATTGACTATAATGAAACCCCAAGGTTAAATACATAATGAGTGTTTTTTTCACTATTAATTGTCAATGTCAAAGGTCAAAATCTTGGCTAGATTAATTAAAGTGGTGTTTATGGTATCTTTCCAAGGTAACCTCCTATTGGTAGATGATTCATGTTCTATAATAAAGAAATATGAATGTTAATTAACTCTATAGATATGAAAGTGATAGAAAATTTTGATAGAAATGATCCATAGTTATCTATAGATATAAATGAATGTAAGGACGAAGTTGTTAATATTAAACATCATAACCAAATTTTTGAAAAAAGATATGTTGTAGAAACTATACAAAATATAGTTGTTCATTCATCCATTTTATGTAATGACAAACAATTATTTTTATCTCATCTATAGTTTATAAAAAAATTGGAGTTCCAAAAAATCATTATAGTTTAAGTATAGTTGGTTCAAAACACAATAACATCTAGGTTTGCTTCACATATATATTTATATTCACATGATGATCCAATATATTTTAAACAATATTTTAAGCACCAATAGTAGATTGATTCCATGAATAATTAATTGAGTAAAATTAAGAAGAATGATACATGTTAATGTATACCCAAACTTGAACATAATAATGTGATTAGAACCAAATGGGGTTTTTAAAACATATTGAATGAAAAATATGATGTGATAATAAAAAAATAAAGACTAGTTTGTAAAGTATACTAATAGATTGATTTCATTGGTTTTGATATGACCTTCTACCTAGAATAAAGTCTTAAAACTATTGTAATATTTATTTCTATTACTTCACTACTTTGATATAAGATATTCTAAATTGATGTCAAGTCATATTTTCTCAAAGGAGAGTTAGATGAAGAAGATTATATTGAGTAACCATATGGTTCCTTTTTTGAAAAAAATATTATCCTTATAAGCCTGAGAAATATTTATATGGGGTAAAAAATGTTTTAGATCTTGGAATTAAAAAGTAGTTACTTTCTTGAATAATCTGAATTTTATGAAAGGAAGAGTTGATAAAAACCTCTATATAAAATAATGTCAAGAAGTTTCCCCTATTTTTATTTTCAATGATGATGATATTATATTAACATGGAATGATTATGAAACTTGTGAAATGTTTTCTATGGATATTAAAAATATATATAAAAAATACAATTATAGGAGAAATGAAATAAATTCTTTGATTAAAAGAACCAAACTGATGGTACATTTTCTAACATCAATAGAAGTTTGTTACGGAACTCTTGAAGAAATTTTACATGGAAGATTAAAATATTGTTTCTATTTCCATTTCCATGTTTTTATTTGAAAAATGACTGTAAAGTAAATTATGGAGTTCCTAATGAGTATAAAAAGTTTACTAGAAGCTTGTAATATCATACAACTTCAAGTTCATATTTATATTATGTTATTAAAATTTTTTCCAAATATAAATGTACACCTAAACAATCTCATCTTGTGGATGGAAAATAATTCTCAGATATATAAATGGAATAATTGATTTCATGTAGATATATAAAAGGATATGAAAATTTATTCTTTAGTTACACATATGTAGATTGGGAAAGTTTTTTTGATGATATAAGATCTAATTTTTCTAGAGTATTCTTATTAGGAGAAATATTTGTTCACTAGAATATAAATAAACAATGATAAATAGCCTTAAACATTTCTAATATTGAGTTATTTTGAAACATATGCTTCAACTAATTGATATGGATGTAGACACCATTTTAAGATATATTGGTTTATAATGGGTGTATAACCTCATCCTATTCGAGTATGAGATGTATAAATTCTGACCCCACTATCATATTGTCTTTGGAATGAGTTTTCAAAGTGGTAGAAATGATGTAACATTAGTCTATGTATTGTTATCTGTTTTACCTATCAAGGGAAAAAAAATATTTATGGGAATTTTTTATAATTTATAAGATTTGATTATAGTGTGTGTGAATTATTTTAATAGTTTTTGGAAGTGGATGCATGGAATTTCTCTTGCAGGTTTTTTTCATATAGATGTGGGAATAAAATAGGTTATGAAATTTTTATTTATTAATGATTTATGAAAAACATGATATTTTTGTTTAATGATTATTTTATCCTACACAATTTTCACTCACTTAGTATTAGAATTATTGGATAAAAACTAATTGAATGAGTTTTAAATTTTCATTAATTTACATTTCTTAGTTTACAACCAAATCAAAAGTGAGATATTGTTGAGAACAAGAAGCTCTGAGGTATTATCTATTAAGAATAAAATGGTTGTTAAGAATGAAGGATTTATTAAATTTTTATTTTGTTTCATATATAAATCACTTGGAATTATTTTTGCCTTACATATTTTGTTTCCATAAAGAACGTTATAGATAGAAATATACAATTTAAACATACCAGGTCTGTTGAACCGAGACCAAAGGACTGAGGAAATTAAACTGATGTGAATTGGACAAGTCCATAGTTTTATATTGAATAGACGCTTTTGGTAATGTAAAATAAGTACATTATTTTTTGATCATTTAATGATTCAACCACAATTTCTATATAATGATATTCAGAATTCTAGATTTAATTTGATGAAGGAATAATATTTGTAAGAAAAATATATAGAAGTGTAACACCCTGAGCCTTTATGAGATATATTCCTTTTAATTTCTTTGATGTTTTCTATTGTACACAACACCAATATTATCTTGTACTATAAGCAAAAACGTAATATCTTGTAGTATATGAAACACTATTTTTGGCTCGTGTTACACACAATTTCAAGTTTGTTTTGTAGAAATTATTCTATACAACATTATTTATAGATTATGTTTAATGTATAAATGAAATAAGTTTTTATTATGTTATACTCAACACCAAAGGGAGCATCAACTACACGCATCCCTGACTTGGCTTTCATTACACGCAATCGCGACCTTCCTCGATAACATGTGTAGTACGCAATACCAGGTTTCGCTAAACAACGATATATTGATATAATATTATTATAAACTAGATGTTGTGAATAATATTAACTACATTTTTAATTTTATAACATTATTATTCAACTTACACATTTTCTAGAACATGGTATGAGAACAAAATAAAATTTTTGGAAAAAATAAGTATTTTTAAAAAAATGCAGCTTTGCCACCTTTTGATAGAGCACCCACTTTAAATCTAGTTTTCGACATTTTTATAAGTTTAATTGGAGAAAATAAAATAATTATTTGGAATAAGTATATAAAAACTTAATTTGGATATAATTTTCATATTATTTTGATAACTTTCATATTTTAATGAATAGTAAAAACACGCTATATTTTAATTAAAACCAATTTTTTTCATCATAATAATTTATATGGTTAAATTATAAGATTGAATGGTTTTAAGGTATACATAGAATATATTTTTACCATTTAATATAATGCATGTCATTACCATTAATTTTATATTGAATTCATTGGTAAAAACATTTCAATCATTGACAATGTTTTAACGTTTAAAACCTGTTTTCTTAAAAATGGGATTAATTTTAAATTAATTACTGAAACTTCTGTGTTTTGAATTTTGAAAAATAAATTCCATATTTGTATTCAGTGGGTTCAAATTTTGTTAATAGGTTACGTTTTTTTTTTGACATTATGAATAGTAACTATGGTAATTTTTATTTACTACAGTTAAAGGTAAATCTGGTAATTAAGGGTAAAATAAGATTATAAAATTAGCATAACACCTGAAAAAAATATATGGGATGAATAAAAGATGACCCATATCACATAAGGGTCTGAATAGATTATTCTCATGGACTATCGGCCATGAAAATGATATAATTATAATTAAAACCAAAGACAATGACAACATGTCACTCTCTTATATCTTATAAGTGTAATAATTTTAATTTAGTGATAAACATCATAACACTTCAAAGATGAATATTCTAATGAAATATAACAAACTTATGTACATAATGTGAAGTTATTTAGAATTTTTTGGGATTAAATAATTATCATTAATGTTGACATAATAGTGATGTTGAAATTATTTTATTGATTGAAATATCAAATAAATGGTTTTAAAAATATTAAAATAAATAATATATTAACTATTTAATGTGATACACGAATTTTAAAAATGAATATGACATATTAGGAATCTATTAAATATTTTGGTTTGAATGTATCCTCTGTGTAGATTTTATTTAAATTAAAATAATTGAATAGTGTCTAAATTGACACTATTGTTATTTTATAAAAATAACATATTATAAAATTGTTTAAATAACACAATTTTTTTAAAAAATTATAAATTTAAATTTATATGGTCTAAAATTTTCTAAAGTATCCAATTATGGACAATTCAAAACAGATAACTAATTATTTATAACAATTTATAATTTGGAATACTATTACCACAAAAAATTTAATAGACTAAATTAGGATAAATCAATTTGATAAGGTTTAAAATAAATTCAAAACATGTCTAAATTTTATTTTTTGATGAGATTACAACCCTATATCATCTCATAATTATATTTATTCATTTGTTGAGGTTTTTAAGTGGGATTGAAATTTATTATAAATTAATATTTTTTATGTTTCCAAAGGTGCCCCTCTCCTCCCTTATAAAAGGGCACCTCCTCCCTCTCCTCCTCACTCAATTTTGAGCCTTCATGCTCGGCCAACCACTGCCCATTTCTATTCTCAACATCTTTAGTTATTTCATATAGGTTCTGGTCTTCTGAAAATTCATACTCTAGTGCCCTAAGAGGAAGTTTAAAAGAGGCACGTCGAGGAAGAGGTAATCTCTTCTACCGATTCATTCATGTTTCTTTCTTATTCTACTTGCTCTTATTTATTTTTCTCATTATAAAGTAATAAAATCAGTATCACTAAAATATTGATATGATATTATAAATACTAAAGATTCCTATTTCACCTTCAATCCATCATATGGAAAATGAAATCAACGCGCGTGCATATATAGGGAATACCATCTCCACGCTGTGGTGTAATCTATTTTTCCCCCACCACCTTACATGGATGGGTTTAATGGGGTCAAGAATAACTATATATGGTTATTATAACATCATAATTATTCTGATATATTATATCATCCACTCCAATTAAATTCAATAATTATGGGAATGATATCATCACTCATGCGTACGTACGGATTACCGTCTCCACAACGCGATTAGATTCATTCTCCATGTTAACCATTCAAGAAGTATTATAATGTATATATAATAAATAATAATGAAATATAGGAAATAAAAATTATACTATATTTATGTACATATATGTTTCATTTACTTAATTTTATTTAATTCAATAAGGAAACGAATACAGCGTTCATGCGTACATACAGCCTACCATCTCCATGAACGGTGTATTTCATTCCATATATTGATCTATCATATATATTTATATGATGAATATATATGTTATATAAATCATATTTTAAATTCTAGAATTAGGTAAATCAGGATATAAGTAATAATATCATGAACAACAAGTTAAAACATGTACGATAAATGAAACGATTTTACCCAAAGCACTACTTTAACATGGAATTGACAAAACAAAGGGTAATATAAAGTCCTAATTGAATCATATATGAAATCATTAATATTATTATGATTATTTTACAAGTTAATAATATGTTTAAACCCACTATATAGGATTTTAAGACACATATTGAAGAAATTGGACGTAAGGTAAGGGATTATTTCGTCTCACTTTTATTTCAATGAGACATATGCCTTAATCACCAACTATTATTTTTTATGGTGTTTAATTTTCCCATGAGGGTTTTATGATTTTTATTATTAAGGATATGATATTTACATATGCATGTAATTTTCCAACGATTATAAATGGTAAGGGATAATTTATCAATCTCATTTTTATCCGAGATTTCTTATACGTAATTATTTACTGGGGCTATATTTATCATCCATTTCCATGTTTTAGAGAAATGTTTTCATAAATTATTTACTATTCTTACATGTATGTTTAATGTCATGTTTACCACTTTTTGACTATTACTATGTAGTATGGAAGGAATCTTTCTTTGGTTTACCAAACGAGTCACTTTTTGGCTTTTCTAAAAAAACTACAAGTAGAATGATTTTCTAACTTATACGGCATGAATGGATTTTTATAGATTCATAATGCCTTATTTTCATGAAGCATACTCTACAATATTATATGATTATTTTCAAAAAAATCCATTTCTTTCAAAATTGAATGGAATTTTGTTAAAAGAGAATGAATTTGAAGAAGAAAATATATTTCCCTCAAAAATTCATTTCAAGTGTTTTATCAAAACCATTTTCCATCTAAGATGACATTATTTCCTATGTGTATGTTTCAAGTATAACATCTCTATGATTTACATGGTCTCACTTTTCTTATGATGAAATGATATCCATTTTTTATATAGATTATGTTATGAGTAGATGATGTTTTTGAAACCCATTTTATTATTTGGGTTATTTATGATTATGTTGTGGAACACGTTAGAATTATTTCATTATGAGATGGGTGGGAACTATATCTCACTCCAATCCATTGGGTAACGATTTATATCTCATGAGATAGACATGGATGGAATGACAAGTTAATCTTGTTCAGTGATAAAAGACTGTAACGAGGAGTGAACTCAATTCAGTAAGGGACTTTGTGCACTGTGATGGTCTTGGAAGAAATGTCTTGGATACTATCACGGTAGAACTGGAAGTTGGTGTTACATATCCATCTCATGGTTTTGACAAGAAACTAAAGATGGAGTTCAAGGAAAAATCTCAAAACAATGGTGAAAATAAGGTGAATGTTTCATTATTCTCAATGTGTGGAAAGAAGCGTGGTGGATATTTTATTAAAGGGGATAAAAAATGTTTTTTGTGTGGAAAAGAACGGCATAGAGCAGGTAAGTGTCGAACTAATGGAAAAAGGTTAGCTAATTATTTGAATAAAGATAAGAATGCAGAGAACACACCACAGACACTTCAATGCTACAAGTGCAAGGAAATGTGGAATTATGCTAACCCATGCCCTATTGCAAGGGTTAATGATGATAGACATCAACAACCACTTAAGGAAAAGGAAAAAAGGGAATTCACAAGCGATCACTATTGGTGATGTTGAGTATGACAATGATGTGGTGGAATTATTAATTGTTTATGTAATTGGATTCCAAAATAATGTTGTGGAATCTCATTTATAGAATCAAGGAATATTGGAATATCTATGTATTGTTTTATTGTGGTTTTCAATAATAATATGGTACTGGTAACCATGAAAAGTGATAGAAATATTTTTGGAAAGAAGATGATATTCACATAATGAAGGGATAAGGAGAAAATAATATTTTTGATAGTATTCATGAGCTCGTGACTGATAAAAGGAAAAAGTGATATCATGATTTGAGTAAATAGATTTTTTGGGATTTTGGTATGTGGAAAGAGTTAACATTTGACAACATTCATGTTTTAATTAAGGTTTAATGGGTATTCATTTTTTAAGAGAATACATGATTAAGGTATTCACATGTTTGGAATGTGACCAACAAGATAATAAATGATGGTATTCACATGCTCGGTAGATGACATTTCTAGTAATCATTAAATTTATACTAGGAGATTGGATAGAAGTATTTTGGATAAGCCTAAAGATTGGAATGGATTAAGTTGGACATTATATATTATTGGTTAAGTCTAGAAATTTTTTTGATATTATTTCTGTAATGTTATAATAGTGTAGTTTTAGAAAATGGACAACCTGGAGGACAAGCGACAACTCGTCGTGTCAGACAAGGATGCAGGAATCGAACTGACAAGTGAAGTGCGACAGACCTTTATCTCCTACCCCTGGCCTATAGGATGTCCTTCATTATTATAAATTAGTTTTATTTTATTAAGAAGTATGATAGTTTAAATATAAGTCTATTTTTGGAATCATATACGATTAACCTCACTATAGATGGACTTATGTATATTTGATAACTTTTTCTACACTTTTGTTTGAGAATGATGGAATGACCCATCATTTTATCACATGATCTACTAACACTTCATGAATGACAAATTCAACTTCATTTAATTAAGATATGAAGTGGAAATTGTTCATGGAACGACCAACAAAGATATTTTACCAAAATAAAGTCAGTATTTCTTCTAATTCAAAATTTTCATCTTTAGGGAAATGATCATGAAAATCAAAAATGATGTCCAAGTACCCTAATATTAGATGAATCAGATGGTACCTTAGATCATCACAAATTTATGGGTTTGTGATTGTTGGCTTTTTCAAATCCATGTTCTCTACCACTCTTCATTAGAACATGATCGTTATATTTCTCTTCCATATCCATATTTTCAACAATTTTCTCCTATGTGGAAACCCAGTGATGAGTAAATTTGGGTAACTATAATATTCCATACATCACTTTTTAAAACTAAGTTTTAGTATTCATTTTTATGATGTTTATTTCTATGAATGAAACATTCAAGTAGTAAATGATTTATAACCCTGAAGAATTTTGATGGCGGAATTAATTTTAAGGGGGTAGAATGTAACACCCTGAGATTTTATGAGATATATTATTTTTAATTTTTTTGATTTCTTCTATTGTACACTACACCAAGATTAGCTTGTACTATATTCAACACCGTAATAGATTGCAGTATAAGCAACACTATTGTTGGCTCGTGTTACACACAATTTCATGTTTGTTTTATAGAAATTATTCTATGAAACATTAAGTATATATTTTGTTTAATTTATAATTGAAATAAGTTTTTATTATTTTATACACAACACCAAAAGGAGAATCAGCTACACGTATCCCTGACTTGGCTTTCATTACACGCAATTGCGACCTTCCTCGATAGCGTGTGTAGTACGCAATACCAGGTTTTGAAAAACAATGATATATTGTTATAATATTATTTTGAACTAGACGTTATAAATAGTATAAACTAAATTTTGAATTCTATAACATTATTATTTATCTTACAAATTTTCTAGAACATGGTCTGAGAACAAAATAAAATTTTCGGGTAAAATAAGTACTTTTCAAAAAATACAGTTTTGTCGCCTTTGGATGGAACACCCACTTTAAATCTAGTTTTTTACATGTTAATAATTTTAATTGGAAAAAATAAAATTCTTATTTGGAATAAGGATATAAAAATTTACTTTGGATAAATTTTTCATATTATTCTGATAACTTTCATATTTTAATGAATAGTAAAAACATGCTATATTTTAATTAACAACATTTTTTTTTCATCGTAATAATTTGTATGGTTAAATTATAATATTTAATGGTTTTAAAATATAATAGAATTTATTTTTTCCATTTAATATAATGAATTTCATTACCATTAATTTTATATGGAATTCATGGGTAAAAGTATTTCAATCTTTCAAAAAAAATTAACTTTTAAAACCCATTTTCGTAACAACAGGAATAATTTTAAATTAATTACCGCAACGTCTATGTTTTGAATTTTGAAAAATGGATTCAATATTTTAATTTACTGGGACCAAATTATCTTAATAGGTTACTTTTTTTTTGACATTATGAATTGTAACAAAGGTAATTTTTATTTACTATAGTTAAAGGTAAATCTGGTAATTAGGGGTAAAAATAAGATTATAATATTACCCTAACACCAGAAAAAATTATATTGGATGAATAAAAGTCGACCCATATCACCTAAGGGTCAGAATAGATTTTATTCATGGACTATTGACCATGAAAATTATATAATTATAATTAAAACCAATGAAAGTGACAACATGTCACTCTCTTATATCTTATAAGTGTAATAATTTTAATTTAGTGATAAACATCATAAAACATCGACCATGAATATTTTACAGAGAGATAATAAAATTATCTACATCATGTGAGCTTATTTATAATTTTTATGGATTAAATAATTACCATTAATGTCAACACAATAGTGATGTTGAAATTATCTTATTGACTGAAATATCAAATAACTGTTTTTAAAAATATTAAAATAAATATAATATCAACTATTTAATGTGATCGACGCATTTTCTAGATGAATATGTAATATTATGAATCTATTAATTTTTTTTGAATTTATTCTTTTTGTATATTTTATTTGAATTCAAATAAATGAATAGTGTCAAAATTGACACTATTGTTATTTTATAAAAATAACTTATTTTAAAATCGAGTAAAAAACAAAAAAATATTTAATAATTATAAATTTATATTTATATTGTCTAAAATGACATAAATTATCCAATTATGGACAATTAAAAATACATAAGTAATTATTTATAACAATTTAAAATTTAGAATATTTTTACCACAAATAAAAGTAAATAGATTAAATAAGGATATATCAATTTGATAAGGTTTAAAATAAATTCACAACATCTCTAAATTTTACTAGTTTATTATATTACAACCCTATATCATCTCATATTCTAATTGAGACATTTTTGAAGGTTTTTATGTGGGGTTGAAATTTATAATATATTAATATTTCTTATGTTTCCAAAGGTTCCCCTCTCCTACCTTATAAAAGGGATCCTCCTCCCTCTCCCCCTCACATATCTTGAGCCTTCTAGCTTGTCAAAACTCTTGAAATTTCTCTTCTCAACATCTCTATTTATATTATAGAGTTTCTGGCCTTCTCAAAACACCATCTCTAGTGCCCTAAGGGGAAGTTTAAATGAGGCACGTTGAGGAAGAGGTAATCTCTTCTACCGATTCTTTCATGTTTCATTCTTCTTCTAATTCCTATTATTTATTTGTTTCATTATAAAGAAATAAAATCAGTATCACTAATATACTGATATATTATTATAAATATGAAACAACTCAATTTCACCTTCTATCCATCCTACGGAAAATGAAATCATCGCGCGTGCATACGTACGAAATACCATCTCCACGCCGTGGTGTAATATGTTTTTCTACCACCACCATACTTGGATGGGTATATTAGCGTCAAGAATAACTATATATGGTTATTATAACATCATACTGATTCTGAGATATTATATCATCCACTCCAATTCAATTCAATAATTACGGGAACGATATCATCGCTCATGCCTACGTACGGATTATTGTCTCCACGACGCGATGAGATTAATTCTCCATGTTAACCATTGAAGAATGATTATAAAGTATATATAATAAATAATCATGAAATATATGAAATAATAATGATACTGGATTTGTGTACATATATGTCTCATTTACTTAATTCCATTCAGTTGAATAAGGAAATGAATATAGCGTTCATGCGTACGTACGACCTACCGTCTCCATGAATGATGTGTTTCGATCCATTTATTGATTTATCATATATATTTATGTGCTGAATATATATGTTATATAAATTATGTTTTACATTCTGGAATTAATTAAATCATGATATAAGTAATAATATCATGAACGACAAGTCAAAACATGTACGATAAATGAAACGATTTTACCCAAAATGCTACTTTAACCTGGAATTGACAAAAGAACGGGTAATATAAAGTCCTATGTGAATCATATATGATATCATAAATATTATTATGATTCTATTACAAGTTAATAATATGTTTAAACCCACTACACAAGAGTTTCAGACATGTACGGAAGATATTGGACGTAAGGTAAGGGATTATTTCGTCTCACTTTTATTTATGTGAGACATATGCCTTAATCACCAACATTTTATTTTGTATGGTGTTTAAGCTTCCCATGAGTGTTTTATGATTTTTTATTATGAATGATATTATATTTACATATGCATGTAATTTTCCACTGATTATAAATGGTAAGGGATAATTTTTCAATCTCATTTTTATCCGAGATTTCTTATATATAAGTATTTACATGGGTTATATTTATCATCCATTTCCATGTTTTAGAGAAATTTTTTCAAAAATTGTTTACTATTATTCCATGTATGTTTAAAGTCATGTTTACCCCTTTTTTAGTTCTATTATGTAGTATGGAAGTAATCTTTTTTTTACCAAAGGAGGTAGTTTTTGACTTTTCCGGCAAAACTACAAGTAGAATGTCTTTTTCACTTATATGGAATGAACATTTTTTTACGGCTTCATAATGCCTTATTTTCATGAAGATTACTCTATAAGATTTCATGATTATTTTCAACAAAATTTCTTTCTTTTAAAATTGAATTTCATTTTGTGAAAAGAAAATGACATTGAATAAGAAAGGATATTTTTCTCAAGAATTCATTTATAGTGTTTTATCAAAACTATTTTCTATCTAAGATGACAATATTTAATTTGATTATGTTTCAAGTATAATGTCTCTATGATTTAAATTATTTCAATTTTCTTAGGATGAAATGATATCAATTTGTTTTATATGGATTTTGTTATGATGGGATGATGTTTATGAAACCCATTTGATTATTTGGGTTATTTATGTTTATGTTGTAGCACACAGAGGAATGATTTAATTATGAGATGGGTGGGACCTATATCCCCTTCCAATGTATTGGGTAGAGATTTATATCACATGACATTGACATGGCTAGAATGGAATGTTTATCCAGTTCAGTGATATAGGACTGGAATGAGGAGTAAACTCTATTCAGTAAGGGACTTTGTCCGCTATGATGGTCTTGGAAGTAATTCCTTGGATAATATGGAAATCATATCATGTGTTTAATGGATTCGACAATTACATGTTTTATTCCCAAGCTATTTTATCATGATTAATGTTCCTTTATGATCTATGCCTTATGTACTACCAAGTTTTATGTCATTGCTCAAGATTTTGATGTTTAGATATTTTGCCCTTGATTTTACGTTCAAATGTTTGTGGGTTGTTTTATGTTCTCCCTGTTTACCCTTTCTGAGCATTTGAGCTCACCGTTTTTATGTTTTCTTTTCCCCAGGATATAAATAAAAGTTTTAGGTTAGACAAAAAAGTGAAGAACTTCATTGGAGATGGTGAAGATATTTCACCATGATTAGAAGATTTTGTTCTGAGCTTCTAAAGACACTAAACTAATATGGTCTTTGGGCATTTTTTGTTATGTATTAAGTATTATGCAAAAGTAATGTAATATCCATGTACTTCAAGCTTTGGATCTCTACAACAAGTGTTATGAAATCTATTGAAGAAGTTTGGTTGGATGAAGGGGAGAATGAAGTCTACTGAATGATAATCATAAATCCATTATATATTCATTTCTAAGAGTGGAAAATGTATATAGAATTCCAAATGAATCCATTAGACAAATTTTCTTTGTAAAGAGTTCATTATAAAAAGTTTTCTTAACAATACCTTTAAAATAGAGGAAATATAAGAGCATTAGGTAGAGGAAACATGTCTATGAAACTGAAAAGAAAAATATTAATTCTACCATACATAATATGATGGTATATAGTAAGACCTTAGGAGGTTATTTAATGGACAAGATATTAAAAAATTTGACCAGGTGACGTTTTGATACCCTTTAAAATGATTTTATAAATTCACTAAAAGTGATTATTTTGATTTGGATGATCAACGCTTCAATAATAATTAAAAGGATATTATGATCAATGGCATGATTTTGGGAAGTTATAATACTTTATTTACATTGTGATATAATGAAATTTTTCTATGAAGTTTTGTTCACTTCAATCATTTAGAATGTTTAAAGAAATCCAATCATTGAAATCTTTGAGCGGGACATTCAATGATTACATGGGAATATTGAATTTAATGTTCACAGTACACTCTATGTATTTGGAGATTCAATGAATATTTAATGGGTGCTGATGTGTTCCTATATTTTTTATTTATATCGGGTTCGTTTTTGAAGAAGAGAGGTCTTAACCAAGTGTTTTAGAATTTGACACAGTAACACTGGATGATGTGGTACCAAACAAAGAGTATAAAGTCATTTCCATTGGATGATCAGTGTGAAGAAGCTATCATATATTGTATGCTTGATAGAGTTGTATCATACTATCTATTTATATTAGATGAAGAGGGTATAAAATAGAGTTACCAGGATGTGTGTAATACATGGACTTGTACTGGATGGAGAATTCACTGGATAGATAGATTCAAGAAATAAAAATTTATAATGAAGATATTTCTAACTACTGTGTCAGAATATAAGGAGAAAGAAAAAGATCATTCATGAGGGAATGTTTGAATTGAGTCTAAAAAGCACATTGATAATGTAAATAATCTTATTGGTGAAATCTCTTATCGTTGTTTCCAAAGATTGATGTATCATATTATCTACGTGAGGAGAAAATTAACGATCGATGGACTATAGTTATATAAAAGTGATTGATATTCCATGGTTTCTATAAACTACCTAATGGATTAGTTTCTAGTGGTTTCATGGTCATGGATTATTTCCAAACTATTATAATGCCTAGCTACTCATATTGAGTTGTAAACCTTATAAGTACCTATGATCATGTGGGTGTTCTTGTTTATTGTTTTCTAGTAAATTTTATACTCTCTAACCGGCGGTAAATTTTGTTTCCTGACTATGAAAACATAAAAAAAAGAAGAACACGGATTCAACCCTCCCCTATAAATGATCACATATATCTGGATTGGTTCTTTTAGTAGACTTGCATAAGTATGATTTCAAACTATGAAGGTTCTCATGCAAGTTATCTCTCCAGCCATAGGTAATGGGGATTCAGATATTATCCATTCAAACCTAGTATAACAATGACTATTACATAAACTCCTTGTGATATACCTATTTGGTCTTCTGACACAAAAAAAGAATCATATTATTTGTTTTGTGACATATGATAATATTATGTATCTCTATAATGGAATCATATTCATGATAAACTTAATATTACATCATAACAAATACTAGTCGATGAAAAACATTGGTTATAGATAAACAAAAATTCATAATTTTAGAGGTTAATTATCATTTTATTTCATGAAATTTATATATATATATATATATATATATATTGACACACACATAAATTTATGTATCTAATGTGATAGAATGATAAAATAGATGTTTCCTTTAATATGATAAATTGTAATATTCTCAAACACTTTTGTGAATAACTAACAAAACCAATATAAGAACCAATTTATCATAACATATATGATAAACTACCAAAAAATCCTTATATTTTCTGCGATTTATATGATTTATTGACAAATCAAATCATGTATAATTCATGTCACATATGTTATTATCTGATAAAACCTTCCCACTGAATAGTTTAGTTAGAAACATTTATGTAGTAAAGAAGTTTGAATAATTGTAATATTTTGGAAACATATTCCTGGATATTCAAATTATTAAACCCATCCACACATCTTAACATCATAACATCAAATTTTATGATGTCAAATTCTATTGTCTACACAAAAAACATTCTAATTACATAATCGTCATCCTTGGAACCAAATTCCATTCAACTGTTTCATTGAATTAATGTTACTATTTACATTACTGTTTACCAATCCTCATAAACTCTTTTAGGAAAAATAGATAAAAACATTAACTTAAAATTGGTGTAATCTATTTTTTGTTAATTTTAAACATCTCTATGTTAAATAAAACTCACACTAATTTTGTAGTTCCAAAATTCTTTTAAGAATATATTGTTATGAAACAATATAAATATTTTTTGTTGGGAAATAACTTTTATTTCCTTTCAGTTCTAATTTAATAAAAATAAAATATTATTTCCATATCATATGTTGTTTTCTTATATGTATAGAATGATTTTATTTTAAAATAACAATTTACTAAAATATACCACTGATGGGTGAAAAGGAAAGACTCACTTATATTTTAACAAACATATATATATTACACTTTATTTTGGATGAAACACTTTTATACATATTCTGGATAATCCTTTTTATCCATTTCTTCTTCAAAAAATCTGTTCTGGAAGTACATGAATCATAAACCATTTGTATATAATTAATAATATATTGTTATAAAAATAAAAACTTTTTTATTGACCATATTATATTACAACATAATAAAATTTTGTTAATATACACATATTTTACTAATATTAATTTTATCCTGATAAGATCATTTACAATCAAATCCTTGATATAGTAACTATTTACTTCATCTCAGTAATATAAAAAACAAGCTCAAATATTTCTTCCATTGATTTTGAACAACTGTATATTTTAAAAGCTATGAAGATTTTACATTTGGTATCACATACTAATCAAATTTAGATATATAATTTCTAAAACATTCATACATGGAATGTAAATTCCATGGAGTTTCTAAAACTCCTTTAAATACAGATTGGATAATCAAATAATATCAAATTATTATTATTATTTCATGACATCTAATGTTTAAATGTCCTCATATGACTTCGGGAAAAATATTTTTTACTTTTTCAACTACTTTTTGTTTTTCCAAATTGAAATTATACCCAATTTTATTTTCTATACATCACAAATATCTTGACATAAAATGTTATGTCCATTTACTATACACATTTCGAGAATATTGGGTAAAACATTGTTTAATTTATTTACATTGTAAATACATTTTCATATATAAAAATAGGAAAAAATACTTTAGTAGAACATTCCATTTTATTCGCCATTAATATAATTTATAGAATCAAACAAATCAAAAACCACATTTATTAAAAAACACTGATATCAAACAACAATTGATTTTGTGATATTACAAAGAGATAAATGATATGAAAGTACACATCTTATTTAATGTTTATCAAATATTTTAGTATAGAAATTATCAATATAATAACTTCTTTACTCCATTACCCAAAAGAAAACTTCAAGATTCAATTATTTTCATCTTTTGATTTTTTATATATTTAAAACCCCTTGTAAAACATAAAATATATATCATAATTATATCAGAATAATAGAATTTTTTTATATAACCAATAAATATTTATTAAAAAAAAGTTCCTACCAATTTTATTAACATATTCAATCATATTGAATATCATTTAAGGTACTCGATAATATTGAATATATGATACTATAATTCATTAAAACAACAATATAAGTAATCATATTGAGTACATGAGTGGAAAATGATATTACTTTGGACATTTTTCATCCAATTCCTTTATAACATTAAATTAAACAAACTTTGCTTACATAAGTATCTATATTCACTTTTTGAACAATTTTAGCCCCCAGTTAGTCCAAAATTAACTATACTGACATATATATTCTCCCTTATGAGCATATCTTAAATAATAAATATTGATTAAGAATTTTTCTTTGGTAACCAATATTAAGAGTTTGTTACATAGGCATATCGTAATCAAGGATTAATAAAAAATCTTATCCTAATGATGGTTATGAAATTTTCTACAACAAATTTTTTTTTCATATTAGTATCATGATTTATACCCATTCAATAAGTACTTTTATTAAAGGTGATTCCACTAAAATGATGACCCAATTTTAAAACCCATTGTATCAATTAGTGTTCCATGATCCATATTTTACTATGATCCAAGTCACGTTGGCACTTCAAGAATCACATAGCTAATTTGGTATGGAATAATTCCAATAAAAATGATTTTAATCATGGATGGTTGGGTGGAAGACAATTAGTTTAATCCATCATATGGATAAAATTAACTATATTATTCGAATAAAATAATCATACTGGGGTTTCTTGGCTTGTGTAACCCATTAAAAATGACAAAAAATCTAAAAAAGGGCAATCAAGAGGAACCTGGATTTAACATGACTTTTCAAAACCCCCTACTCCAATGTTACTCCTCTTGGACCGAAAATGGGGGAATAGAAATAATGACCCTCGAGTCCCACCTTCAGTAGACTATGAGTTGGTAACTTGCACCATGGGTATAAAAAAAATATCACAAAAGGAATGAATTACCCATAATAGTACTAGTAAGATTGGGGGATAGGAAATCAGCTCCTAAGAAACTCCATGAATTTATATATAATAAATGAAACCAAACCCATATCACAATGAATGTGTAAAAAAACAAAAACAAAAACTCTCTAAATAATTAAAATAAATAAATTGCTAAGGTAGAGATCTAGTAATAGCTTTAAAGTCTGAGCTAGTAATATCCAGTATGGTCCACAATGTCCCTTAAGAACCATAAAAAGAAGTTTGTATAAAAATATTTGTAGAAGTCATGTATACTTCTTAGGATCACACCCAAGGTCTTTTGTGAGAATGTGAAAATAAACACTAATGGATGAATGAAAAAAGAGAAGAACCAACATCACTTAAATACGTCAACTAACTAGTCCCATCCTCACGAAGACATGATCACCAAATAATGCATATAATTATAATAACATAATATGAAACCTATAGATAAAAGGCCACCTCACACAACTTTCCCATAGATTTTATACACTCACACCCCCAATGTAATATGTACTAACACTCTCATATTTTCTATAGAATCTAGCTTGATGGAACCTGGGTAAATACATCACATCTCACCCATAGACACCTCTTCCAACACATCACATCTCACTCAAAAGACTCTTGGGACATCAAAACACACGTCGACTACAACCGTATATACAAAATAATCGTGTATCATGAATATGAAGGACATAAAAATCATTCCCTCATACCACCATTTATGGAACCCACCATAAAACACCTCATCAAATCATAAATCATCTCCACTAGTGCACTTAGGAATTCTAGCAATCACAAATCAAGCATATCGATGTCAAATAGAAGAGAGAGTGGGGAGTAATAGGTATCCATCCATCCTTCCTCAACATATACATATTAAAAAAACACCCCAAAAAACATTTGGGTATCAACATAAGGTTCTTTACTTAGTTGGGGTCTTCATATAAAATTACATGAAAATAAAATGTATCTATTATATCCCCACCACACAATTCAAACATATGGATTCAAAAAAATAGCAATATCCAAAATCAAAACATAGACCACAAAGACTCACAATCTAATCTACTTTCGATGCTACCTAAAAATGTATAACACCACAAAATTACTCAACAAACCACTATTTCATTTTAGGTTATGAAATGTTATAGATTTCCTATTACATAATAATTTCATTTATCTAGAAAATTTATTTAATATTTAAGCATCAACCACTATAACCAAACTTCCCATTTTAATTCAAGTGTTAATTTTCCATTCTAACCCATTCAATTTTAGTTTCATTTTTAATTTTTTTCCATGAACCTATATCATCCATGAAATGATATAAAGGATAAAAAAGATTAGGATCGAAGGAGTTAGTTTTTTTAGGTAGTCTAGAAAACATAACACCATGATGAAATAATACTCACCAGAATGCATATTTGATAAAAATTGAAATGACTATGATGTAATGGGATATGAAACGCATTAGCTATGGTATTTAAAGATTTATATGAGAAACATGAAGATGGACATGTCCTAGATCTATAAAAATATGAATGGGGCAATAACATCTAAGGAAATTCCATGGTTCCAAATTAAACCGCGAAAAAAAGGACTATGCCAAAAATGTAATCCATGATTTTTCTATGCCAAAAATTGAAGAACCATTGAATTGGACCCATCATGAATCCACACCACAACCAACATCTCCACTCCAGATCCAAGAAAAGTAATGGTTAGATTGATTGCGTTAGTGTATTAAGGAATTTTTTATGCCACATAAGGGTAAAATGGATAGATACTTACATATATTCTATTTACCTATATATTGTCCACCAAGATATAGATGGACCTATATACACTATATATCTATAGCTTATATTGTAATGCATTTTTCAACTATATATAAACATTCATAGTTTAAAATTCAGCTTCATCTCCTATTATTACCCAAAAAATCCTTAGGACCTGCCGCAGACACCCCTACCTCTAAAAATACCACAAAGTTATGGATTAAAAGTTACATGATGTTATATAAGATACCTTTAAAATTATTCTCACTATCAAGAATAACAACATGTCAGAAAAATAAAAGGTAAATAGGTTAAAATAACCACTCCAAAATATACTTATCATGGATATCATTACAAATAAAACACCACCACTATCTCATACCAACATGGAGAAACATTAATAATACAACGATCCACTCAACCATTCCATACACCACACTAGATAGGCCATCAAATATCATATAAACACATAGCATGATCCCAAAGACACAAATCAAGTAAATCTACTTCTAATATCAATTAATTATCTTTCTTTGGTAGGATATGACTTAACCAAACATCTTTAAAACATGTTAGAATATGACGTGTCTTATTTAGGAAAGGGTTAACCCATTTTCAGAAGTTTTATATTTTAATCACACATTACCATTGAGGAAAAGAAAATATTAGAAACCATTATGATTTAAGAATCACATCAACAAGGAATAAAATATAGTAAAAAACTAAAAAAATCAACATGTTTGGCATACATCTCCCCATTACTCCCCCAAGTACTATACTCAAATTTACTATGCCTCCATATCACATGAACAAGAGGAATGGTTGATCCACAAAACGCATTCCCCTAATGATCTATAATCTCTAATGGTAACTCTACAAATTTCATGTCAACCTCGATGTCCAACTCTCCCCATTCAATGACATAAGTTTCCTCGTGAAGATACTAACAGATCTAATAGATGAGGAAGATGTCATGTATCCTACCCATCCATCACAAATGATCCTAACAATAATCCACTTCACTAATGCATCCCAACACCTCAGAGGACCCAAGAAAAATGGACCAATGATTACTCCCGCTACAAAACCTCCCTAGACCATGACACGGATAAATATTTAGGAACACATGGCCCCCTATTAAGAAATATAACGGCCACCTACTACGATTCAAATAAGACTTCTACTAGCCCTACACAACGTTAATCCTCTCACAAAAAACCCAAACCTTATTATTTGTGCTATGTACCACATCAAGATTAAGAACTGAAAATCCCTAAACTCGGCCCTCTATAATAGATAATGACACGACCATCTATTAAATTACACAAATTGGGTCATTCTAATTGGAGAGTGGTAGATGTTGTTATAAGGGAACTCAAATATAGGTAAGTGTTGTGTCCAAAATATTATAATGTCCAAAATAAATTTTTGTAACATATCCTCCAATGTTTGGATAGTCCACTATGAAGGATTATCCATATGAGTGTAAAAAGATATAGTAATTCATAACTCAATTCTATATGAATTTTAAAATCCCCTCTAGACTCATGTGGTAAAAAGAGAATCCCAATTTGACAGAATGAAAATAATAAATCCATGTAGCTACACAACTTCATCCATGTAATGCTTTCCCAGGAAATCCATGGAGCCTGACTCCTTGGTCGATAAGAAGTTAGCTGAATTTATCAATTACTCCATGATTACAAAGACAACATCACATCTTCTCAATAAATAGGGTAGTACCATGAGAAATTATACTGGGATTGCATCCCACTTATACTTAGTGATATCCATGGGATGGGACCAACAATTAGGAACATGATTCCTATCATTTATCTATAGAAAAACTACACATTGATCTACAAATATTGAAACTATCCATTTCATCCCATGCCCCCAAAACATTGTCCCCAAACCTCTATATATCTTATATACACTTGGGTGTACTGATCATGGGGAGTTATGAAACCTATAAAAGAATACGTTTTGAATCCCCTATAGAAAAAATAGTCTCCCCTATAAAATCATTCAATTCTGGGCATCCCCTGACCATCCATCAAAATTATCAACATGGAAAACACAGTCGTTCATCAACTCTACATATCAGTCTCCCAACTAATAATACCTAAAATTATGGAATCAAAGAAGTCTACAATTTTATATAAAATAAGAAACTTCCTACATAAACCACCATTCCATTTTGGATCACAGATAAAAACTCATCCATTTCACTCCAGACATTTCCATATTCTTGAACAATATCCCTTCATTAATTTCTACTTAATGATACAATGATGTAGTTCCACTTTCACAAGGTGTAGGATATCTAAAATTCACAATCTTTGAGAAAACCTATCCACCTACACTATCAAACATTCATTCCATGATTAGAAAATATATACTACAATCTATTATAATCTATGATGACCATGAAGTGTTCTCTAATTACGTAATTTCACTACAGATTCAGTGAAAACGTGACTACTGATAGCTCCAGATCATGGGGGTTTTAGTTATACTCAAGGGGAATGTAACTTACAAGATCTATAAGAGTTAAAATCATTTCTTTGTATCAAGATACATACAAATACTTGATAGAAAGAATCATAGAACACCACAAACATTACACCCTTTTCAGGAAACTGAAGCACTGATCAATCTCCCCTCCAAACAGTCAAAGATGACTACCACTAATCAATCCTAATAAACACATGAAACATCTTGTTCATGGATATAATTGGGCATACAAATCATGATAAATTTAATATGAACCTATGTTAATATTACATAATACTGAGAAAACAATATATCTCTATCATTTTCTTGGATGCTTCTTGAGAAACAACATCCTCAAATTTTGATTGGTCAATTAACACATCCTGATAGGACACCACATTCCCAAGTAAGTACTCATCCTCGTTATAAAACTTACGTTTGGAAATTTTTCCACAAAGTTGGTTGCATAAAAGGACATAATAAATAACTATGATATAGTCAACATCTTCCTCCTCTAATTAAATGTTGACCAATAAGTCACCAATGAACATGACTACAAACTAGTACAAGAACTCACAGAACATCAATTTCATGGGCCCCATTAACACACATAGCATTTTCATGACACCGAATGATATAACTACAAACTTTAAGTTCCCATACCTGCACTGTAAGGCATTCCGCAAGATATTTCCATCCTTTACTCTCAACTAGTGATACCCATACTGCATATAAATCCTATAGAACCAACTAGATCTTCTCAATTTGTTGAAAATAACGTCAATAGTTGGATGTGGGTAGTTATTATTAATGATCACTTGATTCACCCTCAGTAAGTATATTCACAGACTCATACTTCTACCACTCTTCTTGTATAATAACACTGGAGATCCCCATAGTGACACATCGACCTAGATAAAAACATTCTTCAAAAGATCATCTAATAGAATCCTCAACTCCCACAACCCGATGGGTGACATCCGATAAGGATCCATTGAAACTGCATAACCATATTGGTTTATATCCATCCCAAAGATTATATCTTATCAGAGGGGGTAGCATATTTTTATCCTAAAGATATCAAAAATAATTACTTAACTACCATAGGATCATCCACCATTCTAGAATATACTAAATTTACTAACAACACAACCCTTAAAGAAAATAAGGGTATATGTGGGTCTATTCCTCAAATGAGAACTCTACTCACTAATTAATACCACAAAATAAAAATGGGCCTTCGAGAACACGACCCTCCTGTAGTATAAGGTTATAACAACACACATGGAATGCAGCTAGACAATTATAAAGATGAAATTGTATGGCTATATTTTTTACAATAAAAGATCCCCACATTAATGACGTTGTCCCATTATCGGTTTACACCTTTGAAAGACATCACACAAGATTTTATAAACTTTGATTATAGTAGTCAACACTAAGGTCATGGGACAACTCTTGATGTCTAATACCAGAGCATGGACTAGGGTGGGATAAATAAAAGAGTGTGAACCATCTGAATCAAAAAAAATGAATTTGTAATTATGGATGATAATAAAATCTAAACTTTAATAATCTTTAGACCCTCTGGTGTTGAAGCATCCATATCATGAAACTGTCTATATTCAACTCACATAACTCACAAATAGTGTTAATATTTGTGTCCATGATTAAGTAGGGGCCTCTGAATACGAGGGACATTATATGGTCACCCTCTTCATGCCACATATCATCTCTATGGAGCATACGTTTGCTGCCATTGCTTCTGAAAGGTCCTCATTGGTAGTTTATACTGAGTGTGACTTTAAACCTACCCTCCTCCACTCTATTGATCCCCAAGATTCACATGGACATGATTTTTTTGGGGAAAAAGAGTAACAAAACAAGATCAAGGACCCTAGGAAAATAATGGTAACCACTTGAACTAAAAGGTCAAAAAATATGATTCTAGGGTTGATTCATGCCATTCAAAACCTTGAAGGCCCTATTGTGTGAGACCTACTTCTAACAACTCTCCTCCTCGAGGAACCATACTAGATCACCTATTTATGTAAAATCCTCATGAGTACATATGATCTATCACATCTATGTTATTCAATTCATCTAAGTACATCAACAATGAAAATGGAGTAACTACACACTAGATAGAAAGGTGGATCACTTCTTCAAGAAACTATTCACATGACTCCTCATATGATAAAATATTAAGCAAGAATCATAAAATATTATTGAACTTTATCTCAATATCCTATATAGACATGCTCTCCTATTAAATTGAAATCATCTCATTCCTCTTCATATTTTTGATGTTAACAAATGGGAACTCTTCCAAGAAAGCCTTCTAAAATTATGGACACATATGATTTTCCTTGTGGTCCCCAAGATACAATGCCCACCACTGACATTCTACACCTCTCTTTTGATTGATTAAAAATGAGAGTCATTTCTCTTCCTGAAGCCATATCAAATTGAAAGTGTCCTCAAGCCCCACTAACTATTACTCTACCCCAAGATCTGAGACATTTTCCTCATACTTCACCAAGGAATTCCACTAGATGTCATGAAACGTCCTGTGTCACTAATCTGCCTCCTCGAATGTTTCAACACTACTATGGTCAATCAGGTCAGCCGGAAAATCCTTATTGGCCTAATCTAGATGAGCACAACAGCCATGATTTATAGTTTAAATGGGGAATAAAATGTTTCCTAATCCTGGTTGTATGCAATTTTATTAATATTCAATTACTTAATTAATTTAAATTAAAATACCAACAAATTTAGATAAGAATACAAATAATGATGACATTTTGGTGTCCCTTATGTCTATACCTTACAAGTAACATCATCTCACTTGGTCATTAGATAGGAATATTATTATTTTATTGAATCACAGTCGACCCTAAAATCTTCTATACTAGATGGTCTTCCCTAGCATATATCATGAACCAATATCAATTGAAATCCATTCCTTACCATCTTATGAAATCCTTACCATTACTACCCCAAAACGCCATCCCATATCTCAACTAAAACAATTAATACCACACTGTAACACCCCAAGCTTCCACGGTACGCTTCACTTTGAATAATATAGTAGCGTGTGTTGTACGCAACTTCGAGTTCTAACACACACCACAACCAATCAAACTAGCCATTATGAATAGTAATAGCCACTTTTTGAAATTTTATTTTATCTTTCAAAATGGCCTTCATTTTTTTATTAGTAATATCAAAATTATCTTAGGGTGAATTTTTTCTACTTTTCTGATTACTTTTATATTTTGATAAATAGTGAAAATTACTAAATTTTAATTTAAAAAAACTTTTTTAATCGAGATAATTAATTGCAATAAATTATGAATTTGAGTGGTTTTAAATTAGATTTAGAATATATTTTTACAATTTAATCCAATTTTGGTCATTGGATGTAATTTCACATTTAATCCGGACATAAACAAGTGTCAATCTTTTGATAGTTATTGTTACTTAAAAACACGTGTTTTGTTTTGACAATAGGAATTAATTTTAAATTAATAAATGAAACTTATATGTTTTTAATTTGGTAAAATAGACTTCATTATTTAATTCATAATATCAAAATTAGCTTAGGGTACATTTTTGGTATTTTTATGAAAACATTTAATTTTTTATGAATAGTGAAAATCACTGAGTTATAGTTTAAAAACGAATTTTTATTCAAATAATTATTTAATTTATTTCAATTATTTAATGTCATAATAGATACATAATACCTATATAAGTTCAATTTAATTAATTGGATTTGGTTTATAATAATTTTAGATATATAAAAATTTTATTGAACTTTTCATCGTCTTTTACCCACCTCCTATGAGCTTTTGAAAATTCACATAAAACATAATTTTACAGCTTCTGTGAGATGAATATAGAAAATCCTAGAGACACGGTTAATATAAAGAAGTAAAATTTGGTTCAATGAGATGAAATAATGTTTGGTGAATAGTATCTTTTTACTTTTATTTACCACGGTTAAAAGTAAATAGGCTAATTAAGGGTAACAATTTTATTAAAATTACCCTCAAACATTTCTGAATTCTACTGTACAAGTTTATCTCGCCGAAAAAAAACCTTAGGAATAAAATATTATCATTTAGATCCACTTGGATTAGATTAGAACATTTATTATTATTTAATTCAAAGAATAGTTAAAAGAGTTAAAATCAACGTTTAATAACTAAAACAATTTTAATATAGGGTTTCTCATAAGATAAATTAGATTATAAATATTAATTATAAATATAAAAAAGATTTCCTACATCATTGTATTTTATTTATAATTTTTAGACATTATATATATAAATTAATTTATTACACAATGATGATGCAATAATTACCTTATTCATTAAAGAGTCAAATAAATGGTATTATAAATATTAAAATAAATATAATTTAAATTTTTTTATGACATAAATGAAATTTATAGGTTAATAATACATGTTAGGATTGATTCAATGTATTTTGTTTTAAGGTAATCATGTTTTTATTATTTTATCAAAAAAAAAATACCAAATAGTGTCAAAATTGACATAAAATAGTTTTTAAAACCAATATTATATTATTAATTGATATAATAGTCTTAAAAATCTATGGTTTGGAAAAAATACTTATATAATAATATATATGAAATTAATTAAACAATTTGGGTTTTATTGGTAGTATATTGTATGTTTATTAACCATATAGTGTAAGAATACAAGAAGACACAATAAAAGTTAAATTATTTAACATATAGTTAAATATAAATGATAAGGTTAAAATGGTAAACTAAACTTGTCTAAAACTTATTGGATGAGTTTTTTTCGACCTATCCCCACCTTAGAAGTTAAATAATCAACTTTGGAGCCTTTATAAACTGAATATGAATTTATTATAAAATAATAATTTATGTTTTTCCAAAGGTGCCCCTCACCCCTCTTATAAAAGGGAACTCCGCCATCTCTCAAATTCACACCTTCTAAGCCATTTGTCTCGGCCAAAACCTTCCCTAATACCATCTAAAATATCCAAAATTTATCCTAGAGGCCTTAGTTTTATCATAAAGCCACCATAAGGATCCCTTTTGATCAAATCAAAAAGAAGAACCCGAAGAAGAGGTAATGATTTCTCCACTCTCTTTCAAGTTCCTTTCTTCTTCCACTTCCTTTTTTATTGTTGTTTAAATTCTAAAATAATAAATCCAGTATATTCTATATATTGTGATATTATTATAATTATAGTAGAACCAGATTAATTATTCTATCCACCCTTTGAATGACATGTCACCATATGTGCGTACGTACAGCTTGCCTTCTCACGTCGTGGTGTAATTGTTATTAAAAACATTATTACTTGGATGGGTATAATAATGATATGTATTTGATGTAAATAATAAATATAACATGATGAGGATTTTGTAAATATTATATACCATCAAATTATATATTATATTAATATCAAAATAATGATATTTTCGCTCGTGCGTACGTACGGATTACCGTCTCCACGACACGATGAGATTCATTTCCAAGATCACCATTCATCGACAATTATAAAAATATATTTTACTAATAAGTACGTAATATATGAACTAAAAATGATACTGGAGATATATATATATATATATATATATATATTTATATATATAATTATTTATGTACTTACATATATCTTATTCACTTACTTCTGTTCAATACTATATGAAAACAGAAACAATGTCTATGCGTACGTACAGACTACTGTCTCCATAAATGGTGTTTTACATTTCAAATATACGTCTATTATAATATTTTATATTCTAAAAATTTATGATAAATAAATCATGTTATATATTCTGGAAGTATATAAATCATGATCTATTTGATATAATCAAGATTAACAAGTTAAAACATGTATGATAAAGAAAGAGATTATTACTCAAAATATTAATATTACATAGAAATTATTATTAAATGGGAAGTATAAGTCATAAAGGAATAATGTATGATATCATAAATATTAATATTGTTTTGGTATAATTTAATAACATACTATAGTCTTCATACATGAGGATAAACGTGCCCTCGACTAACGGAATGTGCAAGGTAAGGGGTTTTCATCTCACTCCTTATTCCCATGAGATTCATGCCATATTGCCACTATTACCTTTTGTGTGGTGTATGTACTGCCCATAATTGTATTCCTTGTGTAATAAACTTTAATATATGGGTATTTACATATTCATTTTATGATACTTCTTTGATGGGGTGTATGTTTCGTAAGTTACCAAATTGGTAAGGGTTAATTTCACAATCTCATTATTATCCGAATTTGTTTTGCGTAAGTATCTACTGGGATATATTTATTATCCATGTTCATGTTTTATGAAAGATTTTTCAAAGGGATTATTTTAAGGGACTTTTACTAGAACATCATTTTAAATGTTTTAAATATTTTTTCTTCTAAATCATTCTCATTAATGTCCATGTATTCAAAATGGTTTTTAAGGATTTATTTATATGGACCTGAATGTTTTTAAAATGATAATTCCATTCAAAAGTTTCAAAGTGTTATGAGACACTTTGATTAAAAAATATATTTAAATGACTTATTTTACAAATTGTGTGACTTTTAAATGTTTTCATGAAAAAGGGGTATTTCCCTCAAAGAGTTTTACAAATCATTTTCATCAACGTCAAAATCCATTAATGGATTTTAAACTTGTTTTGAAGTTGATATATCATGACACAAATCTACCATATTTTGTTGATGGTTTTGTGATAGGTTTGATTGTGGATGTGTTTTTTTACAATTCATGGTTTATGGGTAATGTATTGTCATTTCGTATGCTAGTTTTAATACGAATGTTTATGTTATGTTTACAACTTTTCATATGATAAATGCATTGGACTTAGTAAGTGAGTGGTGGAGCCTGCTATAGCTCCTCGATGCATCGGTAGGTCTCATGAGACAAACTAGTGTCTTGGCACGAGGCCTTGAAGAAATCTTATTTTTAATCTTGGCATGAGGCCTTGGCTACGTGGTTATGATAGTCTGGCATTATGCATTCCATCATTATGAAAGTGGTTATTGATATTTCATGTTATTATTCGATTATTAGAATATCCATGTGATTAAGTAAATGGAATTATTTCATTTTATTTCTTCCATATTATGCTTAATTTCTAGTTTAAAAGGCGTTTGTTTTAGTTTTATACATTTCCTTAAATGTTTATGCTTATTTTTGAAAGTTTCCGTTATATTGCTTACCCTTACTGAGCGTTTGAGCTCACCCCTTTCTTTGTTTTATTTTCCCCAGATTCCAAAAAGTGTATTTTGATTGATATGCAGGGTTAAGCCAGGGGAATAATGGTGTTCATAAAGGATTATTTATGTTTCGTTGTATGTAATAATGTGTAATGTAACATTAATGTATGTAATCTATTTTCCAAAACTGCTAAACTGATCTGTCCATCGAGACTTGATTCCTTGTAATCATGCAAATGTAATAAAATAATGCATCGACTCTAGGTAACTAGGGTGAGGGAGTTATAGTTGGTATCAGAGGAAGTTTAGAAATAACATTGGATTCTAGATTTAGATAAACTCTGATTAGAGAACACCACCCTATGATGGACTTTGAGAATTAGTATAGAATAACTTCCAAGAATTTTGGTATTGTAGAGATTTTGTGATTTTTACCAGAAATACATCCTGGTCTAGATACGAGCAGGTAGAGGCTGCTTTGGCACAGATGTACCTAGGCATAAAACCCAAAAACACCTCTTTGAGCTAGACTCCAATAGGAACTGGTGCACGACAACGGTCCTTGCTGCATTCTTGGTTACGACACTCCCAGGGGATATGCTTAGGATAATTATCATTTTCATTATAATCCATTATGAAGGGCTTATGAGTATATACTTACTCAAATAAATCATTTTTATGATTATGGATTATATTTATAAACTGTTTAATTTTTGTTAAGTGTTTTACAAGTACAGGATTAGGTATTTCTATTCATAAACTAATCTAGTGTGTGCTATTGTTTAGAAATGACACCCAATAGAAGGAATGAGAACTCCAACAGTACACATGATCCAAAGAGTTAAAATGATCATATCATTCATGGTTCTAAGCCATAATTTAGAAGGGAAATAGTATCCAACGTATTATCATCTTATGAAGAAATAGTATCATGTGTTAATAAGATAATTCAAGATTTCTCGGAGTCCTATAGCTTAGAAGGGAAGCCAGAGAATGAAAGGATGGTAGAGAGAAGGACTGATAAAGGGAACAAGGTAAATAAGGATTTTCCCATATGTGATAACTGTGGAAAGAATCATCTTGGTAAATTCATGAAGTGAATGGGATTATGTTATAAGTGTGGAGAAAAAGGACACCAAGTACGTGACTGCAAGGGTAAGAAAAAGATTTCAAATGAACAATGCTTCATCTGTAAGGAGTTTGGACACTACGCAAACCAATGTCCTAGTAATCAGACTATACTGAAAATGATGCTATTGGATAATAATCAAGTTATGATATTACCAAATATAAAGAGGAATGACTAGTGTTCTTATGTTGTTATTTTGGAATTATTTCATTGAAGTGTTATATCAATGATGTTCTAGAAATAAATAAGGATTGTACTACAATACTATTTCATTGAAGATTTGAGATTTTATGGTACTAAAAAAAGTGACTCTATAATGAGTTAAACATTTTGGATATTACAAGGTTGAAGGAATGATAAACCTTAATATGGTCCTAATATTGAGGTACCGATTTTGAAATAAGATACGGTTGATTTGGGTAAATTATATTGGATATTCTTGAATAACATGAAAAGGATTAAGGATTTTTCATCGTTGGAGTTTAAAAATATTTTGATAGAATGAGTATATCCAGTATTGTATAAATAATAAGGTAGCATGAATGTAATCAATATGGTTTTATGGTAATTCAGAATGTTACCATGTTTTAAAATAATACATGGTGAAGGAGTTCACATGTTATTACATGGAAAAAAGGATCTTCATTGTGTTTAACTTCTTTATAAATTATGGACTATGATTTTGGAAAGTAGTATTCTGGATAAGTATAAAGGATGAAATGGAATATGTTTGAAAGGTTGTTTTTAGATTTTTATAAAAGGACAACACGCAGACCGTGTGAGAACCAGTTGCGTCGGACAAAGCTACGGGAATCGAACCCACAACCATAGTGCGATTGAGATTTATCACCTACCACTGGACTACGTGATGTCCCTGGATTGTATAATGCAGTTTCTTTTTTAATGGGTTTGATATGTGAATTATACATTCATTATATTTGGAACCCTATACGATTAGGATAAATAGAGTATTTTTGAGTTGTATTATGTTTTGTAGTGAAAGATAAGTTTGTGGTAGAAATTTAGTAACGGAAAAAACTCTAATTATAAAGTAATTATATCTCCTTATGATATTTTCCTATCTCATATATAAATTCCTCAACATTAATAAAAGGAACTTAGAACAAAAATGTTTTCCTAGATGGTACCTTAGTTCATCACAAATTTATGGCTTAGGGATTATTGGCCTTTTCATAGACCTGATCTATACCACTCTCCATTAGATATTGATTGTTATATTTCTCTTCCATATCCATATTTTCCTACATGGAACCCTAGTATGTGTTATTTTTGATAACCTTCATACTTACCACACTTTATATTAAATAGAGGCCTCATTAATCCATTTTTCGATGTGGGATTTCAACTAAGATACTTTGAAATGTAAACCCCATGTTTCCAATACCGAGCATAAATTGTGAGGACGCAATTTATTAATGGAGGAAAGAATGTAACACCCCAAGCTTCCATAGTATTCTTCTCTTTGAATAATACAGTAGCGTCTGTTGTAAGCAACTTCGAGTTCTAACACACACCACAACCAATCAAACCAGCCGTTATAAATAGTAATACCCACTTTTTAAAATTTCATACATTTTATCATTAAAAATCAGCTTCATATTTGGATTCATAATATCGAAATTATCTTAGGGTGAATTTTTGATACTTTTCTGATAACATTTATATTTTGATGAATAGTGAAAATTACAAAATTTTTATTAAATACAATTTAATCGAAATAATTAATAGTGATAATTTATGAATTTGAGTGGTTTTAATTTATATTTATAATATATTTTTACAATTTAATACAGTTTTGGTCATTGGACATAATTTCACATTAAAACCGGACACAAACAAGTGTCAATCATTTGCTAGTTATTGTTTCTTAAAAACACGTTTTTTGTTTTGACAGTAGGAATTAATTTTAAATTAATAAAGAAAATTCTATGTTTTCAATTTGGTAAAATAGACTTCATTATTGAATTAGGAATATCAAAATTATCTTAGGGAAAATTTATGTATTTTTTTAAAAACTTTTAATTTTTGATGAATAGTGAAAAACACGGAGTTATAGTTTGAAACTGAATTTTTACTTAAATAGTTATTTAATTTAATTTAATTATTTAATGTCAAAATAGATAAATAATACATATATAAGTTCAATGTACTTCATTGGAGTCAGTTTATAATTATTTTAGATATATAAAAATTTTATTAAACTTTTCACCGTCTTTTACCCACCTCATAAGAGTTTTTGAAAAATCACATAAAACATAATTTTATGGCTTATGTGAGCTGAATTTCAAAAATCTGAGAGACACGGTTAATATCAAGGAGTAAAATTTGGTTTAATGAGATAAAAATATTTTTTGGTGAATAGTAACTTTTGACTTTTATTTACCATGGTTAAAAGTAATTGGGGTAATTAAGGGTAAAAATCATATTAATATTACCCTCACACATGTCCTAATTCTATTGTAAAAGTTTATCTCAACCACAAAAAACCTCATAAATAAAATATTATCATTTAGTTCCACGTGGATTAGATTAGGATATTTATAATTATTTAATTCAAAGAAGAGTTAAAAGAGTTAATCAAAGTTTAATAACTGAAACATTTTTAATATAGGTTTTTTCATAAGATAAAATCGATTATAAATATTCATTAGAAAGATAAACAGATTTCCTACATCATGGTATTTTATTTATAATTTTTTGACATTATATAAATAAATTTATTTATGACACCATGATGATTCAATAACTACCTTATTCATGAAAAAATCAAATAAATGGTATTATAAATATTATAATAAATATAATTTCAAATATTTTATGACATACATGAATTTTATAGGTGAATATGACATGTTAGGATTGATTCAATTTATTTTTTTGAAGTATCCATTTTTTATTATTTTAACAAAAAACAAAAACCATATAGTGTCAAAATTAACATAAAATAGTTTTTAAAACAAATATTATATTATTAATTAATCTAATGGTCCTAATAAATCTAATGAACGGCCAAAATTCTTATATAATAATATAAATGACATTAATGAACCAATTGTGGTTTGATTGGTAGTATATAATAAGTTTATAAACCATATAGTGTAAGAATAAAAGAAGACATGGTAAAAGTTAAATTATTTTACATAGAGTTAAATCTAAATGATAAGGTTAAAATGGTAACATAAACTTGTAAAAAACCTATTGGTTGAGTTTTATTCGACCTATCCCCACCATAGACTTTAAATAATAAACTTTGGAGCCATTAGAAACCGAATATGAATTTATTATAAAATAATATTTTAAGTATTTCCTAAGGTTCCCCTCACCCCTCTTATAAAAGGGCACTCCCCCTTCTCTCAAATTCACACCTTCTAAGCAATTTGGATCTTCCAACCCCTACCCAAATACCCTCTAAAATACCCTACCTTTATCCTAGAGGCCTTATTTTGATCCGAAAGCCACCCTAAGGAACCCTTTTGATCAAATCAAAAGGAAGAACCCAGAGAAGAGGTAATGATTTCACCACCCTCTTTCATGTTCCTTACTTCTTCCACTTCCTTTTTCTTTGTTGCTTCCATTATAAAATTATATCTCCAGTATATTATATATACTGTTATGTTATTATAATTATGGTACAAACAAATTTATTATTCTATCCACCCTTTGAATGACATGTCACCATATGTGCGTAAGTACGGATTACCATCTCCACGTCGTGGTGTAATAGTTATTCAATACATTATTATTTTGATGGGTATAATAATGATGTGTATTTGATATAAATAATAAATATAACATTATAAGGATTTTGTATATATTATATACCATCCAATTATATATTATATTAATATCAAAAGAATGATATCTTCGCTCGTGCGTACGTATGGATTACCGTCTCCACGACGCGATGAGATTCATTTCCATGTTCACCATTCATCGACGATTATAAAAATATATATTACTAATAATTATGTAATATATGAAATAATAATTCTACTGGAGATATATATATAAAAGTATTTATGTACTTACATATATCTTACTCACTTACTCCGTTCAATACTATATGAATACGGAAACAACGTTTATGCGTACGTACGGACTACCGTCTCCATAAACGGTGTTTTCCATTTCATATATACGTCTATTATAAATTTTTATATTATAAATATATATGATAAATAAATCATTTCTTATATTTTGGAAATATTTAAATCATGATCTAAGTGATACAATCAAGAGTAACAAGTTAAAACACATACGATAAAGAAAGAGATTATTACGCAAAAATATTAATATAACATGGAAATTATTATTAAATGGGTAGTATAAGTCATAAATGAATAATGTATGATATCATAAATATTAATATGGTTCTGGTATAATTTAATAACATACTATATTATTCATACAGGAGGCTAAACATATCCTTGACTAAAGGAAAGTGCAAGGTAAGGGGTTTTCATCTCACTCATTATTCCCGCGAGAGTTATGCCATACTGCCACTATTACCATTTGTGTGGTGTATGTTCTTCCCATAATTGTATTCCTTGAGTAATACACTTTAATATATGTTTATTAACATATTCATTGATTTATACTTCTTTGATGGGGTGTATGTTTCGTAAGTTACCAAATTGGTAAGGGTTAATTTCACTATCTCATTATTATCCAAGGTTGTTTTGCATAAGTATCTACTAGGACATATTTATTATCCATGTTAATGTTTTATGAAAGAGTTTTGAAAGATATTATTTTAAGGGACTTTTACGAAAAAATCATTTCAAATTTTTTAAATATTTATTCTTCTATATCTTTCTCATTGATTCCCATGTCTTCAAAAATGTTTTTAAGGATTTGTTTATATGGACATGAATGTTTATAAAATGTTAATTCCTTTAAGAAGTTTCAATGTGGTATGGGACACTTTTATTCAAAAATTTATTTAAATTACTTCTTTTCCAAATTGTGTGACTTTTACATGTTTTCATGAAAATAGGGTATTCATGTCAAAGATTTTTACAATTCATTTTCATCAACATCAAAATCCTATAATGGATTTTAAACATGTTTTGAAGTTGAATTATCATGATAAAAATATTCTGTATTGTGTTGAAGGTTTTGTGATATGTTTGACTGTGGATGTTTTATTTTTACACCATTCATGGTTTATGTGTAAGGCATTGACATTTCGTATGCTAGTTTTAATACGAATGTTTATGTTATATTTAGACCTTTTCATATGAGGAATGAATTGGACATAGTAAGTTATGGTGGGAGCCCGCTATCGCTACTCAATGCATCGGTAGGTCTCATAAGACAAACTAGTGTCTTCGCATGAGGCCTTGACAAAATCTTATTTGTAGTCTAGGCATGAGGTCTTGGCTACGTGGTTATGATAGTCTGGAATAACGCATTCCATCATTATGAAAGTGGTTATTGATATTTCATGTGATTATTTTATTAGTAGAATATCCATGTGAATAATTAAATAGAATTATTTCAATTTATTTCTGTCATATTATGCTGAAGTTACAGTTTAAAAGGCTTTTGTTTTAGTTTTATATATTGCCTTAAATGTTTATGCTTATTTTTGAAAGTTTCCGCTATATTGCTTACCCTTACTGAGTGTTTGAGCTCTCCCCTTTCTAGGTTTTATTTCCCCATAATTCCAAGAAGTGTATTGCGATTGATATAAAGGGTTAAGCCTGGGGAATAATGGTGTTCATAAAGGATTATTTATGTTGTTTTTTATTTTATAAAGTGTAATGTAACATTCATGTATGTAATCTATTTTACAAGACTGCTAAACCGATCGGTCATTCAGGACTTGATTACTTCTAATCATTCCAATGTATTAAAATAATGAATCGGCTCTGGGTAACTGGGGTCGGGGTGTTACACACACTATCCTAACCCCCTTCCTCTAAAGGTATTGATCATAGGACACTAATGAAGGAAGAGAGATAATAACCACCATTCCCCACCTTCTATAGGCCCTGAGTTGGTGACTATGACACTGGGTATGAAAAAAAACCCATATGAAAGGTAGTACCCAAAATAGATATAATTGGATTGGGAGATAATAAATCATCCATAAAGAAGCTACATGAAATGATATAGAATAAAATAAACCAAAACCATCCCATAATAAATTTGTATAGGAAAAATTGCATCACCTCAAATAAGAATATAAATAATCATGTAGTATTTTCATCCCTTATGTCTCTACCTTGCAAGAAATATCACCTCACTTAGTCGTTCAATAGGATTATATTTATTGCATCAATTCACATGTGGCCCTAAAATCCTGTGTCCTAGATGTTTTTCCCTAGACTATGTCATGAACCAAGATTAATAGATATCCTTTACATACAAACCCATGAAATCCTCACCATTCCTATATCCAAAATCCATCCTATATCATAACCAAAAAATTTATACCACGCTGTCATTCCCTCCTCCCTCCAATGGTACCCCTACTAGGATGGTAGTGAAGGAAGAGAGATAATAGCCCCCAATTCCCACCTTCAGTGGCCCTCAATTTTGTAACTAGCATAGAGGGTATCTAATATCACCCATATAGAAGGAATTACCCTCAAAAGATATAGTAGGATTGAGAAATAGCAATTCATCCATAAATAAACTCAATGACACAATATATAATAAATTAAACCAATACCATCACACAATGCATTTGTATCGAAAAAATTATAAAGAGTCTCTAACTAAGTACCCAAAATAAATCCATAAGGTAGTGATGCTGCAACAACTATAAATCCCGAGCTAGTAATGTTCCACACAGTTCATGAAGTCCTCCTAGAAACCTAAAAAAATAGGTTGTGTATATATTGGGTAATAATATATGTACACACAATAGGATCAAAACCAATTTATCTCTTGAACATGTGAAAAGAGTATACTAATGCACCCATGAAAAACAACAGAACCAATAGCATATAAAGAACACAACAAACTTGTAACATCCCTGGTAAATAAAGAACATGAAAATTTTCATATTTATTAATATTTTGTAAATTAAATATTAAATCAAATTTAAAGGGGACTATGTTTGATGGCGTACCTGATACGGGACAATGAGTTTTTTTGAAGTCTTACGTTGCAGACTAATAATATAATATTATTATTTTAAATGGCAGTTAACTCCTAACTATTCTATTGACAGGAATGAATAGAACTAACTATAATATGATGATACAAGTTTGTTGAATATTTTTACATTTATCCAATAAAATTTAGAGGCTTAAAATAAGTAAATAATTTTATTTTAAGAATAAATACTCTAATATTCACTAAAAGGTCGATTTACCGCCTTTTAATTGTGAACCCTCTTTAAATATATTATTTTTAACTTTATATGTTCTATTTGACAAAATTAATTTTTTATTTAGAATTGGGACACCAAAATTTACTTTGGATGGAATTTTTGTATTTTTTATAAAAATGTTTATTTTTTAAGGAATAGTGAAAAATACTGTATTTTAATTCAAAAGTGCCTTTTAATCTAAACTATTTATATGGTTATATTATTTTTTTAATTAGTTTTAAATTTTAATTAGAATATATTTTTACCATTAAATATAATTTTGGTCTTTGGAAGTAATTTAACTTTGAAAATGGGAAAAAAAGTGTCAATCTTTTGATAGTTTTTGTTTCTAAAAAACACGCTATTTGTTTTAACAACGAGAATTAATTTTAAATTAATTTTTTCCACTTTTGTGTTTTAAATTTGAAAAAATGGATTAAATATTTAGAATATGTATGTAAAAATTATGTAAATAGGTAACATTAATTCTTAGACATTTTAAATATTTACATTAGTAAATATTTTATTTACCTTGATTAGAGGGTAAATATAGAAAATAACATTAAAATATAATATCATAATAATATTAAATTACCCTAAAATGTGTCCTAATCCTATATTCTGATACATTTCCTACCATGGTCATCCTTGGGTCAATTTTGGGATCCCATGGAGCCACATGGGAGTAATAAAGACATTTTATATTAATTAATTTAAAGTAAAGAAAAAATATCATAAAAAACATCTTTTAGTAAATAAATTTTTACATGGGGTTATTTAAGATATATTTTCTACTATAAATATTTTTTGGAAATATAAGCATATTTCCTACATCATGGTATTTTTTTATAATTTTTGGACATCAAATATATTAAATTATTTAGGACACAATAATGATGCCATATTTACCTCATTAATAAATGGTTTATATAAATAAGATTATAAATATTAAAACAATATCCAAAACCTGTCCAATTATTATTGGATTATTTTATTTCTACCATGAGTCATCCTAAATTATATATTAAAGAATATTTTACCTTTTGAAATTGAATATGAGGTTATAATAATATAATTGTTTCAAACGTTCCTAAAGAGCCCCTCCTCTCCCTTATAAAAATCCCTCACATATAACTCATTTCTCACACCTCTCAAGCCTTTGGCTCATGAAACCTCTTCTCCAATAAGCTCCCAATATCCATATATTCATCCTAGAAGCATTACCTTAGGCATAAAACACTTTAAGAATCATTTTTGGTTCAAACCAAAGGGATTTTCCCGATTTAAACGTAACGTCTTCTCTTATGTTCTTTAATTTTATTTTACTTCTCAAACCCCCTAAACTCTTTTAATTACATCATTTAATAAAAAAACATTATCCTAAATAAACTAGGATTTTGTTATGATATTTATTTTGACTACACTTACACACACCTCCATCTACTGGGTGAAGAACATAATGTTTCTGTTGATGACAAACTAACGCCTCACGAAGCGATGATTGTTCAATTAACTCCTACCACCTCTCACGGTGTCCATTATGATGGAAATATATTTATATATGATATATATTATGTTTATGTTTTCTTTATTCTAATGTATTTTTAATTTATATCATACATTTATGGTCTCCATAATGGGTAAACGTGATAATTTCATTTTAGGAAGTGCGGACTACCACCCCCTAAAAGTGATATGGATCGTTAATGACTTATGTGGGATGTATAAAGTATGGATTTAATGATATTATATATTATATTATACTGTAATTATAATATACCTATGTATCATTAGGTTTTCATTGCATTAAATATTAAATAGAAATTAAAGTTTCGTTCATGCATACGTACAGCTTACCGTCTCCATGAACAGTGCATTTCATTTCTTATCTCCAAATGTTTTGTACTAATATAAATACATGTATATACTAGATATATATTATATATATTATATCTAAATCATTAATATCATTATGGAGATAATGTATTATTGACGACATGGACAAATTGTAATTATAACAAGTTCCTTTTTAACTCAAATTCTTAACATCGACAAAATGGCTGATATGAACTCAAATAATTAACTAAGTGTTATTGTAAGGTAATAAGTGATATAAATGAAATAATAAACATATAATATGTTATTAATCAAGTATAAATTAACTTGAGTTTATTTTTCGGGAAGAACAAGAAATATACGAGTCAAGTTGGATACGACGTAAGGGATTTCTTATCCAACTTTTAATTCCATGATATTTCTATTGTTCAACACTTATTTGTTTCATGTGGTGTATTGTGTACTAAAATTTGGTATATATAATCATGATTATATTTATATTAATGGTATCCTATGACTCATTTGGTTGTTGTTAAATTTTTCTCATTCGACTCGATTGATTACAACATGGTAAGGGTTTTTCGTCTCACTTTTTATTCCTGTGAGATTCATGCTATATTAGCCAAAAGTTCCTTTTGTGTGGTGGATGTACTGACAATGATTGTATTCTTTGTGTAATATATTTTAATTTATGGGTATTTACGTATTCATTTTGTGATGTTTTTTATATGGGGTGTATGTTTTGTATGTTATTAAATCAGTAAGGGATCCTTTCACTCTCCTCTTTTTAAAAGACATCTTTTTCTTTTGTCTTTTAACTTACATATTGTTTTTTTGGATTATGTTCTTCTATATATTTATTGATATAAATTTTATGTGAAAGTGATGAGATATCCTTTTCCATATCATCAATTTTTTTTCTGAATTTTAAAGTGACGACATTAGGCTATGAAATATTTGTAAGATAGCATCTTAATCCAATTTCAATTTTTTGTGTTAAACATCTACTTCTTCATTATGTCATAATATGAATATGTGTGAATAACCTATGATTGTTTTACACATAATATCCACTTATATTGGGTGTATTTATAATTTTCACACATAATTATGCAATTTATTTGTCCTTAATATAAGGAAACCGTCTTAACAAGTGATTTCGTCTCAATTTAAATTTCCATTGAGACTTCATTGTTGTTATGCACCAATTCACTCTTATATAGTGTATATACTATGATTTGTAATATTATATCATGATTACTTTTATTCTCATGATATTATTAAGTTTTTTATTAGATGTTATTCCACAATTATTTGTATTGCAATTTCTATCTTTTTGTTAAAAACTTGTCAACTAAAATATCGTTATAAATGTTTTAAAGGTTTTTTCTTCAAAATATTTCACAATAATGTCCATGTATTAAAAATGATTTTAAGGATTTATTCATATGGACATGAATTTTTTGAAATTTAAATTTCATCTAAAACCTTCAATGTGTGTGGAACATTTTGATTAAAAAATCTCTTTTTGTAATATTTTAAATGGTTTTGAAAATGGTTTGATAAATGCTTTGATTTTGTCAATATTTTGAAATGATATATTTTTATTGAAATGTGGAAAATGATATCTTTCCATTATGTTTGTTTTATGGGATATTAATATGTTATGGATGTTTGGAATTTTTTACGTATATGGGTGGTTCCGTGATAAACCTAGGCCTAGTGGGCCCAAGATAGCTCTCCAATGCATTGGGTAACATGACGGAGGTAAACGCTATTGTTTCTCCTAAGATATTTAGGGAATATACTGTGATGGGTACTCCAAATGTGACTCCCTCTGTAGCTTTGATGGCTACAATGTAAGTATTTTATTAATGCTGTTACTTACCTCTATGATTGAATATTTCAATGTGTTGTTCATAAATCTTATGATTTCATGAGGTATGTTATGTTTGAAAAGTATGGTTTCATTGTTTTGTATTTATTGATGGGATAATGTTTTCATTCCTTATTTTATATCCCTTATTGAGATTTTTATGCTCATCCCATGTTTTTGAAACATCTTCATTAGGAATTAAAGATGAATAAGGCTTAAGGATGAGATCAAGGAAAAGTCATGCTGTCTAAAACATGGAACTAGACATGAATATTTTTTCAACAGTTTTTATTTTATGAAAAAAATTGATACTGAGTAGAATTGTCTACATGTAATATTCATGTTGTTATGTAAATGTTATGACCTAATTCTATAAAATTCTAAACCGAAAAATATCCTCAATGTGAATTATCCATTTAATTCAAGATTATGTAATGTTTAAGGTTGGGTCCTTATAGTTGGTATCAGAGGTTGGTTTAGACACCTTTAGGGATTATGAGTTTTTTATTAAACACATGGTTAGTCCATATGTCTATTATTTAAGTTAAATCATTGTTTTATAACTTTTTGCAGATCTGGGAAAGTTAGTTACAGATGGAAGGAGGAGGATCTCAAAGGACATTCTTATCTCTTCTTGATGACTGGATTGCAATACTTATTGCAAAGTCATGTTCGGATGATTGTGAAAATTTTTCTAACATACAAATCATTTTCAAGAAATTTTTTGAGTTATTATACGCCTCCATTATACCCTGATATCATCGTGGATCATTGGTTGTATTTTATCAAATCATATTTTCACAATATTCTCATATTTTTCAGAATGGTAAATATTTTCAAGGAATTTTTAAATATTTTACCTTATCAACAGATTTTGAAACATATTATGATTTTGAAAAAGTTTTGGAAGAAATAGAACATTGTAAAAACTTTTTATATTTGATTTTAAAATATATACTCTCAGGATATACTTATGGTATTTTGAAAATTCCAATAATAGATTGTTTCCACTCAAACATGGTATGATTGTTTTATAAATATCATGTTTTATCAGATGTTTTGAAATTATATGTCATGCATGATTATTTTCCAAAACTATTTTTCTGTGAACACCCATATGACCCATGTTGTACAAAGTGTATTTTTATGAATGAATTAAATGATTTTAAGGATCTTTAAATCATTTATTGCAATGCATGGACCTTCTACCTACGCGAACAGGATAATGATGAAACCAAGTGGACTCCATGATCAATGTATGATGTTATTTATTCTAGGGATTGTTTCATTTTATTATATTCTAGTGATATTAAAAAAATAGATAATATATATAAGACATCAGGAATTATGATGTGCTAATCATAATGATTTGGGATGAAAATGAGAGGTATAAGGAAACTATTGAGGTTAAAACATATTAGGGTTATTTTTAGTTTTATAAAATGAACAACACACAGACTATGTGATGACCCATCATGTCCGAAAAAGATGCAAGAATCGAACCCACAACCAAAGTGTGCTTGGGATTTATCTCCAACCACTAGACTACGAGAAGTCCCTGGATAGTGTGACTTTTTATTTTTAGTTAAATGATTTTATTGATCAAGAATAAGTTGATTTGAGATCTTATGTTTTATCATATGTATATCCTTAGTATAATAAAATTAATCGGTGATTAAGTGATAAATGTGATTTTGGATGACGTTGTCTCTTGTTGGGGAACAATATATACCTACAGAAAATGGAATATTATGGGATTTAAATTGTGGAGTAATGGTTGAAACACTATTTTTTGGAAGAATTTATTTTTTATTTTGGAAATATGTATATTTGGGTTATTTATGGAAATGACTAACCAACCATAGAGAGTATGTGATTAGGTTAATTACACTTCAGTATGAGACTTTAAGAGTAGTCGATGCTATTTGGAGATAAATGTTAAGATTTACTGTGGAAGTCTATGGGATTAAATCCTATGATGTTTTGAGTTTCAGTATAATTTTGGATTAATTTGATGAATTTTAAGGACAATTATGTATTGAATAGTCTTTCTTGAACTTTGGGTACTTTTTTTGAATTTTGGAGATTAAGAGTAGTATTATTTTAATAAAGGATTATCCTTTTCTTAGGATTGTATAATCTCATACTAACCATTTTGGTTTTACTTGATGTCTAAATACAAGGGAAATATATAGTTCTTCTTTTGAGGATGATGTGATACTCTAGAAGTTGATTCTAGAACTTTTAATGTGACCAAGTAAATTTGAATAATAATCGTTGAATGAAAATTTGAGTTTGTGGTAGAAATTTAGTAAATGATGAATGTCTACATGACAAGTAAGTTTCCTTATGTTCTTATTCAGTATCATAAATAAATCTTCACACATTATGAAAAGGAACATAAAACAAAAACATTGGTTGTTTAATTTTCATACTGGGTAACCAATAAACGTTTAACCCATCACAATTTTGTGGTTTTATTATTGTTAACTTTCTCCTAATCATGTTATTATCACTCTCCATTAGAACATGACCATTTCTTCTCTCTTATATATCTATTTTTGAAACATAGAATCCGAGTATGGGTTATCTCATGTGACCTTTGTACTTATCTTTCATTATTTTAAAGTGATAGTTTTACAAACTCTTTTCCGATGTGGGACTTTTAATAAGTTTCCAAGCCTAGTTTTAAAATTGCGAGGATGAAATTCCTAAAAATCGGGGAAGGTTGTAACATCTTAGGTAAATAAAGAACATGTAAATTTTCATATTTATTAATATTTATGAGATAAATATTAATTCTACTTTAAAGGGGATGTTATGTTCGATGGCGTACCCGATCCGCGACAATGTGTTTATTTGAAATCTTATGTTACACACTAATAATATAATATTATTATTTTAAATATTAGTTAACACCTATATGTTGTGTTTAAAGTAATGAATAGAACTAACTAGAATATGATGACACATGTTTGTTGAATACGTTTACACTTATCCAACAAATGTTATGTAACGACCCAAAGTTTCATTAATGGAAATTCTTCCTAATCTAATTAAACGTCTCTTTATGTTTTTATTAAAATGTCAACTTCTTTGGTTTTATGTTAAGAATTTTGACCATTGTTAATATAGATTTTGAAAAGTGATCACATGATTAGTATAAATATAGGACTTTAACAAATCCAATTTACTCAGACAAACGAAGTGATGGCCTCATCCAGTAGAATTGCCCCATACGAAGCCCTTTTGTCGAAGCTTGGAAAAGATTTGGAGTCTTTGGGTTTCACCCTTGACCAACCCTAAGGTGAGCTTCATCTTGTCAACCTCGAACTTGACCGTCTATGGGAAAAGTGGAAGTTGATTGAAATTACCACTCGAGCGATGCTATCCGAGCAACCCCAAGAGTCTGTCACCATCGCACACCTTACGCTTAAGTCTTATACAGCTGTTTTAAGGGGTTATGTAACAAATAAGTAGTACTATGTTCATGTACATTATTTTTTTATATAATAATGAATATTATTTCTAGTCATTTTTGATACATTGTAAATAGTTTTTAAAGTACAAATAGTGTTTTTAGTTTTTATTTAACTAAGAATTCTATTTTATTAAATTATGGGATTTTTTAATTAAATAATATTTTAATAAAATATTATTATTATTATTTAATTAATTTTTATTAAATATAAATGATCTTATAATTTTATGAATTTAATTATAATTTTTATTAAGGTTTGAAATCCATTTCTGTCCAATCTTGTGAATTTTCAATAAATGTAAGTTTTTATTTTAAAAGTGAAAATTAACATATTTAGAAAATTATTTAGATAAAATAAAGGTTATTTTTGGAATCAGAATGTCGAAATTATCCAATGGTGAATTTTTCATAATTTTCTGAGATAGTAAAATTTTTGAGTAAAAATTAAATACCGTTTAAATATATAATGTGTTTTATGACATCATAATGACCCAATAGTGATGTAATAAAATAATATAATCTTTATTTTCGTCCCATATATGTTTTGACATTAAAATAATGTCATTTTGGGTTTGTTCAACTTACTTTTCAAAGCATTAATGGACCCCTCATGACTTATTCAACACCTAGCCTTTTAAAATTAATTTCCATGGGAGTGTGACTCACCTCCACATAATCGACCATAATATTTTAAGAAGATAGGACTTTGGCATTAAAAAATATTGTTTTCCTCTGCCCTATTCCAAAAACAATTTGCAAAAACCATGGGTTGTTTTGTGGTTTGGATTAATTTAATATAAGGGGTCCCAAACCAAAATAATAACCTTTCCAATATAAACCCACCCAAGCTCCCAATTCCTCCTCACTCAAAGCCTTTGGATTTCGTCCAACCTCTGCCTTACTCTCTCTAGAATCGTCTCTAGGTGCCGCAAGATCCATGAAGCCTCTCACAAGCCTCTCTCTAGCCTTTGGAAACACACTTCCATGTAAGGGTTTTTTCTTCCTTTCTCTTTTTTGTCAATTTTCATTTAGTTGTATTTCCCTTTTAATTTCAATTATTAATGATGGGGTATGGCTTCTCACCTCCCCCATACTTCCCTCATATTGTTTTAATGATGGGATACCTCTTTATCTCTCATTAAATACCTCCCATGTCCTCTCGTTACTATGCTGAAATTTTCAAAGGAACTTCTCTCTCTTCTTTTACATTTAAGCAATAATTTTGTTACAATAGTTGGGACATGTATCTATATGACATCCATACTGTCCATTACATGTAAATATGATGAGGAAACCATTTCTCTCTCATCAACCATTTTTATGATTTCTTATGTCACGCCGTTACGCTGCCGAAATCGCACCGATTTTCTAAGCCAATGACATTGTGTAGTGAATACCATGCCCATTTCTCCATCAAGGGTATTCACATTTTTGCAAATTTACTTATTGATTATAAAGTTTCATGTATTAATTCAACATTCCTTTATCGTGGAATAAATTATTATGTTTTATTAATCCATTTTTTTGATCCATGTGGCACACTTATGCATGAAATGAAATGTTTAAGAACGGTGTGCCCTTATAGCGCTCCAATGCATTGGGTAAAGTATAGTATCATGATACGTCATGTGCAATGAGTGTTGAATCAAGCTAATTCAAGTGCAACGAGGGTTTAGTAATTATTTATGTGCAATGAGTATTTACTCATGCTCCATGTGCAATGAGCCTTGTCTCATGCTAATTCCATGTTATGATTATCATGATTTATCATGCCTTTATGTTCATGTTTCTTTTATGATCTACTGATATTCCTATTGTCTAAAATGCATTATAATCCTCATGTTATTCCATGTGTACTCCCTTAATTGGCTTTATAGCTCACCCTTTTCTTATGCATGTCCTCAGGTTATCCCATGCAATGCTAAGTACGAGGGAATGTAGTGGTCATGTAGAGGAAGTTTTCAATAAAGATGATGTATTTCATGTTTTATGTTTTTATGTAATGATATTAATCCCCAAAGACACTAAACCTCTTGATCTTCTTTGTTGTATAATGTGAAGTTTTATGTAATAAATCATGTTTAAGTTTGTAATAAAAGCAGGGTTGTTATAGTTGGTATCATAGGATAGGTTCAGATATTTTTGGGATTAGAAAACCCTTGTAAAGCCTTAGAGACAATACTAAGTATAATAAAAACATACCTAAGTTTTGGTAAGTATTGAGTAAGTGATTTATCAGAAAAATACATCCCTGTCTTGATACGAGAAGGTAGAGGCGGCTCTGGCGCAGATGTATCCAAGGGGTAAAATTAGAAAACATCGCTTTGAGCTAGACTCAAACGAGAACTGTTGCACAACAACGGGCCTTGTTGCACTCTTCGTTACGACACTACCGGAGGATATGTTTTGATAAATTCTCAATCTTAGAATGAACCCTTATTAAGGGAATAAATGCCCCTAAAAATATTTGTTATAAATTAGATCATGAAAATCCAAGATTGAAGCCTGTATACTCATGAGTTAAGGAAATGAAAGTTTATTTATAAGTCATAAAATTTTGTCTCTGGATTAATCTTTATGTGTTACCCCTAACAATCGATGTGAATATCAGTGTGATGACTGTACTAATGAGATGCCCAATCCAATGGAAGCATGAATCACAACTTTGTCACGCTTCTCTCTCATCTAACTCAAGCATTGAATAGAAACACGGTTCAAGAGGAACGTTCAACCCCCCTAAGAAAGAACAAGTCACTCTCGCGAGCTTCATGAGACAACGACCTCCAACTTTTAGTGTATCATCTGATCCCACGATTCATGAATAATGGATCAACTCCATTGAAAAGATCTTCTCCATCCTTCAATGTTCTGAACAAGAGAAGGTTCTCTTGGATGCCTATCGTATGGAGGGTGAAGCTGATCAATGGTGGACGTTAATCAAAAATACAAAGCCTGCGGAGGATATCGAGGTGTTGGAATGGAAGGATTTTCGGAAGATGTTTTTCAATAAATATTTTCCGAACACCCTCTGACTTAATATGGAAAGGGACTTCCTTTCCCTCATGAAAAAATCTGAAGAATATGTTGGAGCGTACGAGGAAAACTTCACAAGGCTTGCACGATACGCTTCCCGCTATGTCGTTACCCCCGAATGCAAGGTTGACCACTTCTTTGGTGGGCTGAAGCCTAGCATGCGGAAAGCATTAGCGATCCGTGACTTCGACAGCTATGAGGAAATTGCTCGATGTTCCATCAAGGGTGAAATGGAGATCAGGGAATCTCAGGGGTATCATGGGGATAAGAAGTGTAACGTTGACTTCAATGCTGGTGGTCCAATGGATAAATCCAATGGTGCTAAGAATATCCAACACCCCACTTGCCAAAAGTGCAGAAAAGCACCCTAGAAATTGCCTTAAGGGGACAAGAAAATGCTTCAGGTGTGGAAGAGAAGGGAAACTAGCTGTAAACCGTCGGAAAGAAAGACCCACGGTTGCGACAGAGGACAGGAACGCTCCGTTCGAACCTCAACGCGTTGTTCAATGCTACAAATGAAAAGAACTGGGTCATTTTTTAAATTAGTTCCCTAATCCAGGGGTTTTCGGAGGCGACCAACAACCTCCAAGGCAGCAAGGAAAAGATTTTTCCATCAATTCTGTCGAAGTGAACCCCGACAATGAAGTGTTTACAGGTACCCTAGTTATTCATTCTAGAATAGCGAACATACTTTTTGATTAAGGTTCTATACATTCTTTTATATCTCAAAAGTTTAGTAGAACAATCCCATCACCACCACAAATCACAGAAGTAAAGATGTCAGTGAGTATGGAAAATGGGGCAATCATTGCATACCATGAATATAAGTCCTACCGTGTTATAATCTATGGATTGAATTTCCCAGAGAACCTCGTCATACTCCCTCTGGTGGAATTTGATGCAATTCCTATCATTGATTGGATTTCTTTATATAGAGCCAATATAAATTGTTCGGAGAGTGAAATGACACTCTATATGGAGAATTGACCCTCGATTCTTTACAAGTGTTAGGTGAAAGATGAATATATTTTAGCTCCATCATCTCAAGAATGGATATTAATACCTTATGAGCATGCGTATCTGGCTCAGATGATTGAGTCCAAGGAAGAAACCATCCTTGAAGAAATGCCTATTGTGAAGGAATTTGCTGAAGTGTTTCCCGAGGAACTGCCTGGTCTTCCTACTAGAAGAGATGTTGAGTTCTCAATTTAACTTATACCAGGGGCGCTACCAATATCCAAGACTCTATATAGAATGGCAGTTGTTGAGCTTGAAGAGAATAAGAAACAACTACAAGAGAATCTCGATAAATGGTTTATACGCCCAAGTGCTTCACCATGGGGTGCACCAGTCCTCTTCGTCAAGAAGAAGGATGGGTCAATGTGGCTCTGCATCGATTATCGTGAACATAACAAAATCATGATAAAGAACAAGTATCCTCTCCCTATAATCGATGACTTGTTTCATCAGCTGTGTGGAGCACAATACTTCTCCAAGGTGGACGTCCGGTCGAGATATTATCAAGTAAGGGTGAAGATGGAAGATGTCCCCAAGACTGATTTTCGTAGAAGATACGGGCACTATGAATTCATAGTAATTCCTTTTGGACTCACCAATGCTCCAGAAATCTTCATAGACTTAATGAATAGTGTCTTTAGAGATTACATAGACAAATTTATGGTAGTTTTTATTGATTATATTCTAATATACTCCAAAACCATGGAGGATCATGAGGAGTATTTAAGAACTGTACTGGAGACATTGCGCAAGGAGAAGCTCTACGCAAAGTACAACAAGTGTGAGTTCTGGTTGAAGGAAGTCTCATTCTTGGGACATATCATCACAAAAAATAGGATATCTGTGGATCCCTCCAAAACAGATGCAATTGAGGGATGGCCGAGGCCAACATCGGTAACGGATATCCATAGCTTCTTGGGGTTAGTTGGATATTATGGATGATTTCTGAGAAATTTCTCACGATTGTCCAACCCTCTTAACAAGATAACTCGGAAGGGAGTAAAGTTTTCTAGGATTGATGAATGCGAAGAATGCTTCAAGGAGTTGAAAAGGAGGCTTATCACTGCGCCCGTTCTCACTTTACCCACAAGTGGGAAAGTTTTTTTGGTATTTAGTGATGCTTCAAAGAAAGTCTTATGTTGTGTGCTGATGCAGAATGATAAAGTGTTATCCTATGCCTCAAAAAAGTTGAAAATCCATGAGAGAAACTATCCAACACATGATCTTGAGATGGCGGTTGTGATCTTTGCCTTGAAAATCTGGCGGCATTATCTCTATAGAGAGAAATGTGAGATATATACTGACCACAAGAGTCTTAAATATATATTCACGCAGAAAGAGCTTAATATGCGACATAGAAGATGGATAGAGCTCATCATAGATTATGACGGTTCAATACATTACCACCCTGGGAAAGCGAACAAGGTGGCAGATGCACTGATTAGAATGGATTAAGCGATTCTATCAATGTTGAGAATTGAGAAGGATCCAGTCTTCTTAGACATGATGAAGATGGACATGGGAATCATAGAGAAGGGAACATCATCAATCCTTTCACAAATGATTGCTCAACCATCTCTTTTGGAAAGGTTAAAGGATACTCAGAAAGATGATCTGGGAATTCAGGAAAAAGAGGACTTTATCAAAAAGGGGAAATCCTCAGATTTTAATGTTAATGAAGAAGGAATTGTGCGGTTTTGGAAAATACTATGTGTTCCATCAAGTCCGGAGCTGAAGAAGGAACTTTTGGATGACGAACTTAGTTAAAATTTCTATATTCACCAAGGGAGCCCAAAGATGTATCAAGATCTCCAAGAAAACATTTAGTGGGATAATATGAATAAGGAGATCGCTGAATATACATCAAAGTGCCTGGTTTCTCAGCATGTGAAGGCAGAGAGGCAGAAGTCTAAGGGGATGATGCAACCATTGCCCATACCAGAATGGAAATGGGAGAACATCACCATGGACATTGTCACCGGACATCCAAGGACATCCAAAGGCAAAAATGGAATCTGGGTTATTGTGGATCGTCTTACAAGGACTGGACACTTCATTGCTATTCGGGAGGATTTCTCATTGGATCAACTGGCACAGATATATATCAGGGAAGAGGTAAGGTTGCATGGAGTACCACTATCTATTGTGTCTAACCGAGATCCATGATTCATCTCTATGTTTTGGAAGAGTCTTCAACTTTCTCTGAATACTGAACTGAACTTTAGTACGGCCCATCATCCTCAAACTGATGGCCAATCCGATCGGACTATCCAAACACTTGAGGATATGTTGAGAGCCTGCTCAATGGAATTTAAAGGAGGATGGGATCAACATCTTCCTCTTGTTGAGTTCTCTTATAATAATTGTTTCTACTTGAGCATCTAGATGGCACCATATGAAGCCCTGTATGGGAAAAGGTTCAGAACACCGGCATGTTGGGATGAGGTCGGTGAACGTAAGCAACTAGGACCAGAAATGGTCGAAGAAATGATGGAGAAGGTGAAAACCATTCGTGCGCATATCAAGGAAGCTTAGAGTCGACAGAATAGTTATGTAGATAACCATCGATGAGACCTTGAATTTAAAGTTGGAGACATGGTTATTCTACGCATATCTCCCTGGAAGAAGTTAATGAGGTTTGGAAAGAAAGTGATGTTAAGTCCAAGGTACATTGGACCCTTCGAGATTCTTGATCGTGTTGGGGCTGTGGCCTATCGACTAGCACTTCCACCTGCTATGGCCAAAGTACATGATTTCTTTCATGTATCCCTCTTAAAGAACGACATACCGGACCCTTCACATGTACTCTCTTATGAGGTGGTACAATTGGAAGATGATCTTTCTTTTGAGGAGCAACCAGTGAAGATCTTAGATCGTAGAGAAAAAGTTCTACGAAATAAGACAATGCCCCTCATCAAGGTGTTGTGGAGAAACCCCAAGTTTGAAGAAGCGACTTGGGAATCGGAGGATATGATGAAGCTGAGTTACCCACATTTTTTTTATTGTGGGTAAAGGAAAATTTCGAGGATGAAATTTCTTAAGGGGATAATATTGTAACAACCCAAAGTTTCATTAATGGAAATCCATCGTAATATAATGAAACATCTCTTTATGTTTTATTAAAATGTCAACTTCTTTGGTTTTATGTTTTTAATTTTGACCGTTGTTAATATAGTCGTTGAACAGTGATCACATGATTAGTATAAATATAGGACGTTAACAAATCCAATTTACTCAGACAAAAGAAGCGATGACCTCATCCCGTAGAATTTCCCCTTACTAAGACCATTTTTCAGAGCTCAGAGAAGAGGTGGCATCTTTGGGCTTCACCCTCGACCAAGCCCAATCTGAGATTCATCTTGTCAAGATCGAATGTGACCGTCTATTGGAAAAGTGGATGTTGATTGAAATTACCACTCGAGCAATGCTATCCGAGCCACCCCAAGAGTCTGTCACCATCGCACACCTTACCCTTAGGTCTTATGCAGCAGTTTTAAGGGGTTATGTAACAAATAAGTATTACAATGTTCATGTAAATTATTATTTTTTATATAATAATGAATATAATTTCTAGTCATTTTTGATACATTTTAAATAGTTTTTAAAGTAAAAAATAGTGTTTTTAGTTATTATTTAACTAAGAATTTTATTTCATTAAATTAAGGGATTTTTAAATTAAATAATATTTTAATAAAATATTATTATTATTATTATTAAATTAATTTTTATTAAATATAAATGATCTTATAATTTTATGAATGCAATTATAATTTTTACTAAGGTTTGAAATGCATTTCTGTCCGAACCTGTGAATTTTCGATAAATGTCAGTTTTTATTTTAATAGTAAAAATTAACATATTTAGAAAATTATTTAGATAAAATAACTGTTATTTTTGGAAGCAGGATGTCGAAATTATCCAATGGTGAATTTTTCACAATTTTCTGAGACAACAAAATTTTTGAGTAAAAATTAAATACCGTATAAATATATAATGTGTTTTATGACATCATAATGACCCAATAGTGATGTAATAAAATACTATAATCTTTTTGTTCGGACAATATATGTTTTAATATTAAAATAATGTGATTTAAGGTTTGTTCAACTTACTTTTCAAAGCATTAATGGACCCCTCAAGACTTATTCAACACCTTGCCTTTTTAAATTAATTTTCATGGGAGTGTGACTCACCTCCACATAAGGAAACCCTAATATTTTATGAAATTCGCACTACTAGAAAAATGGGTATTTGTGACGGGGGCCCATCGCAAATAGCCCATTGCTGAAAACGCCGTCGGAACAACACTTATTTGCGACGGGCCCGTCGCTAAAGCCTTTTTTTGCGACGGTCATTCTCCCCGTCGCAAATAGTATTCCGTTTTTTTGTAAAAAACTTTTAAAATGGTTTTTTCGACGGTACCGTCGTAAAAACCATTTTAAAAAAAACTAAAAAACTATTAATAATACTAGTATTTGCGACGGGCATAGTATCCCATCGCAAATACGATTTATAGTATTTGTGACCGGACCCGTCGTAAATACTATTTTTAAAAAAAAAATAAAAACTATTAATAATACTAGTATTTGCGACGGGCATAGTATCCCGTCGCAAATACTATAAAAAAAATAAAAAAAATTATTTATTAATAAATTATTTTAATTAATATAATAATAGAATTATAATTCACAAATAAAAATAATTAATTATTTTAATTAATATAATAATAATAGAATTATAATTCACAAATAAAAAATAATAGAATATTAATAAATGATTTAATTAATATAATAATATTAGAATTATAATTCAAAAATAAAAAAATATTAATAAGTTATTTTAATTAATATAAAAATAATAAATTATTTTACATTCAAATATTAAAATAATTCAAGTATTACAAAAAATATAATTAAATTATAATATTATAAAATTTTAATATATATATATATATATATTAATAATATAAAATATAAATAATATTATTATTCATATTAATATTGTTATTTAAAAATATAATATTATTAATATTTTATAATGAGACAAAAACTAAGAATAGAAAAAAAATATTTTGATTTCCCAAATTTTATAACATAAATACAAACTCTAATCTGAAGGAGGGGGGGAGGGGGGAGGTGGGGGATCTGTAGATGGTGGTGGAGGAAACTCCATCCCTAAAGCATGAGTGAGTCGGCGCATGTACTCCATCTGCTCCTGATGCTGTTGTTGCCACCGACTCGTCTGCTCCTCGTACAACTGCTGCTAGCGTCGACGCTCCTCCTCATGCTGCTGACGCATCTGCTCCTGCTCCTGTCGGAGACTCTCTATCTGTGCAGTCTGAGATCGCAACTGATCCTCATACTGTGCAGTAGAAGAAGAAGCACGAGCTCCTCTCGAGCTGGACGCCGACGTCGCAGCACTGCCATAATAATCTCCGCGAGTCAGTCGAGAGTCGATACCAACTACCCGGCCCTTCTCGAAGGCATACTGGGTGGCCTGCATCCATGCCGCCTCATCAAACTGACGGGCAATGGTCTAATCTGATGACTCGGCCTGACTCTCAGGCCGGGCCTGTGACGCTTCGGCCTCATATGACTCCTATAATTGCAATTTAAAATTAAAATTGTGAATATATTATATGCAGTTAATTTTTAAACTTGAAAACAAATAATACTGACCACGATGTGATGCTGACGATCACTTATGAGCTCCCCAGTAGCAGGATCACTATACATCCTCCGATATACGTCGTACTCTGTAATATCGGGGTGCTCGACAGCCTATAAGAATAAAAAATAAACTGTTAATATTTATAGTTATATAAAATATTTATAAATAATGTACGTACCAGATGCTGTCTATGAGTACTGAAAGAACGACTCCCAGCTCGATGAGTCACCTCCTGTCTCCCCCGATTCTGCCTCCCCACCGATGATCTCCTCTGAAAGGCACCACTCAACCAGTGCGCACATAATCCATCCCATACATGGGATGAAATATACTCTGGTCGGTTTGCTCTACATGACTCCTCAAAATCTGAAACTCCTGCTTTCTTCATCGTAGCTTTTCTTAAATTGTGCAAAAACTGATGAAGGCGATCACGCATGGCCACCTCCCATGCCTCGTGGATGGCGTCACGCATGGTATCCTCGATCGGATACCATAAACCCTACAAATAAATCAAAATATCAAGTTAGAAATGAAATAATTTTCAAAATAAAAATTATTTATTTACGTACGTACCAACCAATGGCCGAACATGGCCTGTTGCACATCAATGAGAATCTGCTCCCATGTGGTCCACGGCTGAGAGAAATAGTTGCGCAAAATAGCGATGCCCTGTCCGACTGCTATATGCGGAAAACTGAAAAAAATAATAAACATTTATTATGTAAATAGATTAATGAAATCTTAGTCAAATCCACAGGTTATCACACTGGTTATCACACCTCCGTGTGCGTGGATCAAACCCAAGACGTGGACGTCACTCGGGGACGGGGTCAGGAATCATCAATCGTGCAAGACCGCGCCCCCACCACGTACTCCCTAGAGCACCTCCAGGCTGAGGGTCATCTGTCAGCAATGCATCCGCATCGAAAGTCAGGTCAGCATCTGCCAACTCACGAAATGTGGCCTCGTCCATCTGAAACAGAAAATGTTAATGTTAGCAAATAATTGATAATTACTATTATATATATATATACATATATACATATTATGATTGTATATAAATACCATGGAATTCTATCAGTGTTCATCTTCATCATCATCTTCATATTCCTCCTCAACATCATCGATATCCATTCGAGTTACAGTTGCTTCATCTCTTACCATTTCAAATTCATATGTGACGTCATTAACATCATCGTCATCACCAACTCGTAAATGTGGGGTGTCGTCATCGATACTCATGTCTCTTTGTAAAAAAGATTGATTTTGAGTAATCTCTTGAAAAACTTCAATTCTTTGCACATCAGTGAAAGCACATTCAATTTGACTAAACTGATTGTATCGAATTTTGATTTTTATTATACTCCACCAATCAGTCAAGTCTCTTGATGTTGCACAGTACTTTGCATAATAAACTTGATATGCCTGTTGAGCCAATAAGAATGGTTCATTTACTGCGAGAACACTTTTACATTTAATATCGATGATTCCATGAGTCGGATGAACACGCACGCCTCTCACTGTATCCAACCACCGACATTTGAACATGGCTATGTAATGTTGTCCAAGATAACAGAGTTCAATGATTTCATCAAGTATGCCATAAAAGTCAACTTCATTTTCTCGATGATGAGATCCTCTCAAGCTAACTCCATTGTTCATTGTTTTTTTCGATTCCCCATATGCATGTGTGTGGAATCGAAATCCATTCACCACATATGAATTATAAGTTTTAACAAGTTTGGAAGGTGGGTTACTCAATACACACAGCCATTTGTCAATTTTATCAGCAAGTCGAGACACCTGATAATTTGTGAAATAATTATCAATATAGTAAACTATACATTGAATGAGTTTCTAAAAGATAAAGAATTTATGTTACCAGTTTTTGAAACCACTGAGAGAAATTTTTCAGTCGATGTTCTTCGAGAGAAGCTGCTGTAATTTGTGGAATTTTTTTCTTGATATGATTATCATACAACCTATAAAAACCAAAGTTATTTACTGTAACATAAATGATAGAATAAGTGATATAAACACTTACAGTACAACTGATGTCATCTCTTCACAGTTGAGCAGAACATACGTATGAGCTCTCTGATGTTCATCATCTGAAAGCCAGCGTTCATAAAATCCACCAAAACCAAGCTCTGACTGGTTGAAAATAGATAATTGATTGTCGATTTCATCAATATTCCTCTCGTTCCGTCCCATTCGGTTGTGTTTTGAAGGATACTCAGATTCAAAATAATGGGAGCATAAAAAAGATATTTCCTCTTGCAAATAAGCTTCTACAATAGATCCTTCAACAGATGCTTTGTTACGTACTTTTCTTTTCAATTTTTGCATGCATCTTTCAAATGGGTACATCCATCGAAACTGTACCGGACCTCCACATTTGGCTTCATATGGAAAATGTAACATCAAATGTTCCATTGAGTCGAAGAAAGATGGCGGAAATATTTTTTCCAGTTTACATATAATTACAACAACATCTTTTTCATGTTTCCCTAGAGCATCATAATCTGCCGTAGCCGCACAAATTTCCCGAAAAAAATGAGACATGTCTGTTATGGAATCCCAAATCATAGAATTCAATAGACCATTTAATCCAATGGGTTGAAGTCTCTCCATTATAACATGACAATCATGACTTTTTAATCCAGTAATATGACCATTCTTTACACATCTACCCAAATTAGAAGCACAGCCATCTGGAAGTCTCAAATCTGCAATCCACTGACAAAATAATAAATGGTTTTCTTTAGACAGTGTATAAGCTGCTTTTGGTTTCAGTAACCTTTCTGTTCTGACATTCTCAAATAGTTCCAATTCTGGACACCTGCAAATTTGGGCAAGATCTAAACGTGCATTTACATTGTCTTTGCTCTTTCCTGGCGTATCCAAAACTGTATGAAACAAATTATCAAAACAGTTCTTCTCAATATGCATGACATCTAACATGTGTCGGACCAACAGATCAGACCAATATGGGAAATCCCAAAATATGTTACGTTTAATCGAATTGTGTTCTTTCCCAAAACAAGAAATTTTCTATTGATTTATTGTGGGACCAAAAGTGATGGGAGGTAATGAAAATACAACTGATTTTAACTCCGAACCTGATAGCATTTTTGGAGGTCCTTCCCTTTCAACTGTTCCTTTTCTGAAATGAGATCTGTTTCTACGAAAAGGATGATCAGCTGGAAGAAATCTGCGATGACAGTCAAAATAACAAGGTTTCTTTCCATGAATGAGCATAAATGCTTTGTTCTCTCCCATACAGAAAGGACATGATTTCTGACCATGTGTACTCCATCCAGATAACATCCCATAATCCGGGAAGTCACTTATTGTCCACATCAATGCTGCTCTCAGTATGAAATTCTGTTTCGTTGCAACATCATATGTACTGACACCAGTACTCCACAATAAATTTAATTCATCAATCAATGGCTTCAAATAAACATCAATATTTTTCTTTGGATGTCCTGGAATTAGTAAAGTCAAAAAGATATATGGCTCCCTCATCAACATCCATGGAGGTAAATTGTACGGAGTTAAAAAAACAGGCCAACATGAATATTGACTACCATAAGATCCAAACGGACAGAAACCATCAGCGGAAAGGCCCAGTAGAACATTTCTAGCTTCCAAAGCAAAGGATGGATGCACTCTATCAAAATGTTTCCATGAATCACCATCGGCTGGATGATTCAAGCTTTTATCGGTTGAAATATTCTCTTTATGCCATGACATCATTGTCGCTGTATTCGTAGACATGAATAAACGCTAAAGTCTGGATGTAAGCGGAAAATATCTCAACTGTTTTACAGGAATCAAACCAGACTTCCGGTGTTGTCCTTCTTTATATCTCAGTTGCCCACATATAGGACAACTATCCAACGAATCATTTTCCTCAGAATATAAAATGCAGTCATTTGAACATGCATGAATCTTCTAACAAGTAAGTCCCAAATTTCGAACCAGCCTCTTACTCTCATAGTAATTTGCAGGTAAAACATTTCCTTCGGGTAACAATGTTTTCAGCAAAGAAAATATTTGGTCAAAACAGGTGTTTGACATTCCGTTATCTGATTTGATAGCCATAAATTTTGCAACTACTTCTAATTTTCTCATTCTACAGCCAGGATATAATGCATCCTCAGCAGATTTCAACAACTCATAAAATTCAGACGGTGCCAACTCAGGATTTGAAGCTATATCAACCAGAGTTTCGGTATGTTGAACAGATGAACCTGCAACATCATGTACTAAATCTTGAAACCAGGATGGATCCGAAATCAAGTTGGTATCACCTGCTCTGGAACTGCGTTCACCGTGTTGATACCAAAAAACATAATCTGGTTGAAAACCAAAACGTAAGAGATGTTCTCCCACTTTGTCAAACGTGTCAAACGTTCTCAATGCACATTTTCTGCAAGGGAATTTTATTTTTCCTTCTGAAACAAATTCTGAATTTGATTCCGCAAATGATAAAAAAGTCTCCACACCCTCAACATATACTGGATTTAAACCAGAACCGTTTGGATTTCTACGTTGATTTATCCATATGCGGTCACCTAATAATGATTGTTGACGACCTCGTTGTTCCATATTTCTCTATAAAATATAAAAGCATTACTGGTTTTGAATAATTTGTTAGAAAAAACACTCAAGTAAAGATTGAATATATTGATAATAAAGCAAAACATGTTACAAATATTGATAATTTTAATATTATATTGATTTTTTATTATTTTAATAATACTAATATAATTTTTTCATAAACATTAATTATATAATAATAACATTATTACATTATTAGTATATTTTATTATTAATATTAAAATAACATAATTTTTTATATAATATACAATTCTCCTTTCATCTGTGTGTTTAACATTCTGTCTCCACATGTAATATTTGTATTCACTTTCACCTCTCCATTGGCGAGTAAGTTGATAATTTTGAAAAAGAATGCGAATATTACATGTGGAGACAGAAAACACACAGATGAAAAGAGAATTGTATATAATATAGAAAATTATATTATTTTAATATTAATAATAAAATATACAAATAATGTACTAATTATTGGTAATTATTACTAATTATTGGTAATTATTCCTAATTATTGGTAATTATTACTAATTATTGATAATTATTACTAATTATTCCTAATTATTGGTAATTATTAATAATTATTGGTAATTATTACTAATTATTACTAATTATTGATAATTATTACTAATTATTGGTAATTAATACTAATTATTGGTAATTAATACTAATTATTGGTAATTAATACTAATTATTGGTAATTAATACTAATTATTGGTAATTAATACTAATTATTGATAATTAATACTAATTATTGGTAATTACTACTAATTATTGGTAATTAATACTAATTATTGGTAATTAATACTAATTATTGGTAATTAATACTAATTATTGGTAATTAATACTAATTATTTCTAATTATTGTTAATTACTGGTAATTATTACTAATTACTGGTAATTATTACTAATTACTGGTAATTATTACTAATTACTGGTAATTATAACTAATTATTGGTAATTATTACTAATTATTGGTAATTATAACTAATTATTGGTAGTTATTACTAATTATTGGTAGTTATTACTAATTGTTGTTAATTATTGGTAATTATTACTAATTATTGGTAATTATTGCTAATTATTGCTAATTATTGCTAATTATTTCTAATTATTGCTAATTATTGCTAATTATTGCTAATTATTATTATTTATTGCTAATTATTGCTAATTATTGGTAATTAATACTAATTATTGGTAAGTAATACTAATTATTGGCAATTAATACTAATTATTGGTAATTAATACTAATTATTACTAATTATTGGTAATTACTGATAATTATTACTAATTATTGGTAATTATTACTAATTATTGGTAATTATTACTAATTATTACTAATTACTGGTAATTATTACTAATTATTGGTAATTATTCCTAATTATTACCAATTATTACTATTTATTACTATTTACCGGTAATTATTCCTAATTATTGGTAATTATTACTAATTATTGGTAATTATTACTAATTATTGGTAATTAATACTAATTATTGGTAATTAATACTAATTATTGGTAATTAATACTAATTATTGGTAATTAATACTAATTATTGGTATTTAATACTAATTATTACTAATTATTGGTAATTACTGGTAATTATTACTAATTATTGGTAATTAATACTAATTATTGGTAATTAATACTAATTATTGGTAATTAATACTAATTATTGGTAATTAATACTAATTATTGGTAATTAATACTAATTATTGGTAAGTAATACTAATTATTGGTAATTAATAATTATTACTAATTATTGGTAATTACGGGTAATTATTACTAATTACTGGTAATTATTACTAATTACTGGTAATTATTACTAATTATTGGTAATTATTACTAATTATTGGTAATTATTACTAATTATTACTAATTACTTGTAATTATTACTAATTATTGGTAATTATTCCTAATTATTACTATTTATTACTATTTATTACTATTTACCGGTAATTATTCCTAATTATTCGTAATTATTACTAATTATTGGTAATTATTACTAATTATTGGTAATTATTACTAATTATTGGTAATTAATACTAATTATTGGTAATTAATACTAATTATTGGTAATTAATACTAATTATTGGTAATTAATAGTAATTATTACTAATTATTTGTAATTACTGGTAATTATTACTAATTACTGGTAATTATTACTAATTACTGGTAATTATTACTAATTACTGGTAATTATTACTAATTACGGGTAATTATTACTAATTACTGGTAATTATTACTAATTACTGGTAATTATTACTAATTACTGTTAATTATTACTAATTATTACTAATTACTGGTAATTATTACTAATTATTGGTAATTATTCCTAATTATTACTAATTATTACTATTTATTACTATTTACCGGTAATTATTCTTAATTATTGGTAATTATTACTAATTATTGGTAATTATTACTAATTATTGATAATTATTACTAATTATTGGTAACTATTACTAATTATTGGTAATTATTACTAATTATTGGTAATTAATACTAATTATTGGTAATTAATACTAATTATTGGTAATTAATACTAATTATTGGTAATTAATACTAATTATTACTAATTATTGGTAATTATTGGTAATTATTACTAATTATTGGTAATTATTACTAATTATTGGTAATTATTACTAATTATTGGTAATTATTACTAATTATTGGTAATTATTACTAATTATTGGTAATTATTACTAATTATTGGTAATTATTACTAATTATTGGTAATTATTACTAATTATTCCTAATTATTGATAATTATTGGTAATTATTCCTAATTGTTAGTAATTAAATGAATAATTATTAATAATTAGGAATAATTACCCATAATTACAAATAATAACATTATTAGTATATTTTATTATTAATATTAAAATAATATAATTTTCTAATTTATATACAATTCTCCTTTCATCTGTGCGTTTTCTATCTCCACATACAAATAATACATGTGAAGACAGCAAACACACAGATGAAAAGAGAACTGTATATATATAAAAAATTATATTATTTTAATATTAATAATAAAATAGACTAATAATGTAATAATGTTATTATCCCTAATTATTGGTATTTATTACTAATTATTAATATTTATTCTTAATTATTAAAAATTATTACTAATTATTCTTAATTACCATTAACTATGAACAATACTAATAATTTAAATTTATTAAGTAAGAAAACAATATAAACATAATTAAATTACAACTAATTAAGAATAATTGAAACTAATAAAAAATTAAAAATAAATATTAAATTAAATTGAACATAAATACCTTGAAAATTGATCTGCTCTGATCGTTCTTCAAAACTTTAATATCAGCTCCGGAGAAAAAAAATTAAACTGAAGAAAAACTGAACTTTAGAAATATAATTTTGAGAGAAGAAGATGATGGAATTTGAGAATGTTTTGAAAAAAACGGATGGGGGGTATTTATAGGTTAGATTATTTGCGACAGGTCCATTTGCGACGGGAATCCCGTCGCAACTAGTATTATTTGCGACGGGACCCGTCGCAAATACCTTAGCCGACATTTATTACGGTCAACGGGTAAATAGTTATTTGCGACGGGACCCGTCGCAAATAACCACCTGCCGACATACTATTTGCGACGGGGGAATAATCCCGTCGCAAATACCTTTTACCGCCGTCGGTTATTTGCGACGGGAATATTCCCCCGTCGCAAATAGTTTTCGACGATTTGGCGCGCAGCGCGCGCCAGTTCTTTTGCGACGGGGAAAGTAATCCCGTCACAAAAGCCTACTTATTTGCGACGGGATTTATTCCCGTCGCAAATAACCCGTCGCAATTGCTCATTTTTTCCGTAGTGTCGGAATTTGGCCATATGAAATATATTTTTCCTCTTCCCTTTTCCAAAAAACATGGGCAAAAACCATGGTATTGTTTGTGGTTTGATTTATTTAATATAAGGAGTCCCAAACCTAAATAATAAAGAATTCCCTCACCTTTCCTATATAAACGCACCCAAGATCCCACTTACTCCTCGCTCAAAGACTTTGGAGTTCGTCCTAACTCTGAACTACTCTCAATAGAATCCTCCCAAGGTGCCCCAAGCTCCCAAGAAGCATCTCACAAGCCTCTCTCTAGCCTTTGGAAGCACACTTCCAAGTAAGGGTTTTTTCTTCCTTTCTCTTTTCTTGTCAATTTTCTTTAAGTTGTATTGCCATTTTAAATTCAATTATGAGTGTTGGGGTATGGTTTCTAACCTCCCCCATACATCCCTCTTATTTTTTGAATGATGGCATACCCCTTTCTCTCTCATTAAATTCCTCCCATGTACACCCGTTACTATACCGAAATTCCGAAAGGAACTTCTCTGTCTTCTTTTACATTCAAGCAATAATTTTGTTACAATTGTTCAGACATGTATCTATATGACCTCCTTACTGTCCATTACATGTAAATATGATGAGGAAACCCTTTCTCTCTCATCAATCTTTTTTATGAATTCTTATGTCACGCCGTTACGCTGCCGAAATCGCACCGATTTTCTAAGCCAATTCCATTGTGTAGTGAATACCATGCCCATTTCTCCATCAAGGGTATTCACATTTTTGCACATTTAGTTATTGATTATAAAGTTTCATGTATGAATTACACATTCCCTTATCGTGGAATAAATGATTATGTTTTATGAATCCAAGTTTTATGATCCATGTGGCAGACTTATGCATGAAATGAAATGTTTAGGAAGGGTGCACCCTTATAGCGCTCCAATGCATTGGGTAAAGTATAGTATCATGATACATAATGTGCAATGAGTGTTGACTCATGCTAATTCGAGTGCAACGAGGGTTTACCCGTGCTTTATGTGCAATGAGGATTTACTCATTCTCCATGTTCAATGAGCCTTGGCTCATACTAATTCCATGTTAAGTGTTGTTGCCACATTTCCATGTTATGATTGTCATTCTTTATCATGCAATTATGTTCATGTTTCTTTTATGCTCTATTGATATTCCTATTGGCTAACATGTATTGTACTCCTCATGTTATTCCATGTGTACTCCCTTACTGGGCTTTATAGCTCACCCTTTTCTTATGCATGTCCTCAGGTTATCCCATGCAATGCTAAGTACGAGGGAATGTAGTGGTCATGAAGAGGAAGTTTTCAATAAAGATGTTGTATTTCATGTTTTACGTTTTTATGTAATGATCCTAAGCCCCAAAAAAACTAAACCACTCTATCTTCTTTGTTTTATCAAGTGATGTTTTATGTAATAATTCTCGTTTAATTTTGTAATAAAAGCAAGGTTGTCATAAGTTAGATGCTTAAAATAAGTAAAGAATTCTATTTTAAGCATAAATACTCTAATATTCACTAAAAGGTCTATTTACCGCCTTTCAATGGTGAACCCTCTTCAAATCTTGTTTTCTTCACTTTTATATGTTCTATTTGAAAAAATAAAATTCTTCTTTAGAATCGGAAGACCAAAATTTACTTTGGATGAAATTTTTCTATTTTTTCTAAAAATGATCATTTTTTAATGAATAGTGAAAACACTATATCTTAATTCAAAAGTGCCTTTTAATGTAATTTATTTATATGGTTATATTATATTTTTAATTTTTTTATAGTGTAATTAGAATATATTTTTGGCACTTAATGTAATTTTTTGTCATTGGAAGTAATTTCATTTTTAAATTGGACATAATAAAGTGTTAATCTTTTAATTGTTATTATTTCTTAAAAACAAGCTATTTGTTTGAACAGCGGGAAATAATTTTAAATTAATTTCATCCACTTATGTGTTTTGAATTGGGAAAAATGGATTTAATATTTGGAATTAGTAGGTAAAAATTGTTTAAATAGATAGCTTTTATTTTTAGAAATTTTAAATATTTACTTTAGTAAATATTTTATTTACCATGATTAAAGGGTAAATATATTAAATAATGGCAAAATATAATATTATAATAATACTAAATTACCATATCATGTCTTCTAATCCTATTTTTTGATACATATCATATCATGGGCATCCTGGGGTCAAATTTGGGACCCCATAGAGCCACATTGGAGTAATAATGACATTTTATATTAATTAATTTAAAGTAAAGATAAAAATGAAATAAACAAATATCTTTTAGTAAATAAATTTTTAAATGGAATTATATAAGTTATTATTTCTACTAATAATATTATTTATAAATCTAAAACAATTTCCAACATCATGGTATTTTTTTAAAATTTTTGGGCATCAAATAAATTAAATTATTTATGACACAATAATGATGCAATATTTACCTCATTAAAAAACGATTTAAATAAATAAGATTATAAATATTAAAACAATATCCTAAAACAATCCAATTATTATTGTATTATTTTACTTCGACCATGGATCATCTTAAATTTGATATTGACAAATAGTTTACCTTTGGAAACTGAATATGAGGTTATAATAAAATAATTGTTTCAAACCTTCCTAAAGAGACGCTCCTCTCCCTTATAAAAAGTCGTCACTTAAAACTTATTCATCACAATTATCATGCCTTTTTCTCGTGAAACATATGATCAAATAATCTCCCAAGATCCCTCTATTTATCCTAGAATCCTTACCTTAGGCCAAAAACACTTCAAGAAACCCTATTGGTTCAAACCAAAGAGAGTTACCCGATGTAAAGGTAACATCTACCCTTATGTTCTTTTGTTTTATTTTACTTCTCCAACCCCCTAAGCACTTTCAATTACTTTATTTTATAATATAACCAGTATCCTCAATATAATATTCTGTTTTTATGAGAATAATTCTAACTACACTTACACACACCTCCATGTAATGGGTGATGAACAAAATGTTTCTTGTGGACAACAATCTAACACCTCACGAAGCGATGATTGTTCAATTAACTCCTACCACCTCTCATGGTGGCCATTATGATGGGAAAATATTTATATATGATATATATTATGCTTATGATTTCTTTATTCTTTTTCATTTTTCATTTATATCATACCTTTATGGTTTCCATAATGGGTAAACTCGATAATTTCATTTTAGGAAGTGCGGACTACCACCCCCTCAAAGTGTAATGACTCGTTAATGCCTTATGTGGGATTTATAAAGGATAGTGTTAGTTATATTATATATGATATTATAATGTAATTATAACATAACTATGAATGATTATATTTTCATTTCATTAAATATTAAATTGAAATGAATGTACCGTTCATGCGTGCGTACAGCTTATCGTCTCCATGAACGGTACATTTCATTTCTTATCTCCAAATGTTATGTATTGATATAAATACACGTATATACTGGATATATATGATATATAAATCATTAATATTATTCTAGAGATAATGGAGAATTGACCACATAGACAAATTGTAATTATAACAAGTTCATTTTTAACTCAAATTCTGAACATCGACAAATTGTCCGATATAAACTCAAATAATTAACTAACTTTTATTGCAAGGTAATAAGTGATATAAAATTAGTAATAATAATGAAAAAGGTTATTAATAATGTATAAATTAATTTAAGTTTATTATTCAAGGAGAAGAATGAACATACATGTCAACTTGGAAACGAGGTAAGAGATTTCTTATCTCACTTTTAATTCCATGAAATTTCCATTGTTCACCACTTATTTTATGCATGTGGTATATTTTGTACTGCCATTTGGTATATATTATCATTATTATATTTATATTCATGGAGTCATGTGAAAAATTTGGTGGTAGTTAAATTTTTCTCTTACGACTCAATTGATTACAACGTGGTAAGAGTTTTTCATCTCACTTTTTATTCCTATGAGATTCCTGCAATATTAGCCACAATTTCAATTTGTGTGGTGGATGTACTTCATATTATTGTATGATTTGTGTAATATATTTTAATATATGGGTATATAAATATTCATTTTTTGATCTTTATTTCATGGGGTCTTTGTGTTGTAAGTTACCAAATTAGTAAGGGAACCTTTCACCCTCCTCTTTTTAAAAGACTTCTTTTTGTTTTGTCTTTTAATTTTCATCTCATATTGTTGGGATATGTTCTCATATATCCTTATTGATGTAAATTTTATATCCAAGTGTTGAGATATCCTTTTCCCTATCATAGATTTATTTTCTAAATTATAATGTGATGACATTAGGCAGTCAAATTTTTGTAAGAAAACTCCTTAACCCAATTTCAGTTTTTTTGGAATAAACTTATACTTCTTGATTATGTCGTAATATGTATATGCGTGAATAACCTCTGATTTTTTTACACTTAATATCCACTTATATTGGGTGTATTTATATTTTTTACTCATAATTATGAAATTGATTTGTCCTTAAACTAAGGACACTGTGTTTACAAGTGATTTCGTCTCAATTTACATTTCCATTGAGACTTCATTGTTGTTATACACCAATTCACTCTTATATGGTGTATATACTATCCTTTGACATATTATATCATGAATATCTTTATTCTCATGATATTATTAATTTCTGATTAAATGCTATACCTCAATTATATGTATTTAAGTATCTCTCTTTTTGATAAAAAACTCTTAAACTAAAATATCGTTTTAAATGTTTTAATGGTTTATTCTTCTATCTCTTTCATTTTAATTTCCCGGTTTTGAAAATGGTTTTAAGGATTTATTCATATGGAAATGAATGTTTTGAAAATAATTTTTTTCAAAAGCTTCAAAGTGGTATGGAACACTTTGATTCAAATGTCTCTGTATTTTATATTTTAAATGGATTTGAAAATGGTTTGATAAAATCTTTGATTTTGTCAATATTTTGAAATGATATATTGTGATTTAAATGTGGAAATTTTATCTTTACATTATGTTTGTTTTATGGGTTATGAATATATTATGGCTATTTGGAATTGTTTGTGTATACGGGTGGTTCCGTGATAATCCCAGGGCGGGTGAGCCCGAGATAGCTCTATAATGCATTGGGTAACGTGACAGAGGTAAATGTTATTATTTCTCCTAAGATATTTTGGGAATATACTATGATGGGTATTACAAATGTCACTCCCTCTATATTTCTGATAACTATAATGTAAGTATGTTATTGATGCCATAAGTTACCTTTATGATTTATGTTTTTTATGTGTTGTTCACAAATCTTATGATTTTATGAGGTATGTTTTGATTGAAAAGTATGGTTTTATTGTTTTGTATTTATTGATGGGATAATGTTTTCATTCCTTATTTTATATCCCTTACTGATCTTTTTATGCTCATCCCATGTTTTTTAAATGTTTTCGATAGGACTTAGAGATGAATAAGTGTCAAGGATGGGATCAAGGAAAAGTCATGTTGTCTAAAACATGGAACTAGACTTGACTCTTTTTTCAACAGTTTTTATTTTAAGAAAAAAATTGATACTAAGTAGAGTTGTCTACATGTAATATTCATGTTGTTATGGAAATGTTATGACCTATTTCTCTAAAACTCTAAACCTAAAAAGATATTCAATGTGAATTATCCATTTAATTTAAGATTATGGAATGTTTAAGGTCAGGTCCTTATAAAACTAGTCCATTCCTCATCGAGGCATGCTTTCTAAATAACACATCAATACACTATTACATAATAAGAAGCATATCGATAAAGGGGTACCCCATAATAATTTCCCACTAATTTTATTCTCTCATAACCAAATTTCATACAAGATAGAACTCCCATATCTTTCCGAGAATAAATTCTAAAGAGACATTGGACAACACATCACAACTCACCTATGTACACATTGGAATACATATAAAGTCTCACTAAAAGACATCTGAGACATCACAACACATCTAGATGACATTCATATATCCAAAATTGTAGGTTATTTTGATTACAAAAAACATAAACCTCATTCCTTCCTCCAACAATGTGATACCCTCACCATGACCCACCTAATAATCTCATAAATTATCAAAACTAGTACACATTTGAAAATTTTTCATCATAGAATATAGATATAAACATCACTTAAAAGATAGAGTATGGAATATAGGGAAGCCAAATAAATATCTTCACAATCTAGAATCTAGTAAAAACACTACCCAAAACATTAGGGAGCCGGAACATGGTGCTCGATGCGGGTGATGTGTGTATATTAAATCACAAGGAGATATAATGTATTTATATTAACCACAAAACACAAGCTGAAACCATGGGTTCAATATAAGAGTAACATCCTAACTCAAAACATTACCCCTAAGGACTCAAAAGCCTCATTTTTTTACCACCTATAAATTCATATAACCTCAGAATAATTCCACCAACCATTATTTTTTAGATTAAACAAATTTCTATAATTTCCAATACCATCCACTTTCATTTATATTTCCCATTTATTTAATATTGATCATAATCCACTCTAACCACACATCCCCATTTAATTAATGTTTTCATTAGCTATTCCAACCCATTCCATTTCTGTTTCATTATTAAAAAAAATTATTTCATCACTAATCGGAATCTAGAAAAATACTACACGATAATAACTACCCATATTTATCATGTCAAAACACCCATATTACCACCAAAACTCATCATAACCAATTCCACATGAAAAACTCTACATATCATAACTAAATCTCAATACATCATAACTACACACCACAACCACCCCTTATAAATAATTTCATATAAATCACATATTTTATTTCAGATTCAGGAAAGGGGATCTTCATCACATTCACTTCCTTATTTCATGTAAATTATTACACAATCTATAATTTCCCTAGAAACTAATTTCATTATATGGATAAGTTTCCATTAAAAAATTTCATTTATAGTGTTAAAAAAATCATAAAAAAGGTTCAATATTCATATTAACTACAAAACAGATAATCCCCCCATGACACCCATGATTTTCAACATGGATTCATGAATGTATAATGTCAATAAAATAAATTAAAAAAGTGGAAAATCATACATTTAATTTTCCCTAAACTTCATTTTAATATAAAATAATTAAGTAACATTATTTATAAGACACATACTACCTCCTTACGGAATAACTAATGAATTATCCCTAACACATGTATAATTAAAATATAGATGTTGTACCCCCTACCTTAAACAAAGATCTCTAGAAAACTATACATGGTTGGAATAATAGGGAGAAAAAAAACTAGCCACAGTCCTTTATAAAATGATTTGACATTTTCACACAACATTTTATTACAAAAAACAGAAAATTTACCCATTTCATTCACTCTACCCTTTTTCAAAATAAGAACATGGTAAAAAAAAGGGATAAGATAAGAAAAAAAATCACCGAAAACCACCAAGTATTGTTAAAAAAATAAAGATTAAATTTTATGAAAGGTGGATGAAAGATCACATAAGTAAGCACTTGGTTTTCCTAATAAATGGGATAATGAATAAATTAAATATAGGGTTTGAGTGGGTTTGAGTGGGTTTGAGTGGGTTTGTGTTTCTTGGTAGACTGGAAAACATGACACCTTAGAGCACAAGTTCTCACCATTTCATAGAACCATTGAAAAGTAAAAAGACTTAAGGGGTTAGACCGAACAATATATGGTATCATCAATGTTTTTTCTAAGAAACACATGGATGTCCATGCCATATATTTGATAAATAAAATAAAGAGACCACACTCTAGGGGAACCACTTCTCCGCATGACTCAATTTCAATGAAAAGGCATAGACCACAACCTTACCCCATGACGTAGTTGGAAAAAATTGAATAAACCACTGAATTTACCTCTATAGAAATCTACACTGCAGTCAAAATCCCTTCACCACATCCATTTCATGTAAAAGTTAGGTTACCTTTGTAAGGGTATCATCAAATTTCCTAAAACTGTGTATGGGTAAAATAGATAGACCCTAACCAAAAACCATGTTATTTCCACAGGGCTGGATACCCTGGGGGTGAATCATAGAATGATAGATTAAAACAAGTACCCATTTATCTTGTCTTTTTGTTAGAAAAAAATATCTTCTCTCTCCTTCCCATTGTAGAGTATGAAAAAATATTAAAGAATGAAGATGATAAAGTAATTTTAATTAGTTCACCATCACCGGGCTATGTCCAAGGAGCATACACCAACGATGTGATGATGATGAAAATACACTATAATCACAATACTACTTTCAATGTTTGGAGTGAACTTACTATCCTTTCTGGTTTACAACTAGTCTCAATTTGAAAGCACATTTCTCTCTCAACTGATGTGTCCTCACTTCTTCTTCAAAATATCCACTCGCAGTTTAAATGATTGTAGGCAACTTTATTAAATCTTATAAATGTATCCTCCACTATTTTTAGAAGCTCTATTGATGTCCCAATTTCATCGATAGATGAATACCTATTTTCTACTTAAATATAAGAAATACCTTCCAACTATTTTAGAAAATCTCAATTCCTTCGCGAAGCTCCTTATTTGCAAAGCTCAAACTGGCCTTCACGAGGCTCCTTTAGGGAAGCACAAACTAGCCTACATAAATCACTTTCTTTCCTTTTTTTGAAGATCACTTGCCATCATGAAGAACACCTCTTTTTCATAGCACAAACTAACCTTCACAAAGATCAAATGTTTCGGTTTTCTTTTTAGTTCCTTCGTGAAAGCCTTACTTTCATGATGCTCAGAACATTCGGTTGGATTATTTCCTTCATGAATAACTTCACATACCAACTTCACGAGATCATTTTCAAACACGGGACTTATAATTATCGTTGAGTCTCCCTTTCATTAATCATCATTTATGAAAGGGGTATCCTCATATTTATAGGATCTGCTCTTTTTGAAGCTCCACATCCTCCAGTGCATTTTCTGGATCCATCTTTGTGGAACACCTCCATTTGTGAAGATCCATTGTAACCGTAGAGCACTCTGTCTTCGAGGCTCCCGTAAAAATCATGAAGCCTTCTAAAAACAACCATGAAGAACTTAATCACTAATCACGAAGAACCATTTTATTAGAATCATGAAGTTCGTCACTTTCACAAAGACCTCCTCCAGAATTCTTTTCTCCTTCACAAAACACAACTCAAAAATACCACCTTGTATTTATTCTTTTATACAAACTCCAGTTATTGTATTCCTTTTTCATGGTTCTTTTTCAACATGGATTTTCAATGAAATATCTGGAACCTGGAAATTCACCATGAAAATAGGATTTGTCAACAACCACAACCAACCAAAAAATGATGCAATGTTGCATTGAGGGATTTTTTCAAACAATCTTTACCTTTGGGATTGATGAATACTATTATCATAAAAACTCTCTACAATTTGATAACTCACTAATCCTTCTTTTATTATCTACCATCATTCACCTATTTCAATTTAGATAGTGTCCAATGTTCACCCACCACATCCTCTATGCCCAAATGTTCAATGCTCGTCATGAGAAACAATAGTAGTATGAAAAGGTCATCAATGAATCACTTAATTTATGACACCAATTGTTTACACCATACCAATAACAATAAACTAATATCATCATGAACCTCAGTTTTTGTGATATATCTTCTTTGATTGATCATATCAAACATTGACTAATTTGATACTCTCCCATATCCCATTGTTATCCCATTATCTTGCTGCTACCCCTATCAGTTTCTCCCAATTTCTTTGACTAAGAAATATTATACCTTCATTAGACTCAATTTATCCCCTGTTAAGAGTCACACTTTCTCTCCCTATGTCAACGAACCCAAAGGTAACTCTTTTTCGGTCTGCAATATTGGAAAGAACATGGATTAACACATTTTAAAAAAACACACCATACCTTATGGAGAAGGGGATCCACATCCACATTTTTTTATGTGTGAGGAGTCGAATGGACTCCCAGATCCAGTCAATGTCTCTCAAAAGCTACCTTGGATAAGGACATTGTCTGAATGTCAGGGACCTATATCCTTTTAGGAAAATACTCTAAATTCACTAGCCCTTGCGGCACCTTCTCCTTAGGAAAATGATATTTGATCACAATGTTCTTTGTCCTTGCGTGATGAACTGGATTTTTGTTAAGATCAACAGCACTCAAATTTTCACATAGGATTCCAATCAGAGACTACACTGCCACAACCATGTCATCAATATGTTTCTTCATCCACAATAACATCATGTATGATTTTGTGGATAAAATATACTGAGCTTCTGCGGTACTCAAAGAAATGTAGCCTTGTTTCATGATAATACTAGTAACACACAATCCACCAAGATAAAAGGAACCTCCCTATGTTGATTTTTGGTCATCTGCTGAACTATCCCAATCTAACTCTATAAATTCCAATATCTCTAGATGAGATTTTCCATTATACATCAAACCGATATCCACAATTCATTTTATATACTGAAGTATTTCTTTCACTACAAGAATTTGAATTTCCTTGGGATTGCTTTGATATCACACTTCTTGGAATGTAGTGAAAACAATATTAGGTCTTTTCATTGTAAGGCACAGTAAACTCCCAGTAATCTTCCTGTATTATGTGATATTAACTACATAGAAATCATCATCTTGTGATAATTTTATCCTGGTAGAAACTGGAGTCATCATCCCCTTGTAATTTTCAATTCCAAATATTCTCATATCATCTTTGGAATATTTGGATTGGGATATAGAGGTGCTAATCCTTCCCTGTGTCACCTGTAAACCTAGTAAAATGTCAACTATAAGATCATTAACGTTTCAAACTCACTTTTCACGAATTCATAAAACTGTATGCATTGAGCTTCATCTGATCTTCCAAATATTATATCATTGACATAAACCAACATCAACATCCTTTTGTTATTGTATTTGTTGAAATAGAAATTGTAATCAACACCACCACACAAAATACCATGATTATTAAAATACTGATCTGGATCTGAGTACCATGCTCTTGGTGCTTGTTTTATCCAATATAGTGCTTTATTCAACCGAAAAACATTGTTCTCATATTCATGAAGGAGAAAACCATCTAAATGATAATTATAAACTTCCTCCTCCAGAACCACATTTAAAAATGTATATTTCATGTCCATCTAAAACACTATGAACATCCATTTTTCTATAATGGCTAGGAATTATCTGATTGTCTCCAGCCTTGTAACCAAGGAAAATGTATCATCGACATCAATAACCTCTATCAGGATGTATCCTTTTCACATTAGTCATGCTTTGTTTCAAATCACTATACCATATTCATTTTTCCTATTGTGAAAAACTGATTTAGTCCAAGAGAAATAATTATCTCTTAGACTCAAAACAATATCCCATGTCTAATTCTTCTAAATCTGGTCTAGCACTTCATTCATCGCATGAACCCATATTTCATCTTAAGCTACATCAGCCAAACAAAGAGGTTAATCTTGAGATTGGAGAGATGCCTCCTGTAGTGACTTTATTCTTATTGTCTGAACTAGGGATGTTGGATCACCAATGATATCTTTCTTATCAATTGCATCTCGACTCTATGGCTTCATTGCAGATATGGAATTGACTTCTTCTTGTTAATCATTAGTATCTTCTTTTGAGTCATCATCTCATACTTCTGCACCCCCAATGTTACTTTCCTCTTCATTAATTTCATTAATAAACTTTTTATTGTAATATTGAGTATTTTTGTCATTTTCCACAATATTGACATCACTACCCTCAACTACTTTTCCCAGCCTCTTGTTGATGAATTTGAATTCTTTGATTTTTCCTGAGTATCCAAGGAGTATCCCCTCATCTAGACGTGAGTCAAATTTACTATGTTTATCCTTTATGATAATGAAGAATATAATTAGAATGATTCTAAAGTATTTCACTATTGGATTCCTTCTATACCAAATCTCATATGTTGTATTTCCTTTATTCAGACAAAATAGGTCCCTGCTAGAAATATAGAACGATGTCAATACTTCTTCTTCAAAAATTTATCTAGTAGGTCTTTTCAATAATCAAAATTCTATACATGTTGTTGATTATCTGATTTTTCTCTCAACCACTCCATTATAATGGGGAATTCTCACTGAAGAAACTTGAGGACTTATCCCGTGTTTCTAGAGATAATATTACACCTAACTATTTGTGAATTTTGTACCGTTATCTGCACAAAACTTCAGAATATTCTGCACAATCATTCTTTTTGATTCCCTATGATACTATTTTAAAAATCTAAATACATCCAACTTGTGGTAAATGAAAAATACCCATTCCATTCTACTATAGTCTTCAATTAAAAGAACTTAATACCTCTTTAAATCAATGGATCCTGGTGAGATATGTCCAAAGACATTAGCGTTCAGCAATTCAAGCACTCTTGATGACTTGCTTTCCTTTTCGTTGTATGTTTTTCTAAAGATCTTACCTTGCTAAAACGCATCCCACATATGTGTACAATCATGTGATAGCCTGGGTATGTCTCTAGATGAAACACACTTCACCAGATCATATAGGGATGGTTGACATAGATGACCCAATCATTTATTCAACAAATTTTTTTCTTCCTCTCTAGACAAAAAGAACATATCTTCTTCTCCACTTACAAGATAGAGATTTCACTTTGTCATTTTTACTTGTATAAACACATCACCATCTCTTCCTTTGACAATAAACATCTTCTTATAAAAAACTTATAGAATTATTTAAGTCACATATTTGGCTAATGCTAAGAAAATAGTGATTGAGTTCTTCTACTTCTAAGACATCAACACGTCTCATCTCATTATTCCCAAACCTAGACATTCATAAGGCAATAATATTCAGGGATTCATCAATTACAAACATGAAAACACATTCATTATTAAATTTTATTTTATTTACAAGATCATTATTACTTGTTATATAAGATGTGCAACTAATGTCAAGGATCAATTCACTAGAATAGTCTAATTCATTAAGAGAAATTTATACCAACACTACCTTGTCATCCATTTTCTTTTTGATCCATGCCTTTGACATCAAACCTGGTGTTGTTTTAAAATAATGATTTTCATCAGATTGAGATTTTACATCTTAATCCCACAGAGTTTCAAATCAATTTTTCATTTTCAACTCACCTATAGGTTTGTTGATTTATTTCTTGAGAATTATTTGATTTTTTCATGGAACATTCCCATGAATGGTTGATGTATAATATCTTTCCATGTTCTCAAATTATCTGCATCAAAAACATATCGCTCAAATAATGTTCTATATTATTAAGCTATGTTTAGATGACACTGTTCTAATTATGACATTCAGTTTCTCTTGGATATGGAACACATATACTATGAATTTCCCATATTTCCACAAAAAAACACCTAATATAGGGTTCATTCCAGCGTGTCACTTATACAGTATTATTTCCCCTTGGGATCATTAAATATTTTGAGTTTTCTTTGTTCCCAAATCAACCTTTAATCTCAAAACAGGTTCCTACGATCTATCTTCAATTTTCAGAGTTCTTTTTTCCAATCAAGACACAGTAGCATTATCATCTGAGCATAAATGACTCTTCCTTTCTACGAAACAACTATTCTCAATTTTTAGATTCTCGGTTTTCTGAATGAAATTATTTCCTAATGTCATAGTAGTATTCTAGAGTTTTTCTTTATCCTTAACATTTTTCTGGCAACATACATCTTTTCATTCATGTTTTTTGATACACTTGATTTGATCATTCATTGTGTTATTCAAGACATATATCATCATTTTATGTTCTTCAATCTTGATAATTTACTCACTAACTAATTTTGAGTCCTCTGTTGTTGATGAATTGATTTTCTCAATTTATTCAATAAACTCAGACTTCTCTTCTTCTTGCCACTATATATAGAGTTTGGTATCATGAAATTTGTTTTTTGGATTTATTTGTCTTGTCTCTCCAAACCTCTATCTCATCATGAGAAGTCTCTAACTCATCTTTCTTATCAACTCTTCCTTAAACTTCTTATTATTCATCAATTTTAGTATCTTTCTTTTTTATGTACTATTAAAAACTTCCACCATAGTATTTTTTTCATGATCAATGCAGTTCTCTATTTCATAAACCTACTCAATCTCCGACTCATCTGAACTGTCACATTCTTGTGAAATATGATTCTTCTTCTTAATGAAATTTCTCTTCAACTATTTCATTCCTTTCGCATATGCTGAAGAAATCTTCTTAGTAATTTTTACTTCATTGACATCATCATATTCTTGGAAATCTTTGGGCCACATTGATGAAAAATGTACAAAGTTTCCACATCTAAAGTAGGAAAGTGGAAGTTTCTATTTAAAAATTTATTTCCCTCTTTGAAGATTTGAGGAATGGAATGCCATCACCTAATCTGTCTATTATTCTTCCAGAGAATATTCAATACTGAGTTTCTCCATGGCATTTAATGGAACCTATTTGGATTTCCCCTTTTCCACATCATCGTTATCATAATTTCACATTTCATATGCTATAAGGGTACTATGAAAATAATCCATTGTAAGCCCTTTTAGATCCTTTCATTCCAATACTGGAACCTTTGGAGTGAAGCGAGGTGGAAGTTTCATCTGGATGCACTCCAAAATCTATGTGTCTTTAATGAATTCACCAAGACCTCTCATGTCTTCCACTACAACATTTACACTATCAAATAATTCATCAATAGATGCTTGCAGGTTCATTCTAATACCTTCATACTTATTCCACAACTCATGCAAATTTTATTCTTTGACCTTTTAATATCATTTATATATGTTCAAAGTTTTTTCCCACATGGCATGTGATGTTTTTCATAACATCACCTTGGTAAATATAGAAATTAATGGGGCTCCCACTAAAGCATTAATTCCCTTAGTGTAAGCATCCAATTCTCTTCTCTTAGTATCTGATAAAGCACCACTATTAATATTGACTGTTATATCATGCATTTCTGCTGTAAAGGCATTCATTTCCAAAGATCAAAAGAAGTGTTTCATCTGATACATCCAAAGTTGAAAATTGTTCCCATTGAAGATTGGAATCAATTTATGATGAGTGAACTCCATTTAAGAGAGAAATAATGAAATCAACCTTTCTCTCTAATACCAATTCTTAGGACCACAATGTTGGATACCCTGTGGGGGTGAATCATGGAATAATAGATTCTAAAAACTACCGCTTTGATCTTATTTCATTGTAAGAAAAAACACTCTTCTCTCTCCTTCTCATTGTAGAGTATGAAGAAATATTAAAGCATGCATAAGACACAACAATTTTTCTTGTTTCACCCTCACTGGGCTACGTCCAGGGAACACACACCAGTGTTGTACCGATGGACCAAATCCACTATAAGCACACTACTATTTACAATGATTGGAGAGAATTCACTATCCCTCCTGGTTTACAAACAATAACAATTTGAAAGATCATTGTTCTCTCAGCTAAAGTGTGATTATAGATTTTTTTTCACAAGATCTGCTCACTGTTTAAAGACATGTAGGTCCCTTAATTAAATATAATTAATGCATCCTACACTTTATATAGATGATCTATTTATGTCCCACTTTCATCCATAGATGAATACATCTTTTCCACTAATCTCTGGGAAATACCTTTCAACCACTTTTTGCAAAGCTCACTAACATCATGAATCTCCTCTTTCGTGAAGCTCAAACTGGAATTTGTAAAGATCCTTTAGAAAAGTACAAACTGGACTTTTTGAATCTCCTTCTTACCTTTTCACAAAGATCTCTAGCCTTCACATAGCACACCTCTTTTGAAAATCTCAAACTATCCATCATGAAGCTCAAAAGTTTTGGTTGGATTTTTAGGGCCACCACGAAATCCTTACTTTCACGATGCTCAGAACATTCGTTTGGCATATAGCCTTCCCGAATGACTTTGCATACCACCTTCGCAACTGTTTTTCAAACATAGTAACTTATAACTATTATTGATTCCTTCTTTCCTTAATCACCATTTCAAAAGGGGGTAGCCTAATATTTATAGGCTCATCTCTTTTCGAAGCTCCACCTCCTTGAGCGCATTTTATGGAAGCATCTTTATAGTGCACCTCCATTCATGAAGACCCATTGTAAAATTAGAGAACTCAGTCATTGCAGTGCCCCTCAAAATCATGATGCTTTCCGCTGATGACCACGGAGAACTCTATCACCGATTGTGAAGATCCATTTTATTGGCATTGCGATACTCATTTCTTTCACAAAGACCTCTGCATGAATTATTCACTCCTTCCCGAAAAAGAATTTTCAAATGCCATATTCATGAAATTAATGAATTTTACATATTTTAATGATATCATTAAGGAAATCCACTTTCTGTGATGAAAACTGAACTCCAGATTTTGCACCACAAAAATTTGGAAAACACTAGAAAATAGAACCACCTTGTATCTATATTTTTGTACCACCATAAGATCTTATATTCCATTTTCGTTGTTATTTTTCAATATTGATTGTCAATGAAATCTCTGTACTTGAGAATTCACCATGAAAAACATCTTTTCCAAGAAACACAACCAACCCGAAAATGATGCAATGTTACCTTGAGGGAATTTTTCCAAACAAACCCATTTTACCCACAATGGTCCTCAAAACCCCAATTGTAACACTCTGCACCAAACTCACATAATTTTTGGCACAAACCATATCTCCACACTTTAGAAACATTCTATGTTAAATACTTTGCTATATCACCCCCTTTTACAATCCAAACTCCTCGTAATGTCCCCCAAACACCTCCACCACTAGAATTCTCATAAAGTAACTAGTCATAAGGTATATAATATTACATGGAATATAGTATAGGATAATATATATTCAATTATTAATTTACATACTAACATAAGATAATTCATGTGAACTAATATTTATCATGACTGATCCAATTAGATGATCGAACTCTCGAAAAGTTCCACTTTTGAAGGTATATTACACTTAGTATATGAAGTGGTTTTAATCTCACTATTCAATCTCATTTTATTCACCAATATATATAAATTATTTATTTACTTATGTTTCAAATCATAGTTCATCCCTCAAATGAATATGTTATAACAGAATTTGGGTGAATCTATTTACACAATCAACATGTTTGTGTTACTCACCAAAAATTTAAACTCAATTATGTTCGTTCATATCTGAATTCATCATTTTCATAAGGTATATGAACACTTAAAGTAAAATATTCAAATTATATGAGATTTATAATATCCACATGGGTAAGCATAATGTGATAAATAATCACCCCATTCAATTTACATGGAAAATATTAGGCCTTATGGTTAATAGGTAGTCTGACCCCAAGTCCCACTACCAAGGGATAATTTTCTCAATAGATAATCCAATTACTTATAACTATGAATCCTAATTTGAAAAAAAATTAAATTACTACATTAAAGATAATAAATTCAATTCCAATCTGCGGTTGAGGTAGATAAAAAACAAAATTCATTATGGAGTCATTCCTAGCATGAAAATGAAACGTTCTATCCTAGAACCAGTTTATCATATAAAATTTTTCATACATACATTCAAAATATACACAATTCATAATAAATTATAAAATATGGAAAGGCCCATAAATTAATGGATAACTAAAATATTTATGCATGATATAAAAATAAATGATCAATTCATAAATAAAATCAAATTACAAACCCTTTTATAATTTCAACTTTAACATTATTAGAATCCCATAATCTTGAATATAAACATTTTATATTCACCCCAATATGAACTATTTCATACTCATTATTATGTGGAATTTATATTTTAAATATATGATAATATATGAATTATAAATTATTTAAAATATAATCTCTATTATGTAAATATTTCCTTTATTTTATATATCATATACTAACTAATTATTTAATCCTTGATCATATAAATTATTAAAACAATTTTTTGGATGTGTCTTAAATAATATGAAAATTAGGAGCCCTTTTATTTAAAATAATTCAAAATATTTAAATTTTCACAATTCATAATTTGAAAAAAAAATTAATTTGGCTATATTTTTTAAATTAAGACAATTTATAAATTATTTCTCTCTATTTTTGAGTAGACAGTATTTTTTCCGAGGTCATAATGCATGCTATATAATTTGGTGAAAAGGTATTTCAAATATTAACATTTAATATTTGTGAGATTTAAAAGATTCACAAACATTTATTTAATTAACTATAAACTAGTCAGGATTAAAAAATTAATTTATATATTCCTTATAAATTTAATATTCCAAAAATATCATTTATTATAATTTATTAACATTTTATAAATCATTATGATATTTTTAGTGTTTGAAAACATTTTCTAAAATTATTTGGTTTACCATTTCGTAGAATCAATATTAAGTATATGGGAATACTCCTTCCCCCCTTACATGGACCATATGGGAACCTATGGATAAAATTAGGTCACTAATAACCTTTACATAGCTCAAAAATTACACGTTGCCTAAAGGTAATACATAGATTAACATTACATAGCTCATTCTTTGTAAGAAAAATAAGGGGGTTACCTTTATTCAAGTCAATTTCATGATGTTTTCTTAAGAATTATAAATCCAACAAAAAGGTAACAAAGTTACTACCATTATGAATTTCTTTTTAAAAATACATAACAATTAAAATTGTTTTAAACTACTTCATAACCTTTATGAAATAATGTAAAAACCGAAATTACACTTTCATGAACCCCTTTAGGTAAAGGTATGTCCTGGGTTACCATTACCTAACCCTTTTAAAAAATAACTACCCTTTAGTGTAATGCCAAGAACTATCATAACCTTACATGTCACCTTTACACAAACCATTTACTTAAAGATTATAATTTATATTAGCTTTATGTCAACCATTCATGAAAATATAACCCTAAGGATTACATACTTGCATAACAGTAATATAGAGTGATTATTATATAATAAGTATATCTATAAATAGATGATTATTTGGGTACCTTTACCTGACACATCATGGTCAGGGTAAAAAAGTTTCATGATTCTGGAAAAACATTAAAATTGATGGTGTTTTTTGGGTTTATTCTTTATATAAATGAAATATTTCATGAATATAAATCATGGGATCACTCCGATTCAACTGAAGGGGTTTAAATGAGTCTAATAAAAATTATCATATAAAGAAGAATAAATTTAATCCCTAGTATGAGGATCTCATGTGTAAGAAAAATGATGCTTCATATTATGCTAGAAATTAAGAAGTGTTGTATATAGCATATCTTACACCAAAGAGTATCGTTAGACTTTTGTATTCATTTGATATTCTCAGTAAATATCTATACAATATTAGAATCAAGACATCCTCTCTACTTGGGTAGTTAGGGGTTGTTCGAGAATCATCTATCATATGGATGAGATCCATCTTTCCCCTATATTATTTATGAGCCTCTAATGGAAAGGATAATAATGAAGAGAGATCTGGGTTCGATAGATGTTCAACCAAGAATCAATGAGTGTGTATCACTATCATCACATGATAGAAATTTATATATAAGATAACAGGATCACTCCATAATTTTTGTATCATTTATTCTCATGTTACAGCATGTGAATAAACATTATGGATAATATATCATTTGAATGTTTGAATGTAGAACAATTAATGTGAGATTATTTGCAAGAAGGCTCATGAATCTGGATAATACTTACAACTTAATTGTATATAATAATATACCTTAATATTCATAAAAATCACATTTTTTATGAAATACCTAGTATCATATATACAGACACAGACATACATATGGATTTATTCAACATATCTCTTTTATATACATATATATACTTGTGGATAAATGTATACACATGTAAAAACATGTGCTTATATAAAATTACATATAGTTCCATTTATATATGTTTTCATAACTATTAAAGGAGATATTTTTTCAGTGCAATGAAAAGAACTGATAAGGAGGTACCTTTATTAGGGATAAAAATGAACTGAAAACGTACCATTTTAGAAGAGATTTTTATTAGCACTAATGAAGTATCCTTGTACATTATCACAAATTTTTAGTGTTGAAAGAGGTTACAACATAATAAACTTTTTTTAGTGAATCATTTTTTTTAAGATCATTTAATTTTTTATGAATTCCAAATGAAGATTGACTACTTTCTCATATGAATCACTCTTACATAAAACACTACTCCAATTATAATCCATTAATACACTTAAAAGTCAATATACCATGTTATTATGAACATTAATACTATAAAATTATTATTAATATAGAAATTGAAATATACATTTTATTCAATTTCTCGAAGTGGATAATTTTTTATAAAATTCACAAAAGTATTTATGTTTATTTTTAATATTTTTTTATAAATCATTATTTTTTTTGAAAATTCAACAAATTTTTATTAAATATTTAAAAATATAAATATTATATATACCAGAAACACTATAATAATAAATTGATTTATTATAAATACAAATTAATATCAACTAAGAGATCTAGATTGAATAGTTGGTTTATACATTGGTAAATTTAGGTTTATATCTCATTTGAAAATTCAGTCTTCTTATCTCAACCCTTTTTATGGTAAAGTATCTGTTTCATATTAATTATTGAAAAATTGTTATAACACTTATCAATTATGATAACATTTTGTCTGAAAATAATTGCGTTCACAGTTATTTTCAATTGACTGGGGATATCAGTTTGAACCTATCAATTAATTACTAGAAATATCTTGAGAAAAAAATGAATGAATGAAAAATTTATAATCCTATAAATCCAAATGACCACATAAAAACAAACATGGATTCATAATTTTTAATATTACTTGATAAATAAATTTCACTTAATATTTAATTTATTCAAAATCCATTGAAATAAATAATTAATATAGACTTATATTGTATTCAAAATATTTTAGAGTAAAATAATAATCAATTATAGATATAATAAAGATTTATCTACAAAAATTAATAAGTTATTTTTTTATTAATAATTAATAACATAATTTAATATTTCTATCATAGAACAAAATAAAAAAAAATAAAATTTTATATTATTATCTAATCGATTCTAACTTGTTTAACAATTTAAAATGGATTCTGTTGAATTTAGGCTCTTCATTTTGGTTAATTTTGATCAATTATATTAGAAATAGATGCCCATATTTGATTGGATATATTAAAAATTGTTTATAACTTCTATCACTAACATAAAGAGTGAGAAAAAAATAATTGGATATTATTTTTTTTATAAAAAAAATTCTTGTGATTAAATTTTTGAATAAACCCCTATTAAATAAGTGATAAAAATAAATTTGAAATTTGAAATTTAGAAACACCTGCACATAAGTACATATCTGAATTGATAATTTTTATATACAATTGGTTGTTACTGATTCCCAACAAATATTTTGTGTTGGGGTTGTATCTAATTCAAGTTGTAATGCTGTATTTGGTTTTAAAAAAATTTCAATCTTTTTCCGTTAAAATAAAACATTTAATGGAAAATTTATTGAATTATATGAATGATAATTTTTTTGGAAAATAAAACATGAAGGTGATTTTTTTTGAATAATAAAAATAATATACATTTGTTTTTGGAAAGAATTTATTTCATTATTTATTATAGGATAATATAATTGGAAAATATTTTTTTTTAAAAGTAAAGGTACATTTTTTAGAGAGAATAACTTTTTTTGTTATTTATATAAAAATGAATTTTTTATATAATATTATTTTTATCATCAACTTTCATGAAATATTTAACATATTCTTAATATATATTTGAAAAATTGATATTTAAAATAATAAAAAATACATGATTTTCATGTTTCTTTTAAAAATAAAAACAAATAAATAAGAAAACAATATGTTTTTTTGTTAGATACTTACTTTTAAGAAAATATATATCATATACTTGAATAAATATTTAAAAAATAAGAATAATAATTGTTTTTCAAAACCAAATTGAACCTTAATTTTTCCAAAATACAAAAAAACTAACTATTACATATGGGTGAAAATACGTACCTATAAACCAGCTACCAAACCCTATATGGACTGATTAAATTTGTTTAGGGTCTCTATTGATTGAGTTTGTTTAGGGTTTTTGTATTATATTTAATGCCCATTAATATTTTTTCTTGAGTATTTTTCAAAACCCTTTTTATCATTTTTCTTCTTTTTCAAAATTTTCCCCATTTTGGACAATAGATTTTATAATCCTTACAAAATGTCCCATAGGTGATGAAATTTTTTAATTTAATTGTCATGTATTTTTATGTTCCCTTATCCACAAGGTCATGAAATATGATACATATTTATTTATTCAATTCTTTCATAAATGAAACTTTGAATGTTAGAAAAAAAATAAAAGAATTGAATTAAACTCAATGATGTGGTTTAAATGAGAATGATATGAGATAAATTTTATAAAATTTTATTATCATGTGTTCTTTTGATGTAAACAAATCTTGTGATTCTGTTTAAATTAAATAATAATGTTAAAAGAGTTTAATGTTTTGTTTAACCAATGAAGTTGGAGCCAAAGTTTTTTGTTGTTACATAACATTTTGAATATGTTGAATTCTAGTAGGAATTTTAATTTTATTATTATGTTCTATATATAGGAATTAAATCACTCAATTTCATATTATTTAATTTTATTCTCAACCATCCAAATCTCTATAAACTATAATTTCTTCATTTTTATTAAAGGTGGTAATGACACATTTTTTATAGAATAGAGGACCCAACCAATCATTAAATTATTTCATTAACTATATGATACTCTTTTTATAATTCTTTATAATATAACAATCTCAATCACATGAATTATTAGAAACATTATATTACATAATTTCCCAAGACCTTTTAGTTTTAGTGTTTTTGGGAGTTGGAACAAAATACAAACTAAAAAATCAATTTATTTTTCAACTATGGGACATTTTACACATTATATAAGCTAATGATTAATCTATTAAAAATCATAAACATCTTCCAAAAATTTTCCATATGTGAAAGTAATCAAAACAAATTATAAATATTACTTTTCATTATAAACTAGAGAAACAGAAACATAAGAATAGGGTGAGATCTGATGGTTAATAAAAGGTAAAAAGTAAATTTCGAATGTAACATGGGTAGGAATTAGGGAATAAAAAAATAATTTAAACATTTGAACATGAAGATGATCACATGAGGCATAACATGATCATAAATCCATGAAAAAAATTGGAAATGAGTATAAAGTATAAAACATGAGTCGTTCATAACCATATCAATATTTTTCACTACTAAAGTGTTGTGAAAACATATTACCAATGCTATTATCTAAGAAATAGTAAAAAATTCCAGGGTTTGTAGCAAAGGTATCATGAACATTTCATCTATATAAAATAGTTCTCTATCCATTTTATTGGAGTGAAATCATATTGTAAAATTCATATGTCTATCATTATGTGTTCCATATAAGGAAATCACACACAATTCCCTCAAAGTATAATTAATCCAAGAAGGAAATGTGTCACAAGATAATATAAACATCAAAATAATCCATTCAGGGAAATAAGATTTGTGATTTTATAAGATAATATCACTAGAATGAATAGAAAAATCTAACATAAATATAAAATATCTTTTCAAGATCATTAGGTAAATCAAAATGAAAAATTGTTGGAAATACCCATTTTTTATTTTAAAATAATTAACAATTTGGATTATTTGTATACCATTTTAAGACTTTGAAATTATGATATTTTGAAAATAGTAACCATAATGGTGAAATGATGTGTTCATAATAAAAAAACATAAAAATAAATATTATATTTTTTTAAAATTTTATCATAAAAATGTGAATTTATATGTCACTTTCCAAAAAAAATTTCTCTATAATCTGAAGCATTTTCTAAAAAAAATTATTTACAAGTAACCTTCAATAATGGAGTGTAGAAAATATACCTAAAGGGTATAATAATGAATTTTTGGGGTATGATAAGACAAATAATAATGGAAGGAAAACTATTTTATTATTTCCAAAATATCATTGTTGAAATCCCACATCATAAAAAGAGTAAAACATTTCTTTTGAAAAGTGGTGAAGTAAAATACAAATAACTCATAAGATAAAACATTATTGTGTTTCCAAATATACAATATAACATTGGTGTGAAGGTCCCCATGGATTAGGATGGGAAACCGTTGTTGAAGTGGATGAGAAATATTCTCAGTAATGATAAACTTTATGAGGGTGATTTTTTTCAAGGTAAAATATTTAATAAAAAAATACATTTTCTCCTGATAGTAGGAGAAAATACCATGAAATAAAATCTCATGGTGGTAGAAAAAATCTTAAATAATGAGGTCCAAGGAGACAAATTATAACAGTACAAAGGGAGTTTAGTTAACAAAACACATTCTACTTTTGTATTGAAATATATTTGAAGAGAAAGTAAAAATGGGACTTCAAACCCCATTAATTACATAAAAATGTAAAAATATATTCCTTAGTTAGTAATAAAACCAAATTATCTACAACTTTGTGCACAATATGAAAAATTTGTTAAGAAATTAAATTTGAGACAAAGAACCCCATACCTTAATTTTTAAATTCCACTAACGTTCATTAATATCATGTGTAATAAAAATAATTATCCCAATAACATTTTTTAGAACCTTTTTCACATATATAACCATTTATATGGTTAATTTATAATTATCCTATACATGTATATTAGTTTTCTATTATCCATTTTTAATATCTGGTGTGACTAATCGTGATCATTTTGACGTAGTTTCATAATAGTGTTATTTTTATTCATTCATATCCAAAAGTTAACCACTAATAGATTATATAAAGCAATATATATTATGTTTTTGAATTATTTATGATGTTATTATTTCATTTAATAATGTTTATGATTATTTTATTTGATGAAGAAGTTGGTGATAAGCTTGTTTTGGTAAATATAACAAATAAATGATGTTTCCTTAAATAAAGAGTTAAATTTTTATATTTCAAAAAATATAAAAATTAATTATTTACGTATTAATATACAATTATATGTTTAAAAATCCATCATCGATAAAAAATTATAGCATTTCACATGTACGTGGTTAAACTGAATCAACATGAAAATGTTACAATCAATGTGTTAATGGGGATATGAAAGAGATATTTTTGTTATAATATCATTATCATAAAATCATAATTAAATTATGTATATTTTATTATGGTTATAATAACAAAACTTACTATTTATATGAATAAGTTAAAATTTTAAAAAAAATTACACTTATAAATAAACTTCTTTCTTTTTTAGAATGTTTGTTTTACACAGTTGGTTTTACATGGATCACTTATTCCTAATATTAATCATATAATTATTAATTTATAAATCCATAATATAAATAATTATATAAATAATATTTATATTCATTAAACTATGTTTTATAACCATCATTGAATGTTTGTGATGAAAAATGAAACATGTTGTTCATAGAGGTGGTAGTCTGCTCTCACACATGAGAAGTGTTTTCATTTTTTCGATTAAATGACATGGGAATAAGTAATTGATATTCAATAAATATAATATTTTCTCATATATTATATATTAATATTTAATTATATACATATCTTTATAATGATTTAGGAGGAGGGTTTTTGGAATGGAAAAGGAAAGGACGTTTAAGGGTAAGTAATACTTACATTGAGAATTTGGATCTTCTCTTGATGTATCCCTTAGAAATGAAATACTTGAGGAACATTGGAATGTAATGTGGCCACAAATAATTAATATGGTATTTATATGAAATTAATTCTATATATTATTATATAATTTAAAATTATGGATGAAAAATAAAATGGGTGGAAGTGAGCTTTTTTTAAGTGGAAAGTGGGACAATTCCTTGGTTAGAAATGTTAGGTTTGTGGAAGAAATGAAATTTCATTAGAGTTAAGTGATTTAGGTTGGTAAATTTTAGTTATATATGTAGGTATGAATTTTCAACCTAAAAAATATATCAATGAAGTTATTTTTTTAATTATGTTGTAAAATTCTAGCCATATTTGATTTCTGATTTTAACACTTATGTGTCATTGTTACAATTTAACCATGGAAATTATTTTAAAAAATATAATATAATATAAACATTATTAAAATAAATTAAATTATAAATATTAATTTTGAATCCATTTAATATAATTTAATTTATAAATATAATAAAATTAACTTTTGAATTAAAACATATAATGTGTTGAAAAACTATTTTTGTAGTAAAATGTTGTTTCAATAATTAAGTGTTATTAATATTATTTTGGATTAATTATCAACTAAATTAATCTTAAATTAATTATATATTTATGAAAACATTGTATATTTTTAATTTAAAACATTTCCACTTAACCAAACAAATATAATGTATTTTGAAAAGCATTATTTGTTGAAAAATATTTGATTTATCGTGGTTACCAATATTTATCGTGGCAAGTTAATTTTATTGCTAAAAATTAAAACCACATTATAATAGAATATGAAAATCCAAATATAAAATATTAAATTCATTATTCTGGATTTATATTTTAATTGTGATGAAAAATAATTTCTAATATATGTTAATAAAAATAGTTTTTTATAGTAAAATATTACCCAAGTTTGCAAAATATTAAATAATGATTTTATAAAATCACAGTAGTATTTCTAAATGGTTTATATTAACTATTATATATATAAATATATTTATTTATTTATATTAAAAATGTTTCATAAATGTTTAGGTCAATTTTATGTTAATATAATGTCATAAAAGTGATTGTTATTAGGGAAGGAAATGTACCCACAATTGTATATAGATTAGAAGCAAAAATAAAATTTCGAGGGAAAAATTTCATATGGGGGGATAATTTAATGACACAAAGTTTTAAATGGAAATTTAATTATAATAATTATGTAATATAATCACATGAAATCACAACACAATGAACTACTATGTACTATGTGACCATTAAACATATGTTTGTCACTTATGTGATTTGAATTACAAAAACTTGACATACATTATTGCGATTAAAATGTTATTTGGAGTCTAATATGACCAACATAATTTTTTGGGAATAGTAACATAACATTATGAATAATAATGTTACCCTTAGGAATAGTAACTTACCCAAATGAATAGTAACCTTATCTATTATAGTATAAAAATAAGATTCAAGTGGAAGTACAATATACCTATATCAGGGAATAAGAAAATAAATTTTATAAAAATGTTATTTTTTGAGTAAATTGTGATTTTGAAAAAAATTTCAATTAATAAAATTTTAAAAATTATTTCTGAAAAATGGAGTTCATTTTGGTATTATACAAGTTGATAAATGGTTAGTCATATTTTTTGGGATTTAACTAAAATTTGTGATTTTTTTGTGAATAGTAAAGTATGATAATTTATAATAAATGATAAATAATGGATTTATTGAGTCATTGATGATGATTTTATGTTGTGATAACAATTGGTTAGAAATCACATGAACTTATCACTATTTGTTTCATGGAACCATCACTTTTTATGGTCCTCTAGGAAAATAATAAACTACAGAATTAAATAGTATGAAAACTATTCTCTCCTCCACTATAATTACCACCCCTCCTGACATATAATATTGACACCTCTAAAGCGTAAATACATTTATAACTTCTACCCCTTAATCTTCCCTAGACCCTCTACCACGTCTAGATATTTTAGTCTCATAAAAATACAAATCCATGGTTCCTTAAGGAGGATTCAAGAGGTAATTCCCCTCTCTCTTTTCCTTTAATTTCATTTCAATTTCAAGTTCTTTTATTAAATCTCACCTTACCTATCATCATCCACATGTTATAGTAACCCCATATATGAAATATAAGGAAATTTTATGATTATAATGGTAGAATATATCATCCAATCCCTTGCTCCTCTTATTTTTATTTTATAAAGGAAAACGTTGTTCGTGAGGTGTTAATTTATCACCTTCAAGAATGACATGTTTTCATTTTCCTTTACTGCCTTCAGATCTGGTCATGAAACAATTTTTATGGTAGAAACAAGATATTTTTTATTTATTATATCCTATTTAATGTTCATGAACTATCTTATGTACATATTACTAAATGATTAAACAAAACAAGTTTGTTATGGTCGAAAAACCATCCGAATTAACCCAAAGGATCATCATTAAATTCTTATCTGATGATACATTCTCATGGTATATAAAAAAATTATTTATAAGATAATGTAATCTTTTGTAAAATCATAAATAAAATATAATTACAATTCTGTATTTTAACAGACGTTTTAAATGAACTTACATTCATGAATACAAGTGAACCGTTCAAGGAAACTATAAAAACAAACAGACCTGAAAAATGAAATTCAACCACATAACCAATAAAAACGGTTATAAATGAACCTAAAAAGGTTATAATAAATCATTAAATTATATAATATGTTCTGTAATTACTAATTAATGAATATAATTTTATTATTCAGGTCATTAAGTTCAATAAAATATCACAATCTGACATAAGGTAAGGGATCCTCTCTATTTCACTTGTATCCAAAAATATAATCTATGTTATAACATTTTATATGTAAATAATAATTATGGGGTATAATTTATCACCTCCCCCATACATCCCTCATGATTTATATGTGATGAGAAACCCATTTACCTCTCATGAAGCCCTCTTATGTACACCCAATACCATGCCAATAATCTGTATGGAATTCTACTAGAATCTCCTTTATTCCTCCAGGATGCTTTATCTTTCATTCTAACAAAATGAATTTTTCTTATATATTTATTTAAAAATTCTAGATTATGTGTACATTTACAAAATTCATTTATCAATACTCTTCAATTTTTCTCTTTTTGGGATATTCATGTTTTTAAGTGAATCCCTCTTGATTACTTCCCGATAAGAAAACCTGATTTGAGGGAGCTTCCCGAATTCTTACCCAATTTTAAGTGCAATATATCTTCTATTTGAAGCCTCAATTTTCTTCATAAAATGATTCTTTTTATTATTAAAACATTATTGGTTCACTTCTTATTTTAAATAAAGGATTTTCCCATTTTTATTTTATAGGCTCTATAGTATTTTCCTTAAAATCGCACAAAAATGTTTTCATGCCAAAAGGTATTAAATAATTTATTACATGTTGTCACTTATAATTGACACCAATTACCATTAAGCATAGCTATTTTCCATTGTAAATTTTCATTAATATTTTAGTTCATTTCTTTTATGGTCACTTTTATGATATGCCTATTTTTTATGTTTTATGACATGATTGTGGTAGCCAATTCCTTCAATGGGTAAACCATATGACTATGTAAGACTGATTATCTATTATTATTATTATTATGTGGAAAAAATATTCATGGAAATTTTATATTGTTGTTCCCATATAGAGCTCAAATTAATTGTGTAATGTTGAGTCTCATGAGATGTTATATGTGGTGGTCTTGGCGGTTAGCCTTGGCATCTGCTACTATGAGAAACGGCCTTGGCTGTTAGACTTGACTTGTGCTACTATGGGAAACGATCATGGAAGTTAGACTTAAGTCATACTAAATTCATGTTTTATGTTTCTTCCACATTACCATGACTCCATGTTTATATGATTACTTGTTTATATGTTAAGATTCCTTATTTTAAATTCCTGTTTATATCATCATGTCATGCCTTCTATCCCATGTGATTATGGTTTGTTCTTATGATTTTTTTATTATTAGGCTTTTAAATCATCCCTTTGTTCTTGTTATCCCCATGTTATCCAATGAAGATGTATGAGAAGAATGGGAGATAGGAGATCATTATAGTGTTTATATAAAAAGTTATTTTTATAATGTTTGATTATGTACCAACTCTTCTAAGACACTAGACATTACGATCCTTGTCTTGTACTCTAATGTATAATTATTTTTAAAATCATGTAATGTTATGTGAAAAGGCTAGGGGATCTATAGTACAAACCAAAAAATCAAATAATGTTTCGATTTTATTATTAGTTTCTTAGGTTAACCACCTCCTCTGTAAGTCCCAAAAAGCTAATTGTATTGTTTTACTAGACAGATATTATATATTGGGACAAAGAGGTAATGTCTACATATATCTTCCTCAACATAGAGATATTTAAAGTAGTATATAAAACACTAAAATATATGCACTTGGATCCTGGTTCTATTAAAATTGAGAAAGGAGCGCAGGTAAAACACTACCTCAACTTCACAAAAAATTCCCAACATCAGTCATACCATATTAAATACACCCTCCATTTCAACTAAAAATTATCATAGAAATATAATCCTAGTTATTTCTATAAAGAATATCTTTATTATATTTTATAACTCAAGTATGTTATACACATAGTGTACTAATAGGTTGCTCCCAATAAATTGTGACCCCAGAATCTATAGGAACAAATACTATTCCACCCTCTAAGATATCTTTCCCCTGGTAATAAATTCCCCATATTCAAAACATGCAAACCATTATTTCATTTAATAATTATTGCTCCCTAATATGTCATAGGAAAATATTCATATACAAAGTGTGATTTTCCAATAATAATAAAGTGGATGTTTGTAATGAATATTACTACAAACTAGTCAAAGAACAACTAGAATATCTCAGTCATGGGTTACATAAACATAATAGAGAATTATTCTCACTCCAACTAGCATCACATGTAAGTCACGATGTCTTTAGTAACATAGGAAAAACACCTTCATGTTTCTTCATTTAATACCTAAATATAATAACCTCAAACCCTAAGGTCAATCTTAACACATGATATTTGGATCATGTACACTAGTATTAATGAATGTAGAGTTTTCTATATAGAAATACTTGACATGATAAAGCCTATCTATAGAATGGTACACTAACTACATTATCATGTCCCCAAGCTCTATCACGGCCATCCGATAAACTATAAGAGACATTGATACAATCTCAAAATTCAATTCGACCTAAGGTTAAACACTAAAAAATGGGTAAAACCTAGAAACATATATAGTCTAATGTATATTTAATCAATTATTGAGACATGTTTTATCATATAAAACAAATACAATACTTAAAACTAAACTCTCTAACAATGGGGGAAATAGGCTATGACTTCCTATGGGTTGGTCATTCCCATCAAACCTTGGTTCCACCCATTGTTTTTTGGAAATAATACCATCTAACCAAATGAATTTATACTTTTTATTACTAGAATATTAATAGATATTTTATGATATGTTGATTTTTAATCGACATAAAATTAATTTAATAATTTCTTTAAAGTATCTATCATAGTGAAAGGCTATACCAGTTCTCTATTATAATGAGAACTATGAAATTCCATAAAAATATTATTGAACTTATGTACTATAGTCTGGATGACATCTATATGATGGGACATAAATGATATTTGACCATCAGGTTGTGGAGAATCATAAGACATTGACATTTCTCTCCATGAATTTTTACATTGTAATATCCAAGAAGAGAGGATTTGGGGACACACCCACCAATAATAATTCCACATGTTATATATGTCATTATAAATCCCTAATGTGAATTCATGTATCATTCCTTATATATGATATTATTATTACTGCATATCATAAACAATGTACATTGATTTATAGAAAAAAATCATCATGACGTAAGATCCTAGAGGGGTAGAATATGTTGGGTATGTCATAAGTGAAATTATATTATTTTTATAAATGAAGAGAGGATATGTCCCTTCTAAGTTAATGAAAAGTGATATATCTAATCATTTGATTGAAATGGAGTTATCTGATTTAATCCATTTCCATGGTAGTTCTATGATGATATTATTTCAAATTCAAATAATAAAAAAAACGTTATAGGTTGATGAAAAATGTATATAGCCCACTTTATGAGTTATTGATGAAAAATGATTATATTACAGAGTAAATTTTTACATGAGGTGGTTGTATTTTTGAAAATAATTTCTTTCCCTATATATTTATTTCCATGTTGTTAGAAACTAATTTGGACTTCAGGTTACCTCCCCTAATAACACATCGAAAAAATCATGGAGGTTCACAGACTAAGTGTCTCCTCAATCTCAACAAATTTCAATTTCAATTTAATATTATGAATAAATACTATTCTTGTCCTTTGGAATAATAATTATTCAAGTTATGTTGTTAACATAAATTCAATAACTAGATGATCAAGTTTAGAATATATGAGTTCATATTTTAAATAAATATTTATTCATTAGTTTAATGAATATAATATTTATTTATTTCTTATTTATTATCCACATGGTAATAAATATATTTTTTTATTCTTTATTTTGGTGATTAAATCAATAAAATTATTCATTTAGTTATTTGAATATTAAATTTAATTTTTCATTCTTGTTCTTAGTGAATATAATATAAAGTAATTTATGAAATAATTAATATTTATTTAAATATTTATCACTAAAGGATTCATAAATATCGGGGAGGATTGATGTGCTATGATTAAGGGACATAACACAAATTGAAATTGAACCATTTGCAATGGGTCATGTCACAAATGACCCATTGCAAAAAATGTTGTCGCAAATATTTTCTTTTGTGACGACCCTCATAGAATAAATATATTTAATATGGAATCCATTCTAATTAAAAAAATTATTCAAGTTATAAAACCATTTTTTCAAGGGGCCCTTCACATATAGTTTTTGCAATTGTCCCATCAAAAATATTAATTTGCAATAGGTTGAGCTACCCATTGCAAAAAAAAATAATTATAATAATAATAATTAATATTTACAACATTTAATAAAAAAAATATTAATAACAAAAAAAATAATAACTAATAAAAATAACAAAAATAAAATTCAAATTATAAAAAAATTTGAAATTATAAAATTAAGAATAAAATAAAAAATTTATAGGAAAAAACACAAAATTAACAAAAAAAAAATTAATTAGAAAATAATTAATATATCATTAAATAGATAAAATAATAAATAAATAAGAAAGTAATACTAAAATAAAATAATAAAAAATATCAACAATATTATAAAAAAACTACATAGATATGTATATATGAGGATTAATAAAAATATTAATTTTTTTACATTAAAATAATTATCAGAAAAATATATAAATCACTAAGGGGGGATCTGGATGAGCTGAAGGAGTTGGTGGATGGAAATCCACCCCTAAACCATGAGTCAGACATCACATGAACTCTATTGCCTGCTCGTGCTGATGCTCCTTCCATCGATGCATCTCCTCCAATTATTACTGATGTTGTTGATGAAGCTCCTCCTGCTCCATACACATGCTCTCTATAAGCTCACCATGAGCTCGTAGCTACTACTCAAACATTGCATCAGAGGATGATGTCTCTCCATGATCTCTTCTCTAGCCACCTCATGACATCAAAAATGTACCTTAATTACTTCCAAGTATCAATCGAGAGCTGATACCAATAACTCGTCCTTTCTCGAAGACATACTGAGTCGCCTGCATCCATGATGCATTATCAAATCTTGTTTCCCTACTTGTCTGATCCTTGATCTCGACCTGAATCTCAGCCAGTGTCTGAGATTTCCTCACCTCATATGACTCCTTCTATTTCATTTTAAAATTAAAATAGTCAAAATATTATTTCTAGTTAATTTTGAAACTCCAAAAGAAATCAAACTAAGCACAATCTAATAGTGGGGATCACGTATAATTTTTTAGTGATAGGATCGTTGTACATCCTCCTATAAATTTCAAAATCCATAATATCCGTATGTCTGACTACCTAAATTATTATAAAATAAATAGTTTACATTTAATGTTATATACATTTTTAAAAAACTACATACCATATGTTTCCTATGCATACAAAATGTATGACTACCATCTTGATATGGAACCTCCTATATCCCCCATTTCTTTTGACCTAATGATGATCTACTTTGAAAATGATATCCGGTCCAATGTGAACATAATCCATCTCGAACCGAAGATGAGATGTAATCAGGTCATTATGTAGAGTAAGACTAATCAGAATATGTGACTATGACTTTTAACATTTTTTTCCTTCTCAGATTGTGTAAAAATTGAGAGCAACACTCATAAATACAGACCTCCCTAGCCCCCCAGATAGAGTCACATATTATATCATCTACTGGATTCCATAAACCATTGAAATAATTAATAATATCAAGTTATTAATTAAATAAATTTCAGAATAAATATTATTTACTAACGTACCTTCCCTTGATTGATCATGTGGTTTTGAACATCAATGAGAATCTAATCCATTTTAACATATGCTAAAAAAACAATTATGTAATATAGTACTTCCTTGTCCAAAAAATATATGAAAAAACCCATGAAAAAGAGAAAAAATAATCTAACAAATTGAATATAAATAAATTAATGAAAATTTATGAAAATTAAGAAAAAATTATGAAACTTAATGAAAACTAAATAAAATACACAATTAAACACACCACCTTAAGCATGGATCAATCTTGAGATGTGGACGTCACCCTCAGATAGGGATATGAATCATCAATTGAACAATACCATGCCCCCTCTGATTCCCCATTGAAACAACGGCTGTCTAAGTGTTAGATTATGTAGCATCAGGTTTGTCACCTAGTAGTTCGACATCCTTTAACTCACAAAACAGATCTGATAAATGGTCACCATCCACCTGAATCATGAAATTAATATTTTAAAACATAATTCAAAATAAATATTATTTATTGATATACATAATATAGAATTATAACCAGCATTTACGTGTGTCAATATTCATTCTCATCTTCGTATATGATAGTGTCAATATCATAAAATTCCTCCCCATTATCATTAATTTCCCTAGGAAAATCATCTTCAACATCGGTATTTATTTAAAATAGACTTGTTACATCACCAACATCCTCAACACTATAGAACCATAACAATGGTGGTGTCATCATCAAAATTATTGTCACTTCATGGAAAGGATGGATTTTGAGCTATCTCTTGAAAAATTTCAATTCCTTGCACTTCAATGGAGCCACGTTGTATTTTTATATACTTATTTTCCTGATATTTCATTTCTATTAATCTCTACCAATCACTTAACTACCATTAATCAATAAAACAATTTTCATAATAAATATTATGTGACTATTTATCCAATAAAAATTGTTTATTTACTGAAATAATGATTTTATATTTAATATCAATGCTTCCATGACATGGATGAATACACAAGCCACTATCAATATCTATCAATTATATTTATAAATTAGTTTGTAATTTGGTCTCAGATAATATTTTTCAATTATTTCTTCCAGCAAGGCATAAAATTCATCTTCATAGTCTCTAGGTTGAGATCCTCTAAAGTAAATGACACTATTCATTTTTTTATTCCCCATATGGATGTGTATGTAATCGAAAACCATTCACAACATATGCATTATAATATTTAACAATTTTGATGATGTGTTACTCAATATAAGAAATCAATTATAAATTTTATCAGAATGTTGAGATATTTGAAAATTTGATAACAAATTTTCAATATAACAAGTAATAAATTTATTATATATATTTAACCATAAAAAATATCCTTTACGAATTTTTGAAACCCAGAAGAAAAATTATTTTGATTCAGTTCTTTGAGAGAGGCTTCTATAATTTGTGGAAAATTATTATTGATAAGATTACCATATAACCAATAAATAAAACAATATTAATTTAATTCTAAAAAATTGAGATAATAAGTGATAGTAGAACTTATGATACAGATGATGCCATTTCATCCTAGTTGAGTAGAACATATATATGAGCACTGTAATTTTCATCATCTGAATTCCATCATTCATTCACTCCGCTATATCAAAGTTTAGGATGATTAAAAACTAATAATTTATTGTTCATTTTTTCATAAAAATTTCCCTAATTACAGCCCATGCATTTTAATAGGGATATTCAGATTGAAAACAATGAGAGAAGAAGAATGAAATTTACTCCTTTAAATAATATTCTGCAATTGATCCATCAACCAATTCATTATTACGTATAATTTTCTTAAATTTCTACATGATTCTTTCGAATTGGTACATCCATCAAAACTATATTGGCCCTCAAAAGTTTCCTTCATGTGGAAAATTTAATATCAAATGATCTATTGAATTAAAGAAATCTTGTGTGAAAATTTGGATCGTTCCAACTTAGTAGATAAATCAATATAATATTGAGTTTTAGTTTGTTGATATGTTGGACTAGCCACATCATGTAATAAAATTTGAAACCATGTTGGTTCTAGAACCAATTTATTATTATCATCTTCAGAAAAGCGTCACCATTTTCACACCCAAAAACAAATTCTTTTTGAAATCCAAAATGAAATTGATGAACACCAACATTGAAAAATGTGTCTAACCTCCCCAAATCATATTTATTACATGTTCCCTTAATTTTCTCTTCTAAAAAAAATTATAGTTTTGATGAGGTAAATGATAAAAAATATTCAACACCCCCAATATATACATGATTTACATTAGAACTGTTTAGATTTCTGTGATGACCTATCCCATCATGATCATGTAATAAAAATATTTTCAAATTCCTTGTTCCACATGTATGTAAATAATATTAAATGAATAAAATTTTCATGATTAATTTCACATAAAAAAACACGATCCAAAAAAGAGATGAAAATTAAAATTTTAAGATTGACTTGTAAATATTATATATTTTATATACTTACTATTATTTTTTACTAATTACAAGTTACATGTAATTATTACAAATTATTACTAATTTTTACTAATTACCACTAACATTATTAATTACAACTAATTTTTTCTAATTATTACAAATTACCACTATTTATTACTATTTACGACTAGTTAGTACTAATTACCACTAATTTTTACTCATTACGTATAATTATTCAAAATTATTACAAATTATTACAAATTATTACTAATTATTACTATTTTTTACTATTTTTTACTAATTACTACTAATTATTACCAATTATTACAAACTATTACTAATTACAATTAATTTTAATTAATTTTCAATAATTTATTACAGTTTGATATTAAATTTTATAATTATTTACTAATTATTACTTATTACCACAAAACATTTCTAATTAATTACTAATTACTACTAATTATTACTTTTTTATTAAAAATTATTACTAATTATCACTAATTATCAGAAATTATCAGAAATTGTAATTAATTATTTTAGTTTATAACAAATTATTTCAATTTTTTTAATTTACTACTAATTAATTACTAATTATGAATAATTATCTATAATTATCACTAATTATAACTAATTATAATTAATTAACAACAATTTTTATTATTTTTATTAATTTGTAATAATTTATTACAGATTATCATAATTTGCTAGTAGTTTTTTGAATTTAATATTAAGTTCCAATAATTTTTTCTAATGACCACTAATGTTTACTAATTAGAACTACTTTTTTACTAGTCACCAATAATTTTTACTAATTACCACTAATTTTTACTAATTACCACTAATTATTTCTAATTGGTAATAATTAATAGTAATTATTGTTAATTAGAAATATTTATTACAAATTGTTATTAATTATCACCACTTTTCACTAATCAGTATTAAATATAAATAATTATTATTCGTTTATAACGAATTATTGCAAATTTTTACTTGTTACTACTAATTATATGAAATTTATTACTAATTTCTACTAATTTATTACTCATGACTACTAATTACTAATTATTTATAATTATAACTATTTATTAATAGCCACGACTAATTATTACAAATTATAGATAATTCAAACAAATTATTTCAAATTAAAAATATTTAATTTTAATTAAAATAGTACTTCAAATTAAAAGTAAATATTTACAAAAAATTTAATTAAAAATAAAACTATTTAATTAAAATTAAATCTAATTACTTTGAAGGAATAATAATTATTACTAATATTAAAAAAAATAAATTTAAAAATAAATATAAAATAATAAAAATTAATACCTTGAAACTGAATCTTTTTAAGGATTTTATGATTGAATGTTTATCTACTATAATATTCGAAAGTCTAAAAAGTTTAAACTAAAAAACTATTAGGGTATCCATCTTCAGTGAAGTTTAGAGAAGTTTTTAATAAAAATATTCTATTGCGGATATATATATAGGTTAGATTTTTCATGACATGATTATTTGAAACATTACCCATTGAAAATAGTTATGCAGTTATTAATTACGATGACAGTAGAAATTACTATTTTTGAGTGGTCCTATTGCAAATACTATCATGCACACACTTTATTTGTAATGATAATAGATCCCCAACATAAATTATAGTATTTGAGATGGTACCCAACGCAAATAGTTCCATGATTATTAATTGATACAGCGGTAATTTTTTTTTCAATGATTCATGTCACAAATATTATAATGCAGACACTTTATTTGTGACAGGAGTATATCTCAATCTCAAAAAATAGAATTGCGGAATGAGTATTTGCCACATAGGTTTATCCCCATCTCAAATACTCATCTGGTTCTTTGGTGAGTTGTGCATGACCAAGGAATTTGTGACGGGAATAACTTCACATCGCCAACACCTCTTTTTTATCAACATTTCGTGATAGTACATAATTCCCATTGCAAATAGTATATTTCAACAGACTATTTGTGATGGGCCCTCAACCCGTCACAGAAAGTTGATTTTCCCATAGTGTACATAAATTGTATATTTTATTAAATATAATTTCAATAATAATTTATTTAATAATTTTAAAGATTTCATATAAATATGCTCATGTTAGGGGATATATTATTATTTTAATTATTAATATACAGATGTAATATATAAGAGAGAAAATTTTATGAATGGGTATAGTACAATTATAAAATATTTAACCCTATCCATATATTCCATTTTATACATTTCTAGTTTATTAGAGTTGTTTTTACAATTACCAAAATCTATAACTATATCCATTATGAGAGATAAATCTTTTTCACTCCTGATCAATAAAAAGAGAAAACAAGAGAGATTTATAGTAACGACCAATAGCGAATGATGTAAGGTACTTGGTTTTTCTACACTAGCACCCAGAATATCAAGAGTGATGTTCAATTAATAGAGGAGAAAGCATAGATAAACCTAATATAAGTCTAGTATGTATTCTTTACTAAAGCAATCATATGAATAGAGTGGAAAACCGATTGATAAAAAACAAGAAAAAGTACTAAATTTAGGTGATTATTATTATTTTTAATTATAAATTAAATGTGAGAGGTACTCTTTATGAATATTCATGAGTTTCTTTTTCAAGTTATTTGGATATTATACATTTAATCTGGCATTTTTGGGAACCTTCCCAATCACTTCCAATGTGGCTAGATACCATCATGTGATATCAAAGATATCACATTAAAATTTAAAATTATTTACTACTTTTTTGGTCAATTTCATCATCTATTTTTTAGAATTTTTATCGTGTTTTTTGTTCTTTTTCTGAAAATTTGAGACGCCACATTTTTTTCCAAATTCATATTCTTATGAAAAGAATATGAATAGATGAAGAATGTTTAACAATACTATTTTGAGGTGTAGAGGATGTAGTCCAAGGGACATATATATATATGTGTAACTAAACGAACACATGATGTGATATTGTTCAAATGCACAAGGGTGGGACATGATAATCATAGAAAACCAGGAGGGCATATATACCCAAAAGCATTACACATCATTTATTTTCCTTCAATCTTAATCCGTATTGATATAGAGTACACTATGTGGAACTAGTTAACATGTCCTGTATCCCCACATGGTATTGATTCCATATAAATCACGCATGTCATGTGGTTAAAGAATAATGTCTCATTACAGGTCATGTATTGACTTCTATCATAGTGATATGGATTAATGTGATTACATAGTACATATATTGATGTACATATTTTGTAACACATGATAACTTGCATGAGACATAAACAGAGTTCCTAGGTGCTCCATGCGTGTGTCCATAGTTGGAATACACAATGTGTAGTTGGATATACACACTATGTAACGCATTCCATTTATGAAAGGTTCACACCAAGATAAACATGTCATGTGATTAAAAAAACAGTGACAATTAGTGTGAGATCAAACTACATGGATTGTAACCAGAATGATATGTTACGGGGTATAGTTTTTCCACACCATGGAACATGTTGTGTACTCTTCAATGGGTGGTGGGGATATACGTAATCATTAATAATTTCCCATGAAATTCTATAAAAAAGTCATGTATAATCATCGTACATGTCATAGACTTCATAGGAATTGCTATCAGTAAATGTAGCATATATTCATGGAATATCGTGTGGTCACACATGCCATATAGACTACCTAACATACCCATTAAACAAAAAAAAAATTTATATCCCAGTATTCCATATTAACATATATTTCATATATTCATAGGCTACATTGTAAGTACCACACACATAATAGGTTATATGTTGTGTCAGGTGATGATTGATGTTTTGTAATAATTAAACTCCAAAAAGGGTTAAATAAGACATCGATGGGAATATTAAATGCCACATAAAAAACATTACCTATATATATTACATCCATAGAATAAATTTAATCTCTCCAGGAAAGGTATTTATTAGGTGACCCCATCAGCATATGGTGTTTAGAATATAGTTTTTATTAAAAACAATTTTTAATAATTTTTTTAAAAATTTTATAGGATGGGAATCATTTGTATCTCAATGACTTCCTATAAAGATAATTAAGACAATGAATGAATTAATATATGGATTAATTAAGATTAATTGATTAATTATAATAAAATTTATCTTAATAACTATACCTAATTTAAATGAATGCTAGCGAGATAAAATACGTAGTTAGTTCATGTTGCGATTGATGACGATCTTGATTGATCAATGTATGTGCTAGGATTTTATTTAAGTAAATTATTAATGAATTTTTTATTCGAAAATTTATTATTAAATTAAATACAATGATCAATGTATTATCCCTTCCTCCTTTATTTTGATTAGGAATACATGACAATGATTTTATTTATATAACCATATTCCTCTGGTACACCTCACATTCGAGAGTGTAATCATATGTAAATGATTTATCTCTTAGTTAGAGGAAACATTTCAAGACCCAATTTGATGTGAACCCAACCATGGAGATACATATGTTAGTGTAGATACATTGTTATGTGAGTTGGGCATCATGTCAAGGAATAATTTTCCATATGGTCAAGGTTAGTTTATCTTTCAATTGACAAACCAACTTGTAGTTTAAAAGCTCATTATCACATCACAATTATTGTTTATTTCTCAAGTACATGTTTATTTATTTATTTATATAAAGTATGTTTTATGCAATGATTAAATGCGACCATGGAAATGTAAAATAAATAATAATAATACTAAAATTAAATATAATAGAATGATTATGCATATATTATTTTCATATATGGTTAATAAATTTTTTAAAATTCATATTATATTAATAATAATATTAATAATGAAAAAATAATATTTATATACTAGTTTTAAAAAATACCTCCAAGAAAATATTATGTAATTAAACACATTATATCTTCCATGTTAAGATGAAACCACTGTTAGTGTAAATTAGGCCAGAGTTAGGGAAACTTTTCAATAACCAGGGAGTCTTTACAAGGATAGTTATTTGAATTAACCCAATTGGTATTAAATGTAGACACCATATTATACTTAATACAATTTGGAGGTAATAATCTATGAATTCTTATATTTTGATTTCAGGAATTGGGATTCAACTCAAAATATCAAGGAATTGGGAGTCAGTTTAGTTAGTATACACAGTATACCAAAATAACTTCGATTAATTTTTAAGGCCCTAGTTTGGGTAATAAGAAAAGAAATATGGAGCCTATCCAGTAAAATATCCTATTGATTGGATATTTGGAATGAAAAGGAGAGGGTTGTTGGGATTTGAGAAAATATTGGAAGATAAAGGAATTAATTTATTACATCACACATTTTAATTAAGATAAAGAACTAAAATATTATTTTTTTAATAGAAAATGGAATGTTATATGACAATGATATTACCCCTATGATCTATTTTATAGATAGATAATATTCTGACCAGTTGTAACTTCCATAAATGGAATAGGAGTGTGAAAATTTTACTACACCAAGAGTAGAAGTTTTATATTATAGAGTCACTTGTTCCTATATAGACGTCAAAAAAATTAAAGTGATGAGTAGTATAGAAACTTTTGGAAACATGTCGATGAAGTATTGGATGTCTAATGCCTTATGTTATCATTCATTAATAGTCATATTTTGAAACATCATGAATACATTAATTCATACCCCATGTTGTTCCACTTCCATGTTCTTTATCATAACATAGAAATACAAGACTAGTATGAGATCTTCAAGGAACTATTTACCTGAAAGTTAGGACTAAGTACACTATAAATACATTATTTATTTAATCTGATTGGATTCATTTGAGTATTTATTTTTTTATTCAATATTTTCAATGAATTTTGATTAGATCTCATACTTACATCACTTCCATAGATCTTTCCATCTATTATTATGAATTTCAACATGGAAAATATTTAGAATATTATCCTGGACCTCAAAATGATAACTCACTAAGAGGATAAAGCTATGGTTCTTGATTTTTTTCCTTTATAGTAAACAAGAGAAAATATAAGGTGAAAATCTCTAAGAATAATTCCAAACATGAGTTACATTTTTTGCACCCTTCCAAGTAGAAAAGTATTAAGTGACTGGCTAAGGAGTAGGTTGCTATGTGTTTTTATTTATAAAATAAAGGACACTAAAAGATGAATCATTCGTTGATGAAGAATAAAGGAGAAGCATTAGGTAATTTTTTTTACATATTTTAATATCTCTAATTCTATAAATTGGGTTATAAGTACAAATTTTTGTTTTCACAATTCAATCCAAACATAGGAACTAAAGAAATTCCATAATATTACCAGGTGTGAGGTGGATCCTTGATCAACCAATAGATAATGGGTGTTTCTGATAGCTATAGAATACTACCATATCACATTAAAACCTAGAAATACCTTATTTTAAAATAATTATGATTATACGCCCAATGTAACCAAAAAAATTAATAAATGTGTCCAATTATTGCATTTATGGAATTATTTTCAAGTTTGAAAAAATAATTTCTATTATTAAAGTGATGAATGATATTATTATATGAAACATTTAAATAATGGTATTTATATACCAAAATATTAAAATCATGTATTGGAAATAGATATGGAATAAATTTCACATGAATCATTTCACGCACAATTATGTAAACAGTAAGGGTAATTTAATTTTTTTAAATTTAAATACTTGGATATATGATATTATTTTTTTATGGAAAAATTAAAAATATATATTTAGTGGGAAAAGAGATAGAGATTAATACCTTTTAGACATAATTCACTAATATATCATATATATTTTTTATTTTTACCTCAAAATTTTGGATTTTACTCTCAATTTTCTTTAAATATTATGTAAATTGATATATATTTGGAACATGGAGTCAATGTAGAACTAAATTATTAAATGGATTCATTTAATTATTTTTATGTTTCTAATTCATTTTTTGAATTATTTGAATAAATCCTAAACTATATATTTGTTTTCATATTTTTCAAATAATTTTTTGAATATTGAAATAAAATTAAATATTTTAACAAATCTAGAATAAAGAGGAATCCTATTGAAAATAATATCACAGTTATTGAACTTGTCTAGAAACAATGTTTGGATATAGGATTATATTTTAGGAACATTAATTCCTTTATAAGAAAGAAGTATTGAAGACAAAATTAAATACATCCAAAGATAAATGTAGTAAGAGGAATAATTTTTAGAACATACCCACATTTACCAAGTTGTTTTTAAAGAAAAAGGAGTTTAAATATTGGAATATTCATTAAACTTACATTTCGATAAAAAATGGTTTTCATGAGATAAATTGAAAAGTTATCCAAGTAAAAAATATCACGTATTAAATATATTTATTATATATTAGAGTAATATCTAATATATTTCATATGATATTTTATCTTACATATTTGGTTAAATTTATTAAGTTTCAATCAAAGCTATAATTTTGACATTGTAAAATATATTACATATATATTGAAATCAAAAAAATTCTCTCACATGAAAATTTTATTCTTATTTATACAGAAATATTCTTGTGTATTATCTCGAATAAATATATTTCAAAATTTAATTTATTATATATAATATGAGATAAATATTTTCTCAACTGTTGGTACTTGATAGTTTTTTATGTATAGGGGATAATAAATACCATTTCTCATGTCATTGGGTGAAACATATGATATTCTTGAATATGGGGTTTTATAATATTTTACACTTCTAATACTTTTTGATATATATGATATAAATGAATTTAATGTATAAAAAATTAGAAAAATCAAAGACTTGATCCAAAAATAATGGTGTTACATCATAGTTAATTCTCAGGAAAAAAACAGAGTGAAAAATTATATAAGATCACAATGTGGTGAATGTTGTTTCACATTGATGTGATTATGTGTTATTAGGTTGAAAAGTACTTAAGAACCATGTTGTTCCCAATACCTATTTCAAAATGGAATACAATTAAATGTACTAATTATTCATGGAGAAAATTTCCCATCATTTATCCAATAAAATAAATATTTATCATATTCAAAAACAAGATTTAAATTTGATGTAGAAGATAGAAATAAATAATGTCATTGATTTATTTGGAACCATAATAAATGTTTTCTTCTATATAGAGGAAAGTGGAAATGAAATGAACTAAATGTTTGGTTGTCACTCCATGTTATTATTGAAGAATGATACAATTCAATTTATTTTCCCTCCACTGTGAAGATGAAGGGGGTGATATTTAAATTTAAACTAAAGAAATGATAGGGGAACATCTAGAGAGGAATATGGACTTCAGTATTTTAAGCCATGTTTAACAAAATCCCTTATATTACTGATATAGTGGAGATCATATATCCCTTTCCAAGTCATGAATTTCAATTTTTATCATATTAAATTCTTATAAAGTATGTGTTCTTGAATATATACAAGATGTTTTTGTTCAATAATTTGATTTTATTCTGAATCTTGTCTGAATTTTTATTCATTATATTAATGTAAATTAATTGATATGTCTATTTAATATTTCCTTATATAAGTCTTCTTTAGGATAATAATGATTTTTTTTCTTCTAATCACTTGAGGGATATTGAATAATGAGATCACATTCAAAGTAGGAAAAACACTCACAAGGATATTTTTATATAATTTTCATGTAGTATTAGGTGTAATTTATAAAATCATGAACTTGACATTGAATAATTTTACTAGGGAAATCGTTGATTGTGATGAAGGATGTGTATAGAGGGAAAGACTAGTTAATAGTTTTTTTTGTTAAATGTATTAACATACATTATATAATAAAACATATATTGGTTGAAATTTTTTTATATACATCATATAAATGAAGTTCCCAAATTCAAAAAAATAAATGAAATAAAAAAGTGAAAATTTGACATTATTTGAATCCTCCTAATGAGACAATTCCATTGACTTATATAACTAAACTCCCAGGGGATAAAATTTCGAAATGATTCTTGAAAAAATATTTTCTTTTAATCGGTGCCATATTTGGGGAGGCTATCAAATTTGTTAAATTGTTAATGTATAAGAATTTAGTCACTGATTTAGAGTTTTTATACACAAAAATTGAAAGAAAAAATAATTCTAGAGCTATGTAATTGGGGGATTATGAGGATCCAAACCAACATGTTGAATCTGTTAGTGATTAACCCTTAGTGAACTAACCTAAAAAATGTACTCCTTTTTGTGAACCAAATAACATACCACATATAGAACCAATTGAACTTAAAATAACCATGAAATATGATATCTCCCAAAAGAAATTAGATGAATCGTATAAATATAATCAATAAGAAAATGTGAAAAACCCTTAGTCATATGCCTGTTTAAAAATAAAATATGGATTTATTCATCAAATTAAAAAAATTATGTGAACTAATGAGGGATGTGACACATAAACAAATTAAATAGTTTGGTTATATTTAAGTTAAAAAGAAACCATCTGGTGTAAATGGAGACCAAATGAAGCTTAGATCATTTCACTTTTCTATTAGATGGAGTGTAAAATTATTGATTATTTTACTCCTAATATACTGTAATAAGGGATTGATGGAATTGAAAAAATAATTCCTGGAAAAATTTTCCCTAATTCTAGAACATCTTTTATATGGAAAGAAATGTGTGGGATTAGATAATCAAAAAGTTTAACCTTACATGAGTATTGGTAAAAATATCGTAGGTAATGTCTTAAATTTTTCTGACATCAAATTAGTGAACAAATATTGAATCAATAGTTTTATGGAAGGATTTTCATTGCAAATAGAACTATTATATATACATACAAAGGGGGTTATTTATAAAATAATATATGATATATTTCTAGTAACCTCATTGTTAATAATTCGTAAAATGATAAATAATTTAGATCTAAGGTATTTACTGGTGTAACATATTCTTAAGAAGTACCTTCATCTAGTTATGAAAATAATATGATTGTGATCCAACTTAGTAATCATGATACTATTTTGAGGTCCATTATTTTTTCAAACACCTCACCAATCCAGCCCCTAGAAGAAAAAAGTTTCTAACCACAAATTCATCATGAAATTTGTGCCTCACCTAAACACATTAGAAGCTAATACCTATAAAAACCACCTAAATCATAAAATGTTACATTTCTAGGGAGTTATTATCCAAAAAACTACTATCCATGGAATTTAAAAATGAATTAGACTTATAGATATGGTTTCAATTACTAGACCAATGAGAGGTTTAGACAACTTGAATAACATGAAATGTTTTTTCAAGGAAAAACTCATACAAAAAATACTAGTTTATTATAGGAGAAACTAAAGGCTTATCATAGAAATAATTTTCAAGCTACATAACCCACTAATTAGTTAAACAATTAACTTTAAGAAACTACTAAACAATAAAAAAAATATTTTTAATACATTGCTGACTAAAATAGAATTTTTTTTCCTGATATTCATAGAATAATAAATCAAATGACTTGAAGAGTTTTATCAAGTCACAAATTAAAAGAAATATATGATTTTCAAGGGTTTTCAACCTTATTTCACTTTAATTAAGAATTAAAAGATTAAATGTAGTGATAGGGTTAAATATAGAATAATTGGAAATAATCATATGTTTATAACTATTCATTGATTAAATCATCTTGTAATTAATTAAATTTTAATAAATTTATTTTTGAATTATTTAATTTAACAATTAATTGAATATTAATTTTGAATTTTATTGTTCTGATTCAATTTTAGAGTAAACTAGAAATATCCTTCACTATGTATAATGTTTTTAGGTTTTTAGGTCTAAGGATAAAAATTAAATATGGAATATAATTTCATAGTACTTTTCTTTGATATTTCGTAAGACATTGTCCCCAGAATAAGACATGTATAGTTACCACATAAGACATTAAACAAGTCTCAGAAGACGGTATGACCCCATATGGCTTCTCAATAATTTCATACGACATTGATCCATAAATTCATATTTTCTATAAATATCATAAGAGTATTAACCTATTTCGTTTGACATAATTTCACATGTATGTATTCCATGAATCTTATATAATTTTTATTAAGAACGCGTGAATTCCCTATGGACAAGTATAACTTCATTGCTATTATGTAGGATTATTTCATTGAATAATAATTTTTTCCTAGGACTTCCATAATGAAAAAATTATTTCACAACCAATAATATATTTTAATCATATCACAAGAATTCTGCCCCCCTCCTGATTAAATGACTTGAGACATTGAAAGTGTTTGAACCACAAGGATTAATATATTAAAATATTGATATATATTGATTTGTACCTAAAATTGATTTTCATTTCCATAGTATTCCAAAAATAAGAAATAATTGTATACAGATTACACGAAAAGATCACACATCAATGTAAATTATGAGAAGATCACGGGAAGGGATTGTAATGATAGAAGATTCAAGAGATACCCAATTTAATAAATATTCACCCATGGAGCTAAACAGATGTTTTCTATCTGGGAGGTTTTGAGATGGGAAATGAATCATAAGAGGACAATAAAAGTACCAACAGAGGAATACACTCAATCAAGGAATATAATGATCATGCTTCTCATATGGGAGATGAAGCTATTCTAGAATTAGAAAGGATCCACTAATCATTACAATAATTCACTAATTGGGGATTATACTCACTAATGGGGGTGGTGAAAGATTAAACGAGAGATCTTCTACTGCTAAATATTTTAATATATTTATTTTATTTCTTTAATCCCCATCTAGTGGGGTTACACTATCCCATAATAGCAATCAAATTATATTTAACCCAAAACTATTGACGAACTCTATAATTAATTATGAAATATATTCCACTTAATCACAATGGAAGTGTTTGATTTTATAGTCAACAAGAGATTAAAATTAATATTTATATTTATATAATGCTACTTTTCTTCACTAGTTGGAATTAATAGGACACCTCAACCTTCTCTACTACCTTGACGATGGAGGGGAGTAAGTTGATTGAGGGGTGGTTTGAGATATCTGATTACTAGGCTTGGAAGGAACATACAATATAGTGGCTATTTAACTTCTCTATTGAAGATAAAACTACAAGAAGAGTGTTGATATTTTATGATTCATGTTATTAGATACATAACATGAGAATTAAATTGATTTTTTGTTTTAATGGTTTGTGAGGTGAATATCTAAGGTCAGACCACTCCTTTTAAAACAAAATTTAAATAGAAATTAAACTACATCCTCAAAAAAATTGATTCATATATTCAATATTCCATAAACCAATGAAAACAAGAAAATCATGATAAAAATTACATTCTCCCCACATAAAACTAGGTTATACTATTTCATATTTGTTAATTGGGATAAAATTTATTTCTTGTAAGTCTTACTACAAACAACACATATACCTAGAACCATTTCTGGTGATTAATTCTAGAGTTGTTTTTTTCTTTTATATTATTTGAATTTCTTTTGAAACATAGCATGATATTTTTTATTTCACCAATTTGGATTTTTACCATAGGTTTAAATAACCTTATTAGATAGATTATGAAATTTAAGTATCACTAAAAAAGTGGTGATGGATTTTATCACTATCCCATTGATAAATTATTCATCCTCTTCTACATCAATCTGAGTCACCATAGGATGTGAAAACATGCAATAAAACGTGGATCAACTAAATATTAATTTGAAATGTTTTTATGAAACTAATTTTAGTAATAATAAAATATTCCAAGATCTAAATAAACTATATTAATTTGAACTTGAAATTAGAGTGATCCAATTGCTACCCATGTTGCATGGATTGGGAGAAAAATAACCCAATAAACACCTGATGTGGTTTAAGAATGAATACCACAACTTCAAACCCAATAGAGTACCAAAATATAAGATAGGGAGGAAGGTTTTACCATTCCACCTTGAAGTATCATCCATAGAGTGGATATAAAATCTATATTTTTTGTTAGTCTCCACCTAGGATGAACTCCAAATGCCCTTTCATTGGAAATTATTTTATCTTTTAAGGAGTACCTAGATGAGTAATGACATATATATAATCATGAAATAATTTGGATAAAATATATTTGAATTTTGGGAAATATTAATAAGGCTAAGATATTTCTTACTCAATCAACCCTTTCATGACCAACACTTCCTTGTTTTCTTTTAGCATCGACTACTGGAAAATGAAAGTAACTTGTTTGATGGATCTTCTGAAGATGTAATGATAGAAAAATGAAAAAATGGTGTTATATAATTGAGAGTGATGATTTAATACATCTCAAAATATTTTTTTAAAAGGTCCTCTAATACAAATGTATCAGAGGTAAAGGGTTACAACTCATAGATCATAACTAAAGGTGATTAATGGTCAGTTTGAAATAATTATTTCTACCCAAAATAAAATTTTAAATTAAAGATAAAATAATATCTTTTACCAATCTATTACTAATCCTAGAATAAATGTAATGTCTATCCCACTAATAATTGGATATGAGGTTTAAATCAAGGAAGAACAACTTATAGAAGAAAAATCTGAAAGTGGATGGTTTGAGGAAGAATATTAACCTTAAAAGAAACAATAAGTAAAGGATCATATGGATATACAATCAACAAAAAATGTAATATAAAAAATACAATATGGAAGATATACCATAACCCTAAACTCCCATCCTATCATTACTGAACCCTCTCAGGATAACTAGTAAATAGTCCATACTACAAGTGATGTTAGAGCTATTTAAAAAAATTTGAAGATAACATAACTTTATAGATAAATATACCAAATAATAATGTATGAAATGTTAACCAAGTAGATTTTCTCCATGATAAAAAACTCCTAGGTGATGAAATTGGGATCCTAGGTAGAACTTTTTCTATTCTAACCCCATAACTACCTAGAACATTTCATGACCAAATTACCTTCATTATTTAAATCGATATAAGAGGGATGAATTCCACTTATGAATTATCTTATTTTGGATATTCAATCAATGCCATTCGTTGGCATGTTTATTTTTCCATATGGATAGGAGGATTGAAGAAAACCAGATCAGTTATACAATTATCTTACTGAGCCACTGCTATCCTAGTAGGATTCATAGAGGATATTCTAGAAATAGTGAAAGGATTATTATTCCCTACTAATTTTTATATATTGAACATAGAGATTGAAATATTTATGATCAATTAATCTATTATATTAGGTAGTCCATATGGTGACCTAACTTTTTAGTAAATGATTTTAAACATATTTTATCAAATAATTATTACATTAATAACTTTGAAGGCCATTTTAAGTTTAAGTGTCTTATAAAAAAGTACATAATACAAAAATTATAGAATGAAAATATAAAAATAAAAAGTATTTAATCCTATTGAAATATTTGTTTATTTTTTCATTATATTTCACCTAACTAAATGTTATTTTATGGGGTTATAAATCAATAGAAAAGCATGCGAATAGATCATAGTGAGGGATAAAAAATAGAAATTGAAAATTGACGACTATCATAGATTAAAAATAAATAATAAACATAAGATGATACTCATACGTATAAAATACATTACATGGAAATGTTAATTTGTCATAATAAAAAGACATTCATATTTATATCACCAATGTTCAATACTGAGGTGTTATAAAACACATTACTGTGGTTATTCACAAAGGCATCATAATACATATAATCTCCAAATATTAATTAATTACGATATACATTAACATGATACTAGGTCCCACCCTTCATATGTATTTATTCATACATACCATATAGATAATAAGAAATCATTTCATCAATAACTCGAGGAGAATAAAGAACAAAATTAATATAAAATATCATAGTACATAAGTGTTTAAATACACAAATTTTTTCCAATTTCAATCATTAAAAATCGAATGTGATATTCATAAATAAAATAACTAAAAAATGATATATAGTTTCATAACAAGGAATAAACCTGAATAAAAATATGTTTGGGTAAAAACAACATAAAAAGGATGGCATGGAAATTCAATGAACGATTTCATCAGCAAATCATGTATACAAATCCATTTACGGAATTGGATTAATGAGAGAGAATGATAGTGTATCGTTGATAAAATAATATTATTATTGTAAAAAAAAATAATATGATCATGAGAAAATAATAACTTTGAAATTATAGGACATTCTACAAGATAAGTACATGCATAAAAAATGAGAAGAATAAAATCCCCTACCTTTAGAGATAAATCTTAAATATTGAGGATATTTCTTTGTAACCAAATAAAATACATTGAAAGGATATAGAGAGGTAAAATGTAACACCCCGAGATTGTATAAAAAATAATCTTTTTAATTTCATTAATGTCATGTGGTGTACGCTACACCAAAAGGATCTTGCACAACATGCATCCTTGACTTTCCTTTCATTACACGTAATCGCGACCTTCCTCGATAGCGTGTGTAGTACGCAATACCGAGTTTCACTAAACAACGATGTGCAATTAAAATATTATTAAATCTAGCCGTTATGAATAGTAATAACCACTTTTTGAAATTTTGTAAATTTTATTATCCAAAATGGACTTCAGTTTTGGATTAGGAATATCAAAATTAGTTTAGGGTAAAATTTTGGTACTTTTCGGATAACTTTCATTTTCCGATGAATAGTGAAAATTATTAAATTTTAATTAAAAACAAACTTTTTAATCAAAGTAATTAATTGTGATAAATTATTAATTTGAGTGGTTTTAATGTATATTTAAAATATATTTTTACAATTTAATACAATGTTGGTCATTGGATGTAATTTCACATATAAACCAGACATAAATAACTGCCAATCATTTGATAGTTATTATCTCTTAAGAACACACTATTTGTTTTGACGATAGGAATTAATTTTTAAATTAAGTAATGCAACTAATATGTTTTGAATTTGGTAAAATAGACATCATTTTTCAGTTCATAATATCAAATATATCTTAGCCCTAATTTTTGGTATTTTTCTGGAAACATTCATTTTTTGATGAATAGTGAAACCACTAAGTGGTAGTTGAAAAAATAAATTTATCATAAAACGTAATTTTACCGCTTCTGTGAGTGGAATTTCAAAAATCTGAGACACACAGTTGATGACAGTAAGTAAAATGTGGTTCAATGAGATGAAAATAATTTTTGGTGAATAGTAACTTTTTACTTTTATTTACCACGGTTAAAAGTAAATAGGGTAATTAAGGGTGAAAATGATATTATTATTACCCTAACACATGTCCTAATTCTATTGGATAAGTGTAATTCGACCAAAAACAACCTTAGGAATAAAATATGACCATTTATGCCCACTTGGATTAGATTAGGAAATTTATTATTAATTTATTTAAAGAAGGGTTAAAATAGTTAAAATCAATGTTTAATAAGAATATCTTTTTTAATACAGGGTTATAATAAGATAAATTCGACTATAAATATTTATTAGGAATCCAAAATAATTTCCTACATAATGATATTTTATTTTTAATTTTTATACTTTATATAAGTTAATTTATTTATGACACAAAGATGATGTAGTAATTATCTTATTAATGAAATATTGACATAATTGATGTTATAAATACCCAAATAAATTTAATTTGAAACTTTTTATGAATTCAACTAATTTTAAAGGTTAATATGACATGTTATTTTTTATTTATTTAACTTATTTCGAACTAATCATTCTGTTATGAATTTCAAAAAAATCAATTACTAAATAGTGTCAAAATTGACATAAAATAGTTTTTAAAAAAAATATTATATTAGTAATTGTAATTTTATTCCTAAAAATATAAGGTTCGGCAAAATGAATTATATAAGGTTATATATATTAATAATAGACAACTTGGGGTTCGTTTGGCTTGTTATATTAAGTTTATTAACCTTATATTATAAGAACACAAGAAGACACAGTAAAAGTAAAATTATTTTACTTAATGTTAAATCTAAATGATAAGGTTAAAATAGGAACCTAAACTTGTCCAAATTATATTTTATTAGAGGCTTTCGACCCATCCCCACCTTATCTTCCAAATAAATCAATTTGGAGCTATTTAAAACCGAACATGACTTTATAGTAAAATAATATTTTTAGTTTTTCCAAAGGAGCCCCTCTCCTCCCTTATAAAAGGGCACCTCCTCCCCCTCTTCCTCACACGACTTTGAGCCTTCAAGCTCAGTCAACACCTGAAAAATTCTCTTCTCCACTTCCCTAGAAACATCCTAGAGGTCCTGGTCTTCTTCAGAGACCAATTTTAGTTCCCTAAGAGGAGGACACAAAGAGGCGCTTCAAAGAAGAGGTAATGTCCGTTACCGATTCTTTCAACTTTATTTCTTCTTCCACTTATTCTTATTAGGTTGTTTCATTATGAAGTAATAACATTAGTATCACTCATATACTGATATGTTATTATAAGTATGAAACAACCCTATTTCACCATCTATCCATCCTACGGAAAACGAAATCACCGCGTGTGCGTACGTACGGAATACCGTCTCCATGTCGTGGTGTAATATATTTTCCACCACCACCATACTTGGATAGGTATAATGGTGTACATAATAACTATATATGATTATTTTAAAGTGATATTTATTCTGAAATAGTATACATACACTCCAATACAATTCCATGATCATGAAACGATATCATCGCTCGTGCGTACGTACGGACTGCAGTCTCCACGACACGATGAGATTCATTCTCCACATTAACCATTCATAAATGATTATAAAGTATATATAATAAGGAATCATGAAATATATGACATAATAATTATACTGGATTTATGTGTATATATATGTATTTTTTCTACTTAATTCCATTCAACTCAATAAGAAAACGAAAACATCGTTCATGCGTAGGTACGGCCTACCGTCTCCATGAATGGTGTATTTCTTTCCATTTACTGATATATTATATATATGTATATTCTGAATATATATTATATATAAATAATTTTTTATATTATGTAATTAATTAATCATGATCTAAGTAATCATATGAATAATTACAAGTCAAAACACGGACGACAAATGAAACGATTTTACCCAAAAAGCTCTTTAACATGGAATTTACAAAAGAACGGGTAAAATAAAGTCATAAGTGAACCATATATGATATCATAACAATGAGTATGATTCTAGAATAATTAAATGACATTATTTAAATCATTATATAGGAGGTTCGGACACTTACGAAGCCAATCGGACCTATGGTAAGGGATAATTTTTCAAATCTCATTTTTATCCAAGATTTCTTATTCGTAAGTATTTACTGGGGTTATTGCTATCATCCATGTCCATGTTTTATAAAAGTGTATTCATTTATGTTTAAAGTCCTTTTTACCCATATTTGAATTTTATTACATGGTATTTAAGGAATATTTCTTTTGTTTACGTTATGAGGTACTTATTGACTTTTCTGAAAAAAGTAGGAGAAGAATGTTTTATTTAACTTATACTGCATGAAAGGATTTTTACGGTTTTATAAAGCCTTATTTTCATAAAGATTCCTCCAAAATATTTCATGACTATTTTCAACAAAATCCTTTTCTTTTAAAATTGCATGACATTTTGTTAAAATAAAATGATTTTAAAGAAGAAAGTATATTTTCCTCATGAATTCATTTCAAGTGTTTTATCAAAACCATTTTTCATCTAAGATAACATTATTTCATATGTGTATGTTTCAAGTATAATGTCTCTATGATTTAAATGGTTTCACTTTTCTTATTATGAAATGATATCAATTTCTTTTATATGGATTATGTGATGATGGGATGTTTTTTATGAAACCCATTTTATTTATTGGGTTTTTTATGAATGATGTATGTTTATTTTGTGGCACAAGTAAGAATGATTTAATTATGAGATGGGTGGGACCTATATCTCCCTCCAATGCATTGGGTAATGATTTTATATCTCATGAGATAGACATGACTGGAATGGAAAGTTAAATCGGTTCAGTAATACAGGACTGGAATGAGGAGTGAACTCGATTCAGAAATGGACTTTGTCCACTAAGATCGTCTTGGAAGCAATGCCTTGGCTACTATAGAAATCATATCATGTTATTAATGGTTTCCACAATTACATGTCTTATTCTCATGACATTTTATCATTCTTAATGTTTCTTTATGATCTATGCCTTACGTACTTCCATGTTTTGTGTCATTTCTCAAGATTTTGATGTTTAAACATTATGTTCATGTTTTTAAGTTCAAATGTATATGGTATGTTTTATTTTATCCATGATTACCCTTACTAAGCATTTGAGATCACCCTTTTTATGTTTTCATTTCTCCAGGATATAAAAAAAGGTTTTAGGTAAGAAAAAAAAGGGAAGATCTTTATGGGAGATGTTGAAGATCTTTCACCACGATTAGAAGAGTACGTTCCATGTTTCCAAAGACACTAAAATATTGTGTTCCCTGTGTTTCTGTTTTTGTTATGTATTAATTATTCCTCTAAAGTAATGTAATGTCCATGTATGTCAAGATTTTGGTCTCTACAATTGGTATAAGAGGAAAATTTTAGTCAGCCTTTGGAAACTAGGATGCGAAAACGTTAGTGAGATCCCTAGAGATATTTATAAGGTATGTCTAGGGATGTCCCTAAGGATAAGTATACGTATAGGATATAGTACTAGAACTATGGTAATGATATTAGATTAAACCAAAGATGTTAGATATTGAATTTACTCCCCCTTTATTATGATTTTTTCCTCTCACACTATTCTTTTTGGGTTTTAGAAAATGGATAAAAACAAGATGATTCAGGATAATGGAGGATATGATCAACAATGGAATGATATTATTCATGACAAACCAAATAAAATGGGATTTCGAAGTCCAAAAATCATTATTATGCCGAATCATCAATCTCATAATATGATCAATAAAGTAAAATTTGGTAAGTTTCCTGACTCAGCTAATAAGAGAAAGATGGAGTTTCATGATGATCATAGAGGAAAGAATGTTCAATTTCCCCTATGTAAATCATGTGGGAAGAGGAATCAAGGAGAATGTTTCAAAGGAACTGGAAGATGCTTTGGGTGCGGAAAAGAAGGACACAAAGCCAGTAAGTGCAAAGGAAAAGGTTCATTTAACACCAGGGATTAGGATAATGGTATTGCTACGACATCAACAATGTTTAAATGTTTTAAATGTGGAATGTACGGGCATTATGGAAACCAATGCCCTAAGAGGAAGTCTCATGAAGAGAATCAGTATGGTCATATGGGTAGTATTTATGTTGATGATGATGAAGAGACTACAAATGATATGTGAGATGAAAGAATTGTTGAAGCTCAGTCAATGGTTTATGAATGTAGTGGAATGATTACATGTTTATAATGTGTAATGTTGTATAAGTAATCTCATGGTACTATGGAATAAAGAGACATCTAAGGATTGTTACACTGTTGTCTTTCCTTGAGTTTTGAATGAGTATGATTAATGGTACCAGTATCCATGAATGGTTATTCAGATATTTTTGGAATGTAAATGATATGCGCATAATGAAGGAATAAGGAGAAAATTAAATGTTAGATAGTATTCATGAGCTCATGATTGATATAAGGAGAAGGTTATATCATGGTTTGAGTATATAGAATTTTTGGATTTTGGTATGTGGAAAGAGTTAACTTTTGACAGCATTCATGTTTTCACTATGGTTTAATGGGTATTCATTTTCCAAAAGAATACATGATTAAGGTATTCATAGGATTGGAATGTGACCAACACGATATATGGGGGATAAATGATGGTATTCACATGCTTGGTTGATGACATTTCAAGTAATCATTTTCATTATACTATGAGCATGCACCAAAGTATTTTAGATAAGCCTAAAGATTGGAATGGATTATATTGGACATAAGTTAGTATTGTTTAAGGATAGAACTTTTTTTATATTATTTATGGGATGTTTTAGTAATGTAGTTTTAGAAAAAGGACAACCTGCAGGATGGGCGACAGCCCATCGCGTCAGACAAGGCTGTGGGAATCGAACCCAGAACCGAAGTGCGACTGGCCTTTATCACCTGCCACTGGCCTACAGAAAGGCCCTGTTTAGTAGAAACTAGTTTTATTATATTATGTAGTATGATATAATAAGTATAAGTCCATTTTAGGAACCATATATGATTAATCTCACTATAGATGGACTTATGTTTTTTTATAACATTTCTAACCTTTTGTTTGAGACAGATGGAATGACCCATCATTCTATCACATGATCTGATAACACATCACGAATGAAAAATTCAACTTCATTTCTTTAAGAGATTAAGTGGAAATTGTCCAAATAATGACCAACGGTGAGACTATTCCAAAATCACGAAAGTATTTCTTCTAATTCCAATTTCATCAACTTTAGGGAAATGATTTTGAAAACCAAAAATGTTGTCCTATTGTTCTTATATCTGATGAATCAGATGGTACCATAGATCGTCACAAATTTATGACTTTATGATTTCTGTATTTTCCATAGCCATGTTCTCTACCACTCTCCATCAGAACATGATGGTTAGATTTCTCTTTCATATCCATATTTTCACCTATGTGGAAACCCAGTGATTAGTTTATTTGGGTAACCATTACATTTCATACTTTTGTTTTTAAAGATTGGTTTTGGTATTCCTTTTTAGGATGTGGGTTTCTATTAAAAAACCTTTCGAGTAGTAAACCATTTACACCCCCGACGAATTTCGAGGGAGAAATTCATTTTAAGGGGGGTGGAATGTAACACCCCGAGATTTTATGAAAAATATTCTTTTTAATCTCATTAATGTCTTGTGTTGTACACTACACCAAAAGGAGCTTTCAGAACATGCATCCTTGACTTTCCTTTCATTACACGTAATCGTGACCTTCCTCGATAGCGTGTGTAGTACGCAATACCGAGTTTCACTAAACAACGCAATGCAATTAAAATATTATTAAAACTTGCCGTTATGAATAGTAATAACCACTTTTTTAAATTTTTTAAATTTTATTTTTCTAAATAGACTTCATTTTTGGATTCGTAATATCGAAATTAGCTTAGGGTGAAATTTTGGTACTTTTCGGATAACATTCATTTTCTGATGAATAGTGAAAATTACTAAATTTTAATTAAAAACAACCTTTTTAATCGAAAAAATTAATAGTGATAAATTATTAATTTGAGTGGTTTTAAAGTATATTTAGAATATATTTTTACAATTTAATATAATTTTGGTCATTGGATGTGATTTCACATTTAAACCAGACATAAACAAGTGTCAATCTTTTGATAGTTATTATCTCTTAAGAACAAACTATTTGTTTTGACGATGGGAATTAATTTTTAAATTAAGTAATGCAACTAATATGTTTTGAATTTAGTAAAATAGACATCATTTTTCAGTTCATAATATCAAATATATCTTAGGCCTAATTTTTGGTATTTTTCTGGAAACTTTCATTTTTTGATGAATAGTGAAACCACTAAGTGGTAGTAAAAAAAATGAATTTTTCATAAAACATAATATTACCGCTTCTATGAGTGGAATTTCAAAAATTTGAGAGACACGGTTGATTTCAGTAAGTAAAATTTGGTTCAATGAGATGAAAATAATTTTTGGTGAATAATAACTTTTTACTTTTATTTACCATGGTTAAAAGTTAATAGGGTAATTAAGGGTAAAAATGGTATTATTATTACCCTAATACATGTCCTAATTCTATTTAATAAGTGTAATTCGACCAAAAACAACCTTAGGAATAAACTATTACCATTTAGGCCCACTTGGGTTAGATTAGGACATTTATTATTAATTTATTTAAAGAAGGGTTAAAATAGTTAAAATCAATGTTTAATAAGAAAATCATTTTTAATATTGAGTTATACATAAGATAAAATCGACTATAAATATTAATTAAGAATATAAAAATATTTCCTACATAATTATATTTTATTTTTAATTTTTAGACTTTAAATAAGTTAATTTTTTTATAACACAAAGATGATGCAATAATTATCTTATTAATGAAATATTGATATAATTGATGTTATAAATACCCAAATACATTTAATTTGAGACTTTTTATGAATTAAACTAATTTTATAGGTTAATATGACATGATATTGTTGATTTAATTGTCTTTTTTAGAACTAATCATTCTGTTATGATTTTCACAAAAATCAATTACTAAATAGTGTCAAAATTGACATAAAATAGTTTTTAAAACAAAGATTATATTAGTAATTGTTATTTTATTCCAAAAAATCTAAGGTTCGGCCAAATGACTTAGATAAGGTTATATATATTAATAATAGACAACTTGGGGTTCGTTTGGCTTGTTATGGTAAGTTTATTAACCTTATAGTATAAGAACACAAGAAGACACGGTAAAAGTAAAATTATTTTACTTAAGGTTAAATCTAAATGATAAGGTTAAAATAGGAACCTAAACTTGTCTAAATTCTATTGGAATAGAGGATTTAAAACCATACCCACTTTAGCTTCGAAATAAATAAATTTAGAGCTATTTAAAATCGAACTTGACTTTATAATAAAATAATATTTTTAGTTTTTCCAAAGAAGCTCCTCTCCTCCCTTATAAAAGGGCACCTCCTCCCCCTCTTCCTCAAACCACTTTGAGCCTTCAAGCTCGGACAAACCCCGCCCAATTATCTTCTCCACTTCCCTAGACACATCCTAGAGGTCCTGGTCTTCTTCAAAGCCAAATTTTAGTTCCCTAAGAGGAGGAATCAAAGAGGCGCTTCAAAGAAGAGGTAATGTTTGTTACCGATTATTTCAACTTTATTTCTTATTCCACTTCTTCTTCTTAGGTTTTTTCATTATGAAGTAATAACATCAGTATCACTCATACACTGATATGTTATTATAAGTATGAAACATTCCTATTTCACCATCTATCCATCCTACAGAAAACGAAATCACTACGCGTGCGTACGTACAGAATACCGTCTCCACACCGTGGTGTAATCTATTTTCCACCACCACCTTACTTGGATGGGTATAATGGTGTAAATAATAACTATATATGATTATTGTAAAGTGATACTTACTCTTAAATAGTATACATACACTCCAATACAATTCCACGATCATGAGAACTATATCATCGCTCGTGCGTACGTACGGACTACCGTCTCCACGGCGCGATGAGATTCATTCTCCATATTAACCATTCAAGAATGATTATAAAGTATACATAATAAGTAATCATGAAATATATGACATAATAATGATACTGGATTTATGTGTATATATATGTAAGTCGTCTACTTAATTCTATTCAACTCAATAAGGAAACAAAAACAGCGTTCATGCATACGTACGGCCTACCGTCTCCATGAAAGGTGTATTTCTTTCCATTTACTGATCTATTATATATATGTATATTCTGAATATATATTATATATAAATCATGTTTTATATTCTGGAATTAATTAATCATGATCAAATTAATCATATGAATAAGTACAAGTCAAAACACGGATGACAAATGAAACGATTTTACCCAAAACGCTCTTTAACATGGAATTTACAAAAGAACGGGTAAAATAAAGTCATAATTGAACCATATATGATATAATAACAACAAGTATAATTCTGTAATAAGTCAATGACATTATTTAAATCATTATATAGGAGTTTTAGACACTTACGAAGCAAATCAGACCTAAGGTAAGGGATAATTTTGCAAATCTCATTTTTATCCGAGATTGCTTATTCGTAAGTATTTAATGGGGTTATTGCTATCATCCATGTACATGTTTTATAAAAGTGTATTCATGTATGTTTACAGTCCTTTTTACCCATTTTTTACTTTTATTACATGGTATGTAAGGAATCTTTCTTTTGTTTACGTTACGAGGTACTTTTTCACTTTTCCGACAAAAGTATGAGAAGAATGTTTTTTTAACTTATATGGCATGAAAGGATTTTTACGGTTTTATAAATCCTTATTTTCATGAAGCTTACTCCAAAATATTTCATGACTATTTTCAAAAAAATCATTTTCTTTTAAAATTGCACAACATTTAGTTAAAAGAAAATGATTTTGAAGAAGAAATGATATTTTCCTCAAGAATTCATTTCAAGTGTTTTATCAAAACCATTTTTCATCTAAGATAACATTATTTCATATGTTTATGTTTCAAGTATAATGTCTATATGATTTACATGGTTTCAATTTTCTTATTATGATATGATATCAATTTCTTTCATAAGGATTATGTGATGATGGGATGATTTTTATGAAACCCATTTTATTTATTGGGTTTTTATGAATGATGTTTGTTTATTTTGTGGCACAAGTAAGAATGATTTCATTATGAGATGGGTGGAACCTATATCTCCCTCCAATGCATTTGGTAAAGATTTTATATCTCATGAGATAGACATGGCTGGAACGGCATGTTAAACCGGTTCAGTAATACAGGACTGGAACGAGGAGTGAACTCGATTCAGAAATGGACTTTGTCCACTAAGATGGTCTTGGCAGCAATGCGTTGGCTACTATGGAAATCATACCATGTTCTTAATGGTTGCCACAATTACATGTTTTATTATCATGCTATTTTATCATTCTTAATGTTTCTTTATGATCTATGCCTTACATACTTCCATGTTTTGTGTCATTTCTCAAGCTTTTGATGTTTAAACATTATGTTCATGTTTTTAAGTTCAAATGTATATGGTATGTTTTATTTTATCCATGATTACCCTTACTGAGCATTTGAGCTCACCCTTTTTATGTTTTCTTTTCCCCAGGATATAAATAAAGGTTTTAGGTAAGAAAAAAAGGGAAGATCTTTATGGGAGATGTTGAAGATCTTTCACCATGATTAGAATTTTACGTTCCAAGTTTCCAAAGACACTAAACTATTACGGTCCTTCTGTGTCTGTTTTTGTTATGTATTAATTATTCTGCTAAAGTAATGTAATGTCCATGTACGTCATGCTTTTGGCCTCTACATAAAATGAGAGAAAATTCATTCTAAATGTCAAAATAGTGAATGAAATGGGGTGTAGAGTTGGGTATTTATAGTAAAATAATGAGAATTATTTATTAACTATTGAATATAGGTTTTGGAGTTCTTAATTTTGAAAAATGGAAACAAATTAGCTCACACATGGTTTTATCTCATGGTTTTGTAACTTTAAGGCATGCTTTTTTTATCCATTATAGTACAAAAAATAAAATTTTAATATTAGTGTGGTCGTGATAAAGTAATATTTTTAAAAAATATTGTTTAAAAAAGCGTAATTTAAATTTCATAATTTGTAAAGTTATTCATACGTTTGGAAATTAACTTTATATAATTAAAATAAATTATATTGTTATATAATCAATTTGAGGTCATGGAACACTTATTTAAATTATTAGACCATTATTAAATATTTATGAAGTCATAAAACAACCAAAAATAAAAATCGATATTTTTTTATTCCCTTAAAAGTCAAATATTTTTAGAATATTCTTAAAATTTTGGGCTCACTAAATTTCTTTTTTTTATTTCAAATGAAATTTTTATTTTATCAAAATTATATGATTAATATGGTAATTATTACTTTTATATAAAAAAATTATATATTAAAAACTAACAGTTTTTATGACATAATTACCTTTATGGCCTTTATAAAAAATACACAGGGAATCAAAAAACTATTTTATCAGTTAAAATTAAATAAATATCTATATAAAATAATTTTATATTAAAAAAACTTATTTAAAATTTTATTTGGAATTATATATTTTTAAGAATTATAATTATGTTTTCTTTGTTTCTAAAAATCAACTTATAATATTCATATTATACTCATGTTCATTTTTTCAAATAAAATAATAATGAAAATGGGGAAAAAGATAATTTTATTTCATTTATAAAAAGATAATTTCACATTTATTTTATTATGTTCTTGATTCATGGCCTCTAATTAACTTCGAATATTCTCTATGGGAATGGTCGTTGATGGTGGCACTTTCATGGGGTGGATGAAGTAAAATTGATCTAGTGGAGATCTATACTAACATAAACTTCTCACATAGTGGATTCCACTTGAGCCTTAATTTTTGACGCTCTGTTAGGGCCTGGTTATGGTAGAACCCCAATAACACCACATCCCTCCAATTTTTTTTATAAATAGGATTCAATATACTTGATCTTACTATTGGAGGCCATATTTTCTCTATTTTTAATCAATATATCTTATCATTTACATTTATATAAACTAATTATAATGATAAAATTTTTACCAACAGTCATAAATCATAATCTTTATTTTGACCAATGATCAGGTAGTAGTTATATCCTAATAGAAAATTTTCTATAATACCCAATATATACTCCACCATTATCAAACTTCAACATTCACTACTTTTCCTAAAAAGGTTCTACACATAAATTGATAATGTTTATCATATATCTAACTCTTATATCTCTTTTTACTATTTTTATCATAGGAGTTATATTCATATGAGAATTCATGCCTATGGAGTTTACATTAGGGTATGAATTGATCATTTTCATTTACTTCCATTTATTATTTCTAGAAATCATAGTCGATATTAATTCTTTATGTGTAAGGATATGTAAAGTTCCCTCTATGTTATGATATTCTAAATGATAATAAAATTATCATTGTGAAACATTAGTTATTTTAATAATAATAAATAATTTTTTGTGTCATTACATTATACAACCTTTAGAAATTCCACCCTCAAAATTTATGCCCTTCATTAAAATAAATAGAGGGTATTTCTATTTCATCACCTATCTGGGATCCCTAGTTTCTTCTTAAAACTATTGATATCTCCACAATATATTCATGATTCGAGTTGTATTTATAGTCAACAACTTTTCCATTTTATCGAGACTATGGATCGATTCTTCTTTAGGTGATATGTAATGTTATGATTCCATACAAGTTTTTTATAGTAGCTGAATTTAGGTTGAAATATAATTTCTCAATAGGGAAAAATGGATAATTACATGGACATCGGAATGATCTGAAGGCAGTTTTAACCAATAAGTAACTATTCCAAAACTATCTAGAATAAAAAATGGTTCAATGTACTGTAGAACATATTAAAATTTAATTCTAAACTCATTAAACCTTTCCCTTATGATATTTTTAGTAAAAAATGGTCCCTGATCTGAAACACTAAGACATTCCATTGATTTTCATCATAACACATTTTTCAAATTTAAAATATGTTGATATGTTTTTAAATAATTTTTATCTACTCCATAACATCGTTTAAAATTTATGGTACAGGAAATTTTTGTTATTTAACTTCAACCAACATGTTGGAGTTCTACAATACATACCATCGAGTTCTTTATAAAAATATATTCGAATACTTGATTGAAAACTATTGTTATAGGATAATTATAAAAGTTGAATATGTTGGTCCCTACACCCATAAGATTCAAGTTGATTATCCTATAACCTGGCCTCCAAGGTCTAGATAGTCCTATAAGGCTACCCATGAGTTTTAGGATAATAGTTTGTGCTAATATTCACTATGGTATTCATAATCATTTAGAGGACCTTCGTGAACATGAATGTAAATACTGGATCATATTCTGAAACAATTGACATCAAATCCAATTGAAGTCTCACCACCTAATAAATATACAGATGACTAAGTCTCCCAAGGAAAAAACTCCTCTCGTATAGAAATAAAAAGGGTATACTTTTTTAATATATAAATTGTTACCCATATGATATTTTTTCCTTTTGATGTTGTAGGATGGCTTGTGAGGAATCTCATAGTGATGTTTTCCCACTTCCATACATGTATGGGTAGTGGATCCGGAATTCCATTGTGTAGTTATATCTCTAACTTGAATTAATATCATACCAAAGATCATAGAATGAAATCACCAATTTCTATTTTCATGTTATCCTATAAATAATTATCTCACAAATATATTAACATTATGGTGGTTCCAGTATATATAGAGAACATTGAGCTATGATTTTATATATCATACCTTTTTTTTGATTTGTAATTGATAGAATGCATTGCCTTATACCAAACCTCATTACTCCATCATTAATAATATTAAAATTATAAGACTTCTTATTTTGAATAGATTCTATCTTGATTTGTAACTTGTTATCATCCCTTTTTTATTTCTTGATCTTATATTGTAATGATTGATGGAGAATAATTTGGGATAGGATTAATTAGTTCTCTTCCCTTATGAATTCCATAAAAATAAATAAATTCCACAATCAATGGATCTCCTTCAATCCTCACCATTTAAATAACTATGGGATCTTTCTTACTCAAAAATTCAGTGACTTTGTCTACTTTTCAAGTGTGATAATGGATAGAAAAACCATAATCTATAGAATGGTCCAACCATCTATTTTTCCTCATGTTTTTTTTCATTTTATTTTCATATATAAATCAGACTATAGTAATCTCTATATTTATCTTACTTCTCCCTATGAAGAAAATGTCTTAATATTTTTAAATAAAATATCACTTCAACACAATCAAGATTATGGGTGGGATAATTATATTAACAAGGCTTTAAAAGTTTAGATGAATAGTAAATAACCTTATCATTGTGTATGAGTAGACATCCTATTCCTTTTAAAGTTTCATCACTATAGACCACAAATCCTTGATCGTTAGTGGGAAAAGTTAGCACAGGTGTATGAACCTACGAGTTCTTAATTTATTTAAAACATTATTCACACATGTTTTTCTATATAAACATATATTTCATTCAAGTTAGCTTTGTTAGAGGATTATAAATTTGTAAAATGATTTTTTATGGCTTCTATAATATCTTGATTAACAAAGGTTACTATAAATCTCAATTACTGATATAGGATGAGGCCACTCCTCTATGCCATTTGTGTTTAATGGGTCAACCAGGACTCATTAATTGGTCCCAATGTGTCCTAATAATTCTACTTATTGTAACAAAAAAGCACATTTACTATATTTATGAAAAGTGTCTCTTTCTACAGAGTTTGTGATATTAAACTTTAATGATCCTCATGCCCCTCATAACATTTGGAATTTATTACATTGTCATTAATAAAGAGAACCACAAATAAACCACATTATACCCTAAAGAAATTATTAAACCAATCCTAATATATAAAAATATCATTATTTAATACAATAGGTAAAAAAATCATAGTATCCATATCGTTTTTGTAAGGCAGTCTTTATAATTTCTTCTTTCTTCACACTCTGGAATTGATAACTTGATCAGATGATACGCATGGAAATGAATTAAGTCCCATAATGTTGGTTTATAAACTAATAAATCCATGGATGAGGGTATTTTTACTTTATTATTTTCCCATTATGTTCTCTCTAATCAATGTATAACTTCATTGATCCATAAATTTTCTTCACAAAAAGAACAGGTTCACCCTATCGAGACACACGTGGGGTAATAAAACCCTTAGCCAAATGATCTCTATGTTGCATCTTTAATTCATATTACTCCACATAATCCATTCTATATGGGTTTTTAGATATTATCCTGGATCTAAATATGAGCTAAATTGACAACTCTACACTTCTTTTGAGATTAGGTCTAGGTGACTCTTCATGAAATAAATCAAATTATTCCAAAGTAATGAGTACATATCCAGTATTTATACAATCTATTTATTCACCTTATTAACTAATAAATTTAATAAATAACATAGTAGGATATGATTCTTGACTATACATGGGTTGGGATATCCCTCCTTTGAAGATAAATTTAGGTTTTCACTTGCTAAAATCTAAAATTTCCTAACATATATAAACTATATTGGAATTATACTTTGATAACCAATTCATCACAAGCATTATGTAAAATTCATCCATTATAATTATGTTTAGTTTTGGGCATTGATTGTTCCCAAAAATGTTAATAAGTTAATCCTTATATATCCTTGATGCTTGAATATTTCTTCTAGATGTTTTAATAGAAAAATCTTCCAATATATGTTTAGGGATTAATTTTCTGTTTGTTGAAAAGTTGAGTGAAATAAAATATCTATAAAATAGAAATCATACAATGTATATTCAATATTTGATCTTATGTTGAGTGTACCTACAAATAGATCATTTAGAGCCGCAACTTCTACTAAAATGATTAAATATGAAAAAACTTTTTGACATGGCCTCTGATGGGGTTTATGATGATTTCCCTCCATTATTTATGATTTGGACATTCATTTTTAAACTTTTTGTGCTCCCCCTTCTTGAATAATTATACCATAAGTTTCACATTTACTATATTCCCTTCTATATTTGAATTTGGATGTTGATACTTTACATCTTATAAATAGTTTCAATCTATATGTCCATTACTTGTATAATTGTAACAATTTCCACTCGGTTAAAATTCCTCAAATTTTCATTCCATCAATTTTTGTACTGTTATGTTTTTTTCATTAATTATCATTCATGGAAAAAATCCTTTTTTAAATTTGGTTATATTATCCTCTTCTAAATAGAGAAATTTTTAAAAGGCATGAAATCCCCATAGTAGCCTTTAGTTTTCAAGAATAAAATTTGATGTATGTGGTATAGTTTTCATGGGATCATTTCTTATATATTATAGATTTGTCAAAAAATTTTATAATTATACTATGTTTCAATGTTGATTAAATTCCATTGAACTAGAATCCATGATGTAAGAGTAGTTATTAAATCTATATATTAACATATATTTTGTATGTTTTGAGTACCTCAAGAAATAATTAGTGATCTTGGAATACATTTCTACAACATATAAAGGTATGAACTGACGATAAAGTGTAAATTACAACATAAGACCTATACTAAAAAATATTCATAAACAAATGGGAAGGATGAGGTGTCGAAACTATAGGTAAGGATAATGATAGAAAAGATAATGACTCCCAACACAAAAGTCTATATCTAAAATTAAGATGAATAACTACCTTAAAACCCCTCGTTATCTCCCATTACTTAATATTTTATAGTAAAAATGATCCCCCTAACTATTGATAATGACCACAAATCCCACTAGTCTATTAATAAATTTGACCAAGAATTCTTAAAGGTTAGAAAATAATGAAAGCTCCAAATTATGGAACTAAAGAATCTAATAATGGGTGATTTTGAGAACTACCTAATATGTAGTGAAATGTCATATCTATCCATCAAATATTCATTTAAGAAAATCATGTTGGGGATAGAGTGTTATTATTCTCTTCTATGAATAAACTAATTCAAGGAAATATTCAATTCAAATGGAATTGAATTTCAATGGTGTCTAATATATATCTATTTGGTTGAGTTGAGATAAGAGTAACTGAATATAGATATCCTTTTTAATTAAATTTTTTATAAATGAAGTAATTTTAGGATGAATTTTGAATGAATCAATAGGGAGTAAGAACTCTTCTCCGCTAAATATAAATAAGAACTTCTAGGTTGTCTATTTTTTACACAAAAGTATAAACACTCAATTTTTTAATAATGATATTCTTTAGTAATTGGATGCTGGAATAAATTCTAAATTTTTTCAATATGAGTTTAAGGGAGTGGAATAAATATAATGTATGTAATTTGTTTTCCGTTTTTTTATCTAGAAAATAAAATAAAAACAATATTTATTTGAAATTTTATTCCCCATGATAATGTTATAAATAAATAATTAATAGTGGGAAGAATGAAAATATTTTACTTTATCATTAGAGAATGGAGTGCGATAGAAAATAATAAATTGAAACCATAATGATAACATGGTGATTTTTTTGAACTTGAGCATGTGAAACCTACCCATCGTCATTGATTAACAACTCAGGGAGCATTAATAAATGAAATTTTTACAACTGAATCAAACTAATGTAAAATAAGAATATGGGAATAAATATATAAGTTATTTTAAGTCAAAAAATAAAAAAAAAATGTCCTTATGAGTTATCCATTACATAAGTCTAAGAGTGACATGAGAGTCCGATGAACAAGAATCACTACTATTACATGACTATTAAAATTACTCTCAATGGATAACTTCTATCCTGGGATGGTTTAGTTCTAGCTTTACCAACACTAATCTGATAAGTTATTGTCACAAAAATTTCTTGGAAAATATGAATTAGTGATAAATGATAAATGAGATGGATTTTTTATTGAAATTACAAAATTTGATAAATAATGAAAACTAATATATATAAATTTCATATAGGAAGTATCATGGAAGTATGAAAATGATCATTAAAAAGGTAGATTATGGGAGATGAATTTACTATAATAACCACATACCTTTTTACATAATAATTAATGATTAGTTACATAAAATTTCACTTAATAAAAATTGAAAAATATATAAGTTTACTGTCTTTTGGAATTGGTTAAATTACATAGAAACTGAAAACATTGATTACAACATCATTATTGAAAACTTATTTTACATGATAAAAATATTCCATCATACATAAAACTGCATGGGATAACGTGAGGAAATACATAATAAAGGACTGATCTATAAATCCGAATAAGGGAATAAAAATGGAATAACATGAATATAATGATAAATGTGGGACAATGAGAATATAAAAAGGGATAAATAATCATAAACATGAACAATGGGACATGATATAGTATGATAATCCTAAAGGAAATATGGGAAATGTTGCAAAAGCACAAAACACTGTATCATAAACATTGGTCGAGGAAAAACCCACAAACATCGTGGTGGAAAATTTCCCTTAAAGAAATTATGTTCACTCATTGTCCCAACATGATGTACCATGATACTATACATTACCCAATGCATTAAAATGATAGATAATTCCAAGCGCACCTTTTAGATTTATTTCATTCTAATGCTTAAGGGTGACATATAAATCATGCAACATGGATTCATTTAACCTCATATTTTATTCCATGATCAAAGAGTGTAGAGTAAATATATGTATATACGTAATAAAAAAGTATATGTACCTAAAGGTGAACACCCTTGATAGGAAATTGGTACTATATTCACTACAAAATTGGGTTGGCATGGAAAATCATGATGACATTTTGGCAACATACAACGTCACTTAAAGATTCATAAAAATGGGATTATGAGAGAGAAATGGGTCTCTCAATACATAAACATAAAAAGGAAATTAATAGGGGCTTTTAAAATAAAACATATCCCAATATTAGAAATTGGAAATATAATGCATAAGGTAATGAATAAACATGAACAAAGAAAAGAATACTAACTATATTTCTATTTGGAAATAGGTGTACATAATGGATCATGGGAGGATAAATGAGTGTGAAATGTGGATCTAATTATTTATAATATAAATGTACAGGAAGGTTAATATGAAATAACACATCCCTACATAAGAAAATGATATCTGATATTAAAAATATAAAATAATCACTCAAATGGAAATGAGAAGAGGGATATTTCTTAGGGAATTTTAGCATAGTAATGACATCAGTAAATGAAAAAATGAGAGAGAATAAATTATATACCATTAAAATAACATTAATTGGAATCTAAGGGGGTGTTTATAAATGTTTCAATTAGGGTTAAGATGTCACCCTTCTCTCCCGGGATTTCTCTCCCAAGTGTGGCGTTCTTCGCCTCCATCTAGGGTTTCATCCCCTGGCGGTAGCCCGTTCCTTTCCGACTTCCTTTTCTAATCTATTTTCCGATGTTGATGATTTTTTTACAATCCTTCTCATTAATTTGATGAATTTTCCTTCTATTCATGCTTATACTTATCGGATTGATGTTTCACTTCTTCGGTGACCTTGTTCTTCTGCATGACCTCCCTCTTAATGTGTTCCTTCTATTCTCTCCTCCGCTCCCTTTCTGCATGTCCGAGTCGAGAATGTTATTTTCTCCGTGACTGTGGCTTTCTGTCGAAATCAGGTTATTCTCCACCACTACTCTGTCTCCCTGATCCATTTCATTAGACTCTATTTTGGTTCGATGTAGTGGGTCTCATTGGTGGTTTGGGATGTGTTGGATGAGTTCTTATCGATTTTCTAGGAGTCGTGGTTCATGTCGTTTCTATCATGACTTAGTGTTTCATTCCTCTTAATTGGCTACATTTTGGTCTTTTCTATTCTCTAGAGGGATCCAATTTTGGTTGTATTTTTCAGTCGCATTTGATGTTTTGCATTTTATAGTATAGTTTTTTGTTCATGGATATCATCATCAACTTCAACATTAATTTTCGGTGGCTGTTTTTCTGTACACTGGTGTCTGTTCCAACTCTGCTCTTGCTCAAATATTCAATCACTCTCCTCATAATCGGTTTTGAGTAGTGAAATTCAAGTTTTCTTGGGAGGTGGGTTCGAGTGGTCAATGATGTTTTAGGACCTTTCAGTTCTCGGTGATGTTGATTTTTTTTGTTAATGATCTTATGCTGTTTTGTATTCTTGTTCGGGGGAGATTTTTCTAGCCCCAATGTCGAGAACAATGATCTCAGCTTTTCCCCCTTCTCGATTCGAAGGTTTTCAATTTTGGACAACAACGATGTGTGCTGCTCCGATGGGTTCCGATCACCGGTGATACTAATGAAGATGATGGGATTTGCATATCAGGGTTGTGAATCAAGGATTGTGGCTCAAGGCGGTTCTCGGCCTGAGGTGTTGACGCGTGTCCTTTTTTTGAATTTGAAATTTGAATATGAATTTTGTTGTTCTAGGTTTTCTTGAAGCATGTATCCTATTTATGTTGGTATTTGAAATTTGTTTTTTTATTATTGTGAGGTTCCCACTCACCCATAAAGTGGTTTATTCAGAAAATAAAAAATATATTTGGGGAAAGAAGGAGAAGAAGATCCCTTACTAATTTTTTGCATTGTAACATGTGTATGTAATAGTTCATGTTCGGAATAATGAAAGTGAAAGGGGTATATGATCACATGGAAATAAAAAGTAATGTAATATGGTTGTATAAAAAAATAACCATGAAACCAAAATTTGAAACTAAGAAGTGTAACATAAAAGTGGTGCTTGAATGGAAATGATAAGAGAGGAGTCCCTTAAGGAATGTTTCCATAGAAACGTCATTGGTAAAGGTAAGAAAGGAAGGAAAATGATATATAATTAAAATAACATAAATAGTAAAGTAAGGAGATGTTTATAAAAAAATTACATTATAATGTATTTCAATTAAGAAGAAAAATTCTAAATAAGGTGCTTGAATTGAATGGAGGAGAGGAAGGTCACATACTAAATTTTGGAATGGTAACAGGTGTTTGTAATGGTACATGGTGGTCATAATTAGAGTGAAATGAGTATATAATCAAGTGGAAATATAAATTAGTGTACTATTATTTTATTTAAACATAACCAAACAAGCACAAATTGAAACTAAGATGTGTATCATAAAAGAGGTTCTTGAATAGAAATGAGAATATATGAGTCCCTTACAAGAGTATTTGACTCCAATTGATTGGGAATTGCTTATTGAGAGATTTGAATTTAAGTGGGGGGGATCTGGAGAGTGTAGGACAGAGTATGGACGTTATCCAAAGAGTTTTAGTGATGATAAAAAAGATATAGTGTGGGTTTATATAGGAAATTAGGGGGATATCATTATTATTTAAGTTTTGGACTCTACATAATAAAATAACCAAAACCATGAACCATATCATGGGTTTTTCCCATAGTTACTAAAAAATGGAAGTATATGTCATTTTTTATAATTACATGGTCCTAAATTAATAAAATTATCCCCTCTCTTATGTTGAGGTGAGTCACACTCTTAAAGAATGTGGTTTTATACCAAAAACTATAATAAATGTTTTAGAGGATTCATAATGGATTTATAAGACAATTAAAATAAACATAAAATAAAATTATTCAAAATATAACACATATATTTGGTCATGGATACCATTTATAGAAATTATTATTGAAATTTTTTGGCATTATGATGTTAAAATAAAATAAGTATAATTATATGGTATTTAATTTTTACCTGAAAATTCGACTATCTTAGAAAATTATGAAAACTACATCAATGGATAATTTTTATGTTAATATTAAAAATATATTTTTTCTTTTATCTAAATAATTTTATAAATATGTGATTTTTTTACTTTCAAAATAAAATATGCATTTATCAACAAATGATAATTTTTTTGGTAGTGACAGTTTTTGAACCATTATAAAAACTTATAGTTGACTTCATAAAAATTATACCATCGTTTTTACTGGAAAAAAATTATTTAGTAATAATATTTTATAAGAATATTAATTAACTAAAAATCCATTAATTCAACAGAAAAAATGTCTTAATTGAAATTGAATACTAATTAACAATACACTTCGTGTTTTATCATATAAAATTATAATTTTTATGAAACAAATTACTAAATCATTTACAATATAAAAAAAATAAATATATTCGTAATTGAAATGAAAAGAAAATCTAAATATTCATACTATTTGAGATAATTAATATATAGTCTTTGGTAAATTATTTTTACCCTTAACTAACATATTTTCATTTTACCGTGGTAATTAATATTTTTATACTATTCATATTGGAAAAAAGATAAGACGAACTTATTAACTAATATTGGTTATGTTGATTCCAAATATAGAATAAATTTTATCAAAATCAATTCATAATGGTATAATAATTTAATATTATTGAAATACTTTCTAGCATTAGGAAAACATGTTTTTCAAAAAATAAATTTTGAAGAAAACATGATTTCATTTTAAATATATAAATAGTAATGTTAAATATATTAATTCAAATTCATAAATATAGATAAATAATATTAAAATTTCATTTAAATATTTTTTATTTAGGGTTATTTTAATTATTTAAAATTGATATATATTATGCATTTTAAAATAGATTTTAGAAAAAATTAGTTTCAAAATCATAAAAATAAATTGATAATAAAATCCAACATAATGATGACTAAAATGTACTTAATTGAATTATATATAACATATAATATTAAAGTTACCATAAAAATTTATTAAAATAATAATTATACATTTAAATTAATTAATTTATCAAAATAAATGAAAAAGATTCATAAAAATCATATTATTCAATATTCACTGATAAATCAATATTTTATGAAAAAATAAAAACTTTTCACCCTATGTTAATTTTTATATGATGATATAAAAATGGATTTTTCTTATCAATTAAAATTAAAAAAACTGTATAAAAAGTTTATAATATTTTTTTATAAAATAAATAAAAATCATTATTGAAGAAAACATGTTTTGAAGACGGAAAATACATTACCAAAATTTATTGACTATTGATAATAATTTTTCAATAATTTAGATATGTATGTCATAAGTTAGTTAATCATATTCAAATAATTTAATTTAATTAATGGCTAAAATGGTCATATTTAAATAATTATTGTTTGTTTGGGATTGGTGTTTCATATCGCACATGCTATCAAACATACTTTTCTCTTTTTAAACAATCAGGGAGTTGCATTCTATTCCCTTAATAAATTGTGTCCTCTCAATTTAAACATGGACTAACTTAGAAATGTTTCATCACATGAAAATATCATTATTTGGAAATACACATTGTAAAATAGTTTAACAAAATATCCTCTTGAAAAGAGATACAGGGAAGTATGAATCTCATCACATAAATCGGTTTTGAAGTAGGAGAACATTAGTTTAAATTGAAAACATAGACATGTAAGTGAAAACTAACACATGAGAACTAGTTGAGTGTGATAGATAATAAGGTCATGAAAATAACATAAATATTTGATGAATAAAATGACCCTCAATTCGTTAGAAATAACAATAATATTAAAAAAATTATTCAATATTATTTTCCAAGAGTTAGGGAAATAATTTATCATCTAGACTAGGAACATAAGAAGAAATAATTTCGTGAAAGGTACAATTAATTTCCCGGACAATATCATATTTTCATCAAAACAATGAAAACTCAAGATTATTTTTTAAGCCTGAAGCTCTGTAAACTTAAAATGGATCACATAATTCACCAATGAATAACAACATATTATTCTTTTATTAAACTAAACAAAAAATTCCATGCATAATGTATAATTATACATTACTATATTATTCTCAGAAATTTCAGAAATATTACCAATTGTTAAATATATATCATTTATTAAATAAATACCTATATATAACACTAATATCCACAAAATTAAAGAATGTTTTAACCCCAAATCGTGTATCATAAACTTCATATTCGACCTTAAAAAACATAAGATCATTCATCTTGGATAATCTTAAATGGTATATATATTCCTTAACCAAATAAAACATCTCCCAAATTTTCATTAGTCAGAAAAAATCAAAATGATTTTAACCTGAAATATGCTTTGAAAAAAATATATTACTAAACATCAATCATATAAATCTTGAGAGTTTATTTCAATTATTTTAAACATAATATTATATTTAGACATATCATCCCAAGACACTATAGGATTGTTCCAAAATGAAGTACATATTAAGTGTTATCAATCCATTAATCACGTTTTTTCTAAAATATCACTCTATAACTATTTAATATATATAGTTTTTCAGTACCATTCAATGTAAATTTAAATTCCACAAAAAGGAAAAATTATTGAAAAATCCTTAAATGTTCCATGATTATTATATCCATAATGTCATTAATATACCAAAAATCCCAAATACCCATTCATAAACACTTTAATCTTTACACTTTTATGATTTCAATAGCATAGGTACTTCCTGAGTCCCAAATATTTATGATAGATTCACATTCTTGAAGTGAGATAATGTTAATACTAAAGAACATTTATCCACACCCTTTTACTTTTGTAGAAACAAATAGATATTCATGGTGAAAATGGCGATTTCCTTATCCTAGAGATTTATATTGGATTTATAAAAGTACAACCATTACATAACTAAGGTAAAGTCAAACTTTACTATAGGAAAGATGATAATATTTTATATAATAACATTCCCATTAACATCAGTATGTTGTAAATAATCATTGATGTTTTGTTTGTCAAAAAAATTCAGGTGTTTACTTGATGTTCTTAGAAAACTTATAAGAATACTCATAGTGAATGAATTAGAATAAAACATGACATGAGCTACATGTAATTAAGTCGTAATGATCCATCTTAGCATAATAATTTCTTTTTTCCCTCAATACTAATGATTTATAATGTTCATCATGATTCTCAACCCATGGAATAGAGCAGTATCTAGGATAATAACCAACTTCATCAAATTTGTGACATATAAATGTATGAGGTACATTAGATTTCACATTATTACCATCCATCACATTATCCATTTTTTCATGGAAATTTGAAACTTGATGCCCTATCTTTCCACATCTAAAACATCTCCCAATACCTTTGTGGGATTTCCCTTGGTGCTTTTATCCACACTTATTGCATAAAATAAATTGGGTCTTCTTTCTCATATCACCTTTTTGGTATTAAATTCTTTGAGATGTCATATTATTATTCATTGAAATATTTTTTATATTCAACAATGTAATAATTTTTATTTTTTTATTTTTGATTGATGGTTTAGAAAAATCACAAGATGTCATGCTTGATCTCCCATCATGTTAGGCATCCCATTTGGAGAGTCGTCAAATTTCCCTTCACATTGTTTGTTTTCTCCATTCATCTTTTTTATGACCATTGGGAATAATAATGTATAAATATTATGGATGAGTAATTTTAAACTATTAAACACATAAATGTTAAACCCATAACATTAATGGGATAACAAATAATTTAATTTATTTACTAAATTTTGAATTTCGAAGCTTCAATCAATGATATACATGATTCATTTGATAAAATATGTTATCATGGAAATCTTATTTTTTTCCCTTAATAATGGTTCATAATGGGATTCTGAACTTAAGAAATAATATCCCCCAGGAGTTTCAAAGCAGGTGCACCATAAGATCTATTTTCGTGTACCTGGTTACCCCGAGTCGTGCTCAGGACAACGTGTTGATGTTGTTACCCCAATGTATATATGTTCTAAAACCAGGTCCACTTGTATTATCCAGATATAGATGTATTATCATGATAAGAAAATTATTCTATAATTACTAAAATTTAGGGATGTTTTCTAATAATTAGTCTTATCACTAAGGATTTATCTGTAGTTTTCTAATCTTAATATCAAAAATAACTAATGTTTTCCTCTAATATGAACAATAACAATGCAGTTTTTTTTACACATTAATACTTGATTTATTACATATTATTGCACTTAATACAACCCTAATGGTATATAACTCTATTTTTGGCAAATAGGTACACTACATAACAACATAACAAATTAATTACAACATCTTTGTTTAAAGCTTATTTGACATGATGAAAATATTCAATCGTACTTAAAACTGCATCAGATAACCTGGGGACAAACATAATAAAGGGGGAAGGCTATAAATACCTATACGGGAATAAATATTGAATAAGATGAAGATAATTACAATTTTTAGAAAATTGGAATATCAAATTGGAGTAATAATCATAAACATGAATAATGTGGCGTAATATAACTTGAAAATCATAATTGAAACATAGGAAATGTGGAAACAACATAAAACGCTACATAATAAACAATGTTATAGACTGAAATCTCCTAGAAATAACACTGTAAAATCTCCCATAAATAGATAAGGTTCAATCCCTATCCAAAAATTGCGTATCATGATACTAAACATTAACCAATTAATCAGATCACTATATAATTCCAAGCACACTCGTCACATTCATTTGATTCTCATGATTAAGTGTTCCACATATATCATACAACATAGATTCATTCATCGCCATAATTTAGCACAAATCTAAGAAGTTTATACTAGATATATTCACTTCCCCTATAAACAATTATATGTTCATAATGGTGAACACACATGATAGGATATGGGTACGGTATTAATTGCACAATTTATTTGGCATGAAAAATCAGGGTGATATTTGGGAAGGATAATGAAATCACATAATGATTCATAAAAATAGGATGATTAGAGAGAAATTGGACTATCAACACATATAAATAAACTGGTAAGTAATAGGATAATGGAAAATAAAATGTATCCCAATATTAGAAATTTGAAATAGAAGGCATGAGGAGGTGAAAAAACATTAATAAATAAAATAATCCTAACTATATTTTGGCATGGTAATAGGTGTACATAAAGGATAATTGAAGGATTAATGATAGTTAAAGGGGGATATAATAATTTATAAATTAAATGGACTGTAATGGGAAAATGGTAGAATATATACAAACATTATAAAATCATCTTTTTGATAAATAACATCAAGGATGTTCTTGAATAGAAATGAGAAGAGAGAAATTCCATAAGTATTTCGATATAGTAACAGCTTAAATAAAGATAAAAAAGTGGGAGAAAATGATATATTATCATAATAACATTAATTGGGTAGTAACAGGTTTCTTATAAATAAATTACATTATATACAATTTCAGTTAAGAATTCAAATTCTAAAGAAGGTACCTGAATTGAAAGGTGAAGACGAAGGCCCCTTACCAAATTTCGGCTTGGTGAAAGGTTTACGTAAGGGTTAATAGGAGTAGTAATAAGAGTTAAAGAGGTATATAATAAAATTAAAATAAAAAGAAAGTAATTTTTTATAGGAAAACAAAAACAAACAACCATAAATTGAATCTAATAAGCGTAACATAAAAGAGGTTATTGATTTGAAATGAGAAGAGAAGAGTCCCTTATTGAATTTTAGCATTGTAAAAACATAGTTAAATGTCAAAAAGAGTTATAATAAATTATATATCATTAAAATAACATTAATTTTACAGTATGGTTATGCTAATAAATAAATTAATTTATAAAAAAAATTAAATTTAGATGACAAATTCCAAAGAAGTTGCGTGAATTTAAAGGTTAAGGCCCCTTACTTAATTCTTGCATGGTAATAGGTGTATGATAAGGTTTATTGGGGAGTAATTAGATTGAAAAGGGTTATCATATCATGAAAATAAAAATTAATGTAATATTGTTTTGGGAAACCTATCTAAACAACCACAAACTATAACTAAGAAGCATAACATAAAAGATTTTCTTAAAATGAAATAAGAAGAGAAGAGTCACTTACGTGAGTACGTGACTCATATATTTTTATGAGATTATTGAGGTATTAGGGGTTCCTTAGTATGACTCTAAAGAGTGGGGGATGAGTATAGATGTGATAAAATTACTTTTAGTGATGTTAAAGTGGATATTGAGTGAGCTTATATATGAAATGATGGGGATTTATTTATTATTTAGTCTTCAGACTATACATAATAATGTAACCAAAAAACAAACCATCCCAAGGTTTTTCCCATAGTTTCTACCAAATGGGAGTGGTTTTTATTATTTTATATGTCCAAGGGATGAACTTAGTAAAATAATTCCCTTTCTTATGTGATGGTGATTCTCAATCATAAATAAAGGAATTTCAAACCATAAAATATATTATAAGATTTGGAGGATTCAAAATGGATTTAAAAGATAAATCAAATAAACATAAAACCAAATTATTATAAGTGGAAAAAATATATTTGTTTTTTTATATGAAATATAATAATTATTACATAACTTTTGGGACATTATGTTTTCATAATACACAAAGTATATATATATGGTATTTAATTTTTTATTGAAAATTACAATGTCTCAAGAAATAATTAAAAATTCACCATTGGATAATTTCATCATTTATATTTCAATAATAATATTTATTTTATCTTAATAAGTTTCTAAATATGTGGATATTCACTTTAAAATTAACATTTTCATTTTTCAGTAATGATGCATTTTTTGAAAATAATAGTTTTTGAACACTTATAAAAAATTACATTTGACATCATAAAAATTATATGACAATTTTTATTTGCTAAAAAATATTTAATAATATTATTATATTAAAATACTTTTTATTTAAAAAATCCATTAATTAATCAAAATAAACATCTTAATTAAAATTGAATTCTAATTAAAAATACAATTCTGTTTTATAGTATCAAACTATATTTTTTATCCTTCAAATTACATAATAATTTATAATGTAAAAACAATAGATTTATTAATAATTATATATAAAATAAAAATTTAATTTTAATATAATTAGAGACAATTATTTTCTAGTATTTTTAAAATTATTTTTACCCTTAATTAACATATTTTCTTTTGTACGTTGGTAATTAAGATTTTTTTACTATTCATATTGTATAAAAAAAACATGACCTTATTAACTTATTATAGTTATTAATATTCCAAATATCAAATTCATTTTTTCAAAATAAATTTACATAGGTTTAATAAATTTATTTTTTTTAAAAACCCATAAGCATTTTGAAAATCAGTTTAAAAAAAATTAGGAAAAGAGGATTTCACTTTAACTATATAAAAAGTTATCATAATTATATAAATTTAAATTCATAATTATTGATATATAATATTAAATTTATATTTATATAATTTCTAATTAGGGGTTATTTTAACTAATTAAAAGGAATATATATTATACATTTTAATAGAGTTGTTAGAAAAAATGCGTTTTAAAATCATTAAAATAAACTGTTACTAAAATAGGGTATAATGATGACTAAAATGAACATAATTGAATCAAATATAAATATATAATAAATAATTTACCATAAAATAAAAAAAATTATATATTGAAAACAATTAATTTATCAAAAGAAATTATAATTTTACAAAAAAAATGTATTTTTGATTGTTAAGTGAAAAAATTAAATTTTATGAAAAAATACCAAATCCTTAACCTAAGTTATTTTTGAAATGTTGATATAAAAAATAGAGTTTTATTTCAAGTATAAATTCTAAATTCTATTTTAAATAATTATACTATTTTATATAGGAAATAAATAAAATCCATTTTTTAAGAAAACATGTTTCGACGAATGAAAAGACATTACTAAAAGTTGATTGTTTATTTATTAATAATTTATTAATATATATTTTAAATAAATTAGTTAATCATAATCATATTATTGAATTTAATGAAATTTTAAAATGATCATATTTAATTAATCTTTGTTTTTTTGGGTTTGGAGTTGTCTATTTCTTATGCTATCGAACATACATTACAATCCTAGAATAAAAACATTTTCTTGAGAGGAAGGGGTATCCAAGTGAACTTGAGTACAAGTTACTATTTTTGTGTTGGGGATTGATCAATCTATAATTTTTTAAACTTTTTATTATTAATTTATAGGATTTCACCCTTAATTTTCATTAATATTGAATGAATAATTTAAATTTGGGGACATGAATACATATAGAATTACATTGAAAATTAGAATTGAATCATTATTTTTCATTGATTAAATTATTTTTTAACTAATTGAGAATAAAAAAATTTGTTTTTTAATTATGGATTAAAAAATTAAATAGGGGTTTGAATTGGATTTTTTTGTTTTTATTTAATTCCATAATAAACAGGAAAAATCCTATATTAAGTATAAATTTTTTTATTACAGGTCTGAGGCTGAAAATGAATAGGGGAAGATAATTTATTAAGACACTTACTCAACACTTCATTAGACATTAGAAAAAGGAAATGATTTTGGTAGTCAGCAAATAACATTTTGATGCAGTCTTGTAAGGCTTTCTCATACAATATGACTTTCGAGTGATTTCATATGACTCTGGCCCACCATGTAATATTGTCAACATAACTCGTAAGACTTCCCATTCATATTTTATGAATTCATACCATGTGTATGACTTTTTGCGAATATTGTATGACATTGTTGAGTCTTATACAACTTTGTAATGTAGTTTTATGACTTTAATACTATATAATATCCTTTCAATGTGTAATAATTTTGACATAATCCCTCAATAATGTCTTAAGGATATGGTAACCCATAAGCCTTGTTAATAATCCTATATGGATTCCCTAGGAGTATATGACCTCTGTTTTACAACTTTTGAACCATGGGTTTTAAAATCATTAAATATTAATATAAATTTTATTGGTTCAAAAATCAATTCTCATTTTCCTGGTCATCCCAAATCAAGAACTAATTCTTTGTAGATTCCACAAATAAATAATCCATTTAGATAAATGTTGAGAATATCATGGGAAGGAATCATGAGCTAAATCATTCAATAGATACATATTTGAATAAATATATAACCTTTAAGATGAACATGTTGTGGTCATCTAAGAAGATGCTAGTTGAGCACTTAAACTTTGGTAGATTTTCAGCACACTATGGGAGGGTGACACTTGATCAATGGAGATAAAACTACATAATCACTTAAAAGGATCCACATATCATTTTTATACTCTTATAATGAAGAAAATTTTTCACTAAAGGGGGAATATGAGGGATTAATTGATAGATCCACTGTTATAGAATATTTTATATTTTCTTATATCATTATTGTGGTACTTATCTAGTTATTTCTCACAGAACCCTTAGTAGTTGAGAAAAATGATTCTCCCCAGCCCTTTTGAAGAATAATATGATTAATTGGTAATTCTATTCTTCTTAATTTTTTTGATGTTTCTAATTTCTTAGTCAATAGGATGTTTTCATTGAACATAGTTTTTATGTTCTTACTTTCTTCATTGATATGCACACAAAGGACACATGTAACTTCTCTAATACCATAATTATGGATGGATGTGGGTTGATTCAAGAGTTACTAAAGATATTTTATCTCTAGAAAATAAAATAATAGGGAATATTGTGATTATTAAACTTCTCTATTCAAGATAAAATTACTAGGTGAGGTTGATCAGTATAGGTTTTATCTCTTTAAAGATTGAGAGAGATAAAGATTTTAAAATTGAATTATTACATAATAGGTATATAGGGGGAATATTTGAGGTTATACCATTACCTATAAATATAAATTCGAACAATAGTTTTGTTTAATTCTAAAAAAATGATTCTTGGTTTACATACACACAAACCCTAGAAAAGAAATGGATGTTACCCTAATAACTCCATCCTCTTAGAGAGAACCCATGTCACACTATTTTATAATTTTAATTGGGTTCAAATATATTTAATTACAGTCCCATGAAATTCACTAGATTAGTATACCATCACTAACAAACATTAACTCCAAAGTATAAGATAATGTCAGTGATATAAACCATTAAAGTGTTATTGAGTTGAACAACCATCAAACTATTACTTTTAAATCAAAACCTATTAAGGGAAGTCCCACTCATTTTATTCTTCATTTAAATCATATTTAAGAAAACCCAACATATTTTAATCCTAATGAAAATTTATAACCTATATTTATGAAGTAGATTTTAAAAAGAGTATGTTTTATTTATGATAACCCATAGATACTAGAGTAGCATTATAATGTATTGTGGAGACAAAAATAGTGTATTGGATGATGAAGATATTCCCAAAAAACATCGTTAACCAAGATACATTATCTCAGTTAGAATGAATTTTTAGAGTGACATAAATAATAATATTTTAATTAATTTTAGGAAATCCCATCATAATATTAAATTGATATATATTACATTGATATATTAGGTGAAAGAAATCCCAAAATAAGATAATTTTTTAAAGAAAAGTTTTCCTGTAAGAGGAAATTGAAGAGTGGTGAGGAAGGGAAAATCTGGAGAAATGTTTCCTCCCTGATTAAACATTCCCTCTCTATCACCTGTAATGATCTAGGATCATTCCCCATTATAGATACCTTAGGGGAGTTTGAAACTAAATTATTTTATGGTATACTTAAAATATTCCATTAACATGATTCCTTAACATGTTTGCTTCACATTGCATATTGGAGCATGAAAACCTACTATGTTTTTTTTCCAATTAACAAACAATATTATTTAAAAACCTATTTGAGCCAATGAATATGTGTTAGTAAGTGTATGAGAAATGGTTTTACCTATAATATTTTATGTTTTGGACAAGGGAGATTATAAATTAAACACACTTGCACCATCAATTATAGGAAAATTTTTTCTTAAAACTACTTAATCAATTACCATTATTTATAAAGGCTCACTATCACATGATCTTTTTTGAAAATTGTTGACATTAACATTTTAAAATATATGAAATATATAAATGTGTATCACTGAGAACACTAAGTCCATATGATTAATTGATAATCCATTTAATTATTTATACACTATAAGTAATTATCGATTATTTTATGCTTATTAAAATGACCCATTGCCTAATATTGTTCCCAAATTAAATGATTATTAAAAGGTTAGATGAGAAGAGAAATTGAAGAATTTATATTATACAAAAAATACATCTTAACATTACTATTTTTTTGTTAATATCATTTAAAATACAGTGAAAAATTCATGTAATGATTTTTCTACAGTAATTCTTGAATAAAAATACAAAACTACATATCAATAATCTATTTCATATACTAAAAGTAGTCAAAACATTTCTAGTAATTTATATCTTGATGTTCATGTTCATGATTTTTTTAAAATTAAATGTTATAATATATTTTTAAAAAATATTATACACTGTCATAGACACAAACTCAACTTATTTTAAGAATATTTTATGAGGTAATTTAGATGTTCTTGAATCAGTCATGTACCAATTTCCATGTGTTAAAATACCACCATATGTAGAAATTAAAATATTCCTAGAGAATCATAAAATTTTCTTTTTGGAGGAAAATTATAATCTTCATATGATTATTGATAAATGCTTGTCCATAAAAAATGAAATTATTCTTTTAATATTCCTTAGAGAGAATAAAAAATCTATTGGATATATCTAAGATTACTTTCAATAAATTGGTCATTCAAGAATTACCCAAAGAATCATGTTAGAGGATGGATGCAGACATATTAGGTATTGTTATATAAGGATAAGTCCTATAATTTTGGATTTAATAATGAGATAAGAGAGCACTTTTTTGGAAGGTGAAATAATATTTCATATTTTCAATTGCTGATGGGTGAGGCTTATGCAGATAATAAGGGTTCTGAGAACAACAAAAACTCCCATTAGAAAGTTTCCATATTCACCAATTATTTTTTATGTGGTATATATAATTCCCATTAATTTATTTAATTATTATTATAATTAATGTTATAGGGATATACATATCCATTTTATGATCTATCATTAACAGGGTATATGGTTTGGGAGATGCCAAAGTGGTAATGAATTTTTGTTACAATATCATAATTTCTTGGGACTGTGTTTGATTAAGTATCTGATGTTGATTTATTATAATTTCCATGACTTATCATTTCATCTCGTCATTCTTGATATTTTTACGTAATAGTACCAATGTCCCACTCATTGGTACATAGAATAATTTAGAAAATGTTTTTAAGAAAAGCCGACTTTATTTCTCCCTTCAGTCAGAAATCTATTTTCTTCCAAAAAATGTTTTTTTTTAATTTTTAAAAAATGTTTTATTTTATTTAAATAATTTATAAAAGACACTATTAGCCATGTTATACATAAAAAAGATTAAAAAAGTAATCTTATTTTCCCTTTTTGATCAAGGAACTTTACTAACAATTTAACTTTGAAAATGTAATGTTATTTTTGAAATATTCAGAATTACCAATCAACATGACCATCATTTCATTGATGATTCATTTGAAATCACACTAGGTTATTTTTAAAGAAAATGTTTTCTTCATATTTTTCAAATTCATGGTTTTTGAATATGATTCTCAAAGAAAAGTATTTTTAAAATGTTTTCTGTTTTAAAAAGTGATTCTCAAAATTAATAGGATAATTTCCTCAAGAAAGTTTCCAATGGTCTGTAATGGTATTTTCATTCATTAATGTTAATAAATATTATTGTTACTAATTCTAAATTTTTGGAATTTTTTTAATGAAACCATCCTCATTTTTTTAGGATGGATTATGATTTTTTGAAAGAGGTCATTATAGAACCCATTTATCTTTCCATGGGTCATTCATGTTTTAAAGAGATTTTTATGAAACCCATTTATCTTTTGTGAGTTAATCATTATTCAAATATAATTATAGGAAAATAATTTATTTTCCATCAGTTAATTAGGTTATAAAATTATAATGAATATTTCATTAAATTTTATGATGAAATTACTATGTACTTTATGGATGTTGTTGTTATCATACATCTTATACAATTAGGCGGTATATATTGCATCGAGTGATCCAATTACATATTATACTGTGGGATGGACCAGATAGCGCTTGGTGTGCCTATTATAAATTATATGATGGGGAAACCAGGATATACCCAGGTGATCCAATTATAGATTAAATGATTCATGTTCATAGATATAACTCTAGTTAATTGGTTAATGATTATATTGGAAGTAAACTATTTGGTTATTCCAATTAAAAGGGGTGTGAAAGGGTTTTATTAATATGATTCTCTATGTTACCCAAAGGGGATTTATTTAAATGTCATGGGGTTATTATAACACCAAGAGCTTCCACAATATGCTTCTCATTCAATAATGCAATAGCTTGCATTGAATGCAACTTCGAGTTTTAACACACCGCGACTAATCAAAGAAGTCGTTATGAATAGTAATACCCACTTTTTAAAATTATAGAAATTTTATATTTCAAAATGGACTTCATTTTTGTATTCGTAATATCCAAATTAGCCTATGTTGAATTTTTTGTAATATTCTGAGATCTACCAATTTTCTATGAATAGTGAAAAATACTTAAAAACAACTTTTTTAATAAAAATAATTTATAGTGATAAATTATACTATTGAGTGGTTTTAATGTATAATTAGAATATATTTTTACCATTTTATCCATTGGTGCTCATTAGAATTAATTTCACTTTGAAATTGGACATAAACAATTGTCAATCTTTTGATATAAATTATTTCTTAAAAACACGCTATTTGTTGTGACAATGAGAATTAATTATAAAATTAATTAATTCAACTTATATGTTTGTAATTTAATAAAATAGACATCATTTTTGAATTCGGAATATCAATTATATCTTAGGGTGAAATTTTGGCATTGTTATGAAAAACATCAATTTTTGATGAATAGTGAAACAACTAAGTGGTAGTTAAATAACTGATTTTTCATTTAAATGAAATATTACCACTTCTATGATTTGATTTTAAAAAATACGACATACATGGTTGTCATTATTAAGTAAAATTTGGTTCAATGGGATTAAAATAATTTTTTGGTGAATAGAAACTTTTAAGTTTAATTAATCGCGATTAAAGGTAATTAGTGAAATTTAATGTGAAAATGGTATTATAAAAATATGAAATGACCTTTACACTTGTCCTACCCCTATTTTATGAGTCGTGTCCGACCAAGAAAATCCATGGGTCAACTTTGGGACCCCATGGAGCCACTTTGGTAGGAAAAAGACCTAAATAACTTTTATTTAAAGTTAAAATAAAAATGTCACAAACATAAGTTGTTTTACTATAAAAATATTTAAATAGAGTTATACATGTCATATTTTTTACTATAAATATTCATTAGAAATATACAACTATTTCCTACATCATGATATTTTTTTTATAATTTTTAGACATTAAATAAATTAATTTATTTATGACACCATGATGATGCAGTGATTACCTCATTAATTAACAATTTTAATAAAATGGAAGGATAATGTAAAATCTAAGAATTACACTTGTCCAAAACCTATTTTATGATAATATTTCGAACCCGTATCACCTAAGTCTCGAAATATAAATGTTTGGGACCTTTAGAATCCGAAAATAATTGTATAATAAAGTAACATTTCATTACTTTCCAAGAGTTCCCCTCCTCTCCTCTTATAAAAGGCCCCCACCTCTACCACCTTATTCACACATTCAAGCCATTTGGATCGGCCAAAATCTGCCCAAATACTCTACCAACTTCCCTCTATTACTCCTAGAAGCCTCAATGTGGTCATAACTCTTCCCAAGGAATCCTTTGGCTCAAATCAAAAAGAGTTACCCGATTTTAAGGTAATGTCTTCTCTTATGTTATTTTGTTTTATTTTTCTTCTCCAACCCCCTAAACTATTTTTATTAATTTTATTTGTAACAACACCAGTATCCTCAATATACTAGGATGTTGTTATAAGAAGGATTCGAGCTACACTTACACACACCTACATCTAATGGTTAAAGAACATACTGTTTCTGTGGATGGTGAATTTCTGCCTCACGAAACGATGATTGTTCAACACTCATATAACACCACTAATGGTGGCCATTTTGAGGAAACTATATTCATATATTATATATATATATTATGTTTATGTTATCATTATGCTTCTGTATTTCTCATTTGTGGCATACTTTATGATTTCCATTATGGGTAAACGCGATAATTTCATTTTAGGAAGTGCGGACTACCGCCCCCTCAAAGTGATTTGAATCGTTAATGCCATATATGGGATGTATAAAGAATGGAGTAAATGGTATTATACATTATATTATAATGGAATTATATTATACCATTATATAATTATAACTTCATTCCATTAAATATGAAATATAAATGAAAGTAGCGTTCATGCGTACGTGCAGCTTACCGTCTCCATGAACGGTGCATTTCATTTCGTACCTCTAAATGTTATGTAATATTATAAATTAATGTATATACTGGATATATATGATGTATATGATATATAAATCATGAATATAATTATGGATATAATGTATATTTCACCACATGAACAACTTGTAATTATAAGAAGTCTATTTTTGACTCAAGTACCTAAGATCGACAAAACGACCGTTATAAACATAAATAATTACATAATGTTCATGATGTGGTTATAAGTGATATAAACAGAATAATTAACTTAAAAAAGATTCTTAAGAAGGTAGATATTAACTCTATTTTATTATTCAGGAGATCAAAGAATGGTCGAGTGAATTCGGACACGAGGTAAGGGAACCTCCTAACCCAATTTCTATTCTTTGGGTTAATCTCATAATTTCAAATTATGTCATGATATTATTATGTCCTATCTTGTATTTGTAATTTATTTATGTGTAATTATAGTGAATACAAATAATATATCTATTTTATTTAAAAAAATGATCTTTGTAAGGACTTCGTCTCAATCTGCTTTCATTGAGACATATTTGGTTTTATACACATCTTTCATTTATATGGTGTATAAACCCCTTTGAATTTTACGTTTATTCAAAAGGAATATTTTTATATGAATCATTTTACTAAATGAAAAAAAGGAATGTTTTTCTTGTGGTACGTATGCGGCGACAACGAATTCTCCGGCGCCATGACCATTATTTGAGTTTCGGCTTCCTCTACATGCCATAAATTTTTTTAAATGAAAAAATACCATGTTTTACTTTTATTTTATTTTGGTATTGAAAATGGTTTGTATCAAATGTTGTTTATGAGTTTTAATATATGAAAACCTAGTGAAAATGTATCTGTATTTAATGTATTCATAAAAATGTTTTCAGAAAACCCGACTCTCGAGTGTGGTAGACAGGAAGGGATTGGGCGTGGACCCATCATGGCATGTAATTAGTCGAGCAGTCTCAGAATAAGTTATTTTGTTTTCAGAATCTTGCATAATGTTTTCAGAAAAACATAGGAGTATATTTGAGCAATTTTAAATTTAAGTATCTTCTAAAAATTGAACTGGTATTTTGATGCCGCAATTAATTTCAAACGGTAATTTAAAAAATGGTATTCCTAAGTGTTTATATACCATTTTTCATATGAGAAATTCATTGGACTTAATAAGTAATGGGTGGAGCCCGCTATAGCTCCTCGATGCATCGGCATGTCTCATGAGACAAACTAGTGTCATGGCACAAGGCCTTGACAAAATCTTTTTTGTCTTCTTGGCACGAGGCCTCGACGACGTGGTTATGATAGTCTGGCATTATGAATTCCATCATTATGAAAGTGGTTATTGATATTGCATGTGATTATTCGACCAGTAGAATATCCATGTGAATAAGTAAATGACATTATTTCATTTTACTTTTTCCATATTATGTTGAAGTTCATTTTTAAAAGTCTTTTGTTTTAGTTATACATTACCTTAAATGTTAATGTTTATTTATGAAAGCTTCCACTATATTGTTATCCTTACTGAGCATCTGATCTCATCCCTCTCAATGTTTTAATTTTTCCAGGATGTGATGAAGTATTTTAGGAATGACCTGCAGGGATAGTCAGACGAGGATATGAGTGTGGACTATGGAGACTTTTTTATTGTAGTTTTACACTTTATGATTTAATGTAAGACTTATGAATGTATCTAGTGTTTCCAAGGCTACTAAAATAATCGGCCTTTCGATACTTGATCTTTTGTGATCATGCCAATGTTACAAAGTAATGCACCGACTCTGGGTAACTGGGGTTGGGGCGTTATAGTTGGTATCAGATACAGTTTATTACTAACCTTGGAAGCTAGATTTGGATAAATTCTGATTAGAGCACATAGCCCTAAGATAGACTTTGAGGATTAGTATATAGAAGAACATCCTAGAATTTTGGTATTATAGAGATTTTGTGAGTTTTCCGAGAAATACATCCCTGTCTGGATACGAGAAGGTAGAGGCGGCTCTGGAACGGATGTACCTAGGGGTAAAACCCGAAAACACTGCTTTGAGCTAGACTCGAATGGGAACTGGTGCACGACAACGGGCCTTGCTGCACTCTTGGTTACGACACTCCCGGGGGATATACTTTGGATAATTCTCATTTTCTTTACAAACCACTATGAAGGGTTATGAGTATATAGTTCCTCAAAAAAAACATTTTTATGATTATGGATTATATCCATAAATAGTTCAATTTATGTTAAGTATTTTACAAGTATGGAATTATGTATTTTGATTCATAAGCTAATCTAGTTTTTTCCATTGTTTAGAAATGGCGCCTAGTGGAAGGAATGGAAACCATATCAATGCACGCACTCCGTGTACGGATTTCCCTCCTGCTCAAGATAATTATTGTGGATCTGGAGATACAACTGGTGCTGATCAACTTATTACCATACTGGGACAACTCACTCAGGTTATGAATAATAACCTTACTCATATGGAGCACCCTGATCCGCAACGTGGAGGATCAATGTTAGACCGATTCATGAGGCAACAACCACCAACATTTAATGGGGGTACAAATCCATTAGTAGCTGAGCAGTGGATAAACTCCTTAGAGAAAATATTCAATGCCTTGGGGAGTAGCGAAAGGGAAAAGTTTATCATGGCAGTTTACTGCCTCAGTGGAGATACTAATCAATAGTGTTCATTGACTCAAAACACAAAGGAAGATGATGACATATCAAATATGGAATGGAGGGAGTTCAATGAGCTTTTCTTAGAAAAATACTTTCCACATTACCATCGAGCAGATATGGAAAGGCAATTTCTGAGTCTGAGACAAAAGAAGGATGAGAATGTCACAAATTATGAGGCTAACTTTACAAGGTTAGCGAGGCATGCAACAGATTATATACGTAACCCAAGAAGTAAGATTGATCGTTTCTTTGATGGGTTAAAACCATTTATCCGTCGAGCATTAGTCTCATAATCCTTCTCGTCATATGAAGATATTGTCTCATGTGCTATCAAGACAGAAAAGGAACTCTCTAAATCTTATGACAATAAAGTAAATAAAGAGAAGAAGAGAATGGTGGAACAAGAGACAGATAAAGGGAAAATGGGAAAGAATGATTTTCTATTATGCGATAATTGTGGGAAGAATCACCCCAGTACCTGCCTAAAAGGAATGGGAGTTTGTTATAAATGTGGAGAAAAAGGTCACCAGGCTCGTGATTGTAAGGGAATGAAAGAGGCTATCAATGTTGAATTCTACAATTGTAGGGAAATGGTGCATTTTTCAAATGAATGTCCTAAGCGTCATGGAAACTTACCTCAGAAAAGGCCAAGGGATCAAGGACAATATTATCCTGTTACTACAGTTGAAGCAGAATAATTAATGTATTGGTGCTTTTGGACTCAAGGATTATATTCTGGTTATAAGGATAATGTAATATATATATATATAAGGATTGTACTAAAGTACTTGTTGTTCTCATTAAGGATTTAATAATTTGAAGGTAATCATATTTTTAGTATGTAAAAATAAGAGAAACTTTACTTTGTTTGGGGAATCTGATGTTTCAATTGATTTTGGAATTTAGAGACCTTTTAGAAAAAGTCTGGACAGAGGTATTTTGGATAACTATATAGGTTGGAATGGATTAAGTTGAACCTTGGATAGTATTGTTTAAGGTTAAAAAATTTATGAAGATTATTTTTGGGATATTATAATACTATATTTTTAGGAAAAGGACGACCTGTACGTTGGGGGGATAACCCATCGCGTCGGAAAAAGCTGCAGGAATCGAACCCACAACCATAGTGCGACATGCCATTATTAACTACCACTAGCCTACAAGAATTCCCTGGTTATTATAAAATAGTATTCCTAATCTAAATGGTATGCGTTAATATTTTGAACATTGTACGATGAGGATAAATATTATATTATTATCTTTTTGAGTGAATGATGAGTCTGTGGTAGAAATTAGTTGAAGGTTGAAACTCTACTTGTCATGAATAAATATATATATACCTATCTCTTATTCTATTAATAAATTAATTCTTAAACATTAGTAAAGAGATATTAAAACATAAAATGTGTTATCCTAATACCTTATGTCTTGTTGAACTGATAATATTTTAAATCAACACAGATTGAAGGCTTTGAGGCCCTCAATTTTACACTTGTTTGTGATTGATGACCGCAATCACTCCCTACAAATATTTACGTTTTCCTCCAATTATATGTCTCTAATTTCCACCAATGTTCTCCTTATCAAGATCATAATTTGGTGGTGAGTTTTTCATTTCCATTTCCCTCTTATTAAGGCTAAATTTTGTTAACCTTATTTCCGATGTGGGTTTTCCACAAAGGTGTTTTCTATTTTCAACCTTTTATTTAAAAAAAATTCAAATTGAGAGGATGCAATTTATTGAAGGAGGGGAGAATGTAACACCCCGAGCTTCCACGGTATGCTTCTCATTCAATAATGTAATAGCTTGCATTGTACGCAACTTCGAGTTCTAACACACCGCGACTAATCAAAGTAGCTGTTATGAATAGTAATACCCACATTTTAAAATTATAGAAATTTTATATTTCAAAATGGACTTCATTTTTGTATTTGTAATATCAAAATTATCCTAGGTTGAATTTTTTGTAATATTCTGAGAACTTCCAATTTTCTATGAATAGTGAAAAATACTTAAAAACAACTTTTTTAATCAAAATAATTTATAGTGATAAATTATAATATTGAGTGGTTTTAAAGTATAATTAGAATATATTTTTACCATTTTATCCAATGGTGTTCATTATAATTAATTTCACTTTGAAATTGGACATAAAGAATTGTCAATCTTTTGATATATATTGTTTCTTAAAAACACGCTATTTGTTGTGACAACGAGAATTAATTATAAAATTAATTAATGAAACTTATATGTTTTTAATTTCATAAAATAGAAATCATTTTTGAATTCGGAATATCAATTAAATCTTAGGGTGAAATTTTGGCATTGTTCTGAAAAACTTCAATTTTTGATGAATAGTGAAACCACTAAGTGGTAGTTAAATAACTGATTTTTCATTTAAATGAAATATTACCACATCTGTGATTTGATTTTCAAAAATCCGACATACATGGTTTTCATTAGGAATTAAAATTTGGTTCAATGGGATTAAACTATTTTTTTGGTGAATAGTAACTTTTAAGTTTAATTAATCGCGATTAAAGGTAATTAGTGAAATTTAAGGTAAAAATTGTATTATAAAAATATGGAATGACCATTAAACTTGTCCTACCCCTGTTGGATGAGTCATGGACGACCAAAAAATCCATGGGTCAACTTGGGGACCCCATGGAGCCACTTTGGTTGGAAAATGACATAAATAAATTTTATTTAAAGTTAAAATAAAAATGTCACAAACATAAGTAGTTTTACTAAAAAAAAGTTTAAATGGGGTTATAAAAGTCATATATTTGACTATAAATATTAATTAGAAAGATAAATGGATTTCCTACATCATGATAGTTTTTTTATAATTTTTATACATTAAATAAATTAAATTATTTATGACACAATGATGATGCAGCGATTACCTCATTAATTAACAATTTTAATAAAATGGAAGGATAATGTAAAATCTAAGCATTACACTTGTCCAAAGCCTATTGGATGAGAATATTTCGAACCCTTATCACCTTAGACTTGAATTATATAAGTTTGGGGCCTTTAGAATTCGAAAAGCATTGTATAATAAAGTAACATTTCATTACTTTCCAGGAGTACCCCTCCTCTCCTCTTATAAAAGGCCCCCACCTATACCACCTTATTCACACTTTCAAGCCATTTGGCTCGGCCAAACTCTACCCAAATACTCTCCCAACTTCCCTGTCTTACTCCTAGAAGCCTAAATTTGGGACTAACTCTTCCCAATGAAGCCTTTGGCTTAAATCAAAAACAGTTACCTGATTTTAAGGTAATGTATTCTCTTATGTTATTTTATTTTATTATTCTTCTCCAACCCCCTAAAATCTTTTTATTAATTTCATTTGTAACAACCCAAGTATCCTCAATATACTAGGATGTTGTTATAAGAAGTATTCGAGCTACACTTACACACACCTACATCTAATTGTTAATGAAAATACTGTTTCTGTGGATGGCGAATTTCTGCCTCACAAAACGATGATTGTTCAACACTCATATAACACCTCTAATGGTGGCCATTTTGATGAAACTATTTTTATATATGATATATATATTATGTTTATGTTTTCATTATGCTTATTTATTTCTCATTTGTGGCATACTTTATGATTTCCATTATGGGTAAACGTGATAATTTCATTTTAGGAAGTGCGGACTACCGCCCCCTCAAAGTGATTTGAATCGTTAATGCCATATGTGGGATGTATAAAGGATGGATTAAATGGTATTATAAATTATATTATACTGGAATTATATTATACCTTTATATAATTATATCTTCATTCCATTAAATATGAAATATAAATGAAAGTAGCGTTAATGCGTACCTACGGCTTACCACCTCCATGAACGGTGCATTTCATTTCTTACCTCTAAATGTTATGTAATATTATAAATGAATGTATATACTGGATATATATGATGTATATGATATATACATCATGAATATAATTATGGATATAATGGATATTTCACCACATGAACAACTTGTAATTATAAGAAGTCTATTTTTGACTCAAGTACCTAAGATCGACAAAATGACCGTTATAAACATAAATAATTACATAATGTTCATGACATGGTAATAAGTGATATAAACGGAATAATGAACTTGAAAAAGGTTCTTAATAAGGTATATATTAACTCTAGTTTATTATTCAGGAGATCAAAGAACGGTCGAGTGAATTCGGACACGAGATAAGGGAACCTCTTAACCCAATTTCTATTCTTTGGGTTAATCTCCTACTTTCAAATTATGTCATGATATTATTATGTCCTATCTTTTATTTGTACTATCTTTATGTTTAATTATAGTGAATACAAATAATATATCTATTTTATTTAAAAAAATTATATTTGTAAGGACTTCGTCTCAATCTCCTTTCATTGAGGCATATTTGGTTTTATACACAACTTTCATTTATACGGTGTATAAACCCCTTTGACTTTTATGTTTATTCAAAAGGAATATTTTATACGAAGAATTTTACTAAATGACAAGAAGGAAGTTTTTTTTCTTGTGGTACGTATGCGGTGACAACGACTTCTCTACCGCCGTGACCATTATTTGAGTTTCGGCTTCCTCTACAAGCCATACATTTTTTTTAAATGAAAAAAATACCATGTTTTACTTTTCTTTTAATTTGGTATTGAAAATGGTATGTATCAAATGTTGTTTATGAGTTTTAATATATGAAAACCCAGTGAAAATGTATATGTATTTAATGAAAGCATAAAAATATTTTCATAAAACCCGACTCTCGAGTGTGGTAGACAGGAAGGGATTGGGCGTGGACCCATCATGGGCTGTAATTAGTCGAGCAGTCTCAGAATAAGTTATTTTGTTTTCTGAAGCTTGCATAATGTTTTCAGAAAAACACTGGAGTATATTTGAGAAATTCTAAATGTATGTATCTTCTAAAAATTGAACTGGTAATTTGATGCCGCAATTAATTTCAAATGGTATTTTAAAAAATGGTATTCCTAAGTGTTTATATACCATTTTTCATATGAGAAATGCATTGGACTTAATATGTGATGGGTGGAGCCCGCTATAGCTCCTCGATGCATCGGTAGGTCTCATGAGACAAACTAGTGTCTTGGCATGAGGCCTTGACAAAATCTTATTTGTGGTCTTGGCACGAGGCCTTGGCTACGTGGTTATGATAGACTGGAATTATGCATTCCATCATTATGAAAGTGGTTAATGATATTTCTTGTGATTATTCGACCTGTAGAATATCCATGTGAATAAGTAAATGGAATTATTTCATTTTACTTTTTCCATATTATGTTGATGTTCATGTTTAAAAGGCTTTTGTTTTCGATATACATTTCTTTAAATGTTAATGTTTATTTATGAAAGCTTCCTCTATATTGTTATCCTTACTGAGCATCTAAGCTCACCCCTTTCAATGTTTTAATTTTTCCAGGATGTGATGAAGTATTTTAGGAATGACCTGCAGGGATAGTCAGAAGAGGATATGAGTGTGGACTATAGAGACTTTGTTATTGTAGTTTTACACTTTATGATGTAATGTAAGACTTATGAATGTATCTAGTGTTTCCAAGGCTACTAAACTAATCGGTCTTTCGAAACTTGATCTTTTGTGATCATTCCAATGTTACAAATTAATGCACCGACTCTTGGTAACTGGGGTCGGGGCGTTACAGTTATAATGTTTCTAATGATCAATACTATTATCACATGGCTCCTGATTACATTTTCTAATGAATAATTTCATTTTCTTGTTTTATATTTAATGATCCATTTATTGATGGGAATGAGTTATTTTATGATTCACTCATGCACTATGATTATGATGACAAACAATTATGAACTTATTATACTCATTGGTGGTAATCAACTCATAATTCTTTTTTTTTCATTTCTAATATTTTGAGATTAACCTCCCAATGCTCTAAATAATGAGTTTGAAAAAATTATGTTTATAGAGGATTTCGTATGTAAGATGCTGATGACTTAATTTGAAACATGAAAATAAAAGTTAAGTGGTAGAAATTATCATTTGATGACACGAGTATTTCTTATAAAGTATATTGTCATAATTATCTAAAACTATAAACCAATAATGTCCTCAATAATTTATGTGATCCATTTTTCCCTTTTTATGTTGTAAGGTTTGGATGAAATAAAATGGTCATAATTATTAGCATTAAAGCATGAAATATTATGTTTCTGATTTCAGCATCATATATGAAATTATTTATAGTTATATGTTATAATTTCTCTCTATTATCTGGAATCAACATAACAGAATACCAACTTTTAGGTTCCCTTAAATTTATTATTCAAATTAGTGGATATTATAAGAAATAAATTTATCAATTTTACCTCACATGGATAAGTTATTATACTATTTTTTTATAGTTTCCTCAATATTCTCTTCTTTAAAAAATCATCCAAAAACAAATCTTTCAAGATATATAAAATATATAGTAGTGGTATTATAATAGAAAGAGATTCAAAATTTCTATATTGACTAATAATTTTATGTATTATACATTTTACGTAATCATATCAACATAAAGCTCATATTTTTTAGGATAGAATCCCAAAAAGCCCTTATGATTTTAAGTACTGGTGTATCACCACACTTATATGGAGATTCATATGTATTATCATGTAAATTCAATAAAATAATTTTACTTCACCATGGAAATAATATATTTTATCCTTTACATAACATAGGATTGAATCATATCTTCACTAAGAGTCATGTTGTTTATGACTCTAAGGAACAACTCTTGCATCATCATATTCAATTTTAATGAAATTATTTAATTCTGAAAACACAAATTTCTAGAATATAAAATGTATCTAAGAATACTCATGGATTTATCTTCCTTTCCCCTGACATGAATATCATATTCTCATAATTATATCACTTAAACAACAATTTTTTCTTGTTTTTGATTTATATACCCCTAATAAAAGGCCATAAAAACCAGAAAATTAAAATACTTCATCATATCATAAATAAGGAAACTAATTTTTTATCCCATAAATCTGTTGGATTTTTAATATCCATATTTTTCAATATTTTGAGTTTTTTCCAACACCGTGTTTCAAAAAAAAATTCTTCTTCTAGCTTCATTAGAGCATTGGGGGTACCTTTGTCAAATATAATATATGAGATATATCTTCACAAGATCTCAATATTGTTTTTCCACTTATTTTATCCTTCTTAAAACTAAAAATTATATCAGATGTACTAGTAGGGAAAAAATATTTCTCCAATGGTTTGGGAGGATTTAGTTTGAGTTGTTTCCCAATATCTCAAATTGTATCCAATCATTAAGCACATCAGATTGATGGTGTATCCTAAAATTATTTAATTAAGTTTTCTAAATCACTTTATATCTTCAAAACATGTTCGTAATTCATATTATTCCTCTCTTATAATGATATATCAAGTTATTTTACTATTTTAGCATTCAATTCCAAATATGAATCCTTGATATCCATTAGGACTTTATAAATCCTCTATAATGAATAAAATAATTCTATAATAACAAACTTAAAAAAATATTCCTCAATTAGTATTCTCTTAATCTTGAATGAATTAAAAAATGATTTTTAGTGGAAAGTAAAATTATTTATCCATTTTATTTCACCAGTTTTGAGAGAGTGTTACATCTACCTACTTATTTATCTAATGATTCTTCAATGGAATTAGCATCCCTTTCATGTTGTTACATTTTAGTAAATAATGCATTTATATTATATAATATATTTTTGACAACTTCATCAAGAGACTTGATTAAATATCCTTTTATTTTAGAATAAAAACCATGTAGTGATTTATCACTGAGACTCTATTTATCATAGATTAAACATTCATCATTAGTGGAATAATAACTAACATTTTTGTAAGAAATAATCAACAATGAATTAATTCAGGTAGTAATGCTTAATCTAATTTTTTGTAAGTTAACTCTTCTTCTTATCCTCTTAATATCTTCCCCATAGATAAACTCATGTGTGGATTCTTCTATGAAGATCATCTTAATAAATCATCAGATGGTGGGGATGCACATCTCACAGTCAACTCTTCTAAAACTCAACTGTCCACATTTCATAGGACCCATTTACATCCATTGATATCCAACTACATTTTCATTTATCTATTATACTTTGGAATCATCACACATTTCTTTTGTTGGATACTTTCATCCTTCACGCAAATTATTCACATTCATATTGATATTCTCACTGATAGCCATTGATAATAAATATAACAATACAAATGTTTTGAAACCTAAATACCTCACTTTGTGTTTTTAATACCATTTAACTACTTATATAAAATTCATGTAACTATAAGATCAACTTTCCACCCCCTCTAAATGAAAATAAATACTAATGAGGAATAATTTTTTTTCTCTTACCAAAGATCAGAAATTATATGTATAGGGAGATCATATAAGGTAAAACGTTTCTACCCTTACTCATATGATTTCAAGAACTATATTATCTCAAATGACATAAAATTTATTTTTAAGAACAAATGTATTAGATATTTCATAACAATGAATATTAAGTAATATATATCTATGTATCTGCGGCCTAACCCATTGTAGAAAAACCAAAGTTATTTTAATAATTCTTCAAATACTTCCATACAAATTTCTCAATGTGGTACCTACTCTGAATTTTAATTCATTATGGTTTTTATGATATATTTTCATGGTGATTAAAAAGATTTTACTTATCTCTAAAAACAATATCAAAAATGTCATGTGAAAGTAGACTACCCTTCCATAATTTTTTATACAATCCCCACCCCATTATGATTATAAAAATTATAAATAATAATAGGCATGGAAGAGTGAGAATCGTTACTTATGAAACAACTTTTTATGGGGATATCTAGATTTATAGACTCGTTTGAAAACAAGAATTCTATAGAAACTTTCACTTATGTTATATATCCCCCTAAAGGTAATCATTTAACAAAACATCATCATGTTAGTATTATTCAAAAAATTATATCTAAGAAATAATAATACCATTTGTTTTTCAATACAAATTGAAAATTGATATGTAACGAAATTATCTCTACTGTGGCTATATTTCTTCCAACTTCCCATCCAATTTACCCATCAATGCAAAAGCATTAGAATATGGGAATAACATGAGAATTCCATTAATACCCGATTGTAGAAGTGGGTATAAAACATTTTATAAACCAATATAATCCATTCCTACAAGAAATAAAATGTATGGACCCCTTCATTCTTCAATTATCCATGAATTTCCAAATCTAAACATATTTTAGAATCATAGATTCCTTCTTATTTTGGGATTTTTTCTTACCTTGAATATGGATATTGAATTTACCAATCAATGATCTCTGAATATATTCATTTTTTTATTTTATAGTATCTTTCATATAACATGGACTTATGATTAAAATATATTTTCGAACATACTCGACCTTATCATTTTTTAGACATCTTATTTATTGCAATATATTTTGATCAAGAAGTTTTAGGTTCTTTTAAATTGTTATTTTTTAACTCCATTAGACTAGGAATCCATGTTAGGTATTTTTAGGCATGTGTTTGGATATATTTCAAATTAAATGAACTTTTTTAAGGTTTTAACTCATCTTCTTCATCATAAATGTCTTCCATTATGTCAGTATCATAGTTCCATTGTTTGATTGACTCTCATTTTGGTTGTATCTTTCCCTCTTATATAATGAAATTAATAGGCATATTTATATTTTATTTATTTTAAAATTTAATACCATAATAGAATCATATTATTTTTTCTAGTGTTATATATTTCTCATCCTTTGTCATTGAAATCTAGATAGAGTCTTTCTAAATAGATTTATTCACTAAATTACTCCTCAAAACATAGTTATTTTCATCTTTTTGTTTCTTAATCTATTATATCCATTTATTTTTATCATTATATGTGTAATTTTTTTATTATTATTAGCACAATACATCATATGTATGACCATAAATGTTTTATTAATCAAATAATATTTCACGGTGGTTAAATACATTCTTTAGTGATAGATTTATCTTTATCTATGAAAATAGATTTTCCACAATAGGTCTTGAAATTAATTTATCTCTCCCCATTCTTGTGGTCCTATATGAGTTTTATAAGTTGAAATATTATTCCAAAATAAAATTTATATATTATCAAACCAATATCAATAATAACATCATCTAAAAAATATATTCTATTCAATTTAGGTGTAGGGAACCAGATATTCCAAATTTTTAACCTTGCTAATTTTGGGTTGAAATATTAATAGTTTTTGGATCCTTTTGGGTGTTTATTCTTATAATAGTTACTACCATACAAAATTGAAATTCACTGTTGTTTAATAAAAACTATTTAATGATTATAATAATTTTTTATAATATCCTTAAACATATCATTTAAAAAAATAAATTTTTCATCAATCAAAATATGATTATCAATGAAAAGATAAAGTATTTCTCTATTATCTTTCATCGATTTTCCGGTAGTGTTATATCTTCCAAATTTTTAAATAATTTAACCTCCATGGAATAATTTTCTGTATTAATATATAATTCATAATTCTATACACCATTGATATGGGATAATATATATTAAATAACTTCTTCAGAAACTTCCTTCACATATAATTTAATTTTATAATAAAAACCATGAAGTGGTTTATCAATAATCTCCTCTTTTTCAAAGTGAAAAGAATCATTATTAATGGAATAATAAATATCATGTTCATACATATAAATACCTTTTTAGAAACCTTTAGGTAATTTCTATTCCTATAAATTATTTATAAGTTTCTTATTATTCAGGGACTATTTCAATTTTACATTTTCCGTATTCTTGCAAAAAACTTCTATATGATTAACTATAAGATTTGAAACTTTATTTTTCATTGGAGTCCATTGTTTAAACAACATGATAAATCATCACATTCTTTTGATATGATATATATACATAGAAACATTCCAAGGGATTGGTTTAGATGATTATGAGTGTGGTAAATTAGGTGTCATTTATTTTTACCAAATTACAATAAATCTTTAATAATTTTACCCCACTAAATTCACAAATATATTTCTATTTATAATTATTCGATAAATTTATGTATTACCATGAATCCATTCAACATGCAGTGCAAGTAAATAAAAATAGGAGAGCATGTAGTATTTTAAAATAGTTTAGATCAAAGCACAACACCAATCTATGAATGGTTATTCACCCCTATCATGGTTTCTCAACTATAATAAAATATTATCTTCAATTTTTTGTTGATTTCCACAACTATATAAAGTCCCACTATGTATAAATTTGTATGATTCTCAGAAGCATCTTTCAAATCTTCTCACTGTATTCATTGAGTTATAGTATGATCACAAACATATGTTGAGTCCCAAAGGTTCTGTGGATTCCCACCATGTATATGAAATTTTTCCCATTTAGATTCGTCTAAATGTAGATATCCATTATGTACAAGGTTATCCCAATGTCCATGAATTTTATTCTTCTTCTCTGTAATGAAGGCTATAACTTCTAAATGATCTCTAATAATCCTTGTATGTAGCTCAGTTTATTAACCTAGATCAACATAAAATTGCTTCATCAAATATGTTCACCTGAGTTTATTAGATCACTATTCTCATATACTATAATGAAATAAAATAGATCTATAATTTCTAAAATTATTGAAAAAAATTAATAGAACAAACATTGAAGGTCATTCTCTCCACATATTTTTTTCCCTCATTTTCACTCTTCGAAACCCAGCAGTGGGTCTCTCATTAGAAATGGTTTAGTTTCTCTTAAAATGATTCCATACTATTGTATAAAATGTATTATCCTCACCATTATTCTAACATCTAAAGCAAGGTTCCCTTAGATATTATCACATTTAAGTGACAAAAGATTCTTATTCACCATTATTATTTTCTTACTCTTTGATTTTCTTAACCTTAAGTTCATGGGTGACTAAAATAATTTTTCAGTTCATTCTATATCTCCACAAATGAATTAATGATTGGAAGTTATCAGATGTTATCCAAAATCACCATCATAGAATACCCATTTTTGGGTTCCCATTATTTTATTTTTCAACACAATGGATATTCTGAAAATACTCTTAATAATGGCACCCACATAGCCAAATTAATCTAATATTTTTGTGTAGAAGACTCTGTATTATATTATTCTTTAAAAATCTTCTAGAAAAATGATTTCTATAGGATTTATAAATACACATAAGAAAAATTAAATTAGGATGAGATTCCTCATTTTAAACATGAATTATCCTTTAATGTTTTATAAATTTTTAAAATAGAACATTGATTCAAACTAATCTTTTCAGGACCAAATCATTAAAATTATTATGATTTTATGAAATGGAATATAATAGAGCCTCAATTGAACTTCATCTGTATTATTCTAAAATATTCACCGAAATATTTTTTCTTGATTAACAAAAATTCTATAGTTGAACGTTTCATAAAATCAAGCTTGAATCATGGATTATATAATCTTAATTATGTTTATAACACCAATGAGTTTTTCCAAAATCATTTTATTTCATTCTCATCACACTGTATAATTAAAAAACATAATTTTTAATATTTTAATGTCTCTAAAAACGAAATTATTTGATATTATTTTCCCTCAACCTAAATTTAATATTCTTAAAATTATATTTATTTAATTAAAAACCTTTTTGTGTTTTTTATTTTTTATATTTATTAAAAAAAAGTTCATGCATCATCTCAATTAAATCTTTTCGTTAGATCTTAAATATGGGAACTAATGTTTTTTTACCCATTATAATCTATGAATTGTTATAATCCTGACATGAAACTTATGGATACATAAAATGAAACATAAACAGGGATGAAATGACATGTATTCTTGGAAAAATTACTTGTGCATAGCTCAAGAAAACACATACTCAACCCAAGTTCCCTTATACATAGTTCATTCATTTTCTATATTTTCAAAATTTATTGCGAATCAGACTTACATATATGTTTCATGAAACATATTGAGGTTGAATTACTCATATATAAATGACTTATCCCCTAAAATTACACAAATTTATGGAAAAAATAACTCATATGTACTGTATAAAATAACTCATATGGGGTGTTAGGGCATAATTGTTTTATTTCTACATTGAAATTCCAGAACACATAAAGTAAAATAATAATCAATTATAATCCATATCAAGACGTCTCAAACCTATTAAAATCATTTTTCATTAAATTTAATTTATTATTGTAATCATTTAAATAATTAGAAACCTATTTAGCAGACTTATAAGGACCCTTGAAACATTTATGCTTTAAAATACAGTATTATTTGATCCCTTAATTCTTTTATACATTTATACTCATTTTAATCTCTTAAAAATTTACTCACGTATTTTATAACACTAATTTATGTATTATTTTATATAAACGCGACAATAAAGGATTATCTATAATTTCATCCAAAATTTCACACCATTTATCCGCATGTATATATTCCCCCATTATGATAGCTTCACTAAATATATCCATACTATTGAGTACAACAAATGATCATATTTATCAAAACTATTTATCTTGTTTTATGAAGACCCTCACTATTAATCATTAGAAGCTAGGGTACTAACCTAATAGCTCACTCTTCGAAAAACTATTTCCAATATATAATAGATACCCCATTTAAATCCAATGGAATACAACTCTATTTTCCATTACACATAATACAATAGATGTTACACTTCATGCATTGGCTTGATACTTCTATCCTTTACCCACCTTCTCCAAATTCTTATTGGCTTTCTTATACATAACCTATGATAAAAAATACAACCATACCATATTTAGTCACATAACTTATGAATAAGAAAAATAAAATTCCTATTCTGTTCCATGGATAAATTATTGACTTTATTTCTTGAAAAGATAGTTAATATATTATTAATAGACTTTAATATAATTTTAGATTCACACTACTTCATTGGATTAATAAAATTCAATTTTTGGTTGATTTTTTATAAATAACTACATCAACTTCTTTTGGAATAAAATTTCATGCCAAGAAGAAATTATTTGTAATAATAATCGGAGGATATTTTTTGAAATAATAAATAGAATTACGATTAAAAAATTGGGATATAATATTTACCCTATAATTTTAATGTCAATGAATTCCCCTTCCCTTAAAATAATTTTTTTGTAGAATCCAAAAACTAAATTTGAAGATATAAACATCATGAATGTTATAGAGGGAAGAAATGTTTAATAATTTTGGTGTGAATAAATTTTAAAAATTCCATGATAACCTTTATAGTTTTGGAGAAGAAAAATTCACATTTTTGAGTGACTAGAGATATAGATCTTTAGTAAAATAAGAAATCGTGATTTTTGATTCATATTTAAGAAAACCCTCAATATTCATCTTTAATACATTTAACATCTTAATACTATCAAAACTTATTCATAGAAAAACCATTGAAGTTATAATTATAAAAACAAGTCATTTAATCATTGGGTGAAGATTTAAGAACATAACAAGATAATAGTGGTCGTTTTATGAGCTGAGAATGAGAAAATAATTTTATAAATTCATTATTTGTTTGAAAAGAGAAATATTTATTGGAAGGTGGGTATAAATGGAATTTTGGGATTGAAATTATGGATATTAATTGAATGTATCTCTTTGAGAAAATGTAATTATGTAAATTTATTAGGCACGATAAGTTTAAGTTACTTGGATATTTAAAAAAACTCATATTGTTTTATGTTTTGAATCATTCTTGTGTAATATATTTAATTTTCATTTTTCTAAGAGTATAATTCCAAAGTGTAGTGTAATTCAGAGATAATAAATTTACATTATTTATATTCTTTAATTAAATAATTTTAATCCCACCATTTTATCAATTTTACTAAAATTAAGTAATTTCATTATCTTCGATATAATCTAGAATTAAATTGTTAAAAGGCATGATTTATATATTTTTTACAATTCATTTATTTTTTTAATTCATTAAACAAACCGAACACTAAATAAGTTGTCTACATAATTTTCATGTAACTTATAAAATATGAAAAATCATTTTGATATTTTATGAAGATTCTAAAAGTAAACAAAAAACAGAATCTATGAATTTATTAGATTTTGAGTTGGTCTGGAAACATATTCTATGGGAAAGATAATATTTTGAATACTTTTATTCCTCTATAATAAGGATTTCTAGAACGAGAATTAAAAAGTTTCGAATGTTAAATTAAAAAGAAGTTAATATTTTTTAAATTACATATATTTCCCAACTGGTTCTATAATATACAGAAGTATAATTATTATCCAAGTCAATTATATTATGTTTATTCTATAAAAATTGTACTCATGAGAGAAATTGGAAATTTCCCTATGTAAAGAATATTACGTATACAATATTTTTCCAACGTAAATAAAAATATCTTACATATGATATTATTAATTTTATTTTCTTATATATTAATATTTATTTAATTTTAATCAATTGAAAACAAATTTTCTCTACATTAAAATATATTATTGGTCTATTAAACTGAAAATATTTCTTACGTATAAGTTTTTTTATAATGTGTGGAGAAATTATGCTCTATAACATCATATCCCAAAATATTTCAAATTTTATTTTCTTACATATCATGTAAGATATATTTTCCATATGTGTGGATAGTTAATAGTATTTTTATGTTTGAGGATGCATAAGATCTATTACTTTACCACTTCTTGGAATGTATGATATTCTTGAATTTATAGTTTCATAAGTTACTAAAAATATAATATCTTTATGTAGAAGTGACGTATGAGGATTTAGAAATTTCAAATTTAGTGAAATAAAATCCTCTTGTCATGGAAAATGGATTCTCTCCATGATTAATTCTCATGATAAACACTTAGGGAGAAAATTAAAAGAAGATCATGTTGTGATGCTGGTAGTTGCGCCATGAGGAAATAAATTGTGCTTAGATTGGAAAATAACTAATAAACATGTAGTGGACAATACAACTTTCATAAAATGAAACAATTAAATGAGGTGAATCATCAAGGAAATAATCATGATAATTTATACCCATAAAATTCTTTCATAGTATATTGGGATAAGATTATGAAATTCAATGTTCAAGGTCATGGGAGGATATCACGGAAAAATAAAAGTTGTACGACATGTGGAAGAAAAATAAAAGTTTACTTAGTACATGTGTGGTAGCCTCCAACACTATTATTGAATAATTTTTATTTTTAAATTATTTTACCTCCATCATAAAGAGAAGGATGAGATGATTTTCATATTTGAACTAGAGAAAGGAAGGATACACATCTGGTTAAGAATGGATACTTCTGTCTATACAGCTATGTATATATAAACCCATTTCATAATTGATATAGTGAATCTATATATCCCCTTATTGAGTATTTATTTTCAATTTTTTATCCTATTGAATTATTATGGAACTCTTGTTCCTAATTTTAAAATCAGTGGTTTTAATTGATAATTTGAATTTATTATAATTATTTTCTAATTTTTTTGTATTCCATAAAATAAAATTAATTTAATTTTCTATTTAAGTTTCTTATTCAATTTATTTTTTAGGATAACCATGTATTGAGTTAGTTCTAATTACTTGAGGGTTATTGAAAAGTCATATCACTTCTATAGGAGGAACAACACTCATAATACTGTTTTTAGAATGATTTTCTTGTAGGTTGAGGTTCCCATTATAAGATATTAGTCTTGGTGTTATGAAATTTATTATGATAGCATATTGAAAATGAAGAGTCGTGTGTTTGAGGGTCAGTAATAAACCACAATTATTATCCTAAATCTATTCTAATATATTTCTTAATTTAAATAATATTTGTTTATAATTTTTTTACAAAAATCACACAAATTCCTAATTCACTTTCCAAAATAGGAAAACAAAAAGCGGTCCTTTGAAATTACTTTGAACCTCCATGTGATAAAATCTTAGGGAATGATATAATAACACTCTATATGGGTTAATTTGGATAGACATTAACAAAAAAATATCTTCTTACCTTCACACATATTTTTGTTGGCCTCTAATAGTAGAATCTATATGTAGACACTCTTAATTCAAAACATTCACTGACAACATTATTAGATATAGATATTCCTACTTAATGATACATAAATAAGATTAATTTGAAAATTTTATGGAATATAATACTGAATAAGGGTATTTTACTGGTATGAAAGTAAAAAATTCCACTTAGATATAAGTGGGGAGTATATTATGGGAAAATTAATTAATAATATAGAATTATTTTGGACACTATCTTAACTCACTCCTCCCTTTACACCATAATGGAATGGTTTTAGTGAGAGGAGGGATCAAACCTTATTATATAGGGTGAGAAAAATGATTAGTCACATATAAATTACATTTTCATAATGGTGATACTCATTAAAAAATAAAACATACTTATTTAATTGAGGGTCAACTAATGCATTAAATGATATTCTGTGAGAGATTTAGTCTGCGAACAAACATGGTTTGTTTCATATTTCTATATGGGGATGAAATAAATTTGTAAATTTTAATCCTTGAAATAATGTAACCTAGCGAGTTTTGAATTAGATATTTATATGACATCCTAAATAAACAAATAGATATTATATATTAAAACCCATTTACAAATGGAGATTCACTGATAGATGAAAAAACATTATTGAAAGGGAGAAAACTCTAATGTAGATAGTGGGGACTAGGTAGAAAATGAAAAAGAGTAAGGTAATGATGTATAATAGTATCAATAGAAAAAATGGCTAAAAATCTATATGGAAAAGGTTGTTATGGATATATAAGTACTATGTTGGAGGACCATAGATTTTAGAGAAAAACAGATAAATGGTTTTATAATCCATAAAGAAGGTAACACATTATTAATTGAAAATAATGAAGCTATCACTAACGTGAAATTGTTAAAAGAACCTATAATTTGAAAAATGGAATGAGTCCATTATTTATGAAATGGATTCCTTATATTAAAACTAAATTAGGGTTTTTTGATGATGCTTCAGTTAATGTAAATCATATTAGACAGAAATGGGTATTCAAGAAGAAGATAAAAATGAATGGTAAATTCAATACCCATAAATTACGAATTGTGCTAAATGGTTTAAGAAACATCATGAATTAGACTATGATAAAACATTTTCTTCATTCCCTGTGCTAAAATACATCGAAATTATATTTTCCATAGTTTCATACTATGATTATGATATTTTTAAAATAAATATCAATATTAACTTCCTTAATGGGAATCTTGTGGAATATATCTATATGAAAAAAACATTTCCAATAATATGTGAAGGATTTAGGGATTTATTTATGTATGGAATAAAGAATAAATAACATAGAAAAGTGATTTTTTGATGAATCAATTAGGGAATTTGAATTTATTAATAAATAAGGTTATCATTATGTCTCCACGAGATTTATTAGGAGTAAAATAGTTTTATTAGTTGCATATGATTATTATATTGTTGATGGAAAAGGAGATACCATATTTATATTTACATACAACTTGGTTAAACAAATCATTCTACCTGAATTACATTCTTCAAGAAACCTATTTTATAATGGTCAATATCATTCATTAGAAAATATAAGAGGTTATATGGACAATGTCAAGGTAGAAATATTGATAAGGTTTTGAAGATATTTAATATGAATAAATAAATATGGGATTGTTTAAATTTTCAAAGGTATACATCTATCAAAAATAATCCTCCATCAAATACAATAGGTGAGATAAATTGGGGATTTTTTTATCAGTTGGAAATTGTGTTGATCGTTGGTATTATTTCATAGAGTTTCCTAGTTAGTGCTAAGACATATCACATAGATACACAACAGTTCAATGATTAATTATATGATAAAACATGGGTGTATTCGGATGAAAGGATGTCATGGGTACTAATATTAGTGTTTTGGAAAAAAATTGATTTATGGAACATAAATGAGTGAGTTGAGTACCTTATGTTTAAATTTTTTTCTTTAGAATCACATCAAGTATTTTTGGATAGAACACATCAATTAGAATTGGCTCTAAAACCCATGTTACGTAGGGTGATGTGTTCGTATGAACATAGGGACTTCTCAGGGATGGGAAGCGTTATGGTGGGGATTTTATGATGTCTCATTATCTATAAAAGCATTTTAATTTGGATAACGGAAATTAATCACTAGTTAGTGGGAATGAAAAATTATGAACCTAGATTCAGAATAGAATTAATTTGGATGAAACACTAAAAAGGGTTCATTTTGGACATGGAATGGATGTCAAATGGTTTCAGAGAGATTTATAAGAGAACCAATGGAATTTGGCTATTTGTAGGATGTAATCTGAATTCGCCAATGAGCCCCATTGATCATGTGAAGGCCCTTGGACATTGAAACTAAATTGAATAGTCCCCCTTTACATGAATGATTGGTATCAAGAATAACCCTTATACATGTCATCTTAGTCCCATGATTTTTCCCTAATAATCTGTATTAATCACATGATGGATACAAATAAAGTCTTCTTCAATCACACGAAGGCCTCTCTAATGTCATACTTATATTGGGAAGACTCATGTACATGTCATCCTTGTCCTATTTATGCTCTTTGACATGTCGATATAGTCTTGTGAAATCACATAGAAAATCTTAGGTCCAATAAATAGTTCAATTATGGAGTGATATTATAACGACCCGGTCTTGAAAAACATTAGACGTACATAAATTTTTCAGAATAATTAAATATTTATAAAAAATCCCAAAGACCATAGTAGTCTAGTGTCTTTGGATAAATTGAAAGATAAACACTGGTATATAGGGAATAGATATTATCTCCCACTAGGTTCTTCATGACTATCACCCTTCTTAGACACATCAAACATAATATATATCTTCATAAATTAGGGAAGGAAACATAAAAATGGGTGAACTTGGACACTTGGTAAGGTAAAATAAGGGAGACATGTAAGCATAAACATGATCATAGGGGTATGAGAACATGATCTAAATATTTTAAGATCATACCTGGAATATCAAAGATCATAATAAATTTATCATGGAATAATGCTTGATTGTTCATAAGAAATGAATCATAACAAAATAATGAACAAAAGCCATGAAATAATAACATGTAAATAAAACATAGATTTGTTGAAACAAATTAAGCATATAATATGATTTCTATAGTTGACAAGGCGTCACTATAAAGATTATCTTGTTGAAAAAATTCCTTAAATGAACAAGGTTCACTCCCATTCCTTCCCTATATTACTGAAACGAGTTTACTCCTCATTCCAGCCCTATAATACTAAACCGAGTTTATTCCTCATTCCATAAATTTAAATCTGAACCGAGTTCTTTTCTTATTCGAACAATGTATATCTCATGATATATAAATCATTACCTAATGCATTGAAGGGATATATATGTCCCAATCATCACATAATTAAGTCATACATACTTGTGACATAAAATCATAAAAAAATTATATCATAACCAATGAAATTAAATGGGTATCATTAACATGTAATCATATAAAAACCTGTGAAAAAAGTTACATGGTTCATAATCATTTCATCACAACAGAACCTGTGAAAGAAATATGGATTTCATAAACAAATAACCCTTGAATGTGAAAAGAGTTTCATAGAGAATATGACATCATGAATAACCCACTCAAAGAAAGAATATTACTAGAACCATTAGATTATTTACTAGAAACACATGAGTAAAATCAACAGAATTCATCTTAGATGAAAAATAATTTTTAAATATCATTCAAAAATATTTCTTGAAGAAAATATTATTTCTTATTTGATAAATGATTTTAATATATAAATACTTTTCAAAAACATTTTGATATAAAATACCATGAAATCTTATAAATAATTCATTAAATCATTTTAAAAACATTTCTCCTTGAAATCATATAAAATATGTTTCAAAACAATTTAAATAAATTATTATAGAAAATCATTTGAAAATGTTAAATGAAATATTGAAAACGTTTTGGAACTAATTTGATTAAAAATATTTTGAAAACATTTAAAGAAACATTGAAATCATTTTGAAAACAATATTACTTAAGAATTACTTTTAAAACATTTTCATTAAAATAGTCCTTTTAAACATGGGATGGAGGCTTCATAGAAATGATAGCAGGTACATTTGTATATATCATATGAGGTAAAAAAAATAATCATTTTACATGGTAAATAGGTAATAAAATTTTCATGTTCAGAAAGTAAGAAGAATATTTCATTCGTAACATTAGTAAAAGATAAAATGGGTAAACAGTTATTTTAATGGTCATAGGATATTAGTTCCATGTTCATGTATTTACTTTTTATAATTCATGGTTTTGTTGGAACACACTTTTCTGACCGAAGAGATGGTAATGATAGGATTTTATAAAACTCATTTTTTACTATCTTACATAAAAATGAGTGAAATAATGATACCAATCATTTAGTATATCTTGAATATCCATAAGATAATAAAGTTATAAATTTTCTTGAGTGATGGATGATAATATTTTATCAAAGGAAGCATAAACATGAACAATCCCAATAAGCAATTATATTATTTCACAAAGCTACTACCATAGGGTAACAGTGAAACATACTCCACATGTAAGAAGATGAAATTACCTTAAGCCCTATAATATCATAAAAATAATGATATTAATGTTATACCATGTAAAAGAATGTTTTTATACCTCATATAGAAATATAGGTTTATAACATGGTGTGTTTCTCAAAGAAGAAAAATAGAGATAATATTAATTTACTGATTTGGTAACTTTTGAAAAATAAACACCATGAAAGAAATATCATAAATTAAATATTTAAATATTCATATTTTTTTGTATTACAGTAATATAATACATTAATTGGTATTATATACACAACAAATAATAAGTTATTAGTGAATAAGGCATGTATCTTATGGAAATAAATAGTGAGGTGAAATTTCATTAACATGTTTACTTAGTCTCATCATAATCATTCAAATCACATGAATAAAAAATATAAATTTATTTTACATATTATTAAAAATATATTATTATATCTAATAAAATATATGGTTTTATTAAAATGTTATATTACCCTCTTGTTAACCATTCTATGGTAGGATTTCACTTCATATAACATTTGTTTTGTTCTTCACATATATATTAATTTGTTATATCGTTGGGGATTATACTTATATAATGATTAAATAATGTATATCATGTATAAATATCCTTTATGTCCAGTATATATTTATTATAATATTCAATAGAATATAGAAGTATCAAACGGAATACCCCATCCGTTGATATAGTAATCCATACATACTCATCAATGTTATTTCCGTTTAGTTGTCGTGTTGAATAAAAAAAATGTAAAAGGCATATATATATATATATGTGTATATATATCATTACTAATGTGGATTTATTATACCATATATATCATTTATATTTACTAATTAAATCTTTAATACATTCCCTATAGTGTAATAATGAATCATGTCACTTTGAGGTGGCTTAAGTCAAAGCTTCATGAATGGACATTATCCAATTAATACAAAATGAAAAGTATAAAAATATGTGTTGTAAAATAATTACAAAAGAATAAAGACATAATATATTACATATATTACATATATAAATAGATTTTATCTCTTAATTTACACATTAATAGGTAGTAATGTAAAATTTAACAATCATCATTTAGTGAGGTGGTAGTCTACTATACACATAAATAGTATGTTCATTTCCCAAACTGATTGAAAATTCATCTTTTTATTTTTCAAAAAACCTTTTGGTTAAGTGAGGACCCATCAATACAAATTGATTTCAATGGAAAATGGAGAACCCAATAAAAAACAATCCGAAGTGGGCTGTTCATGGATCCATGTGAAGGACCAACCCCCCCCCCCCCAAATAACAAAGTGATCTAGAAGATAACTCAAAATTTTCAACCTTAATCAAAGCCACCTAAAAATTACAAAGCATTATTGAATCCATCGCTTACAACCACATTGGGGTTGTACATGAAGTAGCATGATGCAATGGAAGAAGAAACTAAGAAAATACAGAATAATCTAGGTAAAGAAACCCTTTGATAGGTACCAGCACTGCAAACGGGTCCCAGGTCTAACCAATATCGATCATGAAAGCATTATTATATTCATGCACCATAGCTACCCATGAAAATCCAAGGCATTGATACTGAGAACCCGATTACACAGACTCAGACTCAAATCATAAGGGGAAGTACAAAGGATTTGAGATAGGTTCTGGAACACATGACCGCACCGAAACAAGCCCCACCAAAAAACACTTTCAATTGAACTTCATAGGAATTATTCTATAACCAAATAACTATACACACTGTCGAAGGAAGCACAATGGATGAAAAATATTCGATAGAGAGAGTGAGGTAACCTACTTCATTCCAGAGGGGTCGTAACTCGGCAGTGGCCACGGGGATCTGGGAGGCACAACGGTGCTTGTGGGGTCGGCAAACTATGAATCAGGAGGGTGCGGCATGACTGCTACGTTGCTCAAGGGGAATCCAGATATAGACAGAGTAGGAATTTGGGGTGACGCTCATGGGAGAAATAGGAGGTCAAAATGGACATCGAGGTAGGAGTCATGGGGGTCAAATCTGCATCACAAGAGGGGAGCCAAATGGAGGCTGGGGAGAACATAAGGACATGTCTAGTGTAGAGAGTTAGTGCTATGGTGAGTGGAACCCTAGGCTTAGTGGGAGCTTCCCGAGTGGATGTGTCTCCAATGTCCCATGTTCATTAGCCAGTAGATGAAAATGTGTGTAAGTTTAGGATGAATAATTAAAATAAAAACATCCTAGTCTGTGGAGGATATTTTTCTAATACGACTAAGGAATAAGAATATTTGAGGTAGTGGAGAAGAAAATAATGAAATGGAGTTTTTGGGAGAGTGTTACCTCTTAATCAGCTAACGTCTTTTGGCTTGATCCAAAAGGCTTCCTTGGAATGACTTTTCCCAAGGGTAGGCTTCAAGGTTTAAGGGAGAGATTTTGAGGATCTGTTTGGGAAAATTTTTCTTCCAAACATATGTTTATTGAGATGCATGAGGATTTGGAATGAGAGGACTCTTTTTTTAATGTAGGAGGAGTGGCACTCTAGTAATATTTCGAAAGAGAGGAACCCCAAACACATTTTTTATTAAAATTGGTTCAGTAATGGTCCAAAGTCAATAAAAGGGAGAATATGGTCAAAATATGTCCATCGAGTTTCTTTAAGAATAGTGTTTAGGTCTTTTTTTGTTTTATGGATATGGATTATTTGGTTATTAAACATAATTTAACCTTAATTATTGTAATTAATTTTATTTACATCAATAATATTTTTGGTCAAAAACTACGTTGAAAATATTGTACATTATAAAATATTAATATTCCACATGTGGAAACCATTATTCCAAATTACAAACACAGAAGTGGCAGAAATTAATTTAAATTTAATCCCATAGTTGGGTTGATAATGTAGGTTTTTAAAATAAAAACGTTCAAATGTTTTATATGTTTTTTTATTAAATTTAAAAGTGATATTGATTCAAATAACCTAAGCTGGATTTATTGATAAAAATATCATCTAATTAAAATTTAAAAAAAATTTAAAATATAATTAACCATATAAATATATTCAATGAAAAACAATTTTTGAGTAAAAATCTAAATATTTTTACAATTCTTTAAAAAATGAAACCTTACAGAAAAAATACAGAACTTTATCCTAGCATAATTTTTTTTGTTTGACTTAAAAGTATTATGTTTATTTTGACATATTAAATATTTAAAACATACATGATTTTTATTCAAAAATGGATCTTCATTAAAAGGCGCTAAAAGTTCTTTATAAAAAATATATGTTTTTATGTATAAAATTGGGTTTGTTCTTATCATATGTCTATAAAATATATTGGATGTGTATAAACACAAATAATATCACTTACAAGTTTTTATTAATTTAATTTATCATTATTAAAACAACTTTATGGGAATAATAATATTTTTCTATAAAAATACCCTCTTTATGTTCAATTTGATTATTATATTAATTTCTAAAAATGTTTACCTTATTAATTAATTATATATTTTTTTAAAACCATATATATACATAAGTTGGTAAATAATATTCATAAAATCTAATTTAACACCTTGGTTATATATTATTATATTGTTTTTATTTTAATTTTAATTTCAAATTTTAATAATATTTTATTATTCGGTAACATTTAATCTTGCGTGTTGCACAAAAAATAGATTAAATTTATTGTTGCATGGAATGGAATCTATCCTTGGTGTTTCGTATTGTTAAAAATAATATTTATGTTGCATGAAGTGGAAGTAATCAAAAAATAGTTCTTTAATATAAAATAAACTATTTTCAGTGTGGCATGAAATGAAAAATAGAAAAACTATTGAATTAATTGGAAAAAAATAATTCAAAAAAGATAAGGGTGTTAAACTTCACAATGTTGTTTAATATCATGTGATTTTATGAATGACATGTCGTAAGATCATGGAAATAATGTGATGTGATAATCCCTCCACTAACTAAAAATCTTATCTATAAGATACACACAGTTCCTGGAATTATGTAACCAGGATGATAAGTTATACAAATTCATCCCACTCACCAAAAAACACACACACGTAGAGATATGATTACCACACCCATGAGAGTGAAGAACATTAGGTTTCAGGGAGTGTATAGTCACATGATATGAAAGGTCCTCCTTCATGTAAAAACCAGGGAAAGACCTAAGGAATAATGCGACATTAATATGCCCACTCACAAGATCATCATATAGGTCACTTGAAAGAGACATGGTGCACCAACAATGTCATGTGACGGAACTTCCACATGTCACCTTAGTCAAGAATAACATCATCAAATTAATGGTTAACGAACACTGAGGAATATATGAAAATAATTAATAAAAATAGGTGGAATAATTATTCAAAGATAGATATGTTTATTTTCCTTGGAAGGAATCATGATCTTTTCCTGACTAAACAAGATAATATTCTATACATGACCAATCCAGATCATGAGATATCACCAAGGCATGCCAAAAAATTCCTAGGAAGTCCTTAGGACATGCCAACCTAGTCTTGTGAAGACCTCCGAATATTATACACAAGTGTTAAGAGAACCCTTCATCATGTCAACCACGTCTTGTGAATTCATCTAGACATGTCTCCCAAGTCACAAAATTCACTCTAGACTATCCATATAGATCATGAGACAATCTTCTATCATGTCTTCCTTTATCAGGTGGAACTCTAGGTAATTTTTTTTCATGTAATGATATAGTCCTCCAAACTTGTTAGTTGGATCATTCATTAGACCTATGATGTGTCTGCCTCAATCATTTAGAGAACACTAAGACATGTCGGCATTGTCAGACATGCACTTTGGATATGTCAGATTTAAAAAAATGACTAGTTATTTAGACACTCATGACATGTTAGGGAAAAAATCAGGGCATGTATACTATGGAATTTAGACAACTACATAAAAGATAACCCTAACTCATAAAACATGTTTGGAAAAACATAAAACTCAACTAAGAGAACTTCACATCCTATTATAAGTAGGACATGTAGGACACATGACATTATAATGAAATCCATTGGTTATACACCCTAGTTTAATTCCTTTTAAATCATAAATATTAATGTCTCGTGGGAATTAATTCTACCTATGAGTTTATCTTCGTTCCACGACCATCAACGGATTAAAATTGGGTTTATATATGGTCATCCTTGTTACGTGGCATTAAAACATGAATAACTGACCACTTATAAGAAATAATGGGAAATATATAAAGAATACTGAATACATTAAAATGTTCTCATCAATAGGACTCCTTTTTACAAATTGGATGATTCAACACCTGATCATTTGGTTTGGGTAGCCAGTACTATATCGAGATTAACAAAATATTCATTAACATATGTTAAATCTATAATTGAGTTTCATAATATGAAATATTTCCCCCCAAAAGGGTGTGATGAGTCCAACCTCCCATCCTCTCGACCAATTATAGTTCTTATGAATCATTGGGTAAGAAAACCCAATTGACCGCCTAGAATTGGAAACAAGGTTTGTACCAAGTTATGGATTTTGGATCTGTTGGGATATCCAATGAAATGATGGAAATGGAAAAAATTAAATGAATGATTGTGAATTGTAACGCCCCAACCCCAGCTACCCAGAGTCGGTGCATTAGTTCGTAACATTGGCATGATCACAAAAGATCAAGTATCGAAAGACCGATTAGTTTAGTAGCCTTGGAAACACTAGATACATTCTTAAACGTTACATTAAATCATAAAGTGAAAAACTACAATAACAAAGTCTCCATAGTCCACACTCATATCCTCTTCTGGCAATCCCTGCAGGTCATTCATAAAATACTTCTTCACCTCCTAGAAAATATTAAAACATTGAAAGGGGTGAGCTCAGATGCTCAGTAAGGATAAAAATATTGCGGAAGCTTTCATAAATAAACATTAACATTTAAGGCAATGTATAACTAAAACAAAAGCTTTTTAAACTTGAACATCAACATAATATGGCAAAAGTAAAATGAGATAATGCCATTCACTTCTTCACATGGATATTCTACTGGTCGAATAATCACATGAAATATCAATAACCACTTTCATAATGAGGGAATGTATAATGCCAGACATTCTGAAACATTTTGTCAAGGCCTCGGCCAAGACGTCTAAAATGATTAAGGCATCGGCCAAAACCATAAATCAAATTGGGAAAGGGCCTCGGCCAATTCCACATCTAGTTGTCTCATGAGACCTACCGATGCATCGAGGAGCTATAGCGGGCTCCTCCCGTCACTTATTAAGTCCAATACATTCCTCATATGAATAGGTTTAAACATATCATAAACCATAACATAATCGTATCACATAAAACATGCATAAAGGAAACATAACATTTCCACATTTCAATCACAAGATATCAATACAACACATTGATATAATAAAAACTCTTTCAAAACCATTTTCAATACCAAAATAAAAGAAAGTTAAAACTTTGTATTTATTTTTCATTAAAAAAAGATGGCTTGTAGAGGAAGCTGAAACTCAAATAATGGTCATGGCGGCGGAGAAGTCGTTGTCACCGCATAAGTACAGAAATAAAAAAACATTCCCTTTTGTCATTTAGCAAAACGCTTCATATAAAAAAGATTCCTTTTGAATAAACTTAATAGTCAAAGGGGTTTATACACCGTATAAAAGAAAGTTGTGTATAAAACCAAATATGCCTCAATGAAAGGGGATTGAGACGAAGTCCTTAAAAGATCATTTTTAAATTAAAATAGATCTATTATGTTTATTCACTATAGGTACACATAAATAAATTAAAAATACAAAATAGGACATAATAATATCATTACAGAATTTGAAAGTAGGAGATTAACCAAAAGAATGGAAGTTGGGTTAAGAAATTCCCTTACCTCGTGTCTGACTTGACTCAACCATTCTTTAACCTCCTGAATAATAAACTAGAGTTAATATATACCTTATTAAGAACCATTTTTAATTTCATTATCATTTTTATATCACTTATTACAATGTTATGAACATTATGTAATTATTTAAGTTAATAACGGTCGTTTTGTCGATCTTTGGTACTTGAGTCAACAATAAACTGCTTATAATTACAAGTTGTTCATGTGGTGAAATATCCATTATATCTAGAATTATATTAATGATGTAGATATCATATATATCATATATATCCAGTATATACATTCATTCATAATATTACGTAACATTTAGAGGTAAGAAATGAAATGCACCGTTCATGGAGACGGTAAGCCGTACGTACGCATGAACACTACTTTCATTTCTATTTCGTATTTAATGTAATGAAATCATAATTATATAAAGGTATAATATATTTCCAGTATAATATCATATAAAATATCATTTACTCCATCCCTTATACATCCCACATATGGCATTAACGATTCACATCACTTTGAGGGGGCGGTAGTCCGCACTTCCTAAAATGAAATTATCGCGTTTTACCCATAATGGAAATCATAAAGTATTCCATAAATGATAAATACAGAAGCATAAGTAAAACATAAACATAATATATATCATATATAAAAATAGTGACATCTTAATGGCCACCTTTGAAGGTGTTATATGAGTGTTGAACAATCATCGTTTCGTGAGGCAGGAATTCGTCATCCACAGAAACCGTATGTTCTTTAACCATTAGATGAAGTTGTATGTAAGTGTAGCTCGAATACTTATTATAAAAACATCCTAGTATATTTAGGATACTGGTTTTGTTACAATAGAAATGAATAAAAAGAGTTTAGGGGGTTGGAGAAGAAAAATAAAACAAAACAACATTAGAGAAGACATTATCTCAAAATCGGGTAACTCTTTTTGATTTGAGCCAAAGGATTTCTTGGGAAGAGTTATGCCCAAAGTGAGGCTTCTATGAGTAAGAGAGGGATGTTGGGAGAGTATTTGGGCAGAGGTTGGCCGATCCAAATGGCTTGAAGGTGTGAATAAGGTGGGAGAGGTGGGGGCCTTTTATAAGTGGAGAGGAGGGGCTCTTTTGGAAAGATTGAAATGTTACATTATTTCACAATGATTTTCGGATTCTAAAGGTCCCACACTTATATAATTCGAGGCTAAGGTGATAAGGTTTCTAAATCTCTTCATCCAATAGGCTTTGGACAAGTGTAAGCCTTGGAGTTTACATTAGCTTTTCATTTTCTTAAAATCGTTAAATAATGAGGTCATCACTGCATCATCATGATGTCATAAATAATTTAATTTATTTAATGTCTAAAAATTAGAAAAAAAATAATATGATGTAGGAAATCTTTTTAGCTTTATAATGAATATTTATAATAAAACTTTGGACTTGTGTAACCCCACTTAAAAACTGTTTTAGTAAAACAACTCATTTTTGTGTCAATTTAATTTTAACATTAAATAAATATATATTAATGTCATTTTCCAACTAAAGTGGCTCCATGGGGTCCCCAAGTTGACCCATGGGTTGTCTTGGTCGGCCATGACTCATCCAATAGGAGTAGGACAAGTGTCATGCTAATCTCATATTATTATAACATTATTTGTACATTAAACTACACTAATTACCTCTAATCGCGATTAAGAACTTAAAAGTTACTATTCACCAAAAAAAAATTGATCTCATTGAACCACATTTTACTTCTTAATGACAACCATGTATGTCGGATTTTTGAAAATCAAATCACAGAAGTGGTAATATTTCATTTAAACGAAAAAATCAGTTATTTAACTACCACTTAGTGGTTTCACTATTCATCAAAAATTGAAGTTTTTCAGAACAAGGCGAAAATTTCACCCTAAGCTATAATTGATATTCCGAATTCAAAAATGATGTCTATTTTACAAAATTCCAAACATATAAGTTGCATTAATTAATTTTATAATTAATTCCCGCTGTTACGAC